>QUOP01000018.1:0-600000 GCA_003675405.1 Hericium coralloides | reverse complement strand
GGATGTAGATAAGTCCCGGTTTGAAGTAATGGTAGATTATAACTCACCCAATGATACGGAGGCAAAGTATCTTGAAGGCAGAACCATGCCGCGGGTCTTTGTCTGCACAGTCGAGCCCGATTTGATGAATCTCGATCGTCTTCGAATCTCGGATCGGGAGAAGCCAGGTTCGATCAACCACGGAACGGGAGCATCTCAGATCGATCTAATCTTCGCAGGCTCGGAGGCATCTTCTAAGTTAGTGCCCACTTTCACTCTCGAAGATCTTGAGGCGGCGGCAGGACTCCTGCGCCTGCGCGGATTCCCAGTAAGTACTCAATTCTCCTGGGACGAGATTGAGGAACTGCTGACTATAAATCCCCGCGAGAGACTCAATGAATCCTCCCCCCCCACTTTTCCGTACCCCCTTATGTCCTCTTTCCGTCGCCCACCTCCGTTCTCCCTCGGAAATCTCCAACTCGACCTCGCCTCCATTCCCGAGCAGCGCAACACAATTTCGCCCGCCGACTGGAACGGCGCGGGCGACGGCAGTTCGCTGTACGAGTCCATCCTTCGTGGACTCAGCGACGAGGCTCAGCTCGAGCGCCAAGGTGCGCTATGCGACACAATCTTCTCATCGCGATCCGGTATTCCCTTAGGCCGGCGCGGGCAGGATGGACCTACCGCTGAAGAGTACGAAGATTTCCTTCTGCTCCGAGTCGCTCAGATGGTCTTTCCGCCGAATTCTCCCCCGAATATTGAGTATGGCTCGGCCTTGGTACGTTTCTTCAAGAAGCAGTCGTCTGCGGGCCCCGGCGTCGTTCGTTGGCCTTCAATTATGCAAGTCCCATTCCTCGTCGACGCATCCACTTCACCTTCATCTGCCGGGCCGCCGATCTCCCAGCTTCTTCGAAATAATCCCTCCATTACTCCTCCCCAGCCTATCGTCCGCGAGTTCTCAGGGATGGTACCAACGCAGCCGTCAACGCCGCAGAACACTCCTTTCAACTCAAGTCAACCTTTTCGTCAAAATTCCTTTCTGGATCTGTCTACGCGGTACGCTACGCCCGTATCATTTCTCTCTCCCAGCGCCGATGATCTCCCGACTTTACCTAGTTTCGTGGACCCTCGTTCGCCTCGCGACGGTCGTTCTCCGCTGCTTCTAGGACAGTGCCCACCCTTTTCGACGCGTGATTCGGAGCTCAAGCGCAAGGCGAAGACCGAGGAGAGCTCCACCTGCCATAACTCCACCTCATGCAACTCCAAGAAGTGCCGCGGTGCGAACCCTGGCCTCATCGACATTGAAGACCTCTATGTTATGGAAGACTTGGAGCCTCGAGACTCCTGGAGCGCAACGCGCAAGCAGGGCGTCCTCGAGGGAGCCGGCAAGAGCCCTACCGACGTCTTGGAGGAGATAGAGGAGCCGTCCGTTTGCATGGAGTACGAGCCCGACGAGGGCGAGAGAAAGTCTCACATGAGGATGAACCCCGGTACGCACACAATTCAAAATCAATTCCAGCCCCGTTTTTATTCTGGAACAGTCCATATTGCACCTGCTACAGTTTCTCGTGAGACGGCACAGCGCACAGATGTCATTTTGCAGCCATCGCAGCCCAAGCCTGCTGCTCCAGCCCCAGTCGCCAACCCCGTCGAATCCGCTCGGCCCACGACACAGTCCTCGACCGTCTTTGCAGCAATTGCTGACCCGACCTATCCTCATCCTATCATGAATCCTGTCCCGCGTTCCAGCACGCCTATGCCGCTGTTCGACATGGCTGGGATTGCGTACGACGAGAATGACTCGTTCTTCCGCCCAACGCCTGGTCCCGCCTCTGAAGGAGGTGGGGACGACGACTCCGACGACTCCATCAGCACGGTCAACCTGTCGATTAGCCGCGACTCGAGCATTCCTTTGCTCACCTCAATCTCGTCCACAACGCGCACGACTCCAGAGCCTTCGGACCAGCTGCCGACGCCGACGCCGGGCTTTGACCCCAACGAGAATGCCTCGAACGGGCGTGAGTTCCGAAGGGAGGGATCTGCTGTGGTAGAGAATGGAGGCCATGCCGAGACTGCACGCGGTGAGTCCTGGCCATCTTCAGAACCGGACGACTCTGACACAGACAAGTCAGACGAAAACGTTCCCAGCGCGCGCGCGACGCTTATCCCATACCTCGCCAGCTTGTTCGACGAACTACGCCACGCCGATCCGCAAGTCCTCCGAAACCTGTTCCCGGACTTGTACGCTCGAACGTCCGACCCCATTCCGACCGCAACGCTCACGAATCATGACCTCCCGCGCGCCCAAGACCGCGTGCCCCTCGGTGGATGAAGGACCCCTTACGCGTAAATCGCTCCAACGACCAGCTTTCAGTCCAGCACGACGCTGGCGGGGTGGAATCTCAAGGTCTACATGTTCTGGCGGCAGCGTCTGCACAAGTTCGTGCTCGATCTCCTTCAGGCCCTGGATGTTATCCTCTCCCACCGTCACTCAGCCCCGCCCAGCGGATGTTCTTGGTCAGCCCCGCCTCCCGTCATCTTCGCGCGGAAACCACCCGGCGAATCCGCTCTCCCCCTCACCCTTCACTGTTCCGGGTGCAGGAAGTCACGTTCCTTATAGCCCTTTCCAGCGTTTATCAACTATGGGGCCACGCAAGTTCTCGGAGGCAGTCCACTTCCTCTTGGAGAGCCGCTTTGGCGACGATCATCTAATCAAGCAGCTGGTGGACTCAGGAATTTGGAGTCTCAACCGGCCGACGAAGCATATTTTCAACGCCTCGGCTGCGCGGAGCACCATATTTTGGAGGTTTTTGACCAGCAACTCGAAGAGTACGGTGGTCAGCCTATTTAAAGTACGTTCTGCTCATTAATTTTCGAGCCCCAGGATGGCTCAAATCGAAGTTCCCCGCGCACAGCGTTTTATTTTGCCCAAGCCCTCTCGATCCTGCGAAAATCAAGAAAATCAAAATTAACTCTTTTCACTTCTATTTCCTCCACATTTCGACTCTACATCGTGTATACTATGCCTATCGACGACTCCCTCAAAAAGTTTCCAGCAAGAACCTGTATTTTCTAGCTGATTATCTTTAAAATTTAACGATCCCCTCCTCGAAGTCGCTTGTGACCCCAGCGTAGGGTCAGCCGGACTTTGCCGGAGGTACGTTTCGCCTCGCGTCTTCCTGCCTTCTGCCTCAGAGCTCATCCACTTCTTTATCGCGCCTTCTTGAACTCGCCTCACTATCCTCTCCACTTTTTTTCGCGTTCGCTCGTTCAGGATGAACTGTACGATAGGGTGAGGCTCTAGGTAAGCAGTCTCAGCCCATCTCGAGTTCAAGCGAGCTGACTCGAATGGTCTTGTGCACTCCCACTCCACCTCGTTCCGCCTCCCACCTCCACCTTCTAGATTTTGTGTACATTACTTGCGCGCCGGCACGAACGCCATAAGCCGTGCCACTTCCCCATAGATCTCGACTCCGTTTTTTTTCTTCTTGGATTAGCCCATCCGTCCCATCCATTAGCTTGAAAAACCCAAGTAAGTCGTGCGCCTTGATCGAAGTCAATGCGACGTACTTACCTTGGCCCAGAAAAATAACGAAAACCGCCAAAACCCAAGGCTACATCGCCTCCCGTCGTGTCCCTTCACCGACAAGCTGCAGTGCCCAACGGCACACGTGTTTCCCCATTTCCCTACCTATCCTCATCCTATCCGTGTTCGCGCCATCCTCGGTATGCGCGAGCGCCCCTCAATCAGTCAATCCATCGCAAACTCGAGAAGTGGTTCCTTGGCGTGTCCTGGAGACGGGTTAGAAAGAGAGTATGGGGTGACGGGAGGGCTGTAAGGCCCGCGACTCGGTAAGTCGCCCGATCGCCATCCTGCCTCCATTCCTCGACTTACGCCGTCGCTGCGCACTTCGCAGCCGGTCGAATTACGCCGCCCTTACCATGTCCTGACGCCATCTCGTTTGTCTCACCATCCATTCAGTCTTCGCGCCTCATCAGGCCTCAAGTATTTCAGTTTCTCGTGGAAGTTGTCAGGAGTTTGTGGAGGTGGACTAAAAATTCGCACCCTCGGCAGCCATTCAGTGCCCGTATACATGTTCGTATCGTAGGCTACTTGAATCCAAATGCCCGGTTTGTGCAACAACTCGTGTGATTTCCCTGTCCGATGACGGACTCCTTTAAGACTCTCGAGGAAGGAATAGCAAAAATCTCTACGACCTGACATCTTCAAGCCTTTTGTATTTGTTTAGAATTGCTCACACCTACAGCAACCATGTTGAATAACATATTTCCATGTGAGAGCTCGGACTCCTCAACTCCCAAAAGAATTTTGCGACTCCCTTCGCCTTTCGATTCGATTAAGCACCCGACGCGTCGTGCGACGCCAACACTAAGTCAACACCCACACTCTAATGCAATTCTAGAACAGCCGTTTTTCGACAGATTCACTCCGCTATTTCACCAGACCGTCCGAAATATATACGCCAATCAAATAAAATCAAATCCTGTATCATTTACGGCCTACAAAAGGGTGGATAAGAAAATTCGGCCCGTGGCTGGCACCTTCCCCGAACAGGCCCGAGTCTCTCGGCGTTTCCCGGAAGACCCGCTTGCCAGCCTACCCGACTTAACTCCACATCCTCCTACATTCGTTCCATCCGACCATATGACTCAGGAGCAAATGGACCTACTCAATATAAATGGAGAGGGTTTCCTTTTGCCTGAGGAAGAGAAGTTATTCCAACATATTATGTGTTCAAATCGTGATGCCTTAGCCTTCACAGAGACCGAACGCGGCACTCTGAAGGAATCGTACTTCACACCTTATATAATTCCAACAATCCCTCATGCACCCTGGGTTTGTAGGAATATTCCAATCCCTCCAGGCATTAAGGATAAAGTCATAGAACTCCTTAAAGACAAAATCGCAGCAGGTGTTTATGAACCAAGTCAGTCCGCATACTGCTCAAGTTGGTTTTGTGTCTTAAAGAAAAATGGCAAACTACGTATTGTCCACGATCTCCAGCCCCTAAATAAAGTCACAATCCGAGATGCAGGACTCCCTCCAATAGTTGACGATTTCGTCGAACCCTTCGCAGGACGTGCATGTAGCACAGTCTTTGATTTATTCTGGGGTTTTGATGCACGTAAGGTCCATCCAAAAAGCAGAGACCTTACTGCATTCAGGACACCTTTAGGTTTGCTCAGAATCACATCAATACCCATGGGATTCACAAATTCTCCAGCTGAATTTCAAAATTGTATGACATTTATCTTGCAGCCAGAAATTCCTGACAAGGCCAATATTTTCATTGATGACTTAGGGATTAGGGGGCCCAAATCAACTTATCCAGATAAGGATGGAAACCCAGAAAGATTAAAAGAAAATCCAGGAATTCGGAGATTTATCTGGGAACATTCCCAGGATGTTCATCGAATCATGCATCGTGTTAAGCATGCAGGTGGTACATTTGCTCCGAATAAAGCCCAAATTGCTAGACCAGCTGTGGTCATTGTAGGTCAAAAGTGTACACCACATGGAAGGGTTCCAGAAGATAAAAAGATTCAGAAAATTTTATCTTGGCCCCCATTAACAAACACAACTGAAGTAAGAGGCTTCCTAGGGTTATGTGGCACAGTAAGAATTTGGATTCCAAATTACTCCAAAATAGCCAGACCTCTGACAGAGCTTATAAGGCATGAGGAAGAATTTGTTTGGGATAAAAGAAGACAGGAAGCTTTTGACACACTCAAGAAGCTAACAACATCTGCACCCGCACTACGTCCCATTGACTATCATTCCAACAATCCTGTAATTTTGTCGGTCGACTCAAGCTACATTGCAGTCGGATTCATTCTATCCCAGCTTGATGATGAAGGACGAAGACGTCCAGCACGATATGGATCTTTGCCTATGTCAGAAGTGGAATCACGTTACTCTCAGCCAAAGCTAGAGCTGTTTGGATTGTATCGCGCCTTGAAGCACTATAGTCTTTACATTGTAGGATTGCATAACTTCTATGTTGAGGTTGATGCCAAGTATATCAAGGGTATGCTTAACTCTCCGGACATCCAGCCAAATGCAGCAGTCAACCGTTGGATTCAGGGTATCTTGATGTTTGATTTTGTGCTTGTTCATGTTCCAGCCGACAGGTTTAAAGGACCAGATGCATTGTCACGCAGGAAATTGGCAGACAACGAGGAACCAGAATTTGATGATGATGCATGGCTAGATGATATTGCCTTATACATAGGTGCCAGACCATCAAAAATTCAGTGGATAACCCAGTCTTATCTTGGTATGATCCCAAGACACTTCCTTCAGTACTTGCCTCCACAGTGTCAAAACAAGATCAAACTCTTCTGGACATATTTAAATTCCTTCAGACCTTGGAATATCCTCCAGATGCAGTATCAGTCCAACAACAGAAAAGATTTATTAAGAAAGTCTCCCAGTACTTTGTAAAAGCTGGAATCCTTTTTCGACGTAATGGCAGCAGACCGCCGCTCAAGGTTATTTTCAAGACTGCTCAACGACTTTCAATCATGACCAATGCACATGAAGGTTTAGGACATAGAGGTGAAGTTGCAGTATTTGAGACCATAAGGGTTAGATTTTACTGGCCTTACATGAGAGCAGATGTCAAGCATCATGTCGCATCTTGTCACGAGTGTCAAGTGCGTAGTACAAAGAAAGTTCGGATGCCGATAATCGTTTCGACCCCTTCAACGCTTTGGACACGTGTTTTTGACAGTGTTATATGTTATGCCAAAAGCAGGAGACTATGAATACATCGTTGCAGCAAGAGATGACCTATCAAGAGCATCGGAAGGACGCGCAATTAGGAAGGCAAATTCCAGGACTCTAGCCAATTTCTTCTGGGAAGAAATATTCTGTCGGTATGGAGCCATAGGGCAAGTAACTACCGACAATGGCCCGGAAGTAAGAGCGGCATTCGCAGATCTTATGGACAGATTAAAAATCCCACACATCCCGATATCGCCGTACAATTCCAGAGCCAATGGCGTCGTCGAACGTGGACACTTTATTATCCGGGAATCAATAGTTAAAGCGTGTGAACATAAGATGAATCAATGGCCCTCAAAAGTGCCAGGGGCCTTCTTTGCTGACAGGATTACAACAAGTCAGGTTACTGGATACTCACCCTATTACCTACTGCACGGCGTAGAACCTGTACTGCCCTTCGATCTCACAGAAGCAACATTTATGGTGGAAGGATTTACGTCAGGGATGAGTCCGGAAGATTTACTTGCATTACGCCTTCGCCAATTGGAGAAAAGAGAAGAAGACCAGGAACATGCCGCATTCAGACTTAGCCAATATCGCATGAAATCAAAGGAGGATTTCGAGGAAAAGTTCAAAGTCAGATTAATGAAGGAAGAATTTGAACCAGGAGATTTGGTGCTATTGCGGAATTCTGGAATCGAGACGCAGCATGACAAGAAACCGTTGCCCAGGTATCTTGGACCGTATGAAGTAGACAGGCGCACGCCAGGTGGATCGTACGTAATTAAGGAACTCACCGGCACTTTTAAACGAGATGCTGTCGCCGCATTTAGACTTATTCCCTACATTGCACGCAATAAGAAGCTGTTGAAGAAGCTTACCGGAGGATCCCATGTGGAGCTATCTGATGATGACAAAGATTGAAACAAAGACGTTACCTACAGACTTGTGCAACCGGGGACGGTTGTTTTTCAAGTTCCCCGCGGATGTCGCGACCAAAACCCGTTTTGATCACTGACAGGTTCGAATTAGTAATAGCCATGGCACGATAGATCAGCATAGTCTAATCGATAGACCAGTAAGCACTAAGGAATCAGACCGCAAAGTACCGGGCAACCCAATGGAGCCCAGACTCAGATCTGAGATCCTGATTGCCGTTAGCCTGCTGTTTGGCGCCCAATATTTAGATTCTGCAATATTCGCAAGAAGCGAAGGCAATATTAGAAGAGCACGCATTTACGCAGGGTTCCACCTGGCAACCATGCTCAGCTGTTTCCGCCCCCATCGTTCGTCTTTCGACCAGGAGCTCTACACGCAGTTGCTCAACCCAGTTTTCGACGACAAGTCAGTTGAAATTCGTGTCACGCGCGAATACACATGCGACCCCATGCCCGATTCGGATACCTCAGATGTAGAGCCCGTCCAATCTTTCCCTAGGATGTCCATTTCCAGCGATGCTTCTATCAGTGCTGTGTGCCCCGCCTCGTGTCGGAGGTCAGGCGGCACAGCCCCACCAGACCCTCACGCCCTGCCACCTCGTCCCATCACTCCCATCCAAATTGTTAACGACCTCGACGACGACGACAACCTCACATACCCCTCCTCCTACCGCCGCATCTCGGTGGAGGCACGGTACCCCGCCTACGCTCTCAGCTGGTTCGTCACTCAGCGTGTCACTCCTAATTCGTAAAGGCCTGCTCGTCGAGCTAGTGCTGACCCACAAGAAGAAGACCCTCATCACCCGCGCACGCCTGGCCAAGGTCTCACACGTCGGCCCGACATGGGTCCACTTTCGTGCTGAGCGCGAGGATGCCCAAGGGTACCAGCCGACGAAGGTCGAACTTGTTGTCCCGCGTATTTGGACCCAGCTCCCTCGCTACTACCCATCGTCTCCCTCCTTAGCTGCCGCCGTCAATTCGATAAACACGAACCGTTTGACCCGGCAAGCGACAAGCAGATCCAGCCCATCCATTCACTCTTCCTGCGCCATTGATCCTAGGGATGTGAAGCAGGTGGAGCAGGTGCGCCGGTGGGCATGCAAGATGAGTATTTTGACGGGCAGAGCCAAGTACTGCATCTGAGGGGGAGGGAGAGGACACGGACATGGACCGCTCGTATGTTTTTGCCTCCATTCTATACTTTCCACTTGCTATCGCATCGTCGTCGCTCATTCTTCGCATATTCATTATCTGTCATCATATTCCACACGTCGATCTTTGCGCGCAAGCTACTCGGACCCTCTGCGTTAATCATACGATCATCCATTCGTCCCGCACCCTATTCGTTGACTTCATCGTTTCCCTCACTGTCACGAGTCAGGCATGCTACGTGGACTTGCTACTATTACCCATTCGGCTATGACAAGCGCGCATACTATACATCGCCCGCAGCAGTTGTCCCTTGGTGTATTCGACGCAGCGGAATGCATTCGTTTGGTGACATGTTCTCTGGTGTTCGAGCTTGAAGATAGCCAAGTAAAATCAGATAAAAATATATGAAAAGTAGAAAAGTAGGCATGGGCTATCCAATATTCAAATCAGAGATATTAGAAAGTGTCCCTACACAAAGTAGAATCCTGGACATTGAGGGAATCTAGCCCTAAAAATGCCCAAAACTCTCAAAATCAGCCAAGATTCAAGAATATCTCATGGCCAGGAGCTAATAATTCACAGTTTCAAGATCAGCCCAGCCCGTAGGCTGACAAAGCAATGGATTTATAAGCGCCATTGCTGATAGAGCAGCAATTAAATAGCAAAAATGTCGACAAATCGATACCGTGAAGCAGGAATTGGATTCCGAAGCAGGATTTTGGATTACAAAGCAGATGGAATAGCAGAGAAGCGGATTTATAAGTGGAAAGGTGATTACTAATGTGCTTTATAAGCAAAGAATGTAGCATTACAAAGCCAAATTTGCTTGCAGAGCTCATTACAAATCACCGAGAAATGCAGGAAATATTCTCGAGTTACTTAATTAGTAGTTAGTTCCCACAGTAGTGTAGTATCATGTACATATATGGAAGTTCATTCTCAGGGCCCCAAAAGGTATATAAGAGCCCTAGATTGACCTAAAACCCCCAATCAACCACTTGACTTTTAAACCACCCACTCCCAGTGTGAGCGTAAGTGTGAAGCATTTGAGTTAAGGTAAGTTTAGCTGCTAGACCGATTGGAAGGCTAGTTAGTTAGTTGGTTCACTTAAGTCCTATCTCGTTTTACGTCCGTAGTACGTAAGCGACTCATCGATTCAGTTAGTTTCACTTGACGTCCGTAGCACGTTTCAAGTATCCCAGTCCAGTTTCTAAGTCCCCGTTAAGCCAAGTTACAATCTTACGACCAGTTACGATCTACACGATAGTTACGACAAGTTACGACAAGTTTACGACCAGTTACGGCCCATACGACCTTTAGTTTCGACACTTCAAGACCAAGCCTTCTCGGAGTTTCGACACTCTTACGACAGTTACAACACAACCATTCCGGAGTTTTTGTTTGGTTCTGTTTGTAGGCTTATATACACACAGCCAAACTGCTTAACAAATATAAACAAACAAAGGCACATACAGAGCAACCCACAACTGAAAACGAAGAGTAAAGCCTGAAACAAAACCCCCGAACGACTAGGTACATCCGGGAAAGTGGAAAACCTGATCGTATCTAGGGCAGTGTGATTTGTGTATTTTGGGTTTGCCCACAAGCCTGAAATATATCCAGAACCACTCCGCCGTCACGACAACGTAAAGGGCCCTTCAGCGGCGCAAAGGTACGTCCTTATGAAGGCTATAAGCTGTCTTTATTACTCATTGTTCATCATTTGTCGTTGAAGCTCGTTGCTGTGGCTGAAGAGCATTCTGCCAAAGGTAGTCTGTAAGTCTTTTCCTCAAGAGCTTGTTTCTTTTGATGAGACATTTTTCCATAATAGGAAGAAGTGCGGAACCTCTGGTGTACAGTTGCAAGCTGGCTCAGACGTTGCACCAGAGGTAGCAGCCTTGTTGGGCGGTGTACCTCTTCGGCCGGGGTCATGGCCTCTACCCCAGATACAAAGCGTCTTTGGTGATCTAGCAGGACAGATCAGCGATATGGGTCGTCGCTTTATACGAGTAATGGTTTGTACTGAAGACGCCTTTTCCATGTCCACACAGTCCAAGGATAAAGCCTTA
Source organism: Hericium coralloides (assembly GCA_003675405.1). Lineage (NCBI taxonomy): Eukaryota > Fungi > Basidiomycota > Agaricomycetes > Russulales > Hericiaceae > Hericium > Hericium coralloides. The sequence continues at coordinate 589,114 of QUOP01000018.1, read as the reverse complement.
CGGACAGCCCTGAAAAGGGCTACGACAACCAGTGCGCTATTGCAGCCTGAATATGACAAATTGTGCAAGGCCATGGCCAACGACGCCAGTCCTGTGCTACAGCTGGAATTTGAGAAAGTGACATCCTATGTGAGTACTTCACCGTCGCTCACGTCAACATGTCTGCTGGCTAATATATGTATTATATCACAGATATGGACTGGTGTTGCGCAAGTACGTGGTCAGATCAAGACACAGGCTGTTGAAGCCTGCAACAATTATTTTGGGCTGGAGAAGCTACGCGTCAATGCTGGTGGAGATGCTGTCAAGGACATGGTAACCTGGCTGTTGTCTGGTCCCACACCGGTCTTCACCTTTGGAGACATAGACATGGAGGTACGTGTATATTGTGACTTGTAATACAAGCTAATGAGTCTGTTTCAGGCAAGGACTTACAATGAGGAGAAGGTGCTGAAGCTTCCGGTCGTCGTCACGGTCATAGCAAAACAGTGGTTTGGCAAGAAAGGCGACAGAAACCGTTCTCTCTTTGCAAAAAACTATCAAGAGTTCAATATCCCTCTCTTAGCTGTGGTTTTCACTGCGGTGTGTATGATAAATTTTCTGCAGGATATTTGGCTAAGATAGGATCAGATTGAAAATGCGATTGTTGAATATCAAGAAGGATATAAGAAGGAGATAGAATTCAGCGATACCCTCTTCTACAGCAGGTACGTTGTTTGTTGTTCATTCTTACCAGCCTTGTCGTACTGATTTGATGTATACAATGTTAGATACGTATATTACCAGGATTTATTTGCAGATTTGAAAGAACAGATGCCGGTATATTGGAAGCGAAAAATTGTGGCTAAATTACGGGAGGACGTCCTGTAAGTTTTTTTTCTGATATCCGTTTATCTTCTCTCAATTACTCTTTTTCCTAGGACAAGCGTCGGGAGGATTTCCAATAATAGAGTTTATGATTCGAAAGCAGGAGCTGGGCTGAATTTTGCAGCTCTTGAAGCGAAAGCTATTGCAGAAAGCGCGGAAAGTGGGGATCAATAGGCATAATACCATTTTTTTTCATACTTAGACGTAGACTGCAATATCATGCTGGTGCATCTAAAATTTCATTTAAAACTATTGAATGGTCAAGATAAATGTTGTACCAGAGCCTTTGACCTCATAACAACAAGATATATCTCATAGCAAGCATCACATTACTATACCAACAAGATTTGTACTATAGCAAGCATCTAGTACCATAACTGGAAAAATAATACTGTCCTACATTATATCAATGTGAACAGTACAGAACTTGGCATATATATACTATAGTTATGGGTAGCTACGGTAGCTGGGTCACATACCTACAGTAGATACCCACATCTACAGGAACTATAGATCTCTACAGACCGACTACAGGCTGATACAGATGACTACAGGTACTTGTAATAGAGACCCACCTATCAACAGATGCTACAGAAAATATATGATCTATTACAGCTACTGTAGACTACACCGCCATTTTGGTTTGAGATCTGAAACCAGTTTACCCGAAATGCTTCTATTGATACCTTCGATCGGAGCTCATTTTTCCATCAAAACAAGCTCGGGAAGATGTTATTTCGTAAATATCCCTGTGAGCTGCCGAAGGTCTCCTTGGTGTATCCCAGCCCATGTCTCCTGCATATCGCTCTCCTATGATATCCTCGGGCCCGGCTTGGTGCTGTGATGGCAAGACTTCGCCCTCTGTCGCGCCATAGTTCAAAGTCTTCAGAGTCCGCTGCCCCTGTTGTGGCTCTGAGTTTACAACTGAGCTTGAACCTCGCGCGACGCGACTTTGTTCAACTTCGTCCTCTCATCACTTCGTCACGACTTGTCTCCTGCCACGTCGACTCAAGTGTTATAACTCTAGACCTCAAGACGGCCCCTCCTGTCATGGCCATTCCTTTCATTTGTTGTGAGTTTAGTTCTTTGTTCACATATCAGTCTATCAGGTGAGTTTGAGTATATACTTCTCGTGCTTGTGTGTCGTCCATGCCCCACTTTCCCCGCTCCATGTGTCGCCCGTCGCTCACACCCGCTGCTGACCAGCGCTATGGCTGGTGTGCATAGCCTCCTCTGCCATCACGCCCGCTTTCCATGATCCTTCCCTGCCGCTTTCATCATGCCGCTTTCCTTTTGGCTGTTTGCTGTTACCTTCCAGTTCCATTCGCATCCCCATATTGCCCGCCAATGTTCCCTAATGTTCATAGGCACCATGTTGATACATTATAAATGAGCTTTGTATATTAAGTAGTGCTTGCAATAGAACCATCTGTTTTGCTTTTTGTTATCCTTCATTGAGTGAAGCAATACCTGGAATTTTCGAAAAAAAAAAAAAATGCATTTTGCTACCGGGTGCCTACAATCACCTATGCTGGCCATTTCAAGCCTCGAAAAGCTCTCGGAAAGCTCAAATATCCATAGGAGATCGCACGGGATGTCGCTAGGACATAGCTCTCACCGAAAATTGTGGGATTTGATGATTTGGTGTCAGAGAGACATCTCGGACAGATCCGTAAACAGTCTGTACGTCATCCCAGGATATTCCCGCGCTGATCTCAAGTGGACACCGATTCAGAATGGCGGTGTATATTTTCTACTGTAGGCTAAAGTAGTTCTGACACTTTTTCCAGATGTAATGAATTTAAAGTATGTGCAGCTATGATACCAATGCTCGACAGTCCTCTCGAAAGCGGAAGACAACGGCTCAGTCAGAGCGCCGTTCACCTTACAGCTTTACAAGCTGCCTTGCTCATGCTGAAGTTACATATGTTGAAGAGTCTGGCCTCGTCCTACGTGTTGTCGGGGTCTTGGAACACAACGAAGGATGCAGCGCAGCGGCTATGGAACATTTTCCATCTGTTCCCGTCCACCTGCATGTCATCAACATCGCTTTGCGGCAACTGCGCGATGGCACCAGGTACGTTCATTGATATTCATATGTCATGACATTCTGAAACTTACACGGCGGGCTAGTCTTTCATCTATACAAGCCCAAAACGTGCAGCTGCATGATGCCCGTGCATACATCTGAGAAAAGGACCAGTGGTATGTGGTACTATGTAACCTACATAGCTCTGATAGGGCCATAGGAGTCCCCTTTTCTGCATAGCTACCCCATAGCAGCAAGGTAATCTATATAGAGATACCATAGCTACCATAGCTATCATAGGATAAGGCAGTAGCTATCATAGCTATCATAGCATAAGGGGGCTATCATGACTATGTGATATATCTCTGTTATCATACTATATCTAGCTAGTAAGACTGCTATGCACTCTATGTTATCTCTGCCAACAATGTTGGTCAAAAGATATTATAAACTCATCAAAAATACTCATATATTAAAGATTCAGTCTTATTACACCCAAAACACAAAGAGTTAGAAAACATTATCATTTTTTTATAATTTAACTATGATACATGTCTTATAACACTACCAACACTACTATAATACCACAATACACAATACACTACTAATAAACTACAAGGGAGAACATAAAGACTTACAAAGATAAGAAAAAGCGAAAAAGTAAGAGTCACAAAGGTAAATAAATAAATAAAAGCAAAACATAGACTAGAAGTCAAGTCAACAAATCAGTGTACAAGATAAGAATATAAGAAAATGTAAGACTCACTCAAAGAAATAAAAGCGAACATATAAAGTCTATAAGGAACATTAGAGTTGGTGAGCAATAAAACAAGATAATAACTTACCGAACACCGAACATAAGAGAGAAGCAGAAGAGGAGAGACCGACAAAAGACGACGGAAGGTAGTGGTAAGGAAGAGAGAGAGAGCGTGCGTCACCCATGCCTTATATAGACGTGGCGAGCAGAGCGCCAAATGTGGCAGCCAAGATGGGCCGGGCGCTGCGTCAGAGACTAGCGGTTAGATTTCACTATGTCGCTTTGCCCATCCTCGAGTGTATTACATGGTAGATACATAGCTTGCTCATTCGGTGCATTTATCTATGTGAACTCAACCTTCTCCCTTTTTTCTGAAGTTTTTTCGATTTTATTTGCCTTTCCGAAGCCGGAAACGTCAGGTGCGCCAGTCGAGTGCTCTGTGGCTGGACACTCGATGCGCAGACTTGTTGTATTCCTCCACACACCACCTTCCTCTTCCTCTCTCCTCCGTATCTCCACACGTACACACAACGCCGGGCATCAAGCGACGATGGGAATGGCTAACGGGGGCTTTGAGGGCGAGGAGGTGAGTAAAAAAAGTCCTCTATACTCTAGATCAGTTTGTACTAATAACGCGAGTATCGCTCGTTCGCGGAGCAATGCTCGTACCTCCCTCTCGCCCCACCACCACCAACCCAATCCCTCTCGCCTTCGACACTCGCACCCACGCCCATGAGCTCGCCCAATCCCGCTCCCTCGACAACGCCGTCTACGGACATTGAGTCTCGTTGCTATGGCAATGGCAGCTGAACATCGTACGACGCGCCCTTCCTCCCGCCTCTATCAACACACACCCGCACGCAAGCACAGATACGGCCCCACGTTGCGCGCGGGGCTATGCATGCCAGTGACTGTGTGCTAGCGCACATGCACATGCACATGCACACGGCCACGGACTACCGCGCCAGCAGCCCAGGACGGTCCCGCCAGCATGGACGAGACCACGTACGGCCGGGGATGACCACGCCGGCCCACACATGGCGCGGGCAGCCACAAAGAGTATGCCAGCGATTGTGCGGGCACGGCTGCGGTGAGCCCACCAGCGCATGCGCGCACAAACGCCCGCAGCCCGGCAGCCCGCATGCACTCGCGCATGGCATCGGCAGCCGTGCATGCTCCTGTCGGCGTGCAGGCAGACATGCACGCTCCTGTCAGCGTGCAGGCAGACATGCACGGCCCCGCCTATGCAGCTGCGTCTCTGATGCCGGCCATTGCGTGCATACGGCCACAGATGGCGCCAGCGCACGCACGCACGCCGGCAACGGCGCGGCACGACGGCGTCAGCGCACTCGCATATGCACAAGCATGGCGCGCAAGGCCCTGCACACTGGCGAGGGCGTATGCACGGCGGCGGATGCCTGCACCAGCGCGCACGCCATGTGCGCAGCCACACCGTCCATGGCTGCTCCTCGGGGCCACCCACTCCGGCGCCTGCACGCACAGCCGCAGTGAACCCACCGCGCGTAGGCAGGCACGCATGGCCCCGCCTGTGCGCGCATGCAGCCGCGGGCACTACCAACTGCGCATCACGCCAGTGACTCCGCGCGCATCGCGTGCACGGCCATGTCGGCGCACGCGCCGTCTTGCACGAGTGCCTGCGACGAACGACCAAGGACAGCACGCCCCCGCATGCCTCGCGCCCTCAGACGACCCGCACAGCATGTGCACGCAACGCGAAGTGGTTGGCTAGTTAGCTAGTGATGGATACTGTAGTTACCTTGCGTAGGGCAGTCTACACTGGAATATATATACATTTTTTGACTTAATGCCTAGGTGACATATCATAGGGACTGTAGTAGCCATAGTAGCTATACTTGCCCTTAGTAAATATGATAGTCTTACATACTTGACACTACTGGCTATGGAGGTTATGGTGCCCTATACATTTCATACTTCACGGTATGTAGGCTATTATAGCTCCCATAGCTCTACATAGCTGGACACTTCAACCTCATAGCCTTCATAGGACACTGATAGGACCTATAATATGACTTGCTGCTATATAGAAAACCCTTTTCTCAGATGTACCGAGACCAGATCACGACCGACCCGCTCCGAGCCAACTTCCGATACATCCTCCTGACTTCCGACTTTGCAGGCATATACCGCCGCCACCATAAAGAGACGGGCATCGATGTAACACAGCCGGCACATTTGAATGTGGACGCTTGGCTCGATCCCAGCCCCAAGAACTCACAATACAAGCCAGAGATTGCGCAGGCTATATTTCACTACCATCAACGGTCACAGGCCGGCGAGCGCTTCCAGATATGCATATGCACACACAAGATGGAAGAGGCGGCGTGGACGCACGTACATGGAAAACAGCTCATTCTTGACGGCACATTCGGCCTCTCTTCTTCCAGGCTTCTCGTCTGGGTTGCAATGGGAGTTGATGCCTCCGGGAAAGGCTTACCCGTGGCATTTATGATTTTTTCTGCTTCTCCTGGAGCTAAGGCGACATATGCCTCCTACAACACGAAGATTTTGACGGACCTGCTGACTGCCTGGAAAACATGGATGTCAGCGCGTGAGCTTGCCCGGGGAAGGATCTTCGAACCTGGGGTGGCTATTACAGATACCGATGTCAAAGAGCAAGCAGCGCTCTTGCACACATGGCCCCGCATCATCCTTCTTTTGTGCCGGTTCCATATCCACCAGTGCTGGACAAACAAGCACTCTGCCTTGCTTGGCAAAGGCGATCGACAAGATACGTTCTGGAGAGGAGACGTGCGTGCACGCATGCATACTTTAGAAGTTGCATACGTGATCTGCTCTCCCCCGTGTGCTTTTTTAAATAACAGTAGATTTCAGGCTCCTGGGAACCACAGACTATGGGTCTGCAAAGAATCTGCTTGAAGAAACACGGACGTACTTCAAATTTCTCGCTGATGGTGCTTACGCTGGTCCACAAATCAGCAAGGCGGGTCTATCATATCTCGCCTACCTCAAGGACCATTGGATGAAAGAGGACCTCTGGTGTAGTTGGTCGCAATGGGGAAGGGCAGAAGCAGCCAAACATCTCAAAATCCCTGTCGAAGGTGTCTTACCTACGACAAACCACCTTGAGTCCTTCAATGGCATGCTCAAATACAAATACCTCCCACAGTGGCAGCATTCAAAGCACTGTCTTTGGTTTGATGTCCTGATCTTCCATCTGATAGTCAATATCATTCCAAGAATGTATGCCCTGCTCCGCCTGCGTCGCCACCTCGATACATGGAAGCAAAAACGGTTTGGGCTAGCTGAAAATACAAAGCCCAGCCAAACTGCGACAACTGGGAATGTTCAGGCACCTCAAGTGCTCAATTTTGCTATGCGCCGGGTCCCATTCGTGTGGTTTGCATGCGATGAGCGGCGCGATCGACTGGCCACAGCCATCAAATGCACAAACCATCTTGTCGCCCTTCCCAGCAGCCGACAATATGAGCTATGGGCGACTTGCATCACCTCTGCTGTCTCTGACATGAGGATGGCTGGCGTGGACTATCCTAGGTACTGGCTGGCTGTGCACTGCACAGGCTCTGCCAGCTGTACTTGCGCAGATTGGGTTCAACGCGGAGGTGCTTGTAAGCACCTCTGCGCGTTCCGTGATCTCATTCTGCACTGGGCAAGCCAAGGACTGCTTGATTGCGCCTACAGATTTGCACAATCCGAGCAGGAGGCAGAGCAGTGGGAGGTCGAAAATGCGACGTGGTACGGCGCCCACTATGCAGACGTGATCACGCCCACGCTCGATCGGAAGATTTTTCCACAGGGCTACTCCAGTGCAGCACCTCCGCTGTCCTTCTTCAAGCCTCTACCTCATTTACATCTGAAAAATTTGCAAGTGGTACATAGTTCTATAAAGTCTACATAGATTTCATAGTTCCATAGCACTGCCCTTTACTCCCTAGCTCACATAGTCAAAGGGAGGTGCTATGGAGTGCTATGGAGCTAAGGGGCAGTGCTATGGAGTGCTATGGAGTGCTATGATAGCTAACTATGCAACTATGATAGTATGACTAGCTATGAAAGCTACCAGTGTCTATAAAAGCTCTAAAGCTTATGTATCTCACATATCTTATATTTAATATGTGTCTCACATATGCTATATTCAATATGTGTCTTACATATTCTATATTCAATATGTGTCTTACATATTCTATATTCAATATGTGGGCCTGATACATATATTAAAACAATAAAATTTATCATTGAAACTACAAAACATTTTAATATTTTTATCAGGGTTTATAAGACATGATCACACAAATTTGTGTTCTTCCATGCCTCAAGATTATATTAATAATATAACACTAGTATTAACTACATCAAAAGATCCTTACTAAAATGTAAGAACAAAAAAAAATAAGAAAAAACTTGGACAAGACATAGACAATAGTTTAGACTACAGTAAAAGACTATAACAACTTACAATGACTACAAAAAGCGAAAAGATAGATAAAAAAAAAAGATAACATTAGTTATAAAAAAGATAAACATAACAGATGAAAACTTACTAAAGTAACAGAAAACACAATCTAGAAGACAACTTGAAAGGATACCATGATAAGTAAGAAAAACATTAGTATTTGTATAAGCAACAAGAGCCTGATAATTGAAGGTTACCTTAAAGACAGAAACAACGAACAAATAACAACGACGAACAAGCAACTACGATGAGCAAATGACGACGACGATGATAAACAAGCCACAGCGACGAAAGCAACGATGAGCGAGCAACGATGAGCGAGCAACGACGACAAAGGCGTCGACGTGGCAGGAGATAGTGGGGGTTAGAGAGCAAGAGGCATCGCGCGTCGCGCGAGCCTTATATACGAATCCCGGGCGGTGCCGGGATTTGTGGCTGCCGGGCGCTTGCCGAGCGTCGTGTTAGAGACTGGGCGCCAGACTTGACTAACTAGACTCTGCTACCCAGGGATGCGACGAAGAGAAAATAGCTAGAAGTCTCATTCGTTTTGATTTTATGTACAGTAGATAGTTGTCTTCTTTTTTCCTGAATTTATACAAATTTATTAGGTTTGTGGAAGCTCGAAAACTAAAGCTTCACTCGTTCGGTGGCTGAAGCACCGAACGCGCGTCGAAGTTCGACACACTTCATGCTACCATCACTGAGCACTCCCCTCCAGTACCCTGTCCTCCTCCCTTCTCCTCCTCCCTCCATCTTTATCGTCAAACCGAAGGCCGAAGGAGGGTGATAAGAGAGTGAGGGGCCTGTAGGTAAGTCAAAAAACCTTCTATTGTGTTTATACGTGCTAACGTCGAGAGCGTCGCTCGAACGAACGAGCGATGCTCTCGACTTCCATCCCCTTCGCGCCCCGCCCCGTCTCCTTCGCATCGGCCCACCCCCGGCATCGCCGCCAGGCCCGCAGGGCCTGGCGTGCCGTCTCCGACGACCACGATCGCGTGCGCTAGTGCACGCACACCACCCGACATTGCGCCAACCCGCACCCTTCCCCCTCCGACGCCTCGCCGCCCTGCTCTCGCGCACCATCCGCGTCCAGTCGCCTGCTCACCACCCCGTCGACGACACCCGCAGCCCACCCGCGATCCGTCCATCCCGCCCATGACATGGGCAGCCAGCCCACAACACCCACAGCCCGTCGACAACACGGGCAGCCCACGGACGACGCAGCCAGCCCACGGACGACGCAGCCAGTCCACGGACGACGCAGCCAGCCCACGGACGACGCAGCCAGCCGCAGCCCGTCGTCGTCGACGGCGCAGGCAGCCCGTCGACGACGCAGGCAGCTTGTCGACGACACGGGCCGCCCGTTCGGGGGCAGGCTGCCGGTGGACAGCACGGGCAGCCCGTCGACGACACAGGCAGCCCACGCACGACGCAGCCAGCGGCAGCCCGCGGGCGCTGCTCGTGTTGTCGACGGCGCAGGCAGCCTGTCGACGACGCAGGCAGCCCGTCGTTGTCGACGGCGGGGGCAGCCCGTCGACGACGGGGGAGCCCATCGACGACGGGGGTAGCCCATCGACGACGGGGGCAGCCCGTCGACGACGGGGGCAGCCCATCGACGACACGAGCAGCCCGTCGACGACACGAGCAGCCCGTCGACGACGCGGGCAGCCCGTCGACGACGCGGGGAGCCCGTCAACCAAACGGCCGGCGCGCACGGGCACGGGGGTGCCCACAAACGCAGCACCTCGCCCGCCGCGCTTGCGCCCGTCTCGCGCCTGTGTGCTCGCGCCCACGCCCCGCGCCCGTGTGCTCGCGCTCGCAACCTGCGCCCGTCCCGTGTCCGTCTCCCGTCCCGTGCCCGTGTGCTCGCACCCGTGCCCCGTGCCCGCGCCTGTCTCGCGTCTCGTGCCCGTATGCTCGCGCCCACGCCCCGTGCCCGTGTGCTCGTGTTCGTGCCCCGCGCCCGTCTCCCCGTCCCGTGCCTGTCTCGCACCGGCCGCACCCATCTCGCACTGTCATACTTTGTATGTAGTATACTGTAGTGGTGCTATTGCATGTAATTATTATCTTATTGTTGTAATACATTACAATGCTCGAAATTTATAGGCACTATATCAATTGGAGATATTATAGCAGCCTGAATGTCCATAGCAACCTTATGAAGCTCTGTATGGAACATAGTATCTATAGTACACATAGAGGGAAACTAAATATACATAGTGGGCATAGTAGTGTCCTATTACTATGTAATGCTACATACCCATCACCCATGACTATGATAGCTATGATAGCTGCCATAGTCCTGTATAGCTGTGTGGCCCAACTACATAGATGTCATAGCACTATGAAACCAGGCATACCACTGGCTGGCAGCTATATAAAATTCAGATTTTTCAGATGTACCAGTGCCAATCGGCCAGGTGCCTGCTGCCGTGGTCGCGCTGCCACCGCCAACCCTCAACGTGACGATTCCTGCCTTGGAAGCAGATGTTGATGACATGGCCATCAGTCTACTCGAAGATGGTGCATCTAATGCAGCATCAAACTGCTTTCCTGGTGCTGATGAACCTGTGCCTATGCCTGAGGCAAGTAATTCCCTGAGACATTGTGTATGCGGAATTAATTAAAAGTGCTATCAATTCAGCCGGGCAAAGCAGAGGACATGCATGGTTCGAACATTCGTGCCATTGCATTTCAAGCACAGCAGCGTGTCGAGCATGAAGTCGCACAACTGCTGCCTAAGCTGCACGGACTAGCGAATGTTCTCGGGGACGCACCTCGGCTGCACGTCACCGAGGATGTGTTTGAGCTTCAAACTGTGTTAGAAACTATTCTTGAACAGGTTCACAACCGTCTGGTTGGAAATGAAGTCTACAGTCAAGAGGGATTACAAGCACAAGGTGCAAAACAACGGTCAGACCAAGGCGAAGGTAAGTTCTGTTTGTCACCGTTTAACTTGGCTTATAGACACCTACCGCAGTTCCCTTAGAAGTTGACTTGATGAACAGAGGTGCATCACGCCCAGCACTGCTCCCTCCCTCGCCAGAGCCTCGACAGAAAAGGAAAAAGTCTTACACTGTTTTATGATATTTTCGACCGGTGGTATGAGGGACTGAGGTATACACATTGATAGGGCAGTGCAAGCATGTCTTCGCGTCGTTAACGTGCAGCTGTAGATAAGTAAAACATTATGTATCCGACCGCCCGTTGCTAGCACAAAGCACCCTTAGGATCCCATCCCGCATGCGCCGGGAAACCATTCATGCTGCAGCCGGGGTTTGACCCCATCATCACATCATTCAGCGCGCTCATGTGCTGAGCGCGCTGAGGTACGAGGGGACCACGTCCACCTGGTGCAAGGGTGTCGTGCAAAAACGTTCGAGAAGCCGCCTGAGGATAAGGACGTGGACGTTTCGGGGACGCTGGTCGTCATGCCGACGGAGGTCAGGCTGCAAAAATTGTAAGCAGGCATTATGAAAGGAGTGGTGGGACGTACTTGAGGCAGCCAGAGGGGAAGGTGGGGACGAAGGTGGAGCAGCTCCCAGACTGCGAGCCTGAGACGACACTGTTGCCTGAGGAGAACAGGATCGACATGCCACGCATGCCAAGCTACGCGTACGCGTTGCAGAGGATGTTTGCGAGCAAGTTGAGATCACGTTCTTGTTAGAGCCGTCGCTCGTTGTGACCTGTGGCAGGCTGCTATCGCTGGGGAGGAAGTTGATGATGTCGAGGAAGCCGAAGACACTGTCGCACATGTTGTCACCTGCCGAGATGAACACAATGGGCACATTCACCCTGATGCCGATGGTGTACTGTGTGTTGAGGCCCTGTGCGCCGCATGGTCAGCATACCTGCGCCAAGATGGTGAGAACAACTTACAGCTTCGGTGCCAGCCTCGCCCTTACTCTGGGGGTTCGAGCTGCCGTCGAGCATCTGCAGCGTGAAGCCTGTCGTGGCTGGGACATTGTTCGCATGATTCAACAGGAATGTGCACAGGTTGTTGTGGTTTGCGAACTGGTCGATGAAGCCCGATATGCCAAGCTTGTTGCTGCTCGGGTTGGACGAGGACATTGGGACACCATACAGTGCCTGCAGACACACGGGCGTGATGATGGATGAACACGATGCAGGCACCCCGTCGCTCATCACGTTCGCTGCAGGCGTGACTCCCTTCAGCAGTGGGATTGAAATGAGCAGCTGCTGCAAAAAATGTAGTGGATGAATGCTGAAATAAATAAGCGATGGCCGGAGGAGCCCTTTGCTGCAAAGTGAGAAGGATGGCGAGCAGCGACGGGCCTCGGCAACGAAGTGCAACTTGGCCTGAATGGGGGCTCCGAGGTTTATGAGGCCACATTCAAGTGGGGGAAGAGAACGGGACCACTTATAGGCTGAGGCCGCTCAAGTCGCAGTGGATTTATGCGGATACTGGCTTATGATGAGCACACCGTATGATGCACGAGTGCTCTGGTGTGCTCACTGGTGCAGTTGAAGGGCGTCCTCCACCCCGAGCCAGCTGTGCACACTTGGCGCCACGTGCTGCTGTTGCTCAGTCCTTGCCTGTATCAGTCCAGACAGAGCAGGTCAGATATTGGAGATGGAGCGCCAGCAGTGTCCGCAAGCTTGACGCACTGGCGTCTGATCCTGCTTCTGAATGAGCAATCAGTTTTTGACAGGTAATACTTTTTGGAATTGCGCTGAGTTGCCTACCGTCCGTATCATACTTAGATGCGACGTTCTCCGTCGCAGTCCTCCAGAGAACGAAAGCATCCAGCCATGCGTGCCCCTGCACGTGCATGTGTGACCATATGGAGACGAGCTTCTGCACGCATTTGGTGAACAGCTAGCTCAACGCGGGTGTTGAATCGATGTGGTTCTCATACTTAAACTCACGTTTTTCGTGAACACCCTACATCCCTCTTTTTTCTGTCACCCCACCGTCGCTCTAGCATGAACCCCTTCCCTCAAGCCCAGCCCCCTTGTAAGCACCCGGTCCCTTGCTCTTCATGTTGATTCAACCCCCTCACTCGCTTGCGAGTCTTGCAATGGTATCCCGGCCGGGTCCAAGTGGATCTGCCATATCCCATGCTCTCAACGCACGTTGATATGTGGGTCCAGCTCACCATCGGCAGTGTGCCTGCTCATGGGGCTAGGCAAGGATATGTGTGGGAGCCGTGGCACCCTGAACCTGCCGCACCGCCTGGAACACCTGTGTCGACTGCAGTGGGATCTGATGGGCTAGGGTATGGAAGCTCGCGCTCAGCCAGCCCTGCGTGCAAGTGCTTGGTCGGGGCCGCTTCTCATGCAGAGACGGCCGCGTTCCTGCCTGCCACTCCCATCCCCGCTCCCCGTGCGTCACACACGGAAGCCGTACCCTGGCCAATCTCCCCTGCTTCCTCTGCAGGAGCTGCTGCCGGTGTGCACACCATGTCCGCCGCAACTATTGATGGAACGCTGGATGCTCGCCTTGCTGCGGCCGATGTTGGTGTCGCAGACGTCGTGCGTCATGCGGATGTCTTGCATTGTGTTTCATCGCCGGTGAGTGCCAGTGCTGGCTGTTTTGCACGACAGCAGCTGATTCCCCTTTGCGTGATGTTCCAGCTGCTCTACCGTGGTGGGCTGCCTGCTACCTCCACCCACACTGTGACCAATGGAGAAGGGATGGGTGTCCCCGTGCTGACCGCTCCGGACCAGGGTGAGTGCGCTGCGTTTATCTGCTGCTCATTTCTGACGAGCACTGGCAGAAAATCAGTCGGCAGTGGTGCCATATGTGCCCTGTGGGGGCTTGTAAGCGGAGGTAGTGCATAGGCTCAAGCCGAACGCCTTGACCAGGCGATGTTATTCTGTTGTCTTGGTTGCGCCATACGTTTTTGTATCTACAACTATCTTGCATTGCCTCAGGGGCAGTTGGCCTTTTAAGTACGACTCGTGTTTGTTATCAATCATAAGTTGATTCCTCTCAGCAAAACTGGAACTGAGCTGGCAAAATTTGGTCTATGCGTACTATATCTACTAAGACCCAAAGACAAGCTGCTGATCTTATATGACCTCACGGTGCTTGGAGAGAAGCTTCTGGCACTCCTCGCGACGGGTGCCCTTAGGCCCATTGAGGGCAAGGAGCTCCGCAGGTGTGAGGTCGCCCACATTACGGTTCCCGCAACGGTGCCACTGGATCAATGGGCCAGGGCAATATTGCATGAAAGAATATCTTCTTTCACCAGATTGGATAGTGGTGTTTCCGTGCCGTAGGCAGGCAGAGGGAATAAGGATGGTGGAGCCGGGGGGGAACTCAATAATGAGCTTGAGGTCCCAGAGAATAAGATGCCCCCCCTTCTTGGGGTCGTAGTTGCCTAGCGCCGTTATCGAACAGAAACCATATGGGCAGTTTTGACAATCAACGTGCACATGGCACACAGTGTCAGGCCCCAGGTTAAAATTCGCAGAGGGAAAGATGCTGTTGTGGAATAAGAGGTTGAGCTTGTAGTCATCATAAATGGGCTCTAAGTTCTCGACGTAGTGCCTATATACTTCCGGCGCATAGTACGCCAGTGATTCTGCGACTGATTTAAGACAGCGCAGCCAAGAGAAAGCAAGAAACTTACGGCTGCCGAAGGTCGCAATGTGCTGGATGGCCGGCGTAGCCACCAGCCGATCGATGATTTCTTGCTCCTTGTCATTGTTCTTGCGATACCTTGGACCCTGCCGTGGAGTCGTAAGCCCATGCCTCTTGATAAAAAGGTCCATGCTCACCTGTTTGTTGCTCTGCGGGGAATGGGTCATGCCTGCAGAGAGCGCAACAAAGTGGCCTCGATCACCTTCCTTGCGAGAACTTTGGCGGCGTCGGCAGCAACATTTTTCCATTCAGGGTCTTGTGGTTGGCCGGCGAGGTATCCTATGCCGGTCTCGACGAGGTCTAGCAACGACGCCGGGTCCCTTGAGAATGCGGCCCGTCAATATGGGCTGCAGAGCAGAATCAACGTTCACTTACTTCCCATCCCATGGGACTAACTCAAACCCGATATCCATGAGCTCTTGAAGAGAGAACGGGGCGTCTCTGACTTTGGCTTGGGGCCTTGTGGTGTATGCGTTTTGATTGGCAGGAAAATCACTCGCCTGATACTCCACGCGTATGGTTTCCAGAGCTCTGTGCCTCTGCGCCATCTGCGCTTTGAGCTTGAAGGTAAACGGGCTGCGTCTCTGCTTTTCCTCCACTCGCCGCGTGTGCCGACGCTCTAGGTTGAGCTTCCCTCAGCTTTCGCGACCTATTTTTTCCTTGCCCTTGCCCTTTCCCTTTCCATTCTTCTTGCCCTTCTTTCCCGGGGTGACGGATGGCGTGGGTTTGCTGGCGGCAGCTGAGGGGCAGGCGGCGATAGACGAGAGAGCAGTGGCCCTAGTGGGGGTGCATGCACCTGGGACCGGCTCGTTCAACTGGGCGGGGGTGGGCGATGGAGATGCGACCCTGGTGGGGGTGCGTGCGTCTGAGACCGGCTCGTTCAAGATGCCCGAGGATGACGGGCCTTGGACGTCAACAGCTGTGTTGCCGTCGCCGCCGCTGTCTGCGGCCTCGGTGCACATGCGAGCAGTTTCGGCCTCCAATGCGGGCCCTAGGAGTGCACCGAAGTCGATCTGTGTGCGAATTACCGCCACCTCAGGCATGGCTCCCTGCCGATAGTTCAGCAGAGAAGAACGAAAAGAGGGCGCAGAACTCACCAAATAGAAATCATCAGCCAGTGCCAGTGGCAAGCCATCTGTAGAAGCAAAACAGAGGGTCAGCGTGGCACAACAACGTGTTTTATAGATGCAAAGACAAGTGGCTCAGACACCGGAAGATGGAGGGCGAGATGCGCGCTCTGGTTCGACACGAGCCACGTGGGAGTTGCGCTGCTGGAACCACCACCAGATCAAAGAGAGCTGGATGACGTCCTCTGGGCCGGTGTGATGTCCCATCGGAGTCCCAGCAATGCGCCAAGACGTGCCGCGGCAAGCGGGTCGGAGGCCGGAAGAGGGACGGCAGCGTGCGCCCTCTGGCTCGAAACGAGCTGCGCGGGGGTCGTGCTGCTGGAACCACCGCCAGATCAAAGAGAGCTGGACGGCGTCCTCTGGGCTGGTGTGATGTCCCATTGGAGTCCCAGCAACGTGCCGAGATGCGCCGTGGCAAGCGGGTCGGAAGCCGGAAGAGGGATGGCGACGCGTGCCCTCTGGCTCGAAACGAGCCGCGCGGAGGTTGTGCTGCTGGAACCACCGCCAGATCAAAGAGAGCTGGGCGGCGTCCTCTGGGCCGGTGTGATGTCCCATCGGAGTCCCAGCAATGCGCCGAGATGCACCGGCAACGCGTGCCCTCTGGCTCGAAATGAGGCGCGTGGGGGTCGCACCGCTGGAACCACCGCCCGCTCAGGAGAAGGCTGGATGGCATCCTCTGGGCCATTGCTGCGTCCCATCGGAGTCCCAGCGGCAAGATTCGATGCACCGAAAGGAAGACTGAGGAGGAAACAGCTCACCTTTGTTGGGCGGGTGCATGGTTGAAGGATGGAAGGAAAGAGGCATGTTGGGCAAGGGGGTTCGTTGTTCAAACAGACGAGCGTGCGAAAGCCCCAGAAATGACAATCAGCGGCGTCCACAGACGGCGATCAACGTGGACGCGTCGATGTGACGTGACGTGACATCTACGTGACACAACGCGTCGATGCGACATGACGTGACATCTACGTGACACGACACGTCAACGTGACACACACTTCTTCCTCGTGGTCTGCACGCAAGCAAAGCTTACACCCCTGCGAGCTTCCATCGTCAAGGCAATCCATCCATCGTGTGACGACCTGCGCCCGATGTATCTCCGCTCGACATGTTGCAGGGCGACGACGAGAACGCTGGTGCGTACCCCGGCATGTGTTCGCGCAGGCAACAGCCTCCGCTGTCGCGCCCGCGAGTGACATACGGCTGGCATACGCGCTGCAGGCCCGCCACCTCATTCGTCGCACGCCCTCACATGCCGCGCATGCCTTCATCGACACGGAGCCTGCATCTGATGTGCTGCCTCACTTTTACGAGCATATAGCCAAGCTGCATGTTCATTTTGACTCATACGTCTTTCCCTGCCCGGAGGGCCATCCAGTCCGCGCTCGGTCATCGACTTCGCCCCGATGCCAACACCCCGCTGATGCATCGAGTACAACTAACCCCTTTCATGGCCACGAGCATGCAGCTAAGGTGCGTGCTTGCTTTGTCTCCCACCTTTTTGCCTATCCGGAAGGCTAACCCAGCATCATCCCTCCATTGTCGACTACTCCGCGATCCTCATGCTGCGATTGGACCGCTTCATCGCTGACGCCCTCCGCCAAAATTGACTGCAGTACTCGGTCATTTTTGCTGTGCTGTATCTCCTGCAGTGCCTCAAGGCTCCGTTGCCTGCGGCGAAGGGCTCCTCTGGTCATTGAGGCTTATTCAATTCAGCATTCATGATCCCGTCCAAGACACAGCCGCCGATGATGGTGCTTCCTCTGCCGCCCCGCGCCCCGCCCCCGCCGAACAGCATGCCCCCGCCCCAGTTTATACCCGACAGGCGCGCACCGACCGTGTCGTCTTCATCTTATGATGTCCCCCCTGGCCGACCTGTATCCCCTCCCCCTCCCGGACTCATCCAGCGCGCGACGACGCCGACGCTCGCGGCCTCCCTGTGCCCGAGCTTCGCCAGCCAGCGCCCGCATGGCTCCAGCATGCCGCCATCACAGCAGGGTCTGCACCAGCCGCCCTTGACAAACAGCTTCCGCTCTGCCGCAAATGCAGCGACGTACGCGCAGACGATGTCATCCATCCCCGCCGGGCTCGCGACCTTCCGCGGGCGCGAGATGTCGAGCACGTCGCTGCACTCAAACCACAGCCTCAGCTCGGGCCGCTCGTCGATGTCATCGGACCACCATTTTTTCAACCGCCAGCCGGCACAGGCTGCGCCTGCCGCACCCATGACGCCGAGCCGCAGGGGGCATGGGCATGGGCATGGGCGACATGTTGACGCGCGGCGTGGGGTCGACGGACCCGAGCGTTATTCGTGCTATCACGCAGACAATGATCGGCGAGTTCTTGTACAAGTACCGATCGGGAAGGGCCACGGCGAGAAGCGGCACAAGCGCTTTTTCTGGATGCATCTGTATACGAAGACGTTGTACTGGAGCTCCGTGGACCTGGGATCGTCGAACGTGATCGAGCAGAGCGCAAAGAGCGGTATGTCCTTGTTGTATGTGTGGTGTCGGGGTTATGCTTATTTGAGGTGGTCTTAGCATATATTGAAGCTGTGAGGTCAGTTTTGGACCCGAACCCTATGCCGCCTGGGCTGTACCAGTACAGCGTCATCGTATCTACGCCGGAGCGGGAAATGAAGATCTCTGTGCCAACCAAAGAAAGGCACGATATTTGGTTGAACGTACGTCCGACGTACTTCGCACCGAAAATATGGCGCTAATCCGTAGTGTCCATGCAGGCTCTGAAGTATCTTCTGGCTTGCCCGGGTGCGCCCACGGGTGCTTCTCCTGTGAACGGCAGCGTGCATCCTCCCATGCCTCCCATGAGTCCTATGTCTGCACCGGTGGAGCTAGATGAGGAGCCCCAGCAGCAGCAATTGCTGTCTAGCCCACAGAGCTTCCGCAGCGTCCAGAGCAACCAGACGAGCGGTGAGTTGTGGAATGTGACGCCGCGCGGCCAGCGAAGCCACTCTCAGCTCTCTGCTGGCGGATTGATTGGCAAGCGCTCTGGCACCCCTGCTGCCGAATACCTCCGATGGGCCGGTAACAGGCCTTGAAGCTCGACAAAGTCATTCAAGCACGTCCCGAGCGCCCAGGATCCAGAAGATCTCGACTTTGAGCTGCATGACGATTCCCTGTCGGAGGAGGGCTTCCAGGGCCTGGAGAACGTGAGGGCATGTTGCGATGGGCGGCATAGGGTCGGGCGGTCAGGCATCCATGGGCACGACCATCATCACCACCATCACCACCATCAAACTAACCCCCAACAAAATGGGAACGGCCAGGTGCGGCGTGAGCCCTCACGGACGCGAGGAGAGCATCTAGAGACACATCCCGCGGAGGTCGCGTGGCCTGCGTCGCCAGCGTGGTCCTTCTGCTCGAGGGTGGGCAGTGCGACGTCGCATGACGGCGGCCTCTTCGGGGGCAAGCTGTGCTTCAGCTCACGGCGGTCGAAGGTCATGCCGGTTGGGAACCAAGAGTGATGTGGCATGTAGGTGTCCTATCGTAGTCCGGTTTGGTTAGTTGCAATGCATGTTGAGGTTGATCAGTACAGTCAAACTGAATAATCAGTCATATTGGAGAGGCAATATTACATATAGCAATATGTACATGAGATAGAGTCAGAAAGTGCTACGGTGCGATGTCAGAGTAAGAATTCGGCGACGGTGTATGCCGTGCTTGATAGAGATAGCGAGAGGCGTCATACAGAGCGGCATGTCCTTCGGCTAGTACGTTATGCTCCCCAGGGGCACATACTGCACGGCGGGATCCTGATGGAATCATCTGCAAGAGCACCTACTCGAACAAGTCCTGGCGCATGCTTGTTGGCCAGGAGATGTTCGCCTTGCCCAAGATCAACCAAATCGAGCGCAAGATATGCAGTACGAGATGTGCCATTACTTGGAGTGGTGACTCAATGTCGGTCCTGCGATGCTGAGTGACATCGAGATGCAGGTCCACCATGACTTTAGTGGCCATCAACTGTACCCTCCTATCAATCTGCATCAGTGTACCACTTTGTATGTCACTACCAATCGTGTATTCAATGCAATTGTTATAGAGTGCACGCATATCGCTTCCATCTTGCGGGTCAAGAATACTTCAACCGTTCGACTTACAAAATAACTTCACTCTAAGATTTGAGACCATAGATACAAGATTCACTAAATCATGTCGCCATTTTATGCATGGGCTAAGCAAGAAAGATAACTGTATGTAAAATGGAGCAAGAAATAATGGCGGCAAGCACGCTGCAGAGATACCCCTAGTCCAAAATCTCATAGACTTCCGTGCCAGGCAGAGGCCCAGACTTGGGAAGGCGGGGGAGTGCGTTTTTTCTACCAGCTCTCTTGGCCTTCTGCTGGGCCTGCTCTTTGATCGCGGCAGGCTTGGTGCTCTTTGCAGACGCAACCTTCCTTACTGTGCGTTTACCCGTCTTCAGGTTGATCATCTTCTTCATGTCACCAGGGCGGATGATTGGGGGAGTGCCGGGGGAAGAGAGCACTGAAGGACCTGGTTGAGGAAAGGCGGCGAGGCCTACGCCAGTGTGAATGGCGCACGAGTGCACGGCGAACTGATGTGCGGACATGATCGTCTTGCACTTGAAGCACTTTGCGAAGAGGCGATAAAAATCGCAGAAGCGGATGCCTCGGCCTGTATCGTAGAGAAGCTCCTTGAGGAGGAATTTGGATTGGTCGGAAGACAGGGAAGGGACGTCTCTGGCGGGGCGACCAGACTCAGGGCAGTCGGGGCTGTCGAAGCGAGACTGGATGTCCTTGATAGCAATATGCTGGTCTGGAAACATAAGCAATGATTAGTTATGTAGGAAAGCAAACTTTGAGATGAGATAACACTTACCGTCGTCAATGCCCGCCGCTCGAGTGGGAGTCAACAACAAGCTTTTCATCTGACCGCCACTCTGAAAGACCTCAGCAAAATTCGCCTCCAGCCTGCCCTTTTTGGTGGGAGATGGCATGTGGACACCGAAAACTAGAAGAATAAGAAAGCAAAATGTTACTTCTATTAGTTCAGAGACTGAAAGCCGTGAAAGGCCTATCACTTACAGAAAAGGCCTTGGGAAGGGCAGGGCGGGGTTTCGTCCAACTCATCGAACTTGTCGCTGTAGGAGGCGCCTGTCATCCCACCATGAGATGAAGCCATCAACATAACTTGCAGTAGTGGCGACGTACATGGGTCAATGCCAGGGTAGATGCGCGTTGGGAGATGCGTATTGTCGGGCGATGAGATTTTCGCCATGTCCACTGAAATGGATTTAGCCAGATGGACGTGTGGGGCTGGGGTGCACTCACTGAAGTACGAGCAGCGGGCCGCCTTACAGGTCAAGACCACATGGTTATGAAGGTCACCTCCCTGGGCAACGCTGAGGTGCACAAGCCCATGCTCGCTATTGGGGTTTATCAGCGCGCAAAAACAGTTGGGAAGATCCCAATGAAACGTCGTATGGTAGGATTCAAGGTCGAGACCTGTACCTTTGACACGCTCGCTGGTGACAGGCCACAATGGGCTAGAAAAATGGAACATCAGCGATGTGATATTGCATTGGAAGAAAAAAAAACGTGGACGTACTACGGGACAACATGCAGGGGCTCATCAGCAGAAACAAAGGAGGCGATGGAACGCATTCCCTCCAATCTATGTGCCCATGGCATGAAAATTTTGAGGGCGCAGGATTTCGCTGGAGTGAGAGCCTCGAAGTATGATGCATGCGAGTTGGGTGTGAGGTGAGGAGTAGACGGCGTGGAGGGTGTGGAGGAGGGCGGCGCACGCTGAGGCGTCGAGGGCAATGTGTAGAATTTCTGCGGGGAAGAAAAAGCAGACATTGGGGCAAAAAATGTGGGGGAAAGATGAGGAGAGAAGCTCGGAACGTGGTTTGGATTTATGCTACAAAAGACTCTCGCTGAACGCAACATTTTTTGGGCAAAGAGACAGATTTCGCGCTGCTCACCGAGATGGCCGAATCGGAAGCACCGCACTCGATCAACCCAAGGAGTAGAAGCAAGCCTTGGCATGACATTGAAAAAATTATAACTAGCTTGACATGAGATGAAAGACAAGGGACTAGTTGCCTCATCGTTCCATAAGGGTGTGCTAAAACGGCAGTCAATCGGGGAGGGCGGGATTGTACCATAAAAGGAAAACGGTGGGGCGGGGAAGCGCCGAAGGAGGGCGGGAGGAAGTCCATGCATTGATGCAGTAAATTGACAGCTGGCTGACAGATGCTGTCAAACACTGTCAAATGTGCGTTTATGCAAGTGTCATGATGCGATCAATCTTTGTTCCGTCTTGGTTACCGTCTGACTGACCCCACTGACCCCCGGAAATTTCACAAAGTCCCGGAATCGGAAAGTCCGGTCGTCCGAACGTCCGAGTCCGAACGTCCGACCGTCCGGGCCTGGACAGATGGCCAGTCGATCGGGGCGAGATCACAATCGGGGCTGCAATCAGGGCGGCAGCTCACAGCAGGATGACGTAGTAATCGGGCAGCAGGGGCGCGACCGTGACCTTCAACAATGGTCATGTGATTGCGTCGCGTCGTCTGCACGTTGGTATCCTTCCCCCTTCTTCCTCCCACCCGGATCCCCTTGCCCACAAACCAGCCGAACTGCCTCAGCCTCGCGAGCTTCCTCACCTTCGGCCAATCCGCCAAGCGGCTCACACTCGCGCGCACGGCGGAGGACTCGCCCGTCGACAATGAAGGCAGCCAGCCCTCGATGCCCGCGGCGGGCTCGCTGCGCCGCCGGAAAAGCAAGCGCGGTCGCGCAATCGCTGCCGAGCCAGTCACGCCCGACGACGACGACTACTTCAACTCGTGCTACTCCACCCTCGTCTGGACGCCGAAGGCCGACATCCGTTTTACGCGCACTACCGACCCCCCGACGCGCCTCGTTCTGCGCCACCCATGCGTTCTGGACACCCGTACGCATATACCCCGTCTATGTCCCCTACCCCCGCTCCTCCTCTGGTCTCCATCTCTGCTAGGCTACTGAGTGGCATGCGTTTTCTTGACACTTCGGCACAGATTAGGGTTAGTGTACGCATGTACTTACTTCACATAGTCTCTTGAGTAATGAGAAAGGCCGCCCGAGGTGTCCGCACAACGGAGTTCGACTCGAGTCCCGTCGAGTCCAGCATATCTTGTGTCATGATGTCTTTATTGCACGAAAGTTTTAAACACGGGTTAAAAACCTATGTTTCGCACAGAGTTCTACACAGGACCCCATCCCGCCCGCGCTTCGCGATGCGCGTCGATGACGGCGCGCAGCCCACCCGCGTCGTCAGGCGTCGATTGATCTGATCAACCAAAGATGACCAAAGCCTTGAGCGCCGTCCCGATCCCTACTACACGGCCGGACGGCCGGACAACCGGACGACCGGACGATCGGACGGCCGGACTTTCCAATTCCCGTTTGCTCTCCCGCCCTCCTGCTCGACCGTCTCACCATCCAGCAACCTGAACGTCCCCCTTTGTCTTGCTCTCATGTGCATGCAAGACAAGTCGTAGTGACTCAGCGGTGGCCTTACTCAGTCAGTAGGTAACATCGTACACTGCATGTTCGACGTTTGTTTCTAATCATGATTCTAACCCTCTTAGTTATCTACTCTATCAGCGTCCGCCCTTCCTGCCACCCTTTTATCAATCTTCTACGCACTCCAATCTTCCCGATACACGCTAATTTCTAGCGGGCAACGTTGACTAACGCAATGGCACCGTCAGCTGCTCCCATGCAGCGCGGGGCTTCTACCTCCTCAAGTAGGTGGGTGGAGGATGAGGAGATAAAGCCCTATGTTTTTGTCGGCGAGCTGGGGAAAGGTAGTTTCGCCATCGTCTACAAGGGATACCATGAGGTATGCTCAAATTTGTTCTACCTGTTCCCTCGCTAACACGCATGGCAGGGGACGCGACAAGAAGTCGCTATCAAGACTGTTAGCAGACTGAATCTATCTCCTAAGCTCTTCGAGAATCTGCAGTCCGAGATCGACATCCTCAAGAGCATGTCGCATAGGCATATCACCAAGTTAATTGATATCATTGTAAGTGTCGCTTCAGCTGCTGCTACCCTCTGTGGATGTGCCCGCGTTACTTCGCCACTGCGAGGCTCCACCACCCTCCATGAGGGCACGCATTCCTTTTCGATCGACGGCTACTGACTCCTTTCTAGCGCGCTGAACGCAATATTTACCTCATCATGGAATACTGTTCCGGCGGTGACCTCGCGGGCTACCTCAAGAAGCGCGGGCGTGTCGAGACTCTTGAATATGTCCCGTCGCCAGGTGCAGCACCCCAGTACTATCCCCATCCACGAGTGGGGCTTGCGGAGATTGTAGTTCGAAGCTTCTTGAGGCAGTTAGGTGCGTAGAGTGCAGTTCACCTTGCACATCGACTTCTAATACTTGTATAGCTCGTGCACTCAAATTCCTTCGACAACACCATCTCATTCATCGGGATATCAAGCCTCAGGTATGCGCAATCTTTCTTCTGCCACAACTCGTACTTTACATCGGGCGATTAGAATCTCCTTCTCAAGCCTGCTTCTCCAGAAGAGCTTAGGCGTGGCCACCCGCTAGGTGTCCCAATACTCAAAGTCGCTGACTTTGGCTTCGCACGGATCCTACCTAATGCCTCGATGGCTGAGACACTTTGCGGTTCTCCGTGAGTTGTAGAAATGTGCGTGCTATTCGCCTGCTAAACTGACGCCTGCAGATTATACATGGCGCCCGAAATTCTCATGCACCAGAAATACGACGCCAAAGCGGACCTCTGGTCCGTCGGCGCCGTGCTGTACGAGATGTCCGTCGGCCGGCCGCCATACCGCGCCTCGAATCCCATGGACCTGCTCCGGAAGATCGATCAGTCGCGCGGCGTGCGCTTTCCCGACGAGGATCCCACAACCTCGAGCTCGACGGCGCCCGTCCCGGAAGACATCAAGACGCTCGTCCGCATGCTGCTGCGGAAGACACCAGCGCAGCGCGCGAGCTTTGAGGAGTTTTTCAAGAGCACTGCGATGGCGAATTCGAAGTTTCCGCGGCCGCGGGAGCAGGGCCAGCCGGAGGCGGAGGCGGAGGCTGAAGGGGAAGGAGAAGGGGACGGCGGGGATGCGGGCGAGATGCCGGAGCATCATATACATGTGCCGCCAGAGGTCCTTGATATGGGCGCTATGATCCCACCGAGCAAGTTTCATTTCAGACGGAGAGAGGAAGCTGGACAGGCTGAGTATGTATCTATCCGTCCGATCTGTGTGCTGCTGCTAACGTCTTTTTCCCTTTAGCGCCCCGGCACCACCATTGGCCTCTCCACTTCCGACGCCGACACGCGATGCGCCTCCACCACCTGTGCCGGCCTCTACTGCGAAACCACGAAGACCCACGTTACCCTCCACAACTCATGCGAAGACATCCCCGAACATACCACGCAATGTCACTGCCCCTCCTTTCGCCCATCGACCACTTTCGACAGAGGGCTCTATTATTCCCGGGGAGACTGAGGAGGATGGGCTGCTCAGGCGAGAGTATGTCCTAGTTGGAGATACACAGGCGGTCGAATTCAATCGCACTGTGGATGGTATATCTCGACCATTTGATTCTCTCTGTCTAAATTTATTCACGATGCGTTCATGTAGAAATCAACGCTGCTCGCCGGAGACCCCTTCTCGACCGCCGCGTACCTCCACTCTCCGTTGACACGAACATACCGAAACGTTCCAACTCGACTACGTCAACGACTTCCGCACCACCCCAGGCCATGTCGCCCTCGCCCTCAGGCGCATCCCCGCCGACCTTCCCGCCACCGCCAAACCCCTCTGCCCCCGCGACGACTCCATCAACGCCCTCCCGCGCCTCCTCGCTCTCGAATCCGCTCGCGCGCGCGATCAACATCGCGTCGCGGAAGCTCTTCGGCGCCGCGTCGCCCTCGCCGTCCAGCGGCGGCTTCGCGGGGCGCTCGCCGCCGTCGCGCGGCCCGTCGCCGCTGCCGTCACCCCGGATCCTGAGCACGGAGGAGCGCGACCCGGTCGAGGATCTGTTCTTCGAGGGGCTCGAGGAGCTCGCGCAGAAGACGGACGTGATCACGCGCTGGGCGGACGAGATGTACGAGTACGTGAAGGCGGTGCCGCAGAGTGCGTTCTCTCCTGCTCTTATCGTGTTTCGCAATGCTGAGGTGGTCGTGCAGAGCCTCTACCGGACCCGGCGAAGTTCGCGCCGCGCGAGGGCGAGCCTGAGAAGCTCGCGCGGCGGCGGCAGCACGCGGACGTTGAGGCGGAGTATAATGCGGTGACGTGCGTCGCGATCTACATGCTCGTGATGTCGTTCGCGCAGAAGGGCATTGAGGAGCTGCGGCGGTTCCAGGAGCATGCGGAGATGCGCAACCCGGGCGGGTTCGTCATGAGCCGCGGGTTCGACGACGCGCTGAGCTGGTTCAAGGACCACTTTATTACGTGCAATGATCGCGCGGCGCTGGTGAAGACGTGGCTGCCCGCGCAGTATACGGGCCCTAGCACCTGGGTCGATGAGCTCGTGTACAATCGTGCATTGACCTTGGTCGGTATGCCTTTTGTTTCTTTGGCTCTCCGAAGCTGACGTGCGCCGCGTTCATAGAGCCGCAACGCTGCGCGTAAGGAGCTGCTCGACCAGCACAAGAGCCCAGACGAGTGCGAGAAGCTGTATGAAGAGTCGCTGTGGTGCCTGTACGCGCTGCAGGACGATCTCCTGCAGAAGGGCAACCCATTCATGGAGGAAGACCGCGAGACTATCGCCACGTGTGCGCATCTCCTTCTTGTACTTGTTTGATAGCGATGCTGGTGCTGACGGCACCGCAGGGATCAAGCGCACGAAGCTCCGCCTAGTGCGCTGTCGCGCGCGCATGGGCATGCCGAACCGCGAGCGCCTGCGCGATGCGCGCGCGGATAAGAATCTGGACGACGTCCCGCGCATCCCGGCGCCGTGGGACGCGGAGGGCATGGCGCAGCTGCGCACGCAGAGCCAGGATGGCCGGCCATAGCCTCAGCGATACTGTTATTTGCGCTTTTACCCATTGGATTGAGTCGCGACGCTTATCCTTCACGCCCTTTTCCGTCTGACTTGCTACTGTTGTATCATTTATTCCCCTGTTATTTACCTACTCCTCTGTCCTTGCACCTTCCTTGGGATATTTATCCGGCGCCGTTACCCCACGCGCCGGTCCCATTCGCATCTGCTGTCTATCTGCTATCTATATCACTGTACACTGCACTACCTCCCTACTCACGAACCCTCACGTCATTGTATATTATTTTGCATGTCCGGATGTACTTATTGGTGTTGTCGTGGTATTACCAGGGGTCTGTTGGTTTTCGAGGTGTGTAGAGCGATACGTGCGGAGTTTATGCGGTCAGAATTCGAAGCTCTGGTTGAGGTCTTCGTGCAGGTGCTCTTTCATGCCGGGTGGGAGGCGGGGCTCGCCCTTGGCGTCCGTAATGTAACCTGTCCCAGATCAGACGGGGTGTAGGCGATATGAAGAAAGGCGCGCACGGAAGGGCATTTCGACGCTCTCGCGAGCATTGAACGTAATCGTCGGATGGTCCTGCGTGACGAGGCTAAGCGTTTTATCGCGGCGATCGCGACGAAATGAGACGCACGATGTAGGGTATCTTGTCCAGCGGGACTTGGTCTTCGACGACGGTTTTCGTCACGCCGAGCGCGGTGTCTGTGGTCATTTGCACGGGCCCCAGGCGGCGGGCGGAGAAGCCGAGGACGCGGAGCTCGGCGGTGCGGTCGCGCGGCGGGTCGTCGCCTGGTTAGCAGGGAGTTTGAAGGAGGGAGAAGATCGTGGGGGTCAGCTATTGCCGGGCTGGTGGGAGTTATGCGCACCGAGGATGCCCTGGCAAATGAATTGAAATTATGTCGAGCGGGCAGACAGAAATGAAATGACGCGATGAGAAGAAGAGATGGACGTTGTTACACAGAACTTACGCCGAAGAGAAACCATTCAAACCGCCCGTCGCCGTCCTCGGGCTCTAGCTCGCTTTCGGCCTTTGGGTCGAGCAAGCAGACCTTTGAGAGCGGCACTCCGCGCTCTTCCAGAAGAGACATGACAGACTTCGTATGCGATTCGAATTTGGCTTTATCTTCTGAGGGCGAGGAAGCAGAGAGCGAGGTCGCGAGGGAGGACGAGGCGGATGGGGAAAGATGGGTGAAGAGAACAGACGACGATGGGCCGGCAAATGTCAGCATGTGCTATAGTCGCGACGATGTGGACGTGCAGATTAGGAATTAGAATAACTTCAGCCTGTGCGCGACGTACGGTATATTCGAGCTCGACCCAGCGCGGGAGGGTCTTACCTCCGCTGCCATTTGCGGGTTCGTCTTCCTCCATGTGTTCTGTAGATCACAATTTATCAGTAAGCTCTATATCCTTCAGTCTCGGGTTCCTACATCCAAAGAAATAGAATGGATACCGGGAGACCTACCGACGACGTATGTGAAGCCCATTCTTGCTGTACTTAGTCTGACTCAGGATTTGGCTCGTGTTCTGGAGCTGGATATTTTACTTTGGCAGGTCGTTAGGTCTTGTCTTGAAGTTGACCACCTTACCTAGTTCTTTATAGTACTAATAGACCTACGATGTACGTTGACGAGAATTGAGAAGATGGAGGAGATGAAGAGATCCTGGTTGCAGGCGCCAATCTTATCTTATCTCGCAGTGGTTTGTCCAGTTATCATTTCAATTCCTCCTCTCACTCTGAGGTCAAGCCAACTTCATTCTCTCAGATACCCTCAATCTGCGAATGAAACGCAAGATTATAGAGCTCAGTAAACTACCCAAGCACCCATCACTTCTAAAGTCGCTGAACGTAAGCTTCGTTCCCCTCGTCAACCAGCTCTTCTCAATTTGTCACGTCCCAGCTCCGTCTGACAACCCCCGGGTCCGCCTCGACTTTGCTCTATCCCTCTGGAGGCAAACCAAAACCAGTCAACCCTTCTCATGCAAGCAACACAACACATGCTTTGCGGACTGCAGCCTACCCATCGTATCGCAGCCCTCTGCTAGGGCTCCGCGCATTTCCGAAGGCGTTCCTCGCCGCACCGAAGCTGACGCTGCCGTGTCCGCCATACTGTCCGCCATCTGGCAAGGGAAAGCGGAGTGCAGATGCGTCCATAATGCTTATGACGATGAGCCATAGCTCAGGTCTGAACGCCGTTGCGCGGTTTGCGGTGAAGCGGCGCATGAAGGAGGCTGTCGCGCTGATCGCGACACGTGGTGCGCGTGTGGAGGGCGAGAGGATCGTTTTTGAAGATGGGGACGTTGGGGCGAGAAAGTGGCTCTTGCAAGGTACGCTGTAATTGCCCGAGCTGCAGCCAGCAGACGAGGTGCTGATGGATGCGTGTAAATGAAGATTGGACCTATGTCTTCAGTACCAGACCTGAAGTGTACCTCCTTCCATGGCCGGAGCTAATCAGCGAAGTTCGGACAGCTCTTGAAGTTGTACAGCAAGGCACGCGACAAATTGAGGAGTCGTGGACGAAGCCTTCAGAACAGGTTCACTGAGCTATAGTTCGCAAACGGAACGACGCTGACATCGATACTTGATATCGCAGACATTGAATGTAAAGCCGAAGAATAGACCAAGACCAAGGGTGCTGCAGAAGGGTGCAGGAGCGCCACCTTCTTACATATAGCACGATTTGTTCCTGGATCCGGCCAGCCTCAAGGCGTCCGCAGATTGGAGGACATCGCGTCCAAGTGGTCCGGCTACACTCTCATAGCAATCACGAGGCACATCGCCATTGTACATTCTCATGCCCTGGCGGGACCTACCCCAGGCTCCAGATTTCCTTGGAGCATTCGCAGAGGGATCTAGAACTACGGGGCCCGAGGAACACAAGGAGACGACATATATGGCCCTCCTCCTACAGCGGTTTGACTCAGGACCTTTAAGATTGCCGGATGGCAGTCGCCCTTCTCCAAAGGCGTTCGTTGAAGTTTTATCTCCTTGACTTGCTTTTACATCATGATTCCCAATTGCCATTTCAAGCTATAGCCTTCTTCTGCCTCGTGACGGCAATTTTTCTAGATGACGAAGACAAACACATACTTCTGGTCATGCAATGTTTTCACTTATCGATGTTTGCTATATGAGCCATAGCCCCCGACTTACCGCGGCCGGGCTCTGCATTGGGAGAATACGACAGGCGTTCTGGATTGCTCCACTCGGAGCATATGTGTAGGCATGATGCATTCTGGACGTTGCGTCGGCCTAGTCTTCGTTGCTGACGACGGTAGGGGTGGTCATTCCTCATGTGTCGGCCGACACGGCGCCTTGGGTGTTTCAGTTCAAGCGACGTTACTGGCGTAGCCGGTGCCATGTTCCTCCGCAACGACCTATCTTGTTTTTCCATCCGTGTTTGACAGCTCCTGGCTCCCACATTCATGTTATTGATGACTAGCAGGACGTTTTTAGGACCCGCTGCGGATCATCATTAGCTGCAAATGCCTGGGCTTCCGCCGGTACCTATAAGGTGCATGAAGAACCTCGCGCCGCGAGTTGACGATGCAATTTATGTGCTGTACAGGCGAACGCATTGCAGACTATAAGGCTCAGCGCTCTGACGTCGACACCGCGTGGTAGACCGCGATCCACAAGAAGACCAAAGTGATAGCCGCACAGCAACAATGCGCTCCCCGCGAAAATTCGTCTGAAGCTTCTTGGCATTCTGCGTGGAGCACTGAAGGTCGGTCCGTATTGTTTGAGTCTGTCTCTTTGGGTATTCAGGATACCAAATTCCTCCAGGCCTAATCCCTGGTAGATGCATCTTATAATGTGTGGCGTCGATCTCGGATGCCTGGCAGGGAAGATGTCATTCTAACCGTGTTCATATCGCGGAGAGGTCATGACAATCAGTGTCCGAGCAAGGGTCAGGACCTCGCTGTTTGTCTATTCACGCTAATCGGTCAGTGCACTTTTCGTCTGCGCGAAACCGTCACGATTGACAGCTGTCTTCGATCCCCAAATCGCCAGAACTGTGTGGCCACATTGCGCGCCAACTGCATCTCCAGCGGCCCTTTCACATGGTCAAAACAAGGGAGCCGTCGACAGGTGTGTGTGCCTAGATACATGTGCACCAAAGCCCCGAATCGAAGCACGTTCATCGCACCGAGATTGGAGGATGCTGGACTAAACTTCTGGAGTAGTTCTGGAAACAATCGGACTTTGTTAGCGGCTGACAAGTTTCATGGATCTGGAATTGTCCTGAGCTCAAGAGCCTCCGGTGAGATGATATCACCCGTACCCGAACCACCAAATTCGTCGTAATACGAGATCGGAACGATGTTGCCACGACCTTGCTGTTCCTTGCTGTTCTCCGTGTCTTCATCAAGTCGACGATCATGTCATCTGAGGCTCCCATGCGATGGTCACGAAGACGGTGAGCATTCCTCCTTCTGCTTGTATTTACGACATCCTCACATTGCTTCTTCACCGGGGCCCATCGGGCCCATCGACACAACTACCGTGTAGTCATCGTCTCCAGGTCTGTCGTATACAGGGTCATCACCGTTAATTCTATCACCGCTAGGACCGTCATTCCTCAGCTTGTTCAGCTCTCCACATCAGCACGATGCATCATCATAGGCGCGGGTATGTTCTTCATTCCACGGTACCACCTCGACGCCGTCACTTTGTTGTGGAACGAGATTGAATGGGTCCGCAGATGCATTTTTATCGCAGTCACTCAAAATCTTTTCCGGCAAGATGGATCGGTGTCCCTTGCACCATGTCATCCTGTCAGACTAACTAACTAGCTTAGAGGCTAGCTGTTGAAGGTGACTTCCACTTTCATGCTCCTATTTCGCGGTTTTGCATCTGGGTTGGTGTTTCCGGCGAAGCTGACGCCGCCTTCCGGGCCGGTGCGGCTAGGAGTACCTGCTCGATGGCCCTCCTTGCAAGTCCTGCCTTGTCGTTCCTCGCGGCCATTCACTGTGATTTCTCGGCGTTGCCTTCGCCAGTTCTGCCTTTGTTCGTCATTCGGAGTTCCCATGAGAGCAAGTTCCTTTCTCCTTCGAGGTGGTCCCGAATGTCGCACCCCACACACATGCCGTCATGACCACTGTACTCGTTCACACGGTGGCTAAGTACCATCGTACACTGGGTTCGCAGCAGACCTCCGAAGATCCATCGCACATTTATCCCGATTCCTACTGCGCACTTATGTCTTGATTTCGTTTCAACTGCGACGATGTAAAACCGCAACGATGTGGAATGATCGACGTACGGTGCGGCATCGGACATGCGCAGCGGCTGGCCCATCACAGACTGCGTAGCGTTGCTACAAAACGCGAAGGAACATTTTATACTTGACGTCGGTACGCGAAACGCACCTGAATCCGTTGCCTTGCTTTTTCATAGGCTGATCTCATCCTCTGCCTGTCATCGGAGCATTTTCCCCATTCCTTTCCCTCATAGGCGCTTCTGTCTTCCTTTCTGAAATTTCGAAGCGCGGAAACACGCTCCGTTTGTCTTGGAGGTGCGTTCTATCCATCTACGGAAATGGTACGTCTGCTGAAGAGCCACGCGGGCGTGGGGGTATATAAGTCATGGCAGTGTGGGACGATACAATATTCTCTATGGCTTTCCTCTCTCTCCTCATTGGCGGACTCGCCGCCCTGCTCTTTTTCCTGTTATATACCGTTGTGCGGTTCATCCGCGACCGTCATTCCCTCAGCGACATCCGCGGTCCTGAGAATTCTTCGTTCTGGATTGGTAGGTGATTCTCTCAACCGAAACTACTAATCTGGCTGAACACCCTTTATGACAGGAAGCGAGCAGGATATACGTTTCCAAAAAGAGGTCGGTGATGTCGAGTTCGCATGGCTTCGCGAATATGGCAGCGCATGGCGCGTGTTTGGTAGTCTGGGTGTAAGTTTTTCTGCTTTTGCATGGATCACATGTCCCATAATATTTCGCAGGAACAAACTCTTATGATCGCCGACCCCAAAGCCCTTCAATACATTCTACATACGTCCGGATACCGTTTCCCAAAACGGCCGGAGATGCGGGAAGGGACGCGGTTGATCCTTGGCGAAGGTCTCGTTTGGGCAGACGGTACGCTTCTGCCATTCATTAATTAGCCGTCTACTTATCGTGCTGTTCTCCGATCAAGGTGATACTCATGGCAGGCAGAGGAAGATAATATTGCCTGCATTTTCGGCCCCCCAGCTCAAGTCATTCCTTTCGTTATTCCAGCGACACGGCGTCAAGGTATGTAATTGCACGCGCTCTCCAAGGAGCCAGACGTCCTGACTCCTCAATTTGCGTTTAGCTTGTACAGAAGTGGAAAGACGAGATCTCTTCAAAGGATGCCTCAGGAAAAGGCTCCATGATCAATATCGCGCCTTGGTTATCACGGACGACCCTCGATGTCATCGGAGCAGGTAATGGCGATCTCCGTGGTTTCTGTCATTAACGATCGACTGATAGCTATATTCACGCTTAAGCCGGTTTCAACTATGATTTTGGCTCGCTGGACGACGCCAAGACCGAGTTATCCGAAGTGTACAAGAACCTCCTGTACGTCGTTCAATCATTACACGATTCATCATGATCCTATAATGTCTTTCTCTGCTTCCAGCCTCGACACAGCTCTTTACCCATGGAAAATCGACATCCTGTTCCGTTCTCTTTGGAAATACATGCCGGAGACACCTTTGCATTATTTCGCTCGTAACCTCCCGACTTACCAGTACACACGCCTCCGCCGCTACACGAACTACATGCGGAGGTTCGCTGTCTGGATCATTCGGAAGAACGAACTCATCAGCGATGGCAAGGACATCATCAGCGTCCTTGCGCGCGCCAACGAGTCGGAAAATCCCAAGGCGAAGATGTCCGACAAGGAGGTCTACGACCAGATCAAGTGCGTGTCGTCTCGCTTTAGTCGTTCATCGTTCTTAGTTCATGCGTCCCGAACCATTTAGTACCCTAATGTTCGCGGGACACGATACCATTTCAAACACGTTGATGTGGTTCTTCTACGAGATCGCTAAGGACCAGGTTTGGCAGCGGAAGATTCGCGAAGAGATCGCCACTACGCGCGCGAAGGTCATCGCCCGCGGCGACGAAGACTTCTCAATCGGCGACCTGGAGGGCATGACTACGCTGCAGGCAGCTCTCAAGGTGCGCTTTTGCCAGTATGTGGGCGTTTTGGTTCGGCTGACCAGCGATGTCGCAGGAATCAATGCGTCTACACCCCATCGTCTGGCAGATAGCCAGGTGCGCGGCGAAAGACGACATCATCCCGCTCGCCTACCCAATTACCACTCGATCAGGCAAGGTGATCGACAAAATTCCAGTTCAGAAAGGACAGAACATCACTATTTCGATCTGCGGTTACAACAGGCACGTTTATGGCAGTTGCGAGTGTGCTCTTTGTTTGTCTGACAGGCTGTGCTTTCCAGAATGAAGGAGACCTGGGGCGAGAACGCTGATGAGTGGCACCCGGAACGGTTCCTGAACTTGGACAAGTCGAAGCAAACCTCGATTGGTGTACATGCCAACCTGTAAGCATCGCTACATGACTTCTTCCTGACCTGACCCTCATTACGACTGTCTCCACAGCCTCAACTTCTGTAAGTCTACTGCACTTACCTTCTCTTTGTCTCCATACTCAACGTTCATGATCAGCCGCCGGTATTCGTGCCTGTATAGGGTACGTCATACCCGTCCCTTATTTCAATACAATGTCTCACTGATGCTTCTTTCAACCTTCTAGTTGGAGGTTTGCGTACGTGAATAGTCGCCCGTTTTCTATGCCGTTCTAATCACTTCCAATTATCTTAGCGTCATCGAGCTCCAGGCCCTCACTGCAGCGCTCCTCGAGAACTTCGAGTTCGCCCAACCAGATGAGGCGGACAAGAAGCACGTGTACAGACGGCCGGCAGGCCTCATGCTTCCGGTCATCGATGGGCACCACGGATCGTGGATGGGGTTGAAGGTCAAGAGCGTCCGGTAAGCAAACAGGCGGCCGTGGTCTCTTTGTTTGCAAGATCTGCTACCACCGGTGGGTGGGCTGCATGTAGGATACGGTTCTCGTTTCTATAACATCGGACATTTGAATGGTGCGCTCTGGATAAGCTACACGAGTAATATATGAGATTTTTCTTGTATATAGGGCGACGCGGGATCGATAGACAGACTATTGTCTGATTCGGCATCCTGCGAGAGAAATTCAAATTCATCTCGCCATTGTGCTCTTTCACTCCAGCTATCATCGTGCCATGACCTCGATGCTCGCCTACGTCTCTACATCATTCCTCGCTTTGACAACTACATGTCGGATTCACTGGTGATGCCAGTGTTATAGTATGACATTCCCGGTGGAGATATCGAAGGAAGTCAATTCAGAAGCGTTACAATGAACACTTCAGCAACGGTAGGCCGCTGGTCGCCTTATGTGCTAAAACCGCCTCGTGTGCGGTTGTCCTGTGCAACAATACGGTCGATTCTGATTTGTCGCCTTTTGAGTCATTTAGGAGTGGCTGGTGATGACTTTGTGGCTCTCTTGGCAAAAGCGTATTTAATCGAACAATGTGAGCGTAAACTTCTCACTAAATCATCCCGTTCCCTACAGCCAAAGTGGCCATCTTCATCGTTCTGAAATGCCTCCCTCTGCATCCGCCCTCTTCCCTGTGCTCGAGTTCTTGCCGAGCTTGCCCGTCGAGAAAGGTCGTCGTCATCCTCAGGAACGCGATATTCAAAGGTACACCTTGACCGACATTGCACCCGACAGGGAAGACGCGATCGTCGGAATGCCTATCGAAGTGTTTAGAGAAAGTGTAAAGCTTCGTGCCTCCGACAGCGGGTACGTTTCTTTGACGATTGAGAACGTTTTTGGTAGCTGATTTATGATTCAGTCACTGGCTCTATCAAAGTCGCGAACGCCTTCACACTAAACTTCGTGATGCCACCGTCCGGATCGCAGCTATTCGCAGATCGAATTCAACGCAGCAGCTGCGTCGATCGCGCTCTGCCTCATCCCTTCGCGCCATCGCGCCTCGTATGCTCAACATCGCGGATCCGCGCTTCCTCGATGCCGCCCGCACCTGGGGCCGGAACGTCGAACAAGTCGTCTCGCCACGTCCACTCGGGCCCACCCACCTCCTCGTCGTCTTCGACATAGACCCGCTGTCCGGCATCTTCTCGCGCGTGCTCGAGTGCCCCATCAACGACATCGCCTTCGTCGCAAACTGCCCGAACCTCCGCCCGGACCCCACGCGCAAAGCGCTCCCGCACCGGATGCAGCGCGAGCTGCCGCGCGTGCTCATCCGCGTGCCGGTACTGGACACCTTCCCGGCGCTGCTCGTATACCTCCACACGAAGAACCAAGCCGCGCTCTTCCGCGCGCTCGTGCCGGAGTGGATCCGCGACGTCGTGCACCCGCTGCCTCCGCAGGTGAGTGTGGCGCCGAGCGCGGGCCCCGTGCTGGGGCATCGCGGGCGCAAGATGAGCATCCGGCTCACGCAGGGAGGACATATCCCCGAGCTCTCGATGATGCAGCCCAGGCGGACTGTCGAGTCGATCGCAAGGGAGATCGTGGAGGCCGAAGTCACCATACCGCAGGCTGCCGCCCAAGGCGAACTTCTCGAGGCAAGTCTCAAGCTCAATGGGCTCAAGGATAATTTGGATTTCATTGGATACTATGGAGCGGAGCTCTGTTATGAACTGGACATGATGCAGGATATCATGGTGAGGGCGCTGAATTTGAAGGCGAAGGTGGATGAGTAGAGGAACGGGAGGTAAGGAGAAGTCTGCGAAGGCGGATGAATAAGGACTGTATCTGTAAGGTCTTATCATACTCCCTAGAGGAGCTGTAGCTAGTTAATTCTATGGTAGTTTAGTTATGGGTTATTTACATGTACGCTGGCACCGTCTTGTAATAGATATGCTCCTGAAGAAGAGCTTAATTCCATATGACCTCGACTGCCCGGTCGAGCGACTGTCAATAAGAGCAATCAGCGTATCTTAAGATCCCGGCACTTACGAGGGCAGAGAAAGTGATGTAGATCAAAAACCGGGTATTGGTCACATCGCCCCGCAGGCAGAAGGTTTCCCAAATGACCCACACCTGGGAAGACCCACAGACATCGAAGCAGTAGGTTGAAAGGTATATAGAAGTCCGATAACAACAGCAAATCCAGATGAGCAAATTATCCACGAATACAATCTCGGGAACGCTGGTCCATCCGGATGCAACAACAAAACAACATCCCGAATACCAGCTAGATACGTACCTAAATCGACATCACCGTCCAAATCAAATCATGGCCAGTGCTGCCAGACCTGCAGCCACCACGCCCACAACACCACGCGCCGCAGTCCCGACCGCACCGTTATTCGCCCGCTGCGTCGAGCTTGGCTCCGACCCACTGCTCGACGCGCCGCCGCCCGACGTCGCCGTTGAATTGACGAGCGCCCTGCTGAGCCCCATGTCCGACACCGGCTGCAGCCAGAAGAACCACGGGTTCACGGGGAACGAGTCGTCCTTGCCCGCGAGGAACTGCGCGTACTTGAGGTCCGGGTCGCCGTACACAGCCGCGACGTTCGCGACGTTCGACCAGAGCTCGTCCGCGGGCTCCTCGCCGGGCGGGACCGTCATCGCGAAGTCGAGCGCGTCCTGGATCGTCGCGCCCTGGCTGGACTTGGCGTGGTACGCGTCGAAGCCGGTGTACGCGCCGATGGCGGCGTTGGTCTGGTGCGGAGTCGGTTTGCTATATGGTTAAAGATTGGGAAAGGACTTACGAGAAGGGCGGCGAGGTTGTAGTTGCGGTAGTGGTACGGATGCGTGCGTTCAGCTTCCAGGGGCTAATGGACTGTCAGGCACAAGGACAAGAATGATGCAAGGGCAGGCAAACCTGTTCGCCATTGGAATTGATCTGCTTCAAGAACAAACTGGAGAAGAACTCCTTGACGGCATCCTGTGCTCCCTGGGTGTCGTTGGCGATAATGTGGCAAGCGGCCAACTGGTTGTAGTAGAACGACCCGTGGTTGTTGGTGGCAGCCTTCTCGGTAAGGGCAATCGGGCTTGTGGTAAGCCATTTGATGTAGGTCGAAGTCCAGTTCGCAAACTGCGTGTTGAGGTCGGACGTCCAGTCAGGGCTGTTGCCGCCCTGCAGGACGAGGAGACCGGTCGCGATCTTAGCCATGCCCTTCAGATCCCTGTTCACCAATATATCAGCACGCAGCTCAATCCGAACGGCAGCAGAAAATGCGCACAGAACACCGGTGTGTGTTCCCATATTCTTGTCTGGCCCGCGCTGGATCTGCGCGTAGTTCAGGTTGGGGTTCATCGCGGTCTCGGGATCGAGGAACCAGATCTTGACGTAGCTCGCCGCCTTCTGGGAGTAGCTCGCCGAGCCGTCGATGACCCAGGCAAGTGCGTTGTAGAGCACGGCATTCGCCATGGTATCAAACGCGCCCGTATTGTTTACCGTGCGCACGTCTGGGTTGAACTGCCCATCGCGCTGAGTATATGGGCACGTAGTCCATACTGGGGGTGGGGTTATGGAGGGAAAAGGACGAGATGGAAAGAGACGGACTTTGTTCGGGGGTGAGCTCGGTGGTGTTGCCGACGTTTGTGCAATTCGGCCACCAGCTGAACTTGAGGATTCAATGTTTCTGGCTGTATGTCAGAGGCAATGGGGCGTACTAAGGTGCCCAGCTCATATAATCATGCTTATCTCCAGAAGCGGGTGCGAAAGGCTTGTCGGTGACGGCTACAAGTTGGCACTGAAATCAGTCTCTTATTTCTGGAGAAACTGCGAGTAGGAGACGCGCGGAAACGATCATCTGCGCCGACATGCGAACTCACCCCAAGGTCCCTGATCATTCAGAAAGTCTGCCCACTGCACTATTGTCTGCTGTGCGGGAATAGTAGTCTCGTTCCAGCTCTTCTTGTCGAGCACGTACTTCGGGTCGATGAACGTGTTATCGTAGGTGCTGAAGCCTGTGTTCAAAGAGCGGACGGCCGTAGGAAGGCCTACAAGCGCGAAGAGGGAAAGAGCGGATAGCTTCATATCGGGTCCGGGTCAGCACAACACGTCGCAATAGCAGATGGAAGAGAGAAACGAGTCTGTATCGTTGGCAGTCAGCACGGAATCAGAGTCGAAAATAAGGCGCCGCACCATGCTGCAATTTC
Organism: Hericium coralloides; assembly: GCA_003675405.1. NCBI lineage: Eukaryota > Fungi > Basidiomycota > Agaricomycetes > Russulales > Hericiaceae > Hericium > Hericium coralloides. The sequence continues at coordinate 550,070 of QUOP01000018.1, read as the reverse complement.
TAGGCTTGGCGCTAGTTGGCGATGTAGGGACCTGGGACGGGGTCGCCAGGTCCACGCGCTTGTCGAAAGGCGATCCATCGCCGCGTGCGTCCGTGCGCGATGGGATTGTAATCATCATCGCGGCATCATGTGAGCATCTGTGGGTATGAGAGAGAGGTTTGGTCTCCCCATGGTGGGCTGGTCGTGCCGCGACCAGTCGTCAATAATACTTGATGCAAAAATGCTAGCCGAAGATGATTACCGGTACCTTTTTGTGGGGGCGGGCGGCAATATAGAACAACGAGCGGTGGGCGAGATGGTAACATGGCCATGTTCAGGAAAGCCGGAGAGAGATTGTACACTCAATTAAACAACGTAAGCATTTCATTCCAGTTTTTACTGTAGGAGGAAGTTACTGAAGAAGTTATAAATAAGTCTCGAAGCCTACAACCAGGACAAAGAAGGTTCTGCATCAGAATCGTCGCAGGCACTGCTTGCTTACGACACCTCACTTTATCTTCGAGCTTGCTACTACTTACTGATTGTTTAGGCTGAGGCTACAAACTTGGAGGTATGTTGTGTGCTACCTCTTCTTGACCCCATTATGAACGCCCGAGCTCTATGTTTCAGGCGAGGCGATCTCGCAGCATCCGCCGACACCGACTCCTGTCTCAACTCGGAGACACTGCTATATAACCACCTGCAGGCTTCCACCACACATCACGACGCTTTTTTCCCATCCCTACGTTCTCTGGATTCATAACGATGTCTACCCCGTCATCCCCACCAGGCAATCCTGTGTATGTCCTTGGTAGTGTGCATCTCAGCTTCATAGCAACTGACGCGACGATATACAGCCTAGGTCCCTGGTTGTCTTTCTGTTCCTCTAGACTCTCGTTTCTAGATGGCGTATCGACATACAGTGATGCTTCCATCCTCGTTTCCAGTCGCGTCAAGCTCGATCAGGAGTTTGAAGCTTTGCAGGCCACATCGAACATCATCAAAGCGCGCCGCAATGCGCTCTCCCCAGCTGCGCGTCTGCACCCCGAGATCCTCGCCCACATATTCTCCTTCCTCGCAGCAGAGGAAATTCCGCAGAACACCACCCGTCGCATTCCTACTCGGAGGGGCCTGCATACTGTAGGGGTTGGCAGTAAAGGCGAAGTTACCCTGGGATGGATGCGAGTGACGCACGTTTGTCGTTTATGGAGAAGGATCGCGCTCGACCACCCAAGCCTATGGGGCATCGATGTCGACTCCTTGCGCCCCTGCACCACCGAACGGCTCCGTCGTTCAAAACAAGCTCCTCTCGTCGTCCGATACAACAATCCCGTGGTGAACAGCCTTATGGTTGCGGAGCAGGACCTTCTAAGGTCTCTGCTGGCAGAGACTCCTCGAACATCCGAGCTCGCCTTGACCTGCCCACAGCAATACGCCTGGGATAGCATGGCGCATCTGATGGTAGTCCGTGCGCCATTACTCGAGGCCTTCAGCTATTCGACGCCACAGCGCCGTATGGGACAGAGCTGCATTCTTCCATGGAACTTATTCGCAGGCGACGCCCCTCGTCTCCGCAAGATCTCATTAACAGACGCCAGGCTACCACTAGAATCACCGCTGTATGACCACCTCACCCACCTTTCACTCAGCACAAGCGAATACGGCCCTGCCCCCATGGCGGCTTTCACCCGCGACGAATTACTCGCCGTGCTTGCTCGGATGACCGAGCTCGAAAGACTGGAATTATCATGGACCATCCCTAGTGCACTGGACATGTCCGCACTCTTACCTGCTAATGCCGCAGTCGCTCTCCCGAGACTGAAGAAATTGAAGCTCGCAGCCCAGCCTGCCGACTGCCTCAAGCTAGCGGAGTATCTCACCATCCCCACGACTACCGCCATCCACCTGAACTGCCACGAGCACGGTGACCCGGACGATGAATATCCTGTGAAACGCCAAAGGCTCGTCGATCTGCTCATGCGGCAGGTCCCCGTGCCGCTTCAGTCAATCCTTATCAACCGCCCTGCAGGCTGCGTTGAGTTCACTGGCTGGACAACGATGCACAACCCCACCACTACCGCACATGGCGCCGATGACCCGCACGCGCAAGTTTATCTCCATCTCTCCGCCGGCAGGATCCCGTTACGGTCTATGGACGAAGAAATACTGCGTCTAATGCTCGACCGCCTCGACGAGAACGCGCTCCGCGCGATGCACGTGAACGTCGGCGACCAGGACCTGCGCTTCCAGCACGTCCCCTGGCCCGAAATCATGGGCGAGTTCAACGCCGTCGAGCTCGTCTCCGTCGGCCCGCGCACGCTCCCGCACTTCCTCGAGGCGCTCGGCGCCGCGCCGGTCTTGGGCGCGCCCGCCGCCGGGTTCCTCTTCCCGCAGCTCCGCCGCCTGCGGCTCTACCGCATCAGCTTCGAGTACCCGTCGGGCACAGGCCTCGGGCTGCCGCCGCCCGGGGGCGGCATCATCGAGGGCGTGCTCGCGCGCCGCCGCGCGTGGAGCCCGGGCTTCGAGGAGGTCGAGGTCGCGGACTGCCATGTCACGCCGGCGCACATCGACGCGCTGCGTGCGATCATGCCGCGCGTGATCTGGGACGGGCGGTCGTGCGAGCCGCACGAGCCGCTGCAGGACATGTTCCTCGGGCCGGGCGACTGGCCTGAGCTCGTGGGTGACGAGGGTGAGGAGGAGGAGGACGGGGACGTGATGTTTTTTGATGGCGGGGACGAGCCGTTGGAGGACTGGGAGCCGCCCGAGCCGCCCGAGGTGGAGATCTTCCACGGGCATGGGCTGGGAGAGGCTGCACAGATCTTCGCGTCTCTGGGTTTCTGATTTGACTCGTTCGCGTGGGTCGATGTACGGATATCACCATTTATTTTTTTATTCCTCTGTTGTTGTACTACCTTGTCTCCTCCTATGTGTCCTAGTGAAGCTGCAGCGTCTGATGGACTGACAATATGGATCCTGTCTTTATGCATTCTGTATCATGACGTCGACGAGCGCTCCTTTCGTTATCCGCAACATTTTATACATGTGCGCGCCCGCCGTTGCAATCATGTTGACATGCCAATGTTCCTCCGAGAGCACACGAGGCGATGCAAATTATTCTGCCCATCGATCGTTGCGATAACCAGCTGGCAACGGGAACGCACCTTGATGAGTCGCGGTGAACGGTGGCAGAACTGTCCGAGGTGGCGTTTGTCTTAGTACCGCAGCAACAGGTTGGGTTATTACCGCCGTCTCTCTCCCCACCATCTTCACTCTTCACCCGCCTCCCTCACCTCTGAACTCAACGCAAACTTTTTGATTATTTCAATGTCTGAATCACCTTGGCCGCCTGTAGACAACTCTAGGTACGTCATATGCTGTGACGATGTCATTTTGAACATGCTAACAAGAACCGGCGCAGCGTCGCCCCATGGTCGGCATTCTGCACCTCCAGAATCTCTGTCTTGGACGGGGTCACTGCATACAGCGATGCGACAGCCCTCGAATCTAGTCGCCAGAAGCTCGACCAGGAGCTAGAAGCGCTACGGGTGTCGATGCACACCATTCAATCCCGCCGCAACGCCCTGGCTCCTATCACCCGCCTCCACCCCGAGATCCTTGCACACATCTTCTCCTTCCTCGCCGCGGAAGAGATTCCGCGTAAGGTTATGCGCCGCCTCCGCCCCCGTGGCTTCCCCGCGCCCAGCCCGATCTTACGTCTCGGCTGGATGCGCGTGACGCACGTCTGCCAGGCATGGCGGAAGGCCGCGCTCGACACGCCGAGCCTGTGGGGTATCGACGTCGACTCGATGCGCGACTGCACCTTCGAGCGGCTCCGGCGGTCGAAGCAGGCGCCGCTCACCGTGCGGTATTTCCAGGCGAGCGAGCGCCTCACGGCCGAGGAGCAGGAGGTCCTGAAGAGTCTGCTCTCGCAGACGCACCGCGCGCGCGAGCTCGAGCTGACGTGCTCGCCTGACCAAGTCACGAACAACATGGCGAATCTGCTCACGGTGCGCGCGCCGCTGCTCGAGTCGTTCGTGTACTCCGCGCCGATGTATCCATCGGGCGCGGGCTGCATTCTCCCCGCCAACATGTTCGCGGCCAACGCGCCCCGCCTGCGCAAGCTCCTGCTCGCGGACGCCAAGCTGCCTCTGCAATCGCCGCTATACGACAACCTCACGCATCTTGCGATGAACACGCGGGAGCACAATCCTGTTTCCGGTCTCGCTTTCAGTCGCGATGAGCTGCTGAGTCTTCTGCGCCGCACGCTCAACCTGGAGACACTGGAGCTGGCCTATTCGATCCCTCCCGGGGGCTCCACATCCGCAGATGCATCCATGGCCGTCGACGATCCGATGCAATCGTCAATGGATGCGTCCTCCAGCCCGATGCGCGTTTCTCTCCCCTCCCTTAAGAAGATCAATCTCTGCGGCGAGCCCGCCGACTGCCTCTGGATCTCCGAGCACCTCGACATCCCCGCCGAGGCCACCCTGCACCTGCACTGCACGGAGCGCCAGCCCGCAGACCAAGACCACCTCTCCGCGCGCGCCGCACTCGTCCCACTCATCGCGCGACACGCGGGCAGCGCGCCGCTGCGCTCGCTCTTCCTCATGGACTACGCGCGCAGCCTCGAGATCACCGCCTGGACGACGCCCCACGCGCCGGACCTGCGCCTGCCGATGGTGCGCATCGGCGAGCCCGCGCCGCAGGTGCACGTGCGGCTCACCGCGAACCGCATGCGCGCGCCCGTCGACGCGGCGGGCACGATGCGCCGCTTCTGCAGCGCGGTGCCGAAGGACGCGCTCGAGGCGGTGTACCTGCTCGTCGGCGCCGGGTCGTTCGACCGCGGTGGGTGGGCCGCGCAGTTCGCGCTCGCGCGCGGCGTCGAGCGCGTGTCGGTCAGCGGGATGGGCGCCGCGTCGCTCACGGGCGCGCTGAATGCGTATGTGGATGCGCCGACGGGGCCCGGGGCGCAGGACGCGCCGGACGCGGAACACGCGCTGTTCCCCGCGCTGCGCCGGCTGCAGCTGCACCGCGTGCCGTTCTCGCGGCGCATCACGCAGGACGCGGCGGACACGATCGGCGACATCGTGCAGGCGGCGATCGCGCGGCGGCGCGCGCTGCCGGGCAACCTCGTCGATGAGCTGCAGGTCGGCGAGTGCCAGGTGACACAGGCGTACGTCGATGCGCTGCGGGGGATGTTTGGTGCGAAGATGGAGTGGGACGGGCGCGGGACGGAGCAGCCCATGCAGCCGGGTGCGGGCGGCGGGCTCCTCGACGTGCCGGGGATGCAGCAGCTGTTTGGGGGGATGCCGCCCGGCGCGGTGCCGATGGGCGCGATGGCGGAGCTGATGGACAATCTCGAGTGGCAGGAGATGGAGGGCGGCGCGCTGGGGATGGGTGCGGGCGTGATGCTCGCGCCCGGCGAGGCGGTGGACCTGGGTCAGATCGACGGCTTCCAAATCGATGCTGCAATAGGTTGAATAACAAGTGTCTGCGGTTTGTTTCTTTTCATATCAATACTCTGGATATCATTCTGTGCCCGTTCCCGAACGATTCCCCAAATTTGTTGTATTCCTCCTCTTGATACTCTTCCACACAAAAGCAGAAGTCGCCCACGTTCTGTACGATACATTCACCCCAGTATTTCTAGGCACGGTGATTCTACCACCTCGACGAATGTTCTCGAGGCTTTCAACTGTAGCACGATTCGGAAGTCCCGGTCTTGTATACGTTGTCAGGCGAGCCGCCTGCAGTGCAATGTCAACCCCCTGTCTCATGCACCGTGTGCCTGCATCGCATCGCGATCCCGTCAACTCAACATCTGTCCTAGGCGGGTTGTCCGAAAATAGACGGGTTCTCGACTGCCGTCCTGGGTTGCTTCTTGCCCCGTGCTGAGTCCGAGTGCATCTTCTCCTCGTCCTTGTCCACATCGCTCTCTCGTCTCTCGTTTTTGATTCGCATCGCTCGTACGTATAACCGACACCAGAGCAAACCGCAACAGTGTAAGTACAGCATTAACCTCATCGATGAAAACAGACATGGAACGGACGGGAGATATCGGAGAGCAGATACAGGTCTAGATGTCGAGATACGCGTTGAAGCGACGTCCACAACTCAATAGTCGGGAGGTATAGCGTATGACTATAGTGCCTGGCATACCGGTGCGTGGTGTTACAGGTCAGGTGGTGTTAGTGGTGTTAGTGGTGATGGTGAATGGCACGGCGGACGGAGGAGGGGCGCCCAGCGGGAGAGAGACAGTCCGCATCCTTCTCGGGTGATGTTGTCCTCGACCGACGGGGAAAGGACGGGCTCGCACATATAACGGCACCAGCCGTTCGTGTCCGCTCCTATTGCCCCTATCCCCGTCCCAGCCAGCCCATGCCCCCTCTGCCCGCGCTCAGTGCTGCCCGTCGTCCTTGCCATACGCGAAGCGCGGCAGGCCCGGCATGCTGTCCTCGTCCTCGCTCTCGCCGGGGCGCACGCTCGCGGCGGGCGGCTTGTGGATGTGCAGGTAGTAAAACACGAAGTTCTCGATGGGGAGCAGCGTGAGCAGCACGCGGTTGCCCGCGAACGCGATGCCCGCGACGGCGAGGCCCGCGAGCGCGTCGAGGAAGTAGTGGTTCGCGGTCGCGACGATCGCGAGGAGGATGAGCGCGGGGTAGCCGAGGAAGAGCGTGTGCAGGCCCGTGCGGCGCAGGAAGCCGCCGCGCGGCGCGTACGCGAAGAGCGAGAGGCCGACGATGAGGCTGTACCCGAAGTGCAGGCTCGGCATCGCCGCGAACTGGTTGCAGAACTTGTTCGTCGTCCAGACGGAGCCCTGCCCGCCGCGGTGCACCGTGTCGACGAAGTGGTAGGCCACGGGCAGCAGGCGCGGCGGCATGCACGGCCAGAGCGTGAACACGACGAACGCGAGGAGGTTCGCGAGCGCAAGCGTGCGCCGCACGGGCGCGTAGATGCGCGAGAAGGGCTGTGTGCGGTAGAAGAACGCGAGGAAGGTGATCGTTGCGGGAATGTGGATGAACGAGTAGACGCTGAGCGTGGGCGTCAGTGGGGTCAGGCATGGCACGGGTATGGAGCGTGGCGCACCGGTTCAGGGTATTCATGGCATGCGGCCGTTGGATGAACCACATCTGCACGCCGTTCTCATACTGGATGCCGAGCATGCGCTCGAAGTCAAGCAGCTGGATGCCGTGCTTACGCGCAGTGTCGACGGTGCCTTCGTCGATGAAGAGCACGGCGCTGATCGCGCGCGCGATCTGGTATATCCAGTAGGTGAGTGCCCAGTAGAGCACCTCGAGGATGAAGGGGAAGCGGTAGGCGGTGCGCGAGATCCAGTTGTGGGCATAGCGGCTCGTGTCGCGCCTCTTTTCCGGGGTAGGCGAGTCTGGAGTGCCCGGCAGGAGCGGTGACCCACTGCGACTCCCATCGTTGGATGGCCGACGGTTGGACCAGACGCCGGCGGTGAGGAGGGTGATCACGATGAGTGGCTCGAGGAAGAGGCCAAGCGTCGAGCCGCCACTGCTTGGGGGCTCGATGGGCTGGACGAGCGCCGGCGCGGGGCTCATGATGGGCTGGTGGAGTCGCGGGGAGGGTCGTGAAGGTGTTCGTCAGTAGCAGCAGGCCTGCGAGGCAGGTCCTGACTGGATGGGGAGGGGGTCGTCGTTGCGAGGATGAAGAGCCGGGGGCGCAGCGCTGGAAAGACAGCGATGGAAATGTTTATAATGATTGCTGGTCGGCGTGGCCGCCGGCTGTGGTGGTTCGTTCACCTCGGAGGATGCGTAGGCATGCCGGGGACCAAGAGCGTAGCGCCGTTATTTAATGCTCGTGTGATTGTATTGCGTATTACTATGACAGTTCAACCCTTCAGTCGTTCGTCATCGCCATTTCCTCGGGTCTCTTCTCTTAAGTCTATTAATTCTACTCTGACGGCACCTCAGCCAGTTCGACTGTCTTTTTTCCGCATCTATCCATCCATACAGCATCAACAGCAGCGATTAATAGTGTCGCAGGTTAGGAGAGGCTATGACGGTCACAGTCTGCCGAGATGGTGGAATGCCAAACGGCATAAAATTTCGGTTCAATGTACGCAGCATCTGCGTCATATCGCTCGCGTGATCCCCTTGCCCCAGCCTGAAGGCACCCCTCTGCGTTCATTCCACACTCCAAAACCGCACAGGTAGACCGAACTTCGCTGCTTATATGTCCTTATCTTTCACCCCTCGACATGTGGGGAGTCTTCAGTGTCCTCACCAATCTTCACAACTCGGCTATCTCTACAGCATCGACATTTAAATTGGATTCATCAGCGTCTGCTCGACCGGTGCAACAGGCAACCATCATGCATCATGTCGACCGAAATGAAGCCGTCCGAGGACACTCCGGAGGACACTCGACACGCTCCTATGAGCTGTCGTTTCTCCTATGACAGTGGCAGTATGACTGCTTGCTCGGTCTTCGTGTACGAGCGTCGGCACAACACGATCTTGCCAGCCGCGGATTAGGTGACAGGCATTGGGCGCGGGCCCGGGGCGGAACCGTCGGTCGTACAGCTGACCCGTGCGTGTAGGAAATAAATACACGGTGGGTCCAATGATATCAGTTTCACGGTCATCTCGCTGTAATGGACCCTTGATCAGTTTCATCACCGTTCGAGCTGCAAGACTGACAACAGCGGCTTGCAGACCCCAGCTCGCGACGCTTGTGCACGTAGCCTTCGGCGTGCACTCCTCGACAGGGTCGCAGGCACCGGCGGTCCGAGATCGGGCCAAGCCGACAATTATACATACACCGATCACGATCGCGGCGGCTCGGTTCCGAAGGTCCCGCCCTGTCGGCAGCTCGAACGGAACGGTTGCGGAATCAATTACTTAGAAGCTCGACTGCCGCTATTGACTTTCAGCAGAACATCAATTCGAGTACTACGACGTATAAACGGTCAGGGAAGTAGGTAACGACCTTTGCGAGCACGCTGAAGACTTTCTCTGAGAGCTGCAGCTGAAGTCCGCTCAAGCTGGGCGGCGCGCTGCGGGCGGCTTCTTGGCGAGTTCCAAGAAGCGCTTTCCGTATCGTCTGGCACTTGGGCAGGCAGATCCGATGGTACTGTCAGATTTTTTTACGAGCTCCCTGATAAAACACGGCCGATGACCCTTCCCTCAGGTACCCGCGTCGAACTTTGGGGTGTCGTGCTTGAACCTTCGTCATTTCCCCTTACACCCTTCGCCCTAGTGCACCCCTGACTAGAGTGGTGAACATCCAAGAGTCCATGTCCTCGTATACTCTGTCTCACCGGCAGCTCACTGTCGTTCATCTTCGGCAAGGCTAGGATATTCCGAGTTGCAAATGTACAAGGTGCGAACCTGCCGACGTCCTAAGATTCCCATGCTTCATCTACATACAGCAGCTTTGTCTATCTCATCATTTCCTGACCGACGGGATGCCTTGCATCAACCAAATCTACCCATCTAGACGACACTACTGTTTTCAAAAGCAAGTTGTCGTATGGGTATGGCATCTCAAGGTTCAGGTTTGGAGACCCGCTGCCTATTTTGTGACGCGGACTCTCGCCCAGCCACACTGAGAATTGAACGAGGGTCATACTGCCGCGAGGCTGAGTTTGCCAGCCTACACGTTACAAGCTCCCCCTTCTCCTGTTATACCTCATCGGGGTTGGTCGGACCTAGCCTGGAGCCAAGATCAGGCGTCTAGTGTCTAGTCACCGTCACGGTGACGTGGCAACTCTCGTCCTTTTCTCGTCGATGTTTTGCTCGACGGAACTTGCTACAGTTTTCCTCGGGGGCAAACCGTCACCAAATCGCCCGTTGATTCTAGGGTGTCGGCTGGGCGGAAAAAGGTACGTGTCTGAATTCAATAATTCCGTGTCTTGTCTGTATGACCTATGCTTCCCTGCAATTTTAGGATACCTTGAACGTCTTTGAACGATGTCGTCGCATGATCACGGAACCATTCTGTATGCTGTAGTAGCCGACGGTTCATATCTGCATGCTGGGTCAGCGGCTGGCGCTGCGAAACGATAGTATGTGGTAGGTCCATGCGGAGAGCTTGTCTGTCAATCATCGTGGCGTCATTCCACCTGGAGTCTTCGTCTCAAAGCCAAACAATTAGTACGTATGTTATGTAAGCTTCGCTGATTTTTTTTTTTGCTCTAGATAAGCAGTGCGCCCAAGGAATGTCGCCGTCAAATCACCAGCACCTTGCACCATGCTCCCACGGCCAGTATGTCCGTATGACACTCTCTTCTCGACATCTCGCCCAAGGCCCAACGATTTCACAGCTTTCTTGCTCCAATAAACGGCTTTGCATCCGATAGTCCGCCATCTCGTCTCCTCTGGAACTTATCGCGATTAGTCGCATCCGCAATCCAAACGACTGGTCCCTCGTAAGTACAGGGCGTAGCATTTAACTCCGCGTTCGCAATCAAGATGCTCAATCCACTCGATCTTGCGGCGTATAGCTTTCGCTTTCGAGGAAGGCGATGCACGCCGACATGAATAGCCCTTTCCTTGGTGCTGGCGATTCATATGATCACTCCCTGTTACAAATACGCCGTGAAGGTGGCTCACGGACGGAGGGTGTAGGTTTCGGCCCAGCTGAGGAGAAGAGAGAGAAGTCGTCAGCATCATGTCCTGTTTGCATGACCCTTAATAACATCGTCAGATGAATGCTTCATGGGCCATTCACTGCTAAATATTCTGACCAGATAATCACCGGGCTTGACTGAGGCTTCCCCGAGCTCGACAACAGAGATAACAAGTTTGTTATAGTGGCATCTCGCGCACCTCTCACTGAGTGCCTAGCACTGCCGCTACCGCGTCTGCAGGTGCTTTGTGACCACCTCCGTTCGGGGACTTGTTGGCAGCGAGGTGAGGGATATCATTAGCCTTCTCCTGTGCCCAACTGGCCGAAGTCGAAGCTCATGGCCTTCGGGCTGTTTACGCAGATCTCGTGTGTGACCTTTCTCCCCTTCTAACTTTTCTTTCTACATATGCGCTTCGTACCGGAATGGCCGCACAGGATGCCGTTGCTTGCGGATTGCAGAACGACTGCGGACTCGCTCGACGGACTGTACTGGGAGCTCGGGAAACGTTCGGCATCGCAGGCAGCGCTGAAGGTGCCTTCTTCTTGGCGCCAAATGCACCTTTGTTCTCAATCGACACAATTCGGAGATGCGGCTGCGTTCGTGACAGCCGGCGCATACTGTTCGAGAGTAGGCGACGATTCCACTCGCGTTCCGTGTTCAATTCTGGGACTCGGGAAGCGATACTGTATCTTTGAGATGCCTGCTCGGAATATCAGAATCTCTAATTATGTTTTTGACAGGTGCGCCGGTGAGCCGAAACCTTGTACGCCTATCCTCAGACTCAGAATCATGATCTGAGGATTCTAGAACCATGGGCGTCGAGCTGATTTGCGGAGCGTTCGGTTTCTTAATTCCTGGAGTTGAACAGGTGTAAGCTTTCCTTGGGAGTCTACTTCCTTGTGTCTGCTATGGCTCGTAAGAGAACACCGCTCGAGACTAGACGTATCACTGATGTCTCTTCACCATCCTCGTTCTAGGATGACTTTTTGTTACATGTTTAGTCGTTGCCGCCCGTTTTCTGATCGCGGCTGCCGTGGTGGGCGGGATCCGCTGTTGCATCAACCGAGGATTCAGTCGACTGTTCTATCGAAAGACTCTGATTCTGCATTACACATTATGTCTGCCAGCGGGATATCTTCGTACGTCGATGACCAAGCCCGTCTTATCCTTCACATGGCTTCACTGATGGGGCATATTCCAGAGTCATCGAAATGCAGGCCATCGCCGCAACGCCCCTCGAGCACATCTAGTTCTCGCTTCTGCCCTCTGACAGGGTCGCCGCCCGCGTCGTCTGCAAGCGCTGATGGTACCCATCTCCGCCGCCTACGAGGGCGCGTGGAGGTGCTTGGAGGTGCAGCGCGCGCCTCCATTCCCCGTATCCCAATTTGGCGCATGTGCTGCCTTTTCCGCAACGTCCGAGCCTTGCCTTGTTTGGCGGCTTCGATACGAACACTACGTCAGCTGCCACAGCAGGGCGTTTACCTCTTTGATCGTTGCGGCGTGTGGGCGTGCATGTCACGGCATCGGTCGGCGTGGGCTGCGATGGACCTCAGGCTATTGTGTTGCCGCGCAGAATGAATGATCGCCAGGGACACCTGATCCCTTCTCACACCACCCATATCTGGGTCGCACCCTAGAATGCATTTTTTTTTCACGTTCGCAGCGATGGCGAGTCCGAAGAGATATATTACGGGGGATCCTGCACGGTGCCGTACCGCGGGCAGGCAGGCGAGCTAGATGTATGCAAATAACGTAGTGTGCAGCGTTCGAGAAGCCAAGGAAAGCGAAAACATGTAATACAGGGCGTGCGGGCGATCCAAACACCAATAAGATTAGACACGGGGCGGGTGCGTGAAATGGAGGGAAAGATTATGCGTAGATAGCGTAGCCGAAGATAAGGCGTGACCATAGGATGCGGGCGAAAGCGAAAGCGAATGCAGCATGGTAATACAGCTTTGGTGCCGGGCGGGATGCGCTGGCCATCGTCTAGAGGCCGCGCGCGGAATGGATGTGCGGAGCGCGCTCTACACCTGGCCGGACGCGACCATGTTCATCGCGCCGAGGATGACCTCCCACGCGAGGTCAAGCCCCGCCCACAGGTCGCGGTCGAACACGCCGAGCGCGCACGCGTTGCGCCAGACCGCGCTGACGGTGCGCGTGAGGCTCATGAGCGCGCTCATGCGGTCGCCCTTGGCCGTGCTCGCGAGATACGTCGCGAGCTGCGGCGCGGAGACGTGCGCGAGCGGGCTGCCCTGGCTGCTGCCGCTTGCGCGCGCGCCGGCGAGCATCGCCGGCGGGACGGGCAGCAGCGCGCCGACGAAGCGGTCGAGGCGGTGCGAGATGAGGAACGCGTTCAGCGGCGCGAAGGCCTCTGCCGTGGGCACGGTGATGGGGATCACGGGCAGCGTCGCCGTGCCGTTCGCGCGCGGCTGCGGGCGCGAGGTTGGCATGCGCGGGAGGTGTGCGCAGTTGGCTGCGAGGGCGACGTGGTGCGTCGGGATGAGGAGCGCGTGGTCGGACGCAGGCGTTTTCGAGGAAGGGCTCGTGAAGACGGCGAGGATGTGTGTCGGCGGCGAGGCACCGTACGTGAGTGCGACGTCGAGGGAGGACGGGAGGCGCGATTTTGGGACGGAGCGCGGGATCTGCAGCGTGGAGATGGACGCGAGCATCCTGCGTGCGGGTGAATGATGAGACGGAGACATGTGCAGATGCTGGCGGGGTACGTACTCGTCGCCGCGCCCGTGCAGGCTCCTGCGCGCGAACTCGGGTGGGACCTGCGCGAGGCCGGGGTCGATTGCGGCCAGCACGTCAGGGCTGACCTCGGCGTAGGCGGGTCTGGAGAGGGTGCGGGGAAGCTGTACACTCGGGAGGGAGACGGGGTGGTGCTGCATGTCGAAAGTGGGCTGTGCTGGGCGAGATGAAACTTGGAACATTTTGCGTATTTGAAGGCGAAAAGAGTATAAGGGAATGATTGATAGTGCTTCCTGAGCAAAGGAGAGACTAAGAAAACGTAGCTTATATAGAATGAGTGAACCGCGTCGAGACTGCAAGAGGAACAACGAGCTGCCGATCGCTTTTGGTCGTTCGCTTGTCTCTGCTTCCGGTCGTCCGGTCACCTGCCCCGCCCGCTATAGCAGCCCTTGTCCTTTCCTACCTGCCCGTTTCTTCTTTGCCTATGTTCTCAATCCGCTCTTTGGCATCGCTGGCTCATCCCCATCGCAACACTAATCGCCCTCAAACTCTGTCGCACAAGCCCTGCCTTTCAGAGCCTGCCGGATTTATCCATTCTTGTATTCTGCGCCCGCGTGCGCCAGATCCCAGTGAGATTGAGCTGTGATATACCGCCCGTCTGGCATCGTGTAATATGACAGCATGACAAGTCGCCCTCTCGCTGGTGCCGCACATGCATTTTTCGCTGCGACAGTGAGACTTTTTTCGCTCACCGACTATGATTAGCACATCACCTTCCCTTTCAGCTGGACGACCAGCCAACCATCCATTCAAATTGCACGCCAACGCTGTTTCATCGACATCAAAGCCTCTGTTTGAGTCTAAGCCCTGCATCTCGATTGTCCCGCACCAAATTCGAACTCCATGCACGCAGCACTCTACCCGAGCCACGACCCTCGTCTCACGCCCCGCCCCGCATCAGATAGCACCCACCTGCACTTCACGAAGCAACCCACGCCCCAAGCAAACGCATTGTGTCCAGCAAGGCATGCAGGGCCCAGAGATTCCGAATCTGCGAGATGCAGGAAGACGACATGGAGCGGTTCATAAAATGCCTAATTTGCCCCAGTGCTCGGCGCGCCGATCTGAGATTGGCGCGAAGCCTGCACGTGCTACGAAGGTTATCTCACATGACCCTTACTCCAGCAACGCGTTCGTGATGCAGGCGCGGGTGTGGGTGCATGGATCCAGAGCGTGGTGGCCGATTATTCTGAAAATAAAAATTCCCTGCGCATGTATCGATGGGTGCGTATGGACCGCCTTCGAATTTTTTGTCGTTCCTGAGATGTGCAGAAGTGAACGAATATCATTTGCGATGGCGGTTTACCCCGCCTCGTTGGAACAGCATTGCGCGCCGTTCTGATGCGCCGACGCTGCCACATCGACATCAGCGCCAACTGAGATCGTATTTTCCTTGGGAAGAGATCTGCGCTCTGGTCGGCATGTCATTCACACTCGTGGCCTGAGCCTGGATGTCGACACCACGGTGCAAGGACCCGGGACTACATGTTCATTGTTCACCGGCCAGACTGGCGACTAGGGCGCGATGACTCCACGAGCAGGAAAATGAAATTTCGGGTACAGGCCGATCGCGCCAGGCTGCTAAATCCTGGCTGCCCTGATCGGGAGCACACGAACATGGCGCACGCACGCACAGGCTGGCATGGTGCTGCAGCTCCGACTAGACCAGCCGGGGGGCTGGCCCCGCACTAGCGCATCGCAACACCAGGATCCAGCTCATGCCTGGTGATATCTGCGGCCTCTGGACGAAATTCTCTTGAGAATCATAAACAGGACGCCAAAGAAACACGCACACGCCCCATTACTCAGCCCGCACGAGCACCACCTGCGCGACGCACGCCGAGATCGCTCACAGCGTGCGTGTGAGCTGGGGGTCACGCGCGACGGCGGGGTGCTCACTCGTTGCGCCGAAAAATGCCGTGTGTGCGTCTTGGAGTGGGGAGGTTCCGAAAAGATGCATGTAGAGCTTCACGAGCCAGGGGGTCGTCGGCCTGCCGGATGTGTTCTCTGTCAGAGCGAAGATGAGAATGCTGCGAAAGACATAGGAGAGTGGGAGCGGAACTGTGGCTACGCTTCCGGGGAGATGGCGGTGGTTGGGACGTTCTCTTTGTCGAGTTGGCGCTGGCAGAATACGTCGTTATCCCCACAAGGACTGATTTTTAACTGGCCATGTCCGTAACACCTGTTGAGCGATATATGCATTTGTGGGCGAAGATCGAGGTACATAAAGCGGTTATACAAATCTATCTCCAGGTAGACAGGTCACCTAGTCTGCGAATTGGGCCAAATCGATGAGCGAGACAGCCTAGTCGGAGCGTAGTTTGATGCAGCATTCAAAGGTGTTCTGACGCCTGCCATATTCGCGCAGGAACAAATGAACAGTGCCATCTGTCCGGAGCTTCAGCTAGAAGGAAACGTACGAGATGATACCGTCTGTGAACTCGCGAAGGGGCTCCACCGTTTCCCCGTCCTTAAGGGCTTTCGAGATGTCAAACACCGACAACGACATGGCACAGGCCATAGATCGTTGTGCATTTTCCATTTGTATGCCTGTCGAGAATAATCAGTTGCACAAGGCGCACTTTTTCGATCACACCTGGACATATCCTAAGCGTTTCAAATTTCAGCACAGTCTCACTATCGTAGTCATTAAAGTAAACCACCGACGTCCAAAGCCAAATACGAAGGTGAGCAGATCAAATTCGGCTTTCTTGAAGTCACTGGCGATAAACCTTTCTGGATTAATTTCCTTCGCATCCTTATACCTCTCTTCGTCACGAGAGAATTTTCTGGATTAATAATTAAAAGCACGTCCGAGTCTGAGCTGGCAGTCGTGCGAGCGCACCAAATGCTGGGTACGATAATGGCACCCTTGGAAATCAGATACCTGTCTTGAATATCGTCCTCCGAGAATACACGAGGCCTGCACTCGGACCTCAACATACGCACCCCCCAACGGTACAATGTACACACCTTGCGGTAGAATTGGATGCCAGCGCAGGACTTCCTTGACGAGAGCGTCGAGATAGGGAAGACGATCGCGGCCCTGGAACGATGGCAGCCGGTCAGTGCCTACCACAGCGTCTAATTCCGCCTGCGCCTTCGTTGGATGTCTGGATAGAGCTTCATGGCCAGGAAGGATGCTTAAATGCCAGCGGCTGTCTGTGCACCATCGCCTTTGTCAGATGAGTGTAGAGCTGATCTGCTGAGCTCCAACATACTATATCCGCACCACCTAGGCTCGAAGTTAACCGGCCAGTTACACGTAGCGCACCTGCTAAGTACTCACCGCCCATGATGTTAGAAGTCGTGACTTTTTCCTATCAGGAGAAATATTTTCCTGTTCCAAGTTGACGGACATGAAGGATGGTAGAGCAGTTCCATTCGCCTGTGAACATAATAACCTTGAAGTCAATCGATAGCAATAGTCTGCGGACGCAGGTACTGACTATCTGCTCCTTGACGAAGCGATGCGGGACATTGACCAAATTCGCGAAGTCGGCAGCAATTTCCCTCGCTCGTTGTTTCCACGACATGCCAGGGAACCAGTCGGGTACACGCAGCACTGGGAATTTGGTTCACTATAAATCATATTTGGCATCGCTCGAACTCCAGCCTTACAGAGGGGAAACGCGTCAGCCAAAAAGGCACCGGACTTGAAAATTTCCTCAAACTCTCTGCTCCACAGGGCTGCTATACAAATGAAGGGATCGCCATTCTCCTTCACGCGGTAGCCATGAGTGATCATGAAGATGGTAGCGCCGACAGTCCTATAGCCAATCAGTACCCGGTCAGTAACATAATATAATGAAGGACTCACAAACGTATGTGGTGCTTCAACTCATCAGGATCTAGCCTTACGAGAATCCGCCTCGATCGAAGGATAGAACTGCGTCATGCTTGCTCACGTGCCAATGAGACGGTGCATCATAGTCCACGCGTCGCGCAGCCGGCTGCCGTTGGAATACTTGACGAAAATATCCTTCATTCCGACCAAACCAGTTCATCCGCCACCGGGAGCACCGGTCGGTCAGAGTAGATAGCGCTTTTATTGTCCAGCATGTTTGTCGCAGTGTCCAACGAGTGGACTATGACTATCGGCTGGCCGAACAATTTGACACGTACGATGTCACCTGGTTCTGGGAAGTCAGAAACGACGACAGGGAAAGGACTCGTTCAACGCACCCCCTATTCGGCGTAGGTTTCGTGCGCTTTCGACTGCGGCATGTCGAAGACATTCCCGATAAGCGGCCACCCTCTCGGCCCGGGTGGAAGAGGCGCCAATCCCTGGGACGAAGACCATCGACCGAACAGATGTCGAGTAGAAGGATCCGCAGTATTCTAACCGGAGTCAGTTCGCCTGGAGGGTCGCTTGCATGAGAATCAGTTGTGACAGTATCTCTGGTTCAAAGCAATTGGGGCTCATGCAGCGGCAACCGTTGACGGGAAACGCGGTATATGGGTTGTGCGTGTGGTCATGTCAGACCGATTTATACCCCTCGTCGACGCTAATAGCGGGAGGTCAGGGTGATGACTTTGATCCGTTCAGAAACATATCACGATCATGAAGAATTGCGGGGTTAAGTCACCTCAGGTTCCCTTAACGGCCGATCCTGCCAATCGCTCACGTATGTCAACGACACCCAAGACACGGAAAGGCAGCGGTGAAGTCTAATAATCACAGTCGTTCCTACGATTAGACGTGGTCAACACCATTGAAGCGAGTGCTCCCACATTTACGGAGGCTGAAGCACATACCTCTACGTCTAGAATGACTGTCTTCTGGGTAAGGTCAGCAATGGAGATGAATGCGTCCGATTTTCACCGAAACCACCGTGACCTATCGACGCGTACCAGGTCACTTGATGCTATCCAAAGCATCCTACATCAAGATTCCAAACGTCATTGCATCAGGGCCAAAGAAACATATCACCTATTCCGAGATATGCAGTCCCGAACACCGATTCGAATAATGAGGTTGTCCAACGGCCGAATGCCCTACTCACCAACGTCGACGAGCCCATCGCATTTCTGGCGGGCCTGCTCAAGCGATAAAATGCCGAAGGGTTGGGAATACCAAGCGGGCGGACCGCGCCCAAAGATCTAATATATGCAAGCTAGTAACGTAAGAGATAATAATTACCGCAACACTCTGCAGCAGCGCGATCACCGCCGCTTCAGCACCTTGACCGCGGCCGCCTTCAGCACGTTCGCCGCCTTCTCGCACTCCTTCCTCGTGAACGCAGTCGAGACGGCGAGGCGGATGCTCGGGCGCGCCTCGACGAGTTCCTGCCCGCGCAGGCGCTTCGCGCGCGTGAGCCAGACGCCCTGCGCGAGCGCCTCGTCGACGATCTCCTGCAGCAGGTGCTCCTCGAGCTCGATGTCGAACACGGGCGCGTCGCGCGGGTGCACGGACGCCGGGTTCGACGGCTTGCCGGAGTGCGAGGCGGCGGAGGAGGACGGCGTGAGCGTGAGCGGCGCGGCGGGGCGCACGTGGATGTGGATGATCGGGCTGGCGGGGTGCGAGGGGACGGAGATACAGTCGACGCGTAGGAGGATGGAGCGGATGGCTTGGATGTTCTCTTGTAGCGTGCTGAGGATGGAGGGCGTGTCGCGGAGCCTGTTGATGCCTTCGGATGCACTGACCGCGAGCAACGCGGGGACGGCGGCAGAGAATACGAATGAGGTACCATTGATGCGCTGTGCGGAGGTTAGCTTGTTTGAGAGGCTAGAAGGGAATCCATCGTACCTGATGGTCCACAATGATCTTCGAACCGGCACAGAAACCGCCAGCAGCATTCAAAGTATTCGCAACGGACCCAACAAGCATGTCGACCTTGGTCGCCTGATCGAGTATTGTGAGATTCACCAACAAGTAATAAGGAGCTAACTTACCGGAACGTTGTACAGTTCAGTCAATCCACGACCAGTCCGTCCTACTGTGCCAAAGGAGATGCTCTCGTCCAACACCAACCGGTACTTGTACTTCTCCTTGAGCTCGATCTAAAAAAGTATGTGAGTGAACATGTAATATCAAGCACGGTGACAACGTACGAGCTTGGGCAAATCGACCATGGCACCGTCCTTCTCGAAAATACCCTCAGTGACGATGAAACGTCTGACCAGCGGGCCTTTGCGCCTTCTCCTGTCCTTTTCGACACTCTCCAGAACTGTTTCGAGGCTTTGCAAGTCATTATGATCGAACCACCGGATGGTGGACCGCGAGATCTGTAAACCCTTTTGAATGGCGAAGTTGACACCACGGTCGGCGACGATGATATCTCCACGCTTGGCAAACGCAGGGATGACGGAGGATATCGTGGCAAATGCTTGAGAGTAAAGAATGGCAGCTTCGGCACCCAGGAAGTCGGCGATGTTCTTTTCGAGATCCATATGCACGTCTGCCAACGAAGAGTCAGTCAATGCACGGCTCGCACCGCTGTCATGTACTCACCGAGGGTTCCGTAGAATCCAGGAGGACCACAGCTTCCAACACCGTATTTGCGAAGGGTCTCAACGGCACGTTCCTTGATAGATTCCTGACCAGCGAGACCAGTAAAGTTGTAGCTAGCGAAGTTCAACACCGGTTTAGCTGTGCCGAGGAGCTTGGGCTTCGCGCCATTCGGGCCAGTGATGACAGGGACAGCTGCGAGATCTGCCGCCTCTGCTTCAGAAAGAGGTTGTCCCAGTGGTTCGGGTGTCCATTCGTCTACCAGCTCGTCAACTTCCTACTCCCGGGAAACTCCGTCAGTATAGCAACAAGCACACTAGAAGCCTAAATGGCAGCACCTTGTCCGTGAATTGGATGAAATGGTTCCCTGGACTGTCTGCCCGTGTCCTAGACTGCAGCAGAGTGCGGACAGCGAATAGGAAAAGGATGATTTCGAGCAGGGTCCGACCGGGATCATTCTGGTGGGATGACTTGACGTAGCGGGCAACGACATGAGAGCCAGGGACCTTGTAGAACGTCGTCTCGAGCTGAGAGAGAGACGACGACAAGAAAGCGAAGAGGGGCTCTAGTTTGGCTGCCGTGCTGTCCATCGTTGACGGTCGCGAGGGGTGGTGGGGGGAAGAGGACAAGACGCGACGCAACAGCCACAATCACCGAACCACAGCCAAACTTCATCCGAGCATCCCGCCAACGACGTTTCCAAGCTTGTCCAGCGCCGCCCTCACTCCTGGCTGCCACCGCCGGGCGGGGTCTTTCAAGCGACCATGGCATCTCCAAAGTCGCATAGGTCGTCGCAGTCGGTGTCGACGTCACCGAACAGTCTCGCTGCGCCGCCTGGCGCACCCATGTTGTATCAACAGCAGAGGCGAATGACCTCGCCCTCTTTACCACCCCCACCATCGGCCTTGGGCTTGGTGAGCATATAGCCATTTTATCCATATGCAACACGCGTCTCATCGTCGTCGCATCAATGCAGCCCGAGCCCGTTTATGAGAATAATCAACAAACACGCCGGCCCCCTTCTCCTCTTCGCAATGGATTCACACTTGATCCAGATGGTGAACGCGGTAGCGAGGATGGGTCTGATTTCGACGACGATGAAGAGGATGCTACTCGGGCGTGGGCTCGCACACACTCCCCAAGCTCTTCCGTCACCAAGCTCGCGTCCACTTTCGCACAACGCGTCGGTTCCTTTGTGAACAACATGAATTCCCCGGCGATGCTCAGCGATGCCGAGCTCGAAGCTCAAGCTCAACGCGAGCGGGACAAGAGCAGGCGGGAGGCGGAAAGGATTCTCACTCAGGAAGCGGAAGAAAGGCGCATGATGGAGGACAAAGTGATGGCGATGCTGCAGATGCCTTCAAAGGAACCTCCAACGCGTTCTCAAACCCTACCTCCAGAGTCTTCATCGCCCGTGACGCCTCAGAAGGAGAAAGAAGGTGGCCCTAGCTGGTGGATCGCCGCCAAGAGTCGCCTCACGCCGACGAAAGAGCCTCTGACTCCCGCCCAGCAAATCATTCAAGAGGCCAAACAGAAAGAGAAGCAGGAGAAGAAGGCTGCTAAACGTGATAGGTCTAGGTCCAAATCCAAAGAGCGGACACCAGAATGGCCCTCATCTACCGAGAAGAAGTACGCGGATCCCGCATTTCTCAATCTTGCAATCCCACCTGCTCCGGCTCCTCCCCATCGTCGTCCGGTTCCTGCTTCACCATCATCACCCACTCCAGGATCCAGTAAGCAAGGCAACAGCTTACCTGCCAGCCTTGCGCCTTCTCCCCTTCGCTCAAATGACGGGCACGCTTCTTCGCCTTCTAGGGAGGCTCCTCCACTTTACGCCCAGTTCAATGCTCAAGGTACACTTGATGTCGGAGGTACGCTTCTTACCATCGCCAAGCGATTTGAGAAATTGGAGAAATGGACTGTTGGTCACGTTCGAGCTCTTGAAGAGCGAATGAGCGACGTGGAACGCTGGTTAGTTGAAAAGGAGAAGGAGAAAGAGGACGAAGCGGCTGCGAGGGAGGAAGACGGGCACCACGGCCTTCCCGAGGGTGTCGATCTGGCCATGAATGAAATGCGCGATGAAATTGTTGAACTTCAAGGTCGCATCGGCGAACTTGGTCGTGAAATGGCGAGGATGGCGACTGCCCCTGCTAATCTATCCTCGGGCCCATCACGTAGTCCCGGCGCCGTCTCTTCAGCGCCTCAGCAAACCTCAACTATCGTCGTCCATTCGCTTCCACCAGTCGAGCCTATAGCCTCTCCGCCGCGCCGCGTTCCCTCTGTCACTTCCCCACAGAGAAGAAACTCCATGAGCCCATCTTTTGTTCCTGCGACTGCCTCAGCATCTGCCCATACTCCTCGAACCCGTCTGCCATACCCCACGGGCGATTATGCGACGCCGCCCGAAAGTGTCATTCTCAGCCAGGGTGTCTTCTCGCCGACGAACTCGCCCCCTTCATCTCTGAACTCGAATACCCGCACTCGACCGATCTCTATCGCCGGTCTCCCTTCGCTAGGCGCAAACCCGCTCGCCAACTCGTCACAGTCTTCCCTTTCTGGTCTTCCGAACTCGACGTCACCCTCTACAAGCCCTTCGAATCTCCCCGCTCCGAAGTTGGTGCGCCAGAACGGATCCACGAGTCCCTCATCAAGTTTGAATGCACCCAAGACCACCCCTCCGCGACCGTCCAGCATCAGCCCTACACCGCGCAAGCGCTACACCGTCGCCCTTGGCGGCCCGATCATGAAAGGCAGCTACTCCGAGTCGACGTCATACCCCTCCTCCCCGGGACCCATGCACGGCGATCTGCCCGACGACGAGGACGACTACGACGAGACCATCGGCAAGTCCGCGGCTGCGCGGATGTCGATCTACAGCACGACGAGCGCGTCGGACGTGTCCCCGTCGCCCTCGCCCTCGCCGCGCCCCACGCGCGCCACCAACCCGCGCAGCCGCGCGCAGACGGCCTACGCGTCCGCTGCGCCGGACACCGCGAGCACGCATTCCAGCTCGAGCCTCACCGCGCCGCTGCGCCCGAAGGCCCGCTCCAAGTCGATCGACGTGGGGCTTGGCATTGCAATTCCGGCCGAGGACGGGTCGCTGCCGCCGATGACGCCCACGAGCGGCCGGTTCGTCGACCCGCTGCTCGTGCGCAAGCAGGAGAAGCAGGCGCTGCGGAGCGCGGCGCCGCCCACGCCGAAGACGGCGGTGGGCAAGCGGAAGGTGCCCGTCGGCGAGCTCGTGGCGTTTTTCGACAAGGACAAGATGTAGTTGTGTTGCCTGGGACCAGGCGTAGGTGTTTACATGCTGTACGTGGACCGTTACCTCGGCCGCCTAGCGGAATTCTGAGCTTTTCTTTGTCCCATGCAGATCCATGGCCCGCTTTCGAACTCTTCGTATGTCAGATCTATACCTGAGAATCTTATTCCATACCATATATCCTCCCACTGCTAGGCATTATTCCCGGACTCGCTATGCTCTGCCCGCGTTTCATCCAAGTTTAGTGTATCTAAAGTCTATCATGACCGCCATGACCTCTCACGATGCTCTTGTGCTGCTTTGCTGATCTCGATATCGTGTATGCGTTGTTTGAAATATACGTGTTGTCTCTTATATGCAGAATTCTTCTCGACGGCATGTCGATTCAGAACAACGATATGATTGATGGTAGAAAGATAGCTACAAATGTCACGCAAGTTGCTAGAAAAATGACCGTACAAGGTTCAGTTGAATGATAGACGGTAGATAATGCACTGAAGGATGAAATATGTCCAGAAGAAAGGGCCGCCTCTTAAGTATGCCCACAGTCTTGAAGCTCCTGGTTGCCAGCGGCGGCAGTGGCATTGAGTAGGCCTAAGGCCTGCGCGAGCGTCGAGTTAGCCGTCGAGTCGGTCCTGCGTGTCATCTACTCAGAAGAGGGATTATGCCGATCGGACGGGCTCTGACGTACGTGACGATGCCCTGCAGAGCATTCGCTGCCAGAGACACGTTGTTCGCGAACTGGTTGTTCAGCTCGTGGTCGAAGGACTGGTTGGCGAAGACGGCGTTGCCGATGGCGTCCGTCGCGAGCTGCGCGCCGTGAATGCTGTTCTGCGCAGCGAGGACGTTGGGCACGAAGGACACGTTCCTGAGTTTTTCCCTCTGATTAGCGTCGAAGGTGCGTAGTGGGAAAGAAGGGCTCAGTACGCCAGCTGGGTGGACAAGAGGTTGACGGTGTCGATCGACTCCTGCAGACCGACAATTACTTTGAGGCGGTCGATGTTGCACTGCAGGCTGCCCTGGCCCTCATCCTGCTGCCGGCGTTGTAGCGGGCCTGTCAAATTATGTCAATATCGACTCCAGGTCTATGGGACAAGGCTTACTGGAATGGCCGACGGCAGCGCAAAACAGAATCATCGACGGAAGCAAGAGAGAGCGCACAGATAGCATGATGGAACCTCGACGAGCAATGATGAATACGGCCTTGGGGATGTGAGAGGACCTCCTGCAAGGTTTTTAAACATAGCGCGGAACGCGCATTCTGCGCGATGCTGTTGTTCTGAAGACTCGGAACATGTTAGCGTCCACGGTAACTGTGCGCCAGGCCTGCGCGGCTGAACCGCATCATCCTTGCTCCCGCGCGGTGATCGTGCTAGGAAGCCATTGGCTACGCACACAGCAACGCTTACAAAAGAACGGACAGGTCCAAGGTTAATTTCTGAGAAAAGACGGAGGTGCTTGGGAATATTGTGGCAGGTCAGTCAGGAACGCCGAGGACGAGCCGCAGCACGGGGTATCATCAACATTCCGATATAGAGATGAAGATATATTGTACACTCTGGCAGCCAGAGCCGCAGAACGAATTCCATCTTTCTTGATCCTGAACATATCGCATCATCGAAGTACTCATTGAACAGCCTTGATCTTCAGCCCCATCCAGAGCCCGAGGCCATCCGCAAGGGGCATCATGATCGCAGTCGGCTTCCGATGTATGACGGCGGGCTCGTCGGGAATCGTAAACTCGAAGCTCTCCAAAAGCGCAGCGGCGATGGCTTGCTGCTCGATGATGCTATAGATGTATAGGAAGGTCAGCTGTCCCGAATTAAAGCGAAGGTCGAGGCAGATCCACATACGAGAAGCGCCAACTAAAAAGGAATCGGGTGAGTACTCATAGACAATGAAAGATGTAAAGCGTACCCAATACAGCTACGAACTCCCCCCGCTTCATGAAACAATGAGACAGATGTGAATTGCAGATAGTAAACGTAAGCCATGATACTCACAGAAGTTGAGCCTGCCAATGCCACATGTCAATAAATCGAATAAAAGAAGCATTTTGAGGAAAAGGCGTACAAATTGGAGTATACCCCCACACCAGTCTGCTTTGACTTGTCGATGTCCAGGAAACGCTGCGGATACCATTCATGGGCTTTCGGGCCCCATATCTCCGGCATGCTGGATAGAGTCAGGCACAAAGGACTGGCGTCCGGCAGAGCGGTAGTGCGCTCACCGATTGTATGCACATGTAGAGATAGTGACCTTCTGGCCTTTCTGGATCGGAATCTCGCTGATATGCTGCCCAGACTTGGTGACGACGGGGTATGCAAGCGGGATCACGTCCGCTTCGGTGGCCGTCCTTTGACCTGACCACACGATGGGATGCAGACGCAGCGATTCCTAAGCATCGCATCAGCAGGCATGAAGAGGTGCGGAGTGTAAGACGCAGTTACCTTGAGCGCCGCCTGCAGTGCTGGTAGGCCTTCGAGATCTGCGATGGAGAAGTCATTGTCACCGCGGGCACGCACGTGTGCGCGCGCGGTTTGAATCTCGTCGCGGATTCTGGCTTGCCAGGCGGGGTCCTTGGCGAGCTCCCAGAGGAAGAACGTGAGGGCAGTCGCAGTTGTATCATGGCCGGCGACCAGAAGGGTTCTTTACAAGAAATGAGATGCGGGTCGATAGATCGAACGAATAATGGTCACTTACGCCACCTGATCCCACACCTCTACGTCAGAGAGCCTGGTCCTCGCGTCTTCTGATGCGTTGGCCTGCTGCAGGACAGTGAGGATATCCTTTGAGCCTGCTGACTCATTCTTCCGGATGATCTCGGGCGCGAACTTCCTCATGAATTGGGTGTAGTTACGGAAACGCGTGTATTCGCGGCTTGGGAGGAATCGGACGAGGTAGAGAATGTCGGAAGGAATGTACTTCCAGAACGACTTGAATATGGTGTCGAACATGGACGGATAGAGCGTGGAGTCGATGCTAGACGCAGGGAAGAACGTCAAAAGGACTTGGACAGACGTCGAGTAGCACGAGACTTACAACAAGTTGGCATATTGCTGATGGAGTTCACTTGAAGCGTTATCGAGTGCACCGACATCATAATTGAATCCAGCTGTGATATAGAGTCGATCGAGGTCCAAGCCATGATGAAAGGACATCACTTACCTGCAGCTATAATGTCCAGTGTTAGCCGCGATAGCCAAGGTGCGATGTTGATCGTTGCTCCGCTGGAGATAGCGCCTTTCCCGACAAGCTCCTCCCTCCATTTCTGTACGAGCTAAAAGACAAGCCGAAAGATTTGGTAAATGGAACAACCGAATGACACAGAGAAGTAATTACCCTCTGAGCGTGGTGTTGGAATAATGGCAAGAATGACCTCAATTGCGCGGGAGAGAACGCAGGATTCATGATCTTCCGCTGCCGACGGTGCGTCTCGCCTGTGCGGTCGAGTGTCAGTGACTTGAAAGATCGCATTCCATATGAATCCACTCGCACCTTCAGCCCATATGATCCCCTGCCCGACAATTAATCTTACGAATCCACGGTTTTCTTCAGGTTTCGGATATTTATACCCGGACGTATGAAGGATATATTGAATAGCTTTCGGGTCAGTGACCATCAGGACATCCTCCTACGGCATCACATCAGTGTCACAAAGCCAGTACAAGAAACACATCTACTTACGCCCAAGGTACCCGCGATGCGCCATGCATTGCCATAGTCATGCATCCACTTGAATTCAACATCGCCCACCTGATCTTGATAGCGAATGTCCTGCTCATTTCCTGCGAACGTCGTGAGTACAACATGCACGACCCATCAGTGGACTGAACCTACCAATCCAAAATGATGGGGATGGTGGTCCGCGCAGGTCCTTCACAGTGTTAAGACGAAACAGTCTGATGAGTATGTAGCGCAAGACAAGGACAACCGCTGCGATACCAGCGAAGAGAGAAAGGGAAGCCATGGCGAAACCTGCTTGCAATGATGATACTTCGCGAAGCCGTATTTATACAGTGACCGGGAGGACATGTCGGCAGACGCAGATGCCGAGCACGGGATGTCGTCCTCGCTTCTGCTGTCTTCCCGCAAACATCCTATAAAAACAAAGCGCGCCGGATGGAGAAACGGCGAACGATTTCATGGTGTCCGCAGATATCAGAAATAAGTTCCTTCGTTCCAAACCGAATAGGGAAGTAAGTCGAGCAGGATCCGGTGCATCCGCGACGGCTTTGCATGATCTCCGGATTTTGCTTGTCGGAATGAGCATCCGATTCACGAGATAAAAAATATTATGCTCACCAAAAACTGGCCATGGCTGTATATTTTAATTTGGTTATATCCTCGAGATAAAGATGTCATCTAGGACAGAGAGTATGAAGAGACATTTCCTGGAGCCGCAATTTCCAGTGCTCCATCTCGGAATCACTGATATTGAACATTTCTGGAAACAGAAGTGGAGTTGCTTGCACATGTCCGTGTCATGCAGGCGGAATGAAAGAAGTCGCGAACAGGCTGTGCGTGAGAATGGACTACAATACTGTAGGTTGAGTTGGTGGCGACCCGCTGAACCTGAGCTAGACTTGATGCATTGTGGCCCTGCGGTAGAAACGGTCATTCTGAGCTATGCGAAATAGCACAGCTGTAACTGGCATGCAACATGGACCTAGCCTTTCCGCTTTCCTGTGAAGACCGACCACTGCCGCTTCGCTAGTCTAAAACTTTAAGATGAACATTAATGAAGCCGAACGCACACGTCAGCTCGTCTGCCGGCTTCATATCTAGCTTCTATTCTCCACTGTTTATAGATCGCCAGCAATTCCCAGCGAAGATGAGAACGCTCACCTGGGGTCGAGGGAGTCTTCTGCACCACACCTGCGTCACAGCAGCTTTCACACGACTTGTGCAGCGTGTCCACGACGACCGACAGATATTTAAGTTATGATGAAGCCGAGAACGTACGTCAGCGTACCCGTTGGCCTGAACACGACGCGTTATCAAACTCTGGCCGTACCCAACTGTCAAGCATTCAGAGACCAAGGTTCTACTTAACGGACTTGCGTGTGGACCAAAGTATTTGCTTCTATATGCTTCTGTCCACCTCGGAAAGAAGCTGTCCAGTTGCCTCGAGCAGTACATGCCTAAAATCCAATTAGTCAGGATTGTTTATCCATGTGCAATGATGTGGATACGAATGACCTCGAGACTTACCACAGATCAGCGCCCAGGACGACAACGGCGGCACAGGAATATCAGCCTCGAGTAGATCACCGGTATTCGTGGACAGCTTCAAGGCAGCGTGTCAATAGGCACGAGAGTACGCGTCGTTGCTGAAGCTGGTCGACACGAGAAACTTTTGCCACAAAGACCGTGGTAGTGGTGGACTCAAACTAGCGCCAAAGTAACGGTTCACGTCCTGGCGTGGGAAATAATTTCCCACGCGCGTCGTACGGCGCTGGACACAGGCTTGGCCACCGTCTTGCAAGGCTAGGAGTCGGTCTGAGGTAATTTCCTCGCAAATGCATTTCCAAAGGTACAGTGGACGACATTTTCTTCAGATCGGGAAAATTGGAACTGATGGAATGAACATGTCATAGCCAGACTATTTCACTTTTCAGATGTTACATTATCTCCTAGGCAAGGCGAACGTCAGCCATTGCTTCTCCGTGCCCACGTCGAGAACGTTTCCGATGATTGGCTAGCTCTTGGGGCCAGGGGGGAAACGGTGCGGTGCGTCTCTGGGAAAAGACGAATCCTTTTACCGGTAAAGCGCCTAGTGCAACAAGAGATAAGTCGACGACTGTTTGCTACGACATGATGAGAGGGAGATCAGGATGTCCTGCTGCTGCTGATCGTGTCTCACAGCAGCGGAAGTCGGTGGCTGGATATATAAGCTTAAAGCCTTCAACATATAGCCCTGATTAAAATGAAAAACGCAGCAGCATTTTGAGAGAAAGTCGATCAACAGGACAATACCCGCCGGTCACCATCTTCGCCGTTCGACAAGTGAGATCCTACAATACCCGGTGACTTACCTGCGGAGCATCGAACGGGTGAATCGGGGTTGAAAGGTTCCTTTCTTTCGGTTCCCTGCGCACATCAGTGCTTTTCGCCCGTTGAAGTGACCTTTCAAAGATCGCAGTTGCGTAGCCGCCTTGGCTTTGAATAACAAACGTGTACGGAACTACACAATCCAATGTTTGCAACATGGGTACAGTCCCGGGCACCATCGGCCTCCTCGTTCCTTGAAACCAAGAGGTCAGAGAAATTCGGTTCCGTTAGACTACGACTTACCTCCGAGGCTCCAAGGAAACATCCGAATGAATGGCTTCCCAATACCGTGCTGGCTGTCATTTGGACCACATTACTCTGCAGTAGTGCCCACAGTCTCGCAACAACACAGTCGAGCTTCAAGAGAGTTGGATACAGCTGCAGAGGCTTCGTATCCCAGCGCGTTCTAAACATAGCTTTGAAATAACGACGCCAGCATACCGGCAATTCCCGGCCCCACCTTTAGGGCAGACTGAGATGGTCAGCGGTTGTACGGTACCACTCGCGTTTCCGCATCTTCATCCTTCGGCTTACTTATAACATGAACGATGCAGGGATACGACTATCGACCGTCTTCTAAAGGATCGACCATCCTGACGTGCCGCTGCCAGTCAGAGAGTCGTACGCGAAGCATCAAGACTTCGAATTCCAAGCTTCAAGCGTCACGCTTTCAGTCAGACCATGCATTGTATGTTCAGCCGTTCACTTACATGACAATTTCTGATTTCGCCTAGCTACTAAGGGCACACGCCGGAGGATGTGAGGAATCAAGCAAGTATCTTTACAGTCCTCATGAGGCACAGTGCTTCGAAAGATGTTCCCCTGCCGGATATCTGCCGTCGACCTAGCGCTCAAGGACACAGCTGCAGACGGGCGCCCCGCGTCAGGCAAACCATGTGCACCACAGTGCTTCCGCGCACCAAAATACTGTGCCACTGATCGCGGACTTCTCACGAACGGTGGAGGGCCTGCTCAGGGTACCAAGTGAGTTTATCGCTCGTCAGCTTCCCCGTGGCTGATCCATCACACCTGAAGAAGATCGCAGATGCACTATATGAAGTTAGTCTGCGGCAGTTGCGGCAGTTGTAGGCCACCGTCGTCAACTTTCCAGCTGACACTTTGTCCGAGGGGTATTGTAGCGCCAAGGGTCGCATGTCCTGCGCGCCTGGACTACGCCTCGGCGGTAAGAGATTTAATCTTGCATCCGTCAAGGCTACGCGGACCCTTCTCCCTGAACCTTCTTCGAATGTTCCCATCTGTCGCTGCTCAATCAGAACAGTTCTTATGGTGGCGGGAACGCCGTGATTGGTGCGCCTCTACTGCGACTCGAAGGACAGAAGACAGAAGCGGCCTGGGGAGCTGTAGAGCGTGTTCTCTGTGTTCGCTTAACTTACTGGCCATTCAGTAGGTCCTCAGAAAGACAACAGAGTGCCACACAGGCGCTGTCGTGGCCTTTCGCCGCGGGTGTTGCCAGATGTATCCCCTTCCGCACAAATTCCGGCGATGCAGCACCCGTTAATTAAGGCCATTTTCATCAAGTGACGACACTAACTTTGGCTCGGTCTCATGTATGCTCATGTATGCGTCGAACATTCTTGATATCTGATTTTCTCATGTTTTTGTGCATAGGAATTAAAACCGCTACATGACTACAAGGATGCTACCGCAAAACATAATGACCTCCAGTTCAGGATGCTACATAAGACTGCCCTGGTGCGCCTGCGCACCAGTCTTTCCGGAAACAAAGCTAGAAGACCTCGTCCATGGGATCGACAGCGTGTGGGGTCGTCGCTCTCCGGTCAGGGCGAGCACAGCCCACAGGGCTCGAGGAGGCTTTTACCGACGGCGCCCAAGAGACCCGTTTCTTCTGAACAGGGTCGCTTCGCTCTTGATGTGGAGACAGTGGCTGTCGTGCCGGTGGACGACGAGCGTCATCGTCACCAGTGAAGCCCTTGGTCACGATGAGCTCATGCATGAGCGAATTGAACCGCCTATCGTGTCCCCTTTCGTCCTCGGCAACGCGTTGTGTCTTCTTCAATCTTGGGGGTGTGGGCGTATCGGAGCCCTCTTTCTTCCGCTTGCCCTTCGTAATGTTGCCGCTTCTGCCCGACGCCGCGCGCTCCATCAGGCAGGCCTGCGTCTCGAGATGCTGCACGATCGCCCTCTCCACGATCTCGTCGATGACGTCCATCTCCGCCTTTGCTCGCCCAAGGCCGCCGTATAAAATGGCGCCGATCATGCTGTACGTCTCGGACGAGACGACCTTCGCGATGTTATACGAACGCTGCGGGCTGCTGAATTTCTGCGGGCGCTGCACGGCGCGTGCACGGCGGACGGCCGTGTCCGGCAGCGATGCATTCGGGTGCGGGTACGTATTGTACCACTCGGCGTTCCGGGCCTGCTGCTGGTTGAACGCGATCGCGTCGAGTGCGGCCAGTGGGCACGCTTCGTCTTCCTGGATCGAATCGGTCAGCCTGCAAGTCCCCCATGCGTACGCACAGCAGCTCCACATACGTGATCTAGCGACCCACCAATAACTGCTATATGGATATCGTGGACACGGTAGTACGCCGCGATCGTCTGGATGTCCACAAAGGCAGGGTGCCGCTGTATGTTCGGGTAGGCGATGCCGGTCCGGACCCTGTGCCAGTCGATCATCTGCTGACGCGGTCAGTATCCTGCATCCGCATCCGCACGAAGTGAGGCGCCCACCTCTTTAACGGGAACGGTTATGGCGAACGCGCCGGCGTCGGCACAGTAGGCGGCCTGCACCACATGCGAAACAAGCACCATATTTACCTTGACGCCGTCCTCGCGCTGCAGCAGGCGCGCGGCCTCGAGGCCTTGGTTGGTCGCCGGTATCTAGACGGCCGTGCGGGTGATCAGCGCAGGCAGGCAGGACAGACGTCGGACACTGGTAAGCAACGCACGCTGACGATAATGTTCCGCTTGTGGCGCCCCAGCTTCTCAAAGCGCGAGACGAGCCCGTTCGCGTGCTGGCGCATGCTGTCGACGTTCCAGTGCTCTCGGGGATCCACGAACGCGATGTGCGGGCCCGCGACAAAGTCCATCAGCGCGTTCCCGAGCTCGGCTTGCTGTGCGCGACACGACGCGACGCGAGCGTGGGTGAGTCCCCCGCTGCGCGATCAAATCTGTATCTGAATCTTGTACTCACGAATTGTTGGAACACCCGCGGCTTGAAGTAGCGCACGACGGTCGCCTGCCCGTACTTCCTGCTGCTGCATCGCCGTCGGTCAGATCCAGATCCTGCGCACCCGCCGCGAACGCGCTCACTAGTCCTCCGGGATCGTCTTGCGCACCGCGACCCACAGGTGGTAATACAGCTCGCTGTCGCCCTGCAGCCGCTCAAGGACATTCGCGGGCGTCGCCGCCGAGATGTTGAACTTGTGATGCAGCAATGCTATACAATTCACTCCATCAGGGCCGCACATCCATCAGTAATGTAAGCAGTCCGCAGCGTACTGTCCCAGTGCAGCGTGTCCGCGAGGAGGCTGACGTCGAGCTTCCGGAGCCGGTCGAACAGGTACGGCCTGTCCGAGGGTGGGTCGAGCGGCCGTGGCGGACTCCGCGGCGCACGCGCATCTTTCGTCTTGGGGACGGGAGGCGCGCGCGTCGGTGGCGGTGGGTCCCGCGCGGGCCCTGGGATCTCAGGTTCGGGATCGGGATCTTCGGCGCTGCGGGGGCCAGGGGCCGCGCGCGGGTGGGTCGCGTCGGCGGGCTGGCGCTGCCAGGTCGCCGCGACACGCCGGGTGAGGAGCGGGCGGCGGGGAGGGTCGGGGCTCATAGCAAGAGGCGGGAGATGGAAGGAATGTAGACGCGTCGGGCGACGCGCGCATTAATGAAGGGTGCGCCGCCATTGTCTCGCGTCGGCGGGTGGCATCGGTATTGTCGCTGTGGACGTGCGTGCCACCCGCCACACTCAGCCACCCAGTCTATTGGCAGGACGCCACGCGCGGTGGGTCCACGTTGGGGGCACGCGGCGCGTCATTGTCAAGTCGAAGCAGGCCAGGGCTTACGGGAGGACGCAGCCTATCTCGCGCGGGATCTGCTCATGACGCAGCCCAGGCGCACCACGACAAGGTTAACCGGCGTGCGTACACACGGCGATCAACGCCTTATCGCCCGCCAATTGAGGGGCGCGAAGCGGAAGCCATCCACGTCGCTCCGTGCGCACGCTGCAGACGGGTGGGCATCGAAGGCCCAGCCCGCGGGGTGCGCCGTGTGCTTCATGAGCGGGGATCACTTGAGAACGCGGGATCGGGGCGCTTTCTCCCAGGCGGTCAGGTGTGCGATAAGGCGAGTACCGTGCATACCGCTGCTAGTCCGCCAAGCAGTCTTGTTCTGACATCGGCAAGGAAGATGGCAGCACGGGTGTGTGCGAGGCCTCGGCGGACGCGAGAGGCAGGTGACGCGCTTTGTCCGTGCAGGCGCAGACACGGGCCCTGCAGGGTAGGCAGCAAGTGGGCAGTGCATCGACGTTCTGACGCGGTGGTCATGTCGGCGAGAACCGCGTGCGCCCACAGACGGGGGCGCGCCTGCCTCATCGACGTAGCTCGCAAGCTCAATCAGGATCGAAGGGCGTGCCTTCGCTTCTACACCGATATGTCATGGGCTCTGTCCGCACAGGCCTCGCATTCTCAGCCAGGGGCGCACTAGCCTCGCGGCATGCCATTTCCATAATTACTGTGTCCATAGCCAAGGCAGAAGCAGAGCCAGAACCAAAGCAGAGTCAGGACCGAGCCAGAACCTTCATTTCGGTGTCTTGCACGCGTGGGCAGGCTGCTATACTTACCGGGCGCGTTCTGGAAAAACAGCGGCGGGAGCCGACGGCGCGCAAATGGGGATAGCAGCCTGGCAAAATCCGAGATCTGGGCCGCCAGAAGACGCCAAATCTGCTGGCGGCCGATCCATGTGCGCGGGTGGGTACGGACGGGTTCGACATGGGCATTCTATGCATACGGTATGTAGGGTACATGACGTGCGCGCGACGGAGCGCGCGCCGTGGGGGTGTGATACAGCGCGAGAAGCAGAAGCGTTGATGGCGAGGACATAGCGACATGAGACGGAGACAGCGGAAAGCAAAGCGAGCAGCACGAACACGGGAATCAAGAATGCGATTAAATACAACGTCGCTTTTGGGGCTACGCGCCCGGTATCTAGTGGTGGATCTGCGTGCGGTCGGCCGAGTACGAGTGCCAGGAGCCCTGCTCCGAGGCCTGCGTGTACTGTACAGAGTGGGGATAATGGAAGGTCTGCGGCGATTCCTGCGAGGGCGACTGGCCGTAGGGCTGAGACGACGCCAATGCGAGCGGGACGACGACGGGGCGGCTTACGATGTAGTTATCTTCTTCGACCTTGACGGAATCGTACTGGGAGGACGTGTACTGCTGTGCAGCAAGGCCATGGTGAAGCGGCGGCTGCGATGCGCGCGGGGGCGGCATCGTGGCGATGCTTGGCAGATGTAGATGCTGCTGCTGCTGCTGCGCGCCGCCGTGTTCGTGGCCTGGCTGCTATCGACAGGACGTCACTAGGATCCAGAGCTCTGGTAAGGCGCACAGTCTCGCTTGGAGCTCAACCGGCCAACAGGGAAACGAGCACTTGCCGAGTATGACGTCGGGCTGGACGTTGAGCTTGCGTGGTGTGTTGAGTTCATATGGTAGCCGACGGGCGCGTGCATGCTGCTCCCGGAGGACATCGAGGACGGGAGTCCCGGACTTGGGTATGCGGATGTCGTGGTGCTTGACGACATGTAGGGAAGAGGTTGGAGCGGGGGAGGGGAGTAGTGCGCAGCACGCGGCGCGACGGCCTCCTGCGAGAGAGGGCTTGGGGTTTGGCTCGGACTCTACAATGACATGAGTAATGGTGAGGACCTGCATAACGTGTCACCGACCAGATACACGTCGTCAGACGTGCGTCGCCGCTTGAGGTCGCGGTCGACATAGCCGTCGGTGAGACTCGACTGATACGAGTTGCGGCGGGCGATGTCAAAGTGGGGGTCGTTGGTGACGAGCGACGTTCGTCTTAGATGCAGCTGTCGGCGCAGCTCGTCGTTCTCGCGCAACAGCTTGTCGTTCTCCGCCTCGAGCTGGCGGATGCGGGTGGTCGCCTGTGGTGGCAGCGCCGCGACCTGCTCAGGCGACAGCGCAATGAGAGACTGGAGCTTGGTGACGGTATGCTCGAGCTATCGGCTCCGGTTAGCGCGTCGTCGCGGTGGGGACGCGTAGCGTGACGGACCTGCTCAATGTAGGCCTTTCGCTTCGCGCGATGGCGGGCTTGTGCCTTTGCGTTACGGCTTCGCTCTGGGCGATCGGGCGTGGAGGCGGAGGGCGGGGTAGGTTGGGCCATGGTCATAGGCATGTAACGTAAGTTGGGCGAGAAATATAGTCGGAGTTGGGGGGGTGACTTGGCTCGCCTGATACGCAGGGGGAGACTTTTATGCCTGGCCCCAGATGCTGGATCTGCTGACGATATCTACAGCTCTTTTAATTCTTCTGCCGGCGTTTTCGCGCCCTTTTGTCAGCCGAGAACAAGCATCTCTCTTCTCTTTCCAGTCCGTCTTACTCTAACCGCCTTCCCTGTCAGTCCTACAACCCCCGTCCCATAGTCTCTCTCCGTCCCTCCGTCTCTATCCTCCGCGGCCGCGAGGTTATCCTCTTCCAGCGCTCCCAAATCAGCCGTGGGGCCACCCCGGTTCCAGGCGGCTCTTCCACTCCGTCTATCCAAACAAAGCTGCTTCGCAATGGGAGAATGTTCGCGCCCCTGGTGACGATCCTTGTATTATTGTTCTTGCTTTCGCTTTGGCAATCATATACATCTTTCCGGGTAGACTGCGGCGCGCGCGTGCAGGCTAGGTCATACATGGCTTGCTCGGAATCCCAGGCCTCCTTCCACGGTATCGCTGCCTGCCCGGCGCTAGGCTTGTCGGCACGGTATTCGTACCACCCGAGCACACGACGGGACCTAGTTTCTCGCAGATTTCCGGCGTGCTGATCCACTAAAGACTGCCCTCCTGCCTGCCTCGTCATCGAGATCTGCCCTCCTGTCTTTCGGGGCAACGAACGACGCAACGTTCCCTCGGCTAGCTTCCTCATGTTTGTTTCCCCTTTTCCCCCATCACCACCTCAACTGATCAGCGGCTCCGCCTGTCGCTGCTTTTTCCTTGGAAAGGCGTGATGCACAGATCGCGCGCGTCGCAGAGACCACCGCCCCGCCGAGCCGTCCGTTCTCATGACTGTCAGTATTCGCATACATTTCGCCTTCCCCCAGTCCATTTGTGCGACAGGCGATGTGGGCCCCATTCAAACAATACATACGCACCCACAATTATCGCCGTGCGCATGCCCGCGACAGCGTGCGGGCGCAACCCGCCTTCCCAGAGACGAGCGTGCATCTCCACGGAGACCCTGTCCACTCGCGGACTTGGTGCACGGGAGATGCCGCGCGTGCTGAATTCCGCGCCCGACCATACGCGCGCGCCGTGATTCCATCACTGGCATCAGGGCCTGCCCCTCCCCGTCGCCTGCGACCGCAGGACGCATCGGGCAGCCTGGACGCCTAATTCCCCGGACGATCCGCCCGTAGCGGTCTGGCGCCCATAATTGCGACGTCCATTCCTCCCGTCCCCGTGCGCGATCGCGGCCCGCAGGCAAGCGACCTGCCGCGAGCCAAGCGTGCCCGCGACGGAGGACGCGTATATCCTCGTTGCGGGGCCGCCGCTTTGACAGGCCTAGACGTGTGCATAGTTAAGCTTTATGATAGCGCGACGTTTCCTACATAGCAATGATCATACACAATAATTACAGAGATGGCAATGCCCGATGCGACGCTACTCCTCGTCCGAAATCACTATCGCCGCCCGTTTAGGGCGCGGTCTCCTCAGCACCGCAGAATCTGAATTAGAGTCGGAGTCGAGCGCGGCAGGGCCAGCTGGAACGTCGGCCGCTTCCTGCTCGGGAGACGAGCCTTTGGCGGCACCAAGCAGTCCCCCGTCCGAAGCGTCCGAGTCTCCCGCCGCCTGAGCCTGGGCCTGCGTGCGCGGTTTCGGGCGCGGACGCGGACGTGGCTTCGGCTTCGGTTTCTGCACCTCCGCCTCCGCCCCCGGCGATCGCGACACGCGCGGACCGCTCCCCCCGTCGCTGTCCGACAGGACCTGCGCACCCGCACCCTCCTCCTCGCTCTCCCCCGTCGCGCGCCGCCGCTTCCGCGTCCCCTGCTTACCCCCCGCCTTGCGCCGCCGCTTCTTCGTCCCCGTCGCGCGCATCGTCCCGATCCCAAGCGCGCTGTCCGCAGCCGCGAGCGCCGTCTTCTCGCGCAGCGCCTGCTCGCGCGCGAAGAACGCGTCGATGTCCGCGCCGTACTCCGCGTCGCTGTCCTCGACGAACTGCGCGCTCTTGTACTGCTCCTTCTCGCGCCGCTTGCGCGCGCGCTTCCGCGGGGCCGCGTCGCTCTCCGCCGCGTCGTCCTCTTCGGAGTCCGTGTCGGCGCGCGCCCGCCGCCGCCGCCGACGGCGGGTCTTGCTGAGGAGCTGCGCGGCGCGCTTGTCGCCGGTGTCGAGCGGGGTGGCTTGGAATTGGGCGATTACGCTCAGGCTGCGCTGCAGGTCCGCGAGGAGGATGCCGGCGGGGATGTACCACTCGAGCTCGTCCGCGTCTGTGGGGGGATTAGAAAACAGCGTTTAGCCTGCGGGCTTGGACACACCGTCGTCCTGGATGTAGCACTTGACGAGGCGGAAGAGAAGTTTTAATTGTGGATTCTTCGTCGCGGCTTCGGCTTGCTCGTCGCTGATGTAGGGGATCACTGGCGCGTGATGAATTAGACGTGGGCAGGCCCACACCCTAAGCACAGGAAAGAGGGAATACGCACGATAGTCTGTGATTTTGCCCAGGGCCTCGTTTGACGGACCCTTGGCCTGCAGCTTTTCCTTGAGCTCGTCGTCATTAAGGTCTGCCGCGTCGGCTGCGCTCTCAGTCTTCACGGGCGCCCCGTCGGTCTCCTCGATTATCCGCTGCCGTTGTTCAATGACCACCTTGA
This sequence comes from Hericium coralloides, assembly GCA_003675405.1. Taxonomy (NCBI): domain Eukaryota; kingdom Fungi; phylum Basidiomycota; class Agaricomycetes; order Russulales; family Hericiaceae; genus Hericium; species Hericium coralloides. Next base: position 511,928 of record QUOP01000018.1, on the reverse strand, counting down.
GAATCTGCAGCACCCGCGTGATCAGCCACCGCCACGGCGAACAAGCGAACAAGCGGTGCGTACGTCCTTGACCCATTCGACAAGCTCGTCTTGCTCCGCATCGTGCAGCGCCGCGACGACAATGGCGAGCTGCTCGCTCCACGTGTATCCCTTTTTCACCTGCACGTCGGGCGGGAACCGAGTGTCTTCCGGTGCGGCCGCCCTCCCGCTCTTCTTCTCGGGCTCCCAGCTTGAGAGCTTCTTCCACTGCCCGCGGTTCTTCGGGAAGAAAGCCTAAGCCCCGTGCGCGAGAAGCGTGAGTGATGCGCGGGGTGCCGCTTCGGGCGATGACGAGCGTACCTCAATGAGCACGAACGAGTCCGCCTCGACCGCCTTGAAGAACTGGCGCAGGATGTACTTGATGAGCGAGACGAGGTCTTTGGACGCCTGGTCCTTCGGCAGCGACGTCTGATCAGCGAGGATCGCCTTGAAGAGGTCGAGCGTTGAGACCTGTCGCACAGGCACGGCGTCATGAGAGCCCGCACTCGCAAATGAAAGAGGGATGGTGCAGGAAGCAGACCTGAAAATAGAGGCCCTCCGCCTTGGCGTGCACGACCTGGCGGTGCATGAGGCCCACAACGCGCTTCATGCTCTCCTGCGACGTGAACTCTCGATAGCGGCTGAGATACGTCAGGAGCGTGTGCGTGATGTCCGCGTTCGCGAATTTCTGCAAAGGGGTTATCGGGCGCGCGGGGACCGAGCACCACCGACCCACTCACCTGCAGGAAGGCGTCGAAGGTGAACATCGTCTCTTCGACGACCTCTTCCTTTTCAGCCTGTCCCTCCGCCTCGTCTTCCTCGTCCCCATCCTGCTCGCCGGCCGCCGTGCCTTCCCATGCGAAGCGTCAGCGGCGATAGCACGGTGCGAGAACGCGCCTCACCTCTGGCCCGCCGCTTCCTGCGCGGCTTCGCGCGCTTGCGGACGTACGCGCCCTCGCCGCGCGTCTTGCCCCAGCGCTCGAGCATCTTGAGGAGGTTAAACGCGAGGTGCACGCTCGCGTGCAGGAACGCGAGCGACTGCGTGCCGTCCTTGTACGCGCGCAGCCCGTCGAGTGCGGCGTCGAGGATTTGCCCGTTGTAGATCAGCTGCTGCTGCAGCGTTTCCGCCGCGTCATGCAGCTCGGCGCCGTCCTCGCCCTCCGCGAGCGACTGCGACGCGGCCATCCCCTCGATGAGCGCCAGCAGCTGCGTCAGGCACTCGATGCCCGCCTGCCACTCCGTCCACATCTTCGGCTGTGCGTCCGTCAGCATGTGTCCTGAGCGTGGCAACTACGTCCGATGCCACAGAGGGAAGGCATGACGGAGGTGGCGCACCTTTTCTTCGATCGCGCCGTTCATGCGCTTCAGGACCCACACGATCCAGGCGCGCTCGACGACCTCCCCGACGAGGCCAAAGCCCCATGGCCCGCCTTCGGGGCTCGTCTCCGAGCCCACATTCTTCTCCTTCGAGCGCACGGCAAGGAAGAACTCGAGAAACCACTTCGTGACAAACAGCAGGCGCAGGTTGTCCTTTTCCGTTATCTTTGGGCGCTCGGATTTGATGTCTTTCAATAGGGAAGCGAGGAAAGCTGCAGGGCGCAGAGCTTTCAATTAGGATTATGGAGTGATAGCAGGAGACGGGGACTTACGGTTGAAGGCGGACTCAATGAAGGAGCGGGCAAGGTTCTGCAGTGCCGTCCGCGATTCAATGGACAAATTGTCCTCCCGGCCAAGCTCGTCGACCTTCTTCCCCTTCTGCGTCTTCTGGCGCTTCAAAAGATCCAAGATTGTCCCCGCTTCCTTCTTCAGACCTTGTTGCCTGTGAAGGATAAAAGCTTGCGACGATGACGGCTCCGGGGGCGCTGCAGGCGCGTCGGGGGCCTTATCGCTCTTTGATGGATCTACGTTTTTCTTGGGGTTGAGCTTGACAGAGATGGTCGTTCCGAAGCGGGAGTGGCGCGAGGGCGCATGGCGCGCGAAGTCCCGGCGACGCTTGCCCTCTATGGAGAGCAGATCGTGAAGATTTCGTGTTGTTTGCTGTGCGATAAATTTAGACTATGCCCTCTTGCAGTAGGATGCAGAAATTTACTTTGGCCTGATCAAGGACGAGGGACGAGGGCTTGACGCCTCTGAAGAGAAGGTAGAAAATTTCCAGGACCAGTGTGTTCCAGCCATTGAACATAGCCTCGGTAGTCGCATTCGATGCAATCGTCAGCAGTAGCTCGAGATAGTTAGCCTCAGACAGGACGCGAATGAATTGGCTCTGCAGAGACGAGAAGTTGATCTGGTCTGAGCTCAGGTGGATGTTCGCCGGCAGATCCTTGATGAACGCCAGGTTGCGCACGAGATGCAGGATGACATTGATTATCTGCACATCCTTCTCCTTGCGCTCCTTGACATCCTTGGCCAGACAGGGCAGCATGATGTTGAATAGTGCCTGCATGACACCCGGCCGAAGCAGCGCCGCCTTGTAGTACAGATGGCTCTGCAGCAGCAGCGTGTAATCCGTGCCGCGGTCAACCTCGTCGTCCAGCTCCTTCAGCTCCTCAGCAAGATCAATAGGCCAAGTCATCGCAGTGATGAGATCCGCGCATGTAATGGCGCGCTTGTCCTCGACGTGGCCCTTCCCCGCCGTCTCGAGCAGGATCGGCACGAGATCATTCGTGAGGACACGCGTCGCCCAGAAAATGCGCGCGACCGTCCGCTCGTCATCCGTGTCGTCCTTGCGCCAGTACTTCTTCAGATCCTTGAGACACCCGTATGCCTCGTCACCCATGCGGTACGCCTTGCCCTCGTATCCGCCCAGCGCCTCGACGACATTACGGATTGCGGGCTCGAGGATCGCGCGTCGCTCGGTGTAGCCGGGTTCGTGGTCAGACTCCCCGGACGAGATCTCGATCACGTCGTCTTCTTCCATCGCGACTATGGTTGATAAAAGTCAGCGGCTCCTATGGAGAGGTGTGAGATGGTGGCGAAGACAGGAAAATAGGTTCCCGTCTCTATCGGAGATAGAAAGAGGGTTTTGGCGCGACTTTTTTGAAACGTCTTGAAACTCGGGTCACATGATGTTGTGGTTCCTGTTGACGCGTTATTTGGCTCTCTCGGCTAATATGTGTCTGAAATGAGTTAGAATTTGCTTCCTGGTGTAATTGTTGCAGCAAGACCCCTGCACTTGATCTAGTCTTCATTGATTCAGGCTCACACATTCTCGGTGTATGTAGACTCACAGTCTGTAAGACAGTCATTCTGTACTGACACACACCTCTCTATTGCACTTGCACCATACTATGTCATTATGTAAGGGTCAATCCTTCAAAATATGTCCTCTTCAGATGATATTCCATCAAGCATGACATTGTGGATTTCCATCAAAAAGATTTCAAGCTGATGCAAATGGACTGCAGTGCCGTTCTCGATGCCGCACTAGTGCCAAATAGCATCCATCCACCAGAGCAGCCATGTATGCTGAAAGCCATAGGTAAGTCATGGTATCATGCATGTTGGTATCTTGAGTCCTACCGCAATGTCCTTCGGGGTGTAATTGAGCCCTTTTATCCCCATGGTGAAATGGCGTGCAACAGAGTTGTCGCCACCTAAGTCGTGGCTGCGCATGGTTCGCGTACATGCGCATCACGTCCAGCACAGTTGAGTAGACGGTGTCGTGTGAGTGGGACAAGCTTAAGGGAATGACAGTGCTGACGCAGGACGATTCGTCTGTAATGTTGCTTAGGTATCTCTGGATAGGCTGGGAGAAAAATACACATATTAAAACCAATTTCTTTGAGGTACTAATGTTACCGGTGCGGTAAAAATTCGCCCAAATGCTAGGTCTGTTCCGTGGCGTGTATACCTGTTGTTGTGACACTGATGGCTGAGCACTCGTTAGAACAAGTATAATTCAAGATACCTGCTCATTAGTATCCAATTGGACGCTGCCCTTTCGTTGCTTTGCAGCACATCATACCTGCATTTCGTATGCAAGTTGGGGTGTGATTGGAGTCCCGACCGTTCTACTAAGCGGCCCATGGCCTGCCCAGTGTCTAGTGTCAGTGACGGTGGCACTATGTAGTCGGCGAAGACCGTGTTGGGATCGTTGTAAAGATCAATTTTCGGATGGTACACTCTGAGACGGGAACCGGTGTGCAGCACCGCTAGGATGGCACGTCGAACACGATGCTGCCGCGGCTGGCGCGTCACTTGTGCCCATGACGCGAACGGTCACATATGCACGTGTCGTGACAAGACGCGGTACTGCGCCCTCCGCCGCTCTCGCTGCGACTGCTTTCACCACTTCGCCGTTGAGTCGTCCTTTCCACCCTCGACTTCTCATGAAGGGCTTCGTATACTCGGTGCGTCAAACTTATTTACCATCTTTCTGATTCGAAGCTGTTATCTCCAGACTGCAAAAAAATGATTTTCAAATCCTGCCCATCTTCAGAACCCAGGACAGCTGACCTGTGCCGATATTGCGACGGCCACAAAGCAGCTTCCATCGCTCCTGCTTCTATGAACTACCCGATATCGACGCGCCGTCTCCACCAGGTGCATCCCCGCCCGCACATGTGCGGATTGACCAAGCCGCCGCGCAGCACGGTCGGAGCCCTCGTCTCCGTCCCCGGAGGGGGCCTCGCCTCGCGTGTGCGCGTGCTACGGGGATGCGCCGTCGGCAGACGTTATGGTCCGACGCGCACATGCGTCCTCCGCCTGCGCGCCGGGCGAGCTGCCCATTTCCGAGACCGGATTTTGCTGTGAGCAGCGGATGGGTCAGCCACCCTCGGTCGTGGTTGCCTGCCGCTATCACGACCGCTCATTTTCTGGTTGCCGGCTCCTCGCTGCAAAGCTTTGAACGGCGCAGATCCGCCTTCTGCTATTCCGGCCGTGATCATTCCTATGCGTCGGCGGCGTCGCGTTTATTCTCCATGATGCGCTGGCGGTCGCATTCCCGATCGTTTCCATATCTTCCCATGCCATCCAAGTAGCTTTTGGCGAACGCGAACCGCAGACGAACCACGCTCGCACGCCCTATCCCCGGATGGACACTGCCGCTGCCGCCGGCCTGGCCCATCACGCCGCCTTCGCGAGCCCCGGTTGTCCATCCTCGTCAAACCATCTCCAACCCCGCCCTGATCCAGTCGATCCGCGATCCTGTATAGCCGAAGGCTTGCGACGGCGATCTGCATGCATGCGTGCCTCGATCGCGGTGGTGCAGGTGGATGCCGCGGCTAATTCTGCTGGGGTTGAACGGCGACGGCTGCTGACGGTAAGCAAAGTTGGCGAACGGCTGGGTGCAGTTGCTGATGGTCTTGCACGAGTGAATCTAGCCTCTTGCCGCCGCTCGGTAGGTTTTCTGCATATGTAGTACTGACTTTGGAGGCATTTGTCTTGAAATTTTTACAGACGAGCCACCAAATGATCTCCATCTTCGCCCCAATGCAGTCGATCTGGGTTCAGCGACTCATTTACCACAAGGACCTACACCACGGACGCGGTGGGTCCTCGCTTCCGTCGCGATGATGCACAATGACGCATGGTGCGGCCCATGGCAGATGCCGTGTTTAACCTTGCGTGACAAGTCTACTTGCTAGCGGCGACCACTGCTTACAGTACATGAAATATGGCAGGAGAACAGCCGAGCTGCCGTTGCTGACGCTTTTGCGTGAGTGGATCTTATTTCTCAGCGGGCTTTCTACATCTCAGCAACTGCAGAGTCCGTGCCTTGATGCGGATCCACATCTGCAGCGTTTGTCTACAAGGATCTACGGTCTCGGTGGGTTCACACGTCCCTCGCGACGATGCACGAGGCATGGTGGTCCTCTTGCAAATTTCACAGCCAAGCACCGAATACTGTACCCTCCAATCCCACCCCGATCCCCCCGATCTGCGCTCTGCAGTACTTCCTCCTTCTGCGAAATGGCGATGTGGATCTGCATCTGCATTTGTCTACAAGGGTCTGTGGGTGCAGTGAATCCACAGCTCGATCGCGGTGGTGCAGTGACAGATTCAGCGTCTGACCCGAGTTAGCGATCCGGTGGCACCAAGTCCAGGGTGCCGTGGCTGACCCATTGGAACAGATGCAGCCTCTTCACATTGCGAAAAGGCGTTTTTGAATTGACTGTGGAGTCCCGGAGCTGTCGCAGACGACGACTGGTATCGTGCGTAGTCAAGTAAAGTTGGCACCATGTGCTCACCGCGGGTGTCCATCCTACGGTACGGGGTCTCAAGCCTCCTGCTCCTAGACGTCCAGTCCCCTCCCAATGGCAAAGACATACTCCGACACAACGATCAAAGCCCCCTCGCACATCGCGACATTTTTCACAACATCAATAAATACAGCCAATGCGGGGAGGCGAATACATGAGCTAAAACTTCCACTGGCCACGCAGCTACTTACGACTTGCCGTTGCCATTATTGTTCTTTTTCTTCTCCGCCTTCGCCTTTTTCTCCTGCTCCTTCTCCGCGTCTTTCTTTGCCTCTTCGACGGCGAGCTTGTGCGCCTCGTCGTTGAGGCCGAGTCTATTCCGAGCAATCTACGCGGCGGACGAACGTGAGCATGGAACCTGCAACAAAACCCCATCTGCGTAACGCACCTCGATGGCGTAGAACTATACGGTCGATTCATGTTAGTAAGGAACAGCCTGCTGCAGAAGGCCGGAACATCACTACTCACCTGTATTCGAGTCACTGCATCCCGCAAGCACATAAGCAACCTCCCCCTTTGTAAAAAGAGCAGAACGCACCGAAAATGGTATTCTTCTCACTATACTCCTTCGTCGCGTCCGTGCGGATCAGAGATCCAAAATTATAATCCTTGATCTTCTTCTCATAGCTGCCCAACAAAGGCGCCCGTCAAAGAGCGCAGAAACGGGAACAGCAGCGGCGGGGCACGCACCTCGCGATGAAGAGGCGCCAGCTCTCCTTCCCGTAACGGCTCTTCATCCAGTCCTCGTCGAGCCGGACGAGCTTCTCGTGCGGCGGCTCCGCGAGCTCCGGGAACGCCTCCATCGCGTGCTCGAAGATCTCGTCGTCCAGCCTGCGGGGGCGGTCAGCGTGTGCACGCGATGAAGTAAGATTAGGGCGACAAGCGCACTTGGTCAGCCGCAGATTTTTGGGCTCGATCTTCTCGAGGAGGCCCCAGTATGTCTGCGGGCGGGCGGGCGGGCGTGAGCGGGGGCGCGGCTGTAGCACAAGCACGCGAGTCTACGTACCTGTGCATGCTCGACGGCCTTGACGGCGAATCTGCCACGAAGAGGCGCAGGTCAGCACGATTCCCCACGGCGCAGCGCAAAACGACACGCACTGTTTCTCGATCTAACATTCCGATTCCGACATGACGCTCACTTCAGCACCCAAAGCCGGCACACACGCAACAACCACGCACCTCGACGAGATTCTGCGCGTTGTTGGGGTCGAACGGCGTGGACATGGCGGCGGTATCTGCGATGCAGGGTATGTGTTGGTGGGCGGGCGATGCGCTGGCGGGAAGGACAAGCTGTACGCTGGGAACGGCGCACACGAAACAGATGGAGGACTTCAAGGAACGCAAACAGGCGCCGGCCGCGGCGTGACGCATGATGGCGCGTCAGCTGATCCGGAGATTGCCGGGTTCCCACGCGCGCGACGCGGTCTCGTGCGGCGGCGGCGGCGCGCTCGTCGACATCCGAGACATGTACCGCAGCCCTCCTCGCCGTTTGCTATGGTCTCGAGTCTCCCGCGAAACTTCCGTCTAGGCTGTGTCGGCATCGGGGTATAAGTCCCCAGCCCATAGACCGGAATGCCGCCGCTAACTTTGTCTTCAACGCACACATGGCACAAAAAGAGTCGCACATCACCTCCTCCCCCCCGACGAGCCCCGTCGTCGCCTCCGCCATCCCGCGCTACCTGCGCCGCAAGCCGTCCTTCGAGGACACGAACGCAGTATACCCCTCCTCGCCGCTCGTCTCGCGTGCGTGCGTCCCCCGCTGCCTCACTGACCGCCAGTCTGATACCACCGTGCGTGGGCGAGCAGCGCCGTTAGAAGGCTGCAACGGGCCGAACCGTGCGCGCAGCCCGTCCCTCCTCGCGCGCGACGGCTTATGTTCTCCTGCAGCGGGAGCGGGCAGCAGCACGCGCAGCCTGCCGTCGATGGGCGGCACCCTGTCGTCCTCACAAATCTGTGCGTCTCCTACCTCATCCGCTAGTACATGTAGGCTCATCGCCTGATAAGCTGCGCACGCTCGACAGGCGTGCACAGAGCAGGACGTGCAGCGGCTGCGCGACGATGTCTCGGATTTGAAAACACGGATGAGACAGGTGCGTCCCTCCCAAAACTTTGCTCAGCATGAGACTGACCGTTCAAAAGATGGATGAGCGGTTGGACAAGGTGCGTGCATTCCTGCAGGCTGTGCTTTGTATGAACCGCTGACCGCCTGAACAGGCCGAGGAGATTCTGCGCGAGCACCAAGCGCAGAAGGAGCACAAGCGCAGCTTCTTCTGGTCCCCGTCGTCCCGCAGACGTTAGCTCAAAACTTGGGCTAGAATTCTTTTGTCACGGGTCATTCGGGTTGTTCGCTCTACATAACTTACCATTCTGCGGACTAGTGTGTGCTTTCTGTTTCATCTTCATGTTACCCGCCCTGTAATTTATTGCATAAATTATTGCGACCATGTCGTGGGCGTATTCGTGTTTGCACCGTTGGACAAGTGAATAGGTATTCTACCCATTTGGCCTGGACTGAGCTTTGAGTGGGGTAGTAGTGCTGCCCGTTCACCCAGTTGCGCATACGAGATACGCTGGTACAAAGCAGGACGTACAGAGCGTGAAAGTTCAGGTGAAACAGGCATGTGTGCTGTGGATCTTGGGAAAGAATCAGATGGATAAGCGTATTCTGGTTTGTACGAGCGGCTGGGTGCGTGGACAGAGAGGAATTTATGCAGCAGTATCTCGCGCACAAGAAATTCTTCCGGTCGCTGGCGTCCCGCAGACATGCTCCAAGCTTGGGCTCGACATCTCTTCATCAGACAACGGAGGCGTATGTGCCGGACCTCATGTCTCGGACAAGCGGGAGTATTCTGCAGCGCTTTCCCTTTCGTACTTCCTCGTTACCCGTTCCCGGCGATGTAAATTATTGCATCAATCGTCGCCTCCGACTGCATCTGCGCTGCAGGCGAAGCAACACGACATTCGTTCAGCCTGAAACCGCCCCAGCGGTAAAAAGTCTGCCCGTCACCGGGGCCTATCTCATCGCCTTTTACGCACAATGACGTGCTCAGATGCTCGGACAGCGCACAAGCAGACCAGGGACGTCAAACAACACCGCAACGACAAAACCCTCCCAACGCTCACTCCGGCTCCTCCGTCCCCCTCCCCACACCAAGCTCGACCCCAAACCGCCGCAGCTTCTCAAAATACTTCTGCACGCGACTCGCGACCTGCCGCGGCGTCCGCCGCCCGCCCATCGCCTTCGAGATCTGCGCCCACCTGCCCACACCACCACACTCAACGCCCACACCAGTGTGATAGCAGAAGGGGAGGGGGACGCACCGGTTCTTGGAGCCGTCGGGGATCTCGTCGAGGAGGCGCTCGAGGAGGTGTTGCTCGGAGATGGACCAGGCCTGCTTGTAGGTCTCGGGGCGCGGCTTAAGAGTGTCTTTGGTGCGGGGCGCGGGCGCGGGCGGGGACGCGCGCTTGGTTTTCGCCTTGGAAGACGCCGGCCGTGGCTGCGGGGCCCGGCGCGCGCGGGGCGCGGGCGGCGCGACGGAGACAGGGACAGGGACAGGCACCGACCGCTGCGCATCGTCCTCCATCGCGATCGCGACCTCGCCGCTCTCGTCGTCCAGATCGCGCCGGACATGCACGCCGCTGAGCCCGCGCGGGAGCGTGAGCCCGCCCTCGCCGATGCGGCGCATCCTGAGCTCGCGGATCTGCGCGCGCGCGCGCTGCTTCCTTTGCTCCGCGGGGCTCGGCTCGTCGTCCGAGTCGGAGGCGGCGGGGGAGGGGAGCGCGAGGGAGGCGAGGAGCGGGTCGAGGAGCGTGCGGCGCGCGTCTTTGACGAGCTGTTGGAGGGGCGAGAGCGGGGCGCGCTGGTGCTGGGAGGGCTGGGTGTGGGCGTCGTGGGCGAGGCGCGCGGTGGAGGTTAGGGCGCGCATTTGCGCGGGGTCTGTGGCGTGTGAGTGGAGGTGTCGGGGTGGGAGGAGGGGGCGTACCGCAGGTCTGGAATAAGGACCAGTCGACGGAGGGCGCGAGCTCGGCGGCGGCGAGGGGCTGCGTGATGCTGTCGGGGAGCTGGATACCGGCGTCAGCGGCGACGTCGGGCACGGGTGCAGAAGGCGTCTCACCTTATCGTCCAAATGATGGAGGACTGCATCCGGGTCGGCGAGGGCGTCGTCGCGGAGCTGGTGCAGGCGTTCTATGTCACGCTGTGTCTGGGCAAGCAGCTGTTTCTGCGACTGTATAAACGTCGAGAGCGCGGTGTGGCTACGGGGGGTCAGTGGGGGCACGCTGGCGTGAGGACGAGAGTGCGGGCGTACGTGTCGTTTGCCATGGTGGTGCTGACATGGGATTAGAGTGAGTGGGGGTGGAGAGGGCTGGGATTATAAAGGGCTCAGAGGAGAGTGCTCGTCGAAAATTAGGCGAGTCCTTTTCGGCGGGGGGTGTCACGCCGTGATGGGATGTTACAGTAGGCGGTAACACTGTACAGTATGTCACGCATAGCGTCAACCGCACCTCTCTCGCCGCGACTGCACGCTCCATGCCTCCAAAGCACTCTATTCCGTGTCTTCGAATGCACCCGTTGCACCCAAGATGTCAAGTCTGACCCAGCTAGTATAGAAGTTCTTGGCAGGTGAACTCCCATGAACACCTCGGTCGTCGCGGCGACCTGCAGCAACGGCGATGCCTACTCTTGGCCACCAATAGACGGAATGTTCACGGAGACACCGCTAGCCATCCCCCAAAGGCGACCAAGTCCTGATCCATCCTAGTATCTTGGCAGGCCACCCGCTTCTCAACACGACCTCATGCCCACACCGCGGATACGATCAAATGAGGGCTTGATCTCCGTCGTCTGCATGTCTCGTTGTGGCTTCTTCCCCGGTGCTTTCTGGCCTTATTGGTCGCGGTCAGTTGTTCGATTGCAATGGCGGTCGTCAAGGTGCTCATTGTGCGTCGTATCGCGCATTGCTCATTTCTCACCGGGTGCAGACGCGCCAAGAGCTCGCCGTATAAAACCTGAGCACACCACCGCCGTCCTCCGCACCTTCGCATTCTCTTCTACAGGACCCGGCGTCCGAGTTGATCTCTTTCTCCTTATACATCTAGCTTCCACCGCTTGCTCCCTAACCCCCCGTAGTAACTAAGATGTCGTTCTCCCTCCGCATTATCGCCTTCCTCGCCGCGCTGCACTGCGTGCTCGTGCTGGCCGGTACGCACCCCCCCTACATCCGCACACCCGCATCTCACGCTCCGTCACACAGCGCCGCTCGGAGCCCGCCAGATCGGCGACCTGCAGTGCAACCTCGACCGCGCCGGCATCGTGCTCAAGCTCGGCCAGGCGCAGGGCACCGCCAAGTCCCTCGCCGCCGCGCTCCCGTGCGCCCGCCCATAACCCACCCGTGCTGATGTCTAATGAGTACCGCAGGGGCGACGCGAACGTCGACACGGTGCAGAGCGGCATCGCGGGCGCGCAGGGCGCGGTGGGCGTCATCGCGAAGGCGTTGCTCACGGGCCAAACGGCGCCCGCGGACGCGCGCGACCAGGTCGCGGGCAACCTCACCATGGCCATCGGCGCTTTGTCCAGCGTCAACTCGTACGTCCCGCGGTTGGATTTCCACGTCGCGCGTGGGCTGATATGTACTAGGACGGACGCGGGGGCGGCGGGGCTGCTCGCCAAGGCGGGGCAGCAGCTGAACTCGTCTGCTTCGTTTGGGCAGGGCGTTGTGGCGAACTGCAAGTAGAGTTCGCGGCGCGGCGCGGTGTTTTCTGATGGGACGATGGCGGGCTGTCGGCTTTTGTATGTAGGTCATCGGAAGTTATTCTGTGAAGGTGCGCCGGACCCTGCGGGCGCTGTCTGCGCTTCATGGCGACCAAACAGCGAGGTACGCTATGGGATGTTTCTCAAAGCTGGCTGACAGAAAGCTGTGTGCCCGTCCGGCGCACGAGACCTGCGCTCCTTCGTGAGACATGCGGCGTGCATCGAATGCTAGTGCGTCACGGCAGGATGCGAGACGCGAGACCGGGCGCGAGTGACTTGCGCATGCGTCGTTCAACATCAACTCGTACGTTCTTGTCGTATATAGATGCTCCTTTCTGTGTTGAGCCGTGTATATTCCAGGATAATGGGCCTTCTGGCTACGGCGCATCTGCAGCTGCTATGACTAGGCGGGCGTCGCGGCGAATCGCAAGTAGAGCCGCCTCGCCGTCGGAACTCTGTCTTTTCTATTAGGACGATAACAAGCAGCCGGTCGCTTGTATGTAAAACGGGCTGGTGAAGCTGTTCTTCAAAGGTGCGCCTTAAGCCCGTCGCTGCTGCGGTGTATGGATTCTTCTTCTCTTGTTTAGGTGTGCACGCTGTAGGATGGACGCGAATGCGGCGAGCCTCCTGGCTACGGCGCAGCAGCGGCTTGATTCGTCTGCTATGTTTGGGCAGGGCGTCGTCGCAGACTGCAGGTAGGATTCGGCGTTGGATGGTTCGTTTCTTCAACTTGGGACGCTGACAGTCGGCTGCTTGTGCGTAGAATGAGCTACAAAGTCACTTCTCGATGGTGCTCCTTGAACCTGCGCTGCTGTGCCCGCCGCCCGGGCTCCATGACGACCAAACATCGGTGCGCCGTGCACGGTCTCCGAACTTTTTGACAGAAAGCTGTGTGGCGGACGTTGCGCGCTGGTAGTGGTACTGCGCGTCTTCCTAGGGCATGCGGATTGCATCAAATCTTCTACATATGTTGAGTCCTTACGACCTCGACGGCGACCTCGCGAAGACCCTTCAAGGAAGCCATCGCGCAGCTGCGCCGATGATAGTGGCACATATTGGCTGCAAGGTGCGTGCCGTATGCTACATAACTGCACTGCAGACTAGAAATTAAACCTGATCCTTTCCTCCCAGTGATTCATTGATTCGCCTAGGCTGATGTGTTGTATCTCCTGATGCCATCACGCCTGCATCGGAAAGCAAGTAAACGTCAATGTCGATGCGAAGGCACGTCGCAGACTGCGGCACCGTCCCGGGCCCGTTCTGCAGTGCTACCCCGCAGCGCGTCTCCTTCGACCGACTGCGCAAGCATCAACGCCCGCCTGCACAGAGCTGCGGTCTGTCAACAATGGTAACATTGCCCGGCGAATTCTATAGCTGGCGCCCGCATGAATCCGTATAAATGCGGCCGCGAGACTCCAGATTCTTCATCATCCTTTTCACAGTCCTCGCTCTCCTTAGACCCGGTGTCTTTGCTCTCCTTTCAACTTCGTCCTTCCTTCACGCCTGCAGCGCAGCGCTTCTTCTTTACCCTTTTGAACCTCCAAGTCAACATGCTGTCCCCCCTCCGCCTCGCCGCGCTTTCTACCTTCGTTGTCATACTTGCAGCGCAAGCAGGTCCGTCGCCCGCACCCTCTCATCATGTACTCGTAATCTCACGCTTGCCCGCCACAGCGCCCCTTCAGCCGCGCCAGGCCGGAGACCAGCAGTGCAACCTCGACCGCCTCGGCATCGTGTTCATGACCGGCCAAGCGCAGAACACCGTCAACACGCTCGCGACGCTCCAGTACGTCGCCCCTCCCCTTCCCCTTTTCCCTCCATCTCCCCCGTCTCACCCACTTCCCTGCGTTTGCGGCAGGAACTCGACGGACGTGCAGACGGTGCAGAGCGGCATCGCGGGCGCACAGGGCGCGATCGGCACGATCGTGCAGGCGCTCTTCGCAGGGCAGACCGCGCCCGCGGGCGCGCGCACGCAGGTCGGCGGGAACCTCACGACGGCCGTCGAGGCGCTCGCGAAGGTCAACTCGTACGTCGCGCCCGCTTTCATTCGCGCTTAGAGAGGGCTGAATGGGATCGGGTGCAGAATCGACATGAACGTGTCGAATCTGGTGCAGATGGCGCAGCAGCAGCTGAACGCGTCGGCCGCGTTCGGGAACGGCGTCGTTGCGAACTGCAAGTAGTGCGTCGCGCTGCTGCTGCTTGTGATGGCTCTGTGTTCGTAGAGCGGCATCTGTCCGATATAGTCGTCAGTTGAATTTTATGTTGATGTTGGTGCTGGGCCGCCAGTTATAACCGATGCGTGATGCTTGAACAGTCTTTGGAGAGCGTAGTTCAAGGATGGATACGGAAGCGTATGATCATAAACGCGTTAACAAAATTCCAACGAATCGACACTCGCCGTGGCTTGCACATGGTAAATCAGTTAAAGTATGCGGAAATTCTGTTCATAGTGCTCAATAAAAATGGCTCGGCACAAGTCATGCATTATTGCCATTTGCAGCGAAGTTGGCGCCGCGTCGTTTTCGACGCGCCTCACGATCTTCCGCGCTGAATCTTCCGAGCCCAATAGCTCCTCGAGGAGGCGGCCGTTTCTCATGAAAAAAATTGCGCTGCGTTCTGCTCGACGAGTACATGTGCGCCCCAGCTTCGTTTGGGCGATACAATTTACAGACATATTACTGGATAAATGGTCCCTTTTATACATTGTGGGCCCTGTAAGGGCGAAAATAAGACATTTTTAAAGAAACGAAGTCGATAGACGGGCGCTGCAGGATCCAACAACGTGTGCCCCAGCGTTAATTTGACGAAAAACGATGCAGAAATGATAGAGATCCGAATTTCGCAGGGGGCCTACAGTCGTCCTGCGGCTGTGGCTGTGCTGAGGATGTGTCTGGTGTTGACCATCATCATGGCATTTCGACATGGTTTTATCGCTTCTTTTTGCATCATATGAGAGAAGATTAGGTGCAGTATGCATTAATCCAAGTCTAATTGCAGTGAAGCGAACATAGCAGGTCTCAGGACCGAGTAGGTCAAGGCAGCAGCACAGCCACGGCCTCAGGGTAGGAGCACCAGGGGCGAAAACACATATCCTACCTGTTTCTGCCTCACATCCCCTCAAATCATCGCTGGGGCGCACTTGAACAGATACGATAGTCCATTACTGTGGGTTTACTTCATGTAGATATATATTATTTGTGCCCCTATCGTGCTCAAAGCACTTGAGAGGGAGCACTATTCCTAAAAGACCGCGCACGCCTCCAACTGTTCCAAAAACCACGGGGCGCAGGAGTAGTCATCAATACAAACTCAACGCACTTTTTTTCATGAGAAACGGCCGCCTCCTCGAGGAGCTATTGGGCTCGGAAGATTCAGCGCGGAAGATCGCGAGGCGCGTCGAAAACGACGCGGCGCCAACTTCGCTGCAAATGGCAATAAGAGAGAATCGAACTCCCGGCGGGTCGATAGCAACGACCTAGGTACCACTTCCCCATTAGTGCTTTTCAGAAATGCTGAAGCTTGTAAAACAGATGCGACGAAGGTGCTCTACGATTGCGCTTTCATATAAATGGTTCTGACACTTGGATTGTAGCCTAAGCTATGTTTAGACAGAG
This sequence comes from Hericium coralloides, assembly GCA_003675405.1. Taxonomy (NCBI): domain Eukaryota; kingdom Fungi; phylum Basidiomycota; class Agaricomycetes; order Russulales; family Hericiaceae; genus Hericium; species Hericium coralloides. The sequence continues at coordinate 496,350 of QUOP01000018.1, read as the reverse complement.
CCGAATCCATTGACGCGACAAAGTCTGACATCGACTCTGATGCGTCGAGTCTTCAGCCAAGAACGTCACCTAGAAGACGCGGTAGGGAGACAGAGAAGGCACTCCTTACGAGCACCAATGCAGACAGTGAAACGGATCCTTTTATTGCAGACTCTGCGTACCACGCCGGCCATGAGCAAAATACAAACACTGTAACTGTAACACTTCAGAAGCCCTCATCTACGGAGCCACACAGTATCCCTTTGAGATATGCACGAGCCGTGGCCTTTACAGGCACTGGCTGTAGTAGGGGTTGGACGACTGGCAGGTCGAGCCCGACGCGCAGACGGTCGGTCCGGTCCAGCCCTGGCCACCGCTGCACGAAGAAATCAGCACAAGCCGAGCGCGCACGAGGAAGGGAAGCACTCACCACTGCCCGTACTTGGTCTGGGTGGCCTGGGGCGCCGACGAGGTGGTGGTGGGGCTGCCGCCGCCGGGAGACGACGTCGGGTTGCTGGGCCCGCTGGGCGAGCCGCCGTACGTGGAGCCGATCGGGCCGAACTTGATGTTGGAGAAGATGACGGACGCATCGGCCTGCTGCGACTCGACGTCGGGCGGGTTGCCGGAGGTGGTCGCGCAGGTGCCGCGGGCGACACCGGGCGCGGAGGCGTCCGCGTCGGTGGGGTAGTCCGAGTCGAGCCAGAGCATGTTCGCGGCGTAGTCGTCCCAGACGCTCATGACGAGCACGACGCCCTTCGCGAACGCGGCGCCGATGCCCTTGAGCCCGCCCTGGTCCGCGAAGTCGTTCGTGTCGCCGAACACGCTCTTCTGCTGCGCGCAGAAGTCGTCCGTGATCGAGTTGACGGGGTCGATGCCGGCGATCGCGACCTGCGAGTTCTGGATCACCTCGCCGCCCTGCACGTAGAGGCGGCGGATCTCGGAGAGCGTGCCCGTGGTCGTGTTGTCGCTCGTCAGGAACTGCGTGACGACCGTGAACGGCTGGGTGGTGTCGACCGTGAGGCCCGCGCCGTAGAACGACGTGTCGCCCATGCGGAACGAGTTGAAGTCGCACCCGTCGGGGTCGCACACGCCGGCGTAGCGGTTGTCGCCGCCGCAGTCGTCGCCCTCACAGCGCGTCTGGCCGTCGACGGAGCACGGGTGGGGCGTGAACGCCGCGGCGTTGTTGTTCGCCTCCCAGATGTCCATCTCGTTACAGCACGAGCCGTACTGGCCAGTGCCGGAGTTGGCGGAGTTCGAGTCGCCGGTCCAGCCCTCGACGTTGGCCTAGGCGGAGAGCACGTGAGAGACCGAAGCGAGGGACCGAAGATCAAGAAACTCACGACACCGTTGATGAACTTCAGGTCGCGGGGGCACTGCGAGTCGCAGTAGCCGGTACCGTACTTGGCACCCGCCTTGTTGGTCGGGTACTTGGAGGCACCACCGTCCGCGTCCATCTCGGAGAAGTAGAGCGCGCCGTTGAGACCGCATCCGAGGTTGGACACGTCGACGTCGAAGGTGAACTCGTTGTTCAGAAGCATGAACTCCTCGTACTCGGTGTCGTCGCTGTTCATGAGGTAGACACGCGAGCCGACGTTCTTGTTCTCGCCGTTCGTGACGAAGTTGAGCTTGAGCGAGTTGCCGGTCGCCGTGACACCGTAGGTGCCGGTGTAGTCCGCGCCGTCCAGGGCGCAGTTCGAGGCGCACGTCTCGCCGTCGGGGCAGAGCGAGGTGTCCCACTCGTTGCCGGTGTAACAGTTCGTGTAGCCGCTATGAATACAAAGCGTGAGATGCCGTCTTGGATTGAAAGGAAGGAAGGAAGGCTGCGTACGTGGTGGTGTGGAGCCAGCGCCAGTTGGAGTCGAGCACGACGCTTCCGTCGTTGTTGGTGCAGGAGCCGCTGGTCGTGCAAGTCTGCCAGGAGAGCTTGGGGTGGACCTCAGCGGTCTGAGTGCCGACCTGCTGGGCGTAAGCCACAGCAAGCGTGGTCATCGCGAGGAGCGCCTTGACGGGGAACATCTTGGACTGTCTAATCCACAAGATCAGATGAGAAAAATCGCCTGAATGAAAAGAAGACGACTCACGAGAGAACCTTTTGGTGGTTTTGGAGTAAGTAGGTTTCGAGAGAGCTGTACTCGAATGCCTGCTGAATTCTGAGCAACAGCAGGAGGTTTATATACCACGGATACCCGGACTATCTCGTCGCAAAGCCATCACCAGGACACTCTCCTCGCCTTCTCAACGTAATGCGCCATCGCCGTCCTGCGCGTTCTGACGCTTTCTGCCCCGCTTTCGCCAGTATAAGTCCGAGCGCGGCCAATATTCGCAGGCGAAATAGCAGGTGGACCGCACCGCGACAACGTGACCTTCGCTTTTGATGTCGTCTCGAACCGAAAAGTATCCGGCCACCGCACAGAATGTCGTGCATATCGAGCGGACATAGCAGGTCTCGCATCCGAACTTGATGCGCGACGCGTTCCCAGGCCAGCGTCCGCGTCCGCATGGGGCCGGCCAAGCCCTGCCAGCAGCACTCCCGGAGCACTTGCGCCTGGCTAATCGTCCTTCATGCAAGGATGATACGCAGCGAGCCTGTTAAGGGATCACGAGCAGGGCCAAGCCAGGCCCCTAGTATTTCTGACGCAGGAAGCACCGAGTGAGATCGGAGGACGGCTGCTCGACGTCGATGGACAGGGCGGACCTAGCGGGGCCCCCGTGCGGGGGGGCGATCACGAGCATGGAGACGTCGCCTTCCTGTCCCTGCATTTGATCGTAAGCGATAAAGATGTATAGCGGCATGAAAAATAGCTAGAAAACAGCTGTAGACGCAGGGAGCTTGTAGCGAGACGAAGAAGGACGCGAAGAGGTCCAAAAACCCACCGTAGGTGAATATATACTGATGCACGGCGCATTCTGTTCCAGCTGACGCTGTTATGTTTAGGTTCTCTATGTTTAGTGGAGCGCCTTATTTTTATCGCAGAGTTCTAGCAGGCGTTGCAGGTGGTCACTTTTTCCGAGAAGGCCAGCTGCTGCTGCCAGCTTGCAGAGCTGATGCGCGTGGGAAGCGAACGAGGACTAGTCCAGGGACCTCACTGGACCACCTCGAAGCTTGAGCCAATTTCGAGTTGTCGCCGAGGCAAACCCGCGTTGGCTCTGCTCTCCACCATGGCTTCACCGAAACTGTCGCCGCAGGGTCAACGTCTTCGGACAATTATCGTCACTGTCCCCATCATCGCGGCCACATCCCGTCAGTTCCTTTTTCTCAACTTGCTACTGCGCGACTGACACCCCATGGCATGACCTCTTTCCTTCTCTCATGAACATCCACTCCGCACCACGCAAAACTAGTCGTACTATACGAGCGACTGGTCCTCGGAAAGCCGCAGCGCACGCTGCCACAGTCTGGCGACCAGCCGGAGTCGAAGGCCACCGAATTCGCACTAGAAGAGCATGGGGGCGCTGCGGATTCTCGACGGTAGCAATCGGTGGAATTGAATATTCATCTTACCGCTCAGCGACGGGCAGAACACGAGACACGTACGCGACTCGCCACAGCACGGGAAAGTGGAGGATTAAAGCAGCTCTCCGCCGGACCAGCGGCCAGTCCTCTAGCATGCAGAGAGTGAGGTGGTTGTATACCGCATTCCGTCAGAGCCAAGCCCCTTGTATCTCTATTGGCAATAGGTTTATAGGTGGGCTAAACGGAGGCAGATCGAATTAATTATTTAATATGAGGGGGAGGGAGGGGAGGAGGGGGACGGCGGGCTGAGTTGCGTATGGATTCGAGTTGGACAAGCAACCTCGGCTAACGTGGCACGTAAACAGCGGCCGGCAAGCGCTGCCAGACCGGTTCGCAGTACATCGGGATCTTAAATCTGACAGATTGTTCTGATGCTTGACAATGATACTGACACATGATGAATCTCTTTCGAAGACAATCAATTAATTGAGCAGATCATCGAGTACAATAAGTAAAGACGGCAAAACTGAACGCTAGCGACAACTTCGTTCGGCGCGTTTTCTATCAGCATGCCAAGCACCATATCTACCCCCCTCGTTCTTGCAACTACCCTGTTCCTGTTCGCTGCAACGCAGGAGCTTATCGCATGGTGAGTCCCTGCATGTGTTGACAGCGTGCTTCGATGTTTCGGCCTGCGCAGTCCTCGCGGCCACACTGACTGCACTGCGGGACGTTAGTTCTCGGTCATCGCAAGTTCATATGGGGATTCTCGGTACGTACCCGCAAGTATTGGCATGCCTTATTGATATGGACTCCGTTGCAGTCGGTACGAGCACATCTTGAGCACTGCACAGTCATCCGGTGAGTCTGCATGCTTTTGAACGAGGATGGCTTTGCACTCACCTTCGGGAACTGGCATGGACGACTATTGAAACGTCCATCACAGTCCGGTCTTCCGCAATGCACACAGCAGCGCGCTTTGCGCTTCTTGATGACTGGCGCAATCCCGGATCCCGATGCGCCTGACGTGGATCCCGATGCATGAGATGTCGGATTGGTAGCGACATCGGAATATGGTCGCTTAGTGCAGCTTGAGGTGGCGGCGGCGGCAGTAGATGGGTGCGTGATATATCCAAACTCCTTTACTGACTGTCGTATGCTGAGTTCCCCGAGCAGGTTCGACACATTCCACGATGTGACCTCAAGTGTCGATGGAGCAGTTGGTGGGCAGATTTCGGATGCAAGGGATGCTGGATGACGTGATGGGATGCTAGGTAAATCCTTGATCTCTCGAGCGAGCGAAGACCGAAGGCGCTGATATGCGTCTCGGTATTCTTCGACAGAGTTTTGTTCGTTCCGGTGTTCTGTCCATGACTTGTAGTAGTTCTTGAGATGCTCTGGGAGCTGCCAGTCAAAGGATAACTTTTAGATTTATACCCGAGGTAAGATTGAGACCACAAACTTTGTAGAATATGCTCTTGCCATTGCAAGAACCAGACCAGCGGGCAGAAACAGCAACCCAATTGGGGCTCCGCCTGCCAGCAAAGACACCATTTGTTTCACTTGCTAGCAAACGGAACAGTGCCCGTTCCTCTGCGGTATGAACAGGCAGTATGGCATGTCGTGTGCCCTGAGCCTTCGCTAGCCATTGATGTCGAGTGCCGGGCTCCGCGCTGACTGCAGCATCATAGCCAAGCATGCCGTATGCAGCTTTGGTGGCATCTGCAATGGGGAGAATGCCAAACGTTTCTTTCGTTGGCTCGTAGTCCCATCCGTTTACCCAGTCGCGCCGGCTACCGGGCGGGTATGTCATGACGTCTTCGAGGAGAGACTCGAGGAACGAGATCCGGTTCAGGATCAGGACGTCGTATGATCCCTGCCACCGCTGACCTGTACGGTTGAACGTCCCAACCTAAAAATGTTGGAAGTAAGCAGACATGATATAAAAAGCAAGGACTATTAGCTCTCGCACCTGCAGATTATGGACAAACCGGTAATCGCGAAGTAAGTTGTTGGCGAATTGCGGCGAGGCATTAAAGGCACTGAAGTTCCGTATCACATTCTGATGGACGCCTCCCTCGACATGATTGGTCCCCCGCAAGCTCCGATACAAGTTCAGGCCATCACGGTCCTTGCCTCGCACATAGTACAGAGGCAATCCAGGCGGGTCTGTATAGTAACCCCGCCTCAGATTCTCCACGACATTATCGCATGCATCCCATGACCCATCGTTGAATAGAGGCTGACCAGTTGTGGCATCCTTCAGTGGCCCAAATGTGGTAAGGACCTTCACAACACGTGGGATCAGGATGTCTGGTTGAGGTACGACACGCTTCATGCGAGATAGGATCCATTCTGGATGCGAAAGCAATACTGCATCAAAGGAGACACCTCTCTTCCGCAGAACTTCCTCTATTGCCGCTTTATCCTCAGAGTCTGGGATGAACAGCGCGTCTCGAAGCGCACGCGCAAAGGGCCGTCGCAAGCCATGATGAACGGAAATTTTGAATTGATCCATCAGGTGCCATACGTCGCCGAGAACACGAGAACGAATAGCATTCAAGCCGTCGCATGGGTGAGTATCCATGTATTGGAGCAACTGTGCGGCTCGTGCATGTGAAGGTGGGTCTGCCTCGGACTGCTCCACTCCTTGTTCTGTTGAGGGGTCAAGCTCCGTGGCTTCATACCAATGGTTGATATCATCGGATGGTTCGTCGGGTCTCAAATCTGACAAAGAGCTTCCATTCAATGGAAGGGGCAATATAGTGGGAGTCGGGAGCTGCTGCACTGCCGAGCTTATGCCATTGCTAGAATCGGATTGAGGATTTGATGGTGCTGCAAGGTGGCCTGTGTCCGCGGGTTCTTCAGATGCTGTTGACGCACGGAGCTGCTTGAACTTCCAAAGCAGTGTCGCCGGAAGCGTAAATTGCTGCGCAAATGCTCGCAATGTGACCGGCTCATTGTGCTGAACAAGATCGGGTGGGATGATATAGCCCGGGATGAGAATCTTCGAAACACGAACAACAGCACGAGTCTTCGAAACATTGACACCGTTTATCTGCTTAGGCCGCTCGGAAAGCAAGTGGCCGCGCGCAACGACCTGGGAGCCATCCCGCGCCATGAGGTCCACGGCGGTGCCCTCGCGAGAATCTTCGGTGATCCCTTGATGAATATCAGGAGAAGAATTCAAGGCTTCAAATATGGCGTAGCATGCATAGACATCAAGTGCGGCATAGTGGATGTGGTCTTGCGACAATGTTGCATTCTTCCATCCAAGGCCGACTCGAATGCTCTCAGGTTTAGCAAGTCGACGGTGAAGTGTCCGGGCCGTGAGATCAATTAGCGACGGGTTGGCACGCGGTGTGATATTTTTTGACTTTGCGAGTGCACCGAGATCCAGGGCACCCGAAAATGGTGCGTCCTTTGATGGAACCATGTTGCAGTCATCGTATAGGCGGGTAAGGTCCCCTTTTACACCAACACCGACCTTGCGGATGCGAGAGGACCTTAGGAACGTGAGAAGGATGGGCGGAAGATGCAGAAAGCCATCACGAAGATAGTGATTGAGCTGAGCGTAACAGTCAGTGAGATTCTGCGCCAACGGCAATGTACTCAGAACGTACCTGAAGCAGAAAGATACGATGTTTGAAAGCGATTTGGATGACGGCCACTCGGTGGCGCACACCGGATTCTCGATCAACAGGCCACTCCATGTCAAATCCGACATGCAATTCACTAGTCACATCTTCCTGGAGCTTCAGTTCCTCGAGAATGAGATTGACTTGTGTTCGGACTTGATAGTCTGACGCTAAGACGAAGATCTCCCACCCGCTATCTGGCAATACGAACGGTTTGAGATCGGTGCGATCTTCAACCGGATGGACATCATGGCGGAGATGAGGGAATATACGCTCAAGCTCTGCCTTGTCACCTCTGGGGTTGTCAGTGAATACCAACTCGACATCACCATGCCCATAAGTATCGAGCGAGCCCGAGATTTTCGCCAGCGCTGGCATACATTGGTCATGTGCCTTTGTTGGTGTGAGGGTCATTTGGCGGATTTCACCATATTCGTTGACCGTAGTATGCAGCGCTCCAAAAACAGCTTCACCGGCTACCTTCCCGAGCCGTTTCGAAACCTGGCAATTGGTTGAGTGAGCGAGGGCTACCAATAGGTCCAATTGGACACGAAGATACACACGTACCTTGTGGCTATGGTCTATAGCCAAATACCGAGCTCCGAGCATCGAGTCGCGCTGGTCCATGGCCGGTCCGATTTTTGCGAGAAGATTGTTGTAAAAGGCCTGGTAATAATTACGCCCATGTACAAAGCCAGAGAAGCCATTCCGATCGTTGAACTGACCGAGCGAGGGATACTTCAATGGTTTGCCAGTGCCCTTGTCACGGTAGAGGCCACCCTCGAGAGCACCATGGCGGGATCTGATGTGTTCAAGCCACTGGACTTGGAGACCTTCGAAATACCGATGGTGGAAGCTTCGAAGCATATCTTCAAAAGCACCAGGACCTGTGCCGTTGCGAAAACTAGCGCGCAATAGTGACACTACGCGATCCGTGAGTCCTCCCCGATATGTGAGGGAATGTGAGAACTGTGTCGCAAGCGCAGGAGGGAGGATGTCGAGTAACGTGGGACTCCAGCCTTGGTAGGACTTATGACATTGCGGGCAGCGATATCGAGGGCTAACGATGAAAATTGTGTACTCGAGATCAACAACTCGTCGTGGTGACGACGGCCATCCATTTAGGTGCAGTTTATTCAAATTATTGGATTTAGGGTGCTTGCGGCCAGCTTTGAAGCATGCAGGGCACAAAATTCCGTCACGAGAAAGGAGGTGGGGGTACCAAACAAAGAAAAACGGGTTGAAAAAGTCTCGAGGTGAGAGAATCATCTTTGCAGCTGCATGTTGATATGAGATTGGCCCGCCGATGATGTACCGCCCTTCATCGTAGACTGTGGGCTTCCGAGAGGCATTTGCTTTGATCTCAGCATCCAGCTGGTCGCGCACTTCGCGATATGCATCATCGAGCCATAGCGGCATCGACGAGCGACTTTGTTTAGGGCGGGGAGGTGCAGGTGGTATGCTCGCATGCGGCGCCGGTCGGATCTGTGAAGGCGAGGTCGCTGCGTCTGCTTCGTCATCATCGGGGAGTGCGGAGAATTCGAACTCCAGATCATCGTCGTCCTCAGTCTCGCCAAGGACACTCCCAATACCCTCTTCTTCCTCAGATATCCAGTTAGAGCCTGGAATTGAAGAGTATTAGATACTCGGTACATGTGGCACAGTTCCAAAACGATGAATCCGCACCTGTTGAGCCGGGAACATATGGTTTGGGCGCTAAGGCCCATTTATCAATGGCGAAGCCATTTCGGCCTTGCTGGCTTGGATTCAGGAAAATCGGTGGGGTAGTGGTAGCGGCGCCACGGGGGACCTTCATAGGAGCAGAGCTGGTTGTCGACGTGTCCGGTGCTGGTTGCCCAGAATCAGATGTCGCTGTGGTCGAACGCGAAAGCTGTACTGTATCAGAAGCTGACGCTGTGGCAGAAAGGCCAGGTAAATAGAGATATCATCTGAAAATGGGGAAACACTGACCTGATATGTTAACTAGGCGAAGCGGCTGCGCCGCTGAAGATGAAATGTCGCCGCTTTCAGAGACGCATTGTGTGCGTTCCCGTCCCTGATCTCGATCTGAACCAGTACTAGTAGTGAGTCGCATTGTACCTCCCATGCAAACAAGGTACCTACCGCATTGCTCCAGGAGTACCAAGTCCGGCAGAGAGCCGGACTCTTGTGCCTCGTCAGGGCGACAGGGCGCGACTTCACACGTATCGTCGTGTGCTTGTCGCGGAGCTGCTTGCTGAATATGGTTCATTCTCGCAGCATCAGCTCTTGGAGGCGCTGGGAGCTAGAAAAGCAAAAAATCGTTCAGCTACTTATCGTCAATTTCGCGACTAACAAGAATAGCACATACCTCTGGTGGGACGTTTGAAGGCGCCGAATCTGGCACATGCGTCTCGGGCGAGGCCGCCGCTTGTTCAGATCGTGCACTTGCCGATCCGATATTGCGCCTCACACTGTCCGGTGTGACTGAGCGCCCAGCAGAGGGCGGATTCGTGGGTGCTACACGCTCTGAAAAAGCAATGTCAGATTGGTGAGTTGCCGAAGACTTCAAAAAAAAGGAGCCGTGTCCTCAGTCGCGTGATGCCAAATGCAGTATACACGCGCACCCATCAGATCCGTATGAGCGTGTCGATGACATATAGAGCGCGCACGCACTCCAGGGATCAGAGAAAAAAAGAAAGAAAAAAGGCACTCACGAAAATAAGACAATATTGAGGGCTTTGCAGCCGGGGTGCTAGCCGCCGCCGTACTGCTCTGCGAGCCGTCTCGTTGCGTCTTTCGTGGTGGTCCGCCATCCTTTGGGGGACGGCCCACAGCTCCCGCTGTATCCTTGTTGCGGGTGCCCTTTGGACGACCAGGGCGGCGCTTGGGTGGGTTTTCGGGATCCATGCACGAGGTGTGTTGCTTCTGGGAGATCTGATTGAGGCCGTAGCTGCTTCTCGACGGTTCGAACGATGGCGAGGGGGACGCGCGGTAGGATTGCGCGTCGACGGTTCGGGCGCTTATTCTCGGCCCGATATTTATTCTTGTTTGCTGACGTACTTAGGTCGATTTCAAATTCAGTTAGGTCCTATTTGCGCACACCTATAGGGTGACCGCCTCTCTATTAGCCACGACCGCCCATACGCCTATACCCCGTCTATCGCACAACTCTAAGTTCACTTCTCCGCTGGGGGTGGGTTGACCACGACGCGCACGCCCGCCATTCTCGCGGGGTTGAACGAGCGGTCGCAGTCCGCGTACGCAGCGCCCGCGCCGAAGCCGCTCGACAGCGCGATCGGCCATGCTCGTCCTGTTATTGTCGGAGATGTGGAAGAGTCGCAGTAGAGACGAAGTGCGCGTGACTAATAAGAAGCTGCTCGGAAGTGTCACGCGAGAGCAGGAGACGTACGGCGGAAGAGGATGACGGAGGCGACGACGCCGACGCTGAAGCCAATGCCCCTGTCCACGTAGCGCCTATATCAGACTTTTGTATGCAAAACGATAACGAGCAGACGTACGTCTTCACGAGCAGATCCGCCACTAGACATACCAGATGCCTCTCGTGAGTAACTCGTTGAATCCGCAGCGCTATCAGCGAAGACACGTACAGCAGCGGTCATACTACGTGCACTTGTGAGTTTGCATGCGAATGAGGCGGCTGCGGCTGCTGCGTACCTTTTGGGCGACGATGTCTTCGCTGGAGGTCGGCTTGGACGGCGAGGAGGACATGGTGGTGAGGTGAGAGGTGTGGTCGGAGGCAAATACGGATAAACAGGCGCGCAAGAGGCGCGCGCCGCCCGACGCGTCCCCCGAGGGCGTGAATTCCCGAACAGTTGAACTTTGACCGCATACGCTCGACGGGGATACTTGCAGTAGACAATCCAACCTGCTGGTATTTATTCTAACTTAAGGATATCGACATTAAGCACTAAATGATAACTAGAAGTGCCACAGTACAATGTATACTCTAGCAACACGCTCGCCGTCGCACGAACGCGGGAAAAAGTACACGGCGATGAAGCAGCCCGCCCGCACACAAAATCACTCCTGCACAACGAAAGCAGCCTCCGGCCTCTCACCCCACGCCTCCTCCGCATACACCGGCAGCACATCCCGGATCAACAGCCGCCCGTACGCCCGCACGTCCGCGTCGCCGTACTGCCGCCCCTGCACCGCGTTCAGCACCTGCAGCAGCTGGTCCTGGAAGAACGTCAGGAATACGAGATCGATGACGGGCGCGCCTGCAGGCACGTCTGGCGCGGGCGACGCTACGAAGTCCGGCGGCGCGAAGAATGGCAGTGGCGCGTGTGCCGTGTCGTCGCCCGCGCCCGGGCAGCCCTGCGCATCATCAGACGTCAAATATTCCACTAGCGTAGTGTGTACTCGTACTCACATCCTCCGTGACATATCCCAGCGTCAACCCCTCCGCCGCGCGCCGCGCCCGCCCGTCATGCGCGTCCATCTCCGCGAGCCACTGGTTATACAGCGGCTCCACCTCCCCCTGCGCATACGCCCCGTCCCCGTCCCCCTCCTCCCGCCCGAGCACGCTCTCGCCCTGCTCGTTCAGCACGCGCAGCACCGCCTGTGCGGCGCTGAGCGTGATGTTCGGGATGAAGCCGTAGCCGTTCGCGAACGGCGCGGCCGTCATCTGGTCGTCCTTCGTGAACGGCCCGCGGAAGACGTCGAAGCGCAGCGCGCCAGTGTTCATGATGATGTATGCGGGGATGTCCGCGCGGTGGCTCGTCGCTGCGAGTGCGATGGGTTGGGCCTGTGTTCTGTGAGCGCGGAATGCGGCGGGGAGGGTGGGGAGGGACGTACGTGCTCGGCGAAGAGCGTGGCCAGCGAGCCGTTGCTCGGGTACGGGTCTCTGTCGTTGAAGTGTGAGTGCTGGACTCAGAAACCTTGACTGGCATGCTAACCGGTCCAGCGTGTAGTCCCGCGGCGCGTAGCCGTACAGGTGTCCGAGATCGAACTCGCGCGCGAGCGTCTCGAGCCCCTTGGTGATTTTCTTGCCGTGCGGCAGGTCAAACGCCTCGTTACTCCGGTTCGTATGGTACTATGCAAGACGCCGCTGAGTAGGAACGGGACGAGACGGAGGAACCTGCCCACCTCGTATGCGACGCGGTTCGCATCCAGATACCGTCGTGAAAATCCCACGTCGCTGTCTCCATTCTGCTCATCTAGATCGACGCCTGACACAAACGACACCAGCTGACGAGCACACCACTATACAGAGCGAAAGACGCACTCATCCACCCGACCGTCTCCATGTACCGCCCGCTCTGCAGCGCCATCGAGCGCGCGTCATACTGCTCTGCTCGGTCACATCAGCCGGGCCAGTATGAAAGCGGAGGATGAGACGAAAACGCACGGCAGTCCCGCACGTGGCTGTGCCCCCCGAAGATGAGGATGGGCGTGTGCGGGTGCCGCGCGCGGATAGCGTCGTGCACGAGCGGCCCTGGGTGTCGCGACGTCAGCATTCGTGCTGACGCGCGTGAGCGGAGATCATACATTTGTCGTTTTGCACGGGCATATGGCTGCATTGCGCGTGTCAGAGTGCCGGACTTACGTCCCGTGAAGTGGATCTAGACGCACCCGACAAGTAAAAAGACGTCCGGTGCGTCCTGGATCGCGCTTGCGAACTGCATCGAAGCGATTCGTGAGTATTCATTTGTCAGGCGAAGAAAGACGCAGCCTTACCCAGGGCTCCTTAATCATGTCTTCGACGCGCTGGACGCTCGTCCCGACGTCATTGCCCTTGAAGTCAAAGAGCACGCCGAGTGCGGTGACATTTCGGCCTCTGCGACGCGTCAACAGGTCAATCCGTCATTCTCTGCGTCAAGACAAACAATGCGAGCTTACTTTCGCGTCTTGAACTTCGCGAAGCGGCCTATAACGCGTCAGCCATTGTGTAGATGCAGGGAGGGACGGGCGCGTACTCCCAACAGGCACGCTCACGCCGTTCACGGTGATGTTCGCGTTCGAGGTCAGGTAGCGCCCCGGGAACCGCGGTGCGAAGTTGGTATACATGTCTATGGTATTGTTGTAGATGTATAGTTCATGGCTGGCTCGGTGTTAGAGGACAGAACCAAGTGTGCGCAAGGGGAGACACGCACTTGCCGATGGAGAGAACGTCGTATGGGAGTTGCGTGAAGAACTTGTTCGACTGGAGCCAGAGCTGAGGGGAGATATCTCAACAGTAGGCGAAGTTGGGGCTTACGTCGTGTGCATTGACCCCGCCGGGTGGATAGCCGTCCGTCAGGCCTGTGCCTGCGATGCGACGTAGTGAGTACGACTAGCCAACAAACGGGAGACCCGCGCACCATCATGCAGATCGCCCGAATCGACAAGCAGCAAGTCCACGTCCTTTTCCTACACGCCCGCGATCAGCAACACACGGCATCGCAGAACGAACAACGCAGCGCACCACCGCGATCTCCTTCATCCGCCCCACGAACGACGCGAACTCCCCAAAGTCCGCACTGCCAGCTCGCCATTTCAGCTTCCGCGGATACTACGGCCTAAGCGTTAAGGATGGCGCACCTGTAGTTCGGCTCTGGCGCGGACGGCTTACGGTGCCCGAGCAGCCAGCCGTGCGTGTCTGTCGTGTGCAACACGTTCAGGTCGCCCCATACCAGCGGGCGCGTCGGCGGGGTGATGGGCGCGCTTGGGATGGGCGGGGAGTGGTTGGCGTGGTCGCATGCGAGGGTTCGCTGTGCCAGGAGGAGGGCGAGAAGGAGGACGTGCATGTCGGTGAGCTTGTATGGGTGTGATGACGCGTCGAAAGGGCGTGAAGTGCTGTATGATGAGGCGACGAGGAAGCTGTCTCGGTACAGCTGGTAGTTCAGGAAATCACTACTATCTAGACAAAACTCTGTCTCACTTACGAGTCAACTCGGCTGGGGATACAAGCTTGTCGTAGGCGATGAGCACTACTCTAGCGCGAGGGCTCAACTACACGCTTGGAATCTGCTCGGGTATAGTGAGTGAGCCCGGACAAAAAGCTCACCTGTTCCTCCTCGCTCTCAGCTCAGCAGACGAAGTGCGCCTCGGTGGAGAGCAAGCACGGCTATGGTCTGCAGGCGAGTGTACTTACGTCGTCCGAGTCAACGGTCAAGATGCTCAGATGCTGGTTATCGCAAGCGGGCGGTCTGACGGTCCGGCGAATTCCGCCTTGTCCCCAGCAACAGCAAGCAGGGATGTGCCGGTCGGAGACTCGAGAACGTCCATGAAACGGAAAGTCTGCGACTGCGACTGCGACTGCGACTGCGGTGAGTAAGCAGGCGGCCGGCGCTATGTATAGAACCGGAGATCGATTGATGCGCTTCTACCATCTCATCCCGATCGTGAAGCGCGCCGCCCGATGCGTCGACGCGCCATCGTCCCCAGATCTCAACACCCGCCGCCCTCTCATCCATGCCCCTCGCTCCAAGTAGAATGTAGGGGCACACACGCCAACGATGTACATGCGTGCATGCACGCGCCGCATAATACCTACCCTCGGCCGCCGCGCAGGATGATCCAGTATCTGCGCGCAACAACGCCAATGATAGCAAGTTTTCGGTGCGTATCAGCTCTTGATGTCGTGTGGGCATGCTTTGAACATCAATCCAGCTTGAGAAGATCTTGACGACTATGGGCGAGACTTCCGAAGGACTCTTGCACTGCGGCGAAGCTCAACAGTTCGTTACGGCCCCCGTCCTCGATGTACAGGCCCTCGCCGCTTCGCTCGACGCACTCAGCCTCCTCCTGCCCCCATATTGACGCTACAACACCGCCCTGCTTCCCCTAGATGGCATCAGCCTCCCGCGGCACCTCCCGCCCATCCAGCGCGCCCTCCTTGAGCACATTATCCCAACCTAGGAGCCCACACTCGTTGAGCAAGACTCTCGCGCCCCTCCTCGAGCAACACTTTGTCCCCGGCGCATTCTCGAATGCAAGCTCTGTCAATTGCACTACACGCGTACGCGACATTCCTCGCGCTTCTCTTCACGTAGTACTCCAGCACCCTGCTCACATGCCTGTCCTCGCGCCCCTCGCATCGTTCGGCGCCACGGCGCACAAGATCGCGACCGATCTGCGCCTGCTTGTGAATCTCAAGGTCAGTGCTGCCGTCTGTTCTATGGTCTGTATACTCAGTGCCGACAGGAAGTCAAAGAGCCTTTCGAATCGACGCAGATCGGCTCGTCCGCGATGGCGTACAAGCGCAATAGCGCATCTGCAGCCTCGCGCGGCACATGATGGTGCTGCACCAGAACGCGCTGATGACGGCGAGCGCACGCTGGACGACTGCAAGCTCTGTCAATCGTACTACACGCGTATGTGACGTTCCTCGCGCTCCTCCTCACGTGGTACTTCAGCACCCTGCTCGCGCGCCTTGTGCAGGCGTACCCGCTCAGCCAGCCACACGAATGTCGCGGCGCTGCGTCCTTACATGGGAGGATGCCACGCCCGGTGCGCTCGCCGTGCCCTCAAGGTTGCGAGCGCGCTCAGCAGGGCACAAGACGTGCCAGCGGCGCTCGAGCAGGAGCGCATACTCTGTGTTCTGGCCTGAGCTCCTCATGGCACTGCCCTCGAGGTTTACTCTACAAGGCATCCTCACATCATTACTTGCACATCTGGTGAAGTCGGATCTGGACACTGTAGCATGTGTGAGGGCGTAGCTATACAATATAGTTATAGTCTGTTTATGAATCCTCTGAATAAAACTCTGGGACATTTCCAACAACAATCCCCTGAGCCTCAAGCTTCTTGCGTGTTTCCTGGTTCCTGAGCAGGATCATCTCGTCTAAAAAGAAGCAGTACTTGTCGCGTATCATCTCTCGAAGGATCGAGTGGAATCCGCCTAGCCAGACATTGGTCTGTTCAGCAATTGACGCATTGAACTGCCAGCCTGTGCCGTCCTCCGTACGCAGTTCCTCAAACAAGAGTGGGTTGCAGTGTCGCTGGCAATCGACGTCGGTGACCTTGTGCTTCTCTGCATGGTGGAACGGGTCGACCGGAAACCCGATCTTGTGCAGCAGTGGATCGTTTTGTGCCCTACGGTGGCGAAAGACTCCACAGCCTGTGTCGAAGATGTGGATGTCGGGCTGCGACCCTGGCTGGCGAAATACTCTATCGGTGAATTTCTACATGCTCCTGTCAGTCTCTGTCTTGCCCATACCAGATCTGCACTCACCACAACTTGTGGCGTCGTCTCTGACCCATAAAATGTCTCCCGAGCAACGATCATCCCACATGGCCGAAAGATGAACTCTTCGTTGTGAGTTCTCCTCCGTCCAAAGCGTGCACGTATGCGACGATTGCCTGATGCTGGCTTCTCCACATTGCATGCTGGGTCAAGCGGGGCATCTGTCTTATCAATGTGATCCATGGCGAATTCCTCCTCTTCATCAGCCGCTGTGGTGGACGCGGCTTGTGCGTCCTCCGGATGCGTCACGTTCATACGTTGAAGCCGGGCTTTCAACTGGAACATGGCTTTGTCATGCTGATGTTTTCTATCTTCGAGCTTCTGATGTTCTGGGTCATCACATGTCTTCCGATTAGGTGCGATGGGCATCGAGCAGTCAACGACAGAACAGATCTCCTCCATAGCTCTATGCTCCGGACAGAAGCGATCCTGATTGTTTGCGAGCGGGATCTTGCAATGTGCAACTCCGCAGCAGGGATGTCCAATCGTAATGCCATCTATGACAATCACAGACACTTTCTCTGTTGTGTTCAACAGCGAATATTCAGTATTGAATATGGAGCAGCATCCTAGAATTAAACGCACTGTGCTCCCCTTTGCCTGCCTCGTCCAGGTACCAGCGTACACATTTGTCGCAGTAATGGGACCATTCCGGCTGATTTTCCTCTTCGATACGTGCGTTGCGTGTGCGCATTGCGGCCGTGAATCGATCCTTCTGCGCGCCTGAATGAGGGACTTGTAGGACGTACTCTTCTCGGGATGCATCTTCAAGAAGGCTCAAGATGACGAACGCATCCCATACATGCTCCGTCCGTAATTCAGGCTTGAACTGGCGACGCGATGTGGACGTCAGATCTGAGGTCTGCGACAGGCATGTGTTGTACATCCGTGCTGCATTGGTGGCCGATGTCCTGATACATATGAGCTCCGGCTGCAACGCTGATGGATGGTGGTCAATTGAATGAAGCACGAACCATGAATGAAGCATGAGTCCTATGAAGACCCGCACAACCGATGTCTCAATAAATTGATGTTCGCCTGCCTGAATCACATCTGGGATGCCTTCGTAGTATGTTCGGACCTCATCCTTTACGGAATAGCCATGATGGTAGTTTGTATTGCAGCCTGTTGGGCGGAATGATATCAGAGGTCCTAAAGCACACCGCCTAGGATGAACAAAGAAGCGTACTGGAGCAGTAAAGATGTACACTATATGCTGGGACTGCGCCTTCTGCAAGAGTAAAGAGTGTGACCTCGGGTGTCTCTTTTTTACGCAGGAGCTTGACGTCTTGTTCACAGCAATTGGGGTTGAGGCATACTAGTGTGGGTGGGTGTAGCATGTGTTTCGCTAGATATTTTTGAACGGTAAGTACTATTTTATAGATTGTGCCAACCACACCGCAGATCTAGTAACGTACCTAGTGGTACAGCTCTAGTACGGGCATGCTCATCAAATAGTTCTGCGTCCGGTAGACTCTTGGACTCTGCGCTTGCCGGTGCTGAGTCGGCTGAGTTCCACACTACCTCTGCGAGCGCTGTCCAGCACCCATTGATGAAGTCTCTATGTAGATCAAGAGCGCCGGCTAAAAAAAGCTGAACATGAGCCGGCAGTAGATCTGGTATCTTGCTCGGCGGGTGGTCAGGTTTCTGTGAGATGGTGATCTCAGTTCGTAGTCGTGAAGCCAGGCGAATGAACGCTATCGCAGTCTCGAGCGTTAAGACGTCGACCAGGCCTGGTGTGCGAGAGAGAGCTTCATACAGGTGAGCAAAGATCAGCATTTGATATAGAGGTTCGGCCAGAGATATAAACGTTTTACAAGGTGGTGCAGATAGGCAGGGTGCGAAGAAGCTGGGACATGAATTCCTAAAGCCATTGTGAGTTGGATCCCGCTGGCTTCGCCCTCTACACGTTTATATTGTCAACTACGACGACGTTCACCCCCAATGTCCAGCCGACACCATCAGTCCCTTCTGAAGTTTCACCGTAGCAGAGTCTTCATCGAACACATAGCTGTCGCACCTTGTGCCAGGGCCCTGCAGAATATGCAGAATGCCCATTCTTATTGGGACCGAGTCATGCAGAAACAGGTGCGATTGTCTAGCTTTTCCTTGTTATAATGCTTATTCATCTATGCCATCTCCAGAACCTAGCTGCTAAGGCTGCTGAAGATATCGAGAGGAGGCATGGGCAGATCGTACGTGAGATGGAGAGGCTCGGCATGGAACAGAATGGTTTGGGGAGTGGCAATGGAGCTTCAGGCAGCAGCGATGGGGATTCGGGACATGCAAGGTTACAGAAAGCTCACACATGATAGATTGGAGACAAATGCGAGTACATAAACAGCATTGTACATGCATCAAAGGGCACGATGTGTGCATGCATTATAAGCGGGTTGACGGCGTGTCCGCATTTTTCAGATCCCCCGCACAGCACGGGCACGGGCCTCATTCATCCCATGCAGCCCAAGCTCCTCGAGCCCCTGCGCAGCGATGCCCAATGATGATGTCCTTGGTGCACCATCGCGTCGCGCGCCACACCGGCAGCCGGCGTTCGAGCGTGCAGGAGCGGGGGCAGAGTCATGGTGGCAGGCTATGCGGAGGACGAAAGATAAGCAATGGCCCCTTCTGCGAAGCGAAGCAGGACTTACTCACGATGTCTGATCCAGCCCAGTTCAAGCGAACTCACGCGTGCACGGAAAGGCGTCGTGCGCGCGCGAGATCAATAGGCGCGACGAAAGCGGCCGGAACAAGAGGCACATAGGCGGGAGGCAGAAAGTCCCGGATATGGGCGGCGGGCTATGAAACGCAAAGGTGAGTAGATCGAACGCGAACAGCTTGTGCATAATTCACCATCGTCGTCCACCCAGGCATAGGCCGGTTGCGAGAAGGCGAAAGAACTTACAGGCGACGGCGGGCCCCGTGGAACAACACAAAACAGTGTCCAATGACCACGGAAAAGGACACGATGCCCCGCGGCGCATCTAACTTGATGATGACACCCTTGGCTTGCAGCTGGCGGACGGCCCTCCTGACCAGTGCCCAGGAAGGCTGCGAGATCAGGCGCGCAGGCGGGCGACGAGCGAGCTTAGCAATCTACGCGAAGGAGAATCGGTAAGTTGGAGATCGTCTCAGAAGCAAAGGACAACTCACGACAATGCATTCAGCCTAGCCCGAGCCGACAAACACCACGAGCAGCATCGTCTACGCGTCGTTGAAGGATTTGGGGGCGCAATAGGCAGGAGGGTGCGCGGCGGATGTCGCGTGAACGCAGTACGCTCCATGTCCAGCGGCAGCGTGTGACCCCCGGGCGCGTATTCAGCGCGCCTGCACCCCGCAATGACCCCGTTCCCGCTTCCGCGCTATCAGCGCAGGGCACGCGCAAAAAGACGTCGCAGCGCAACGTACTTGATGATGACACCCTCGGGGCATCTGCCTGAATGCCACCAGACGGGCAGTAGTGTGTGATAGCGCGGCGGATGGATGCGGGCAGAGGGTGTGATGCGAGGGCAGACTGCCACGGCGGGAATACGAGATGAGTACGACGTTATTCCCATATGAAACAGTGCTCACCGCATGTTCATCGTTGCGCTAATCACGGCGAGGAGCATCTCGTCCTCCGAGAGCAAACATCGCCCGCCGCGGGGTGAACCTCCGATTTTCGAGCAAAGACCTGTTTGCAGAAGTTGTGGGCGCCTCCATCACATATGTCCTGAGGAGAGGTAAGAATGCCCGAATGTTTGCATTCCGATCCTCAAAAAGTAGAGACACAGACCAAACACGCCTGCGTGTACCTCGCGCCCAGCCCAGCGACTGCAGCGTACGATGTCGCGCCCGTCGAGGAGGGGTCGGGGGCATGTCCTACATCCTCGTCCACACGCATGTCACTTACGTTACCACTCGAGGTTCCTTCATTGTGTTTGGCAAACCAGGCATGAATCCGCTAGTCATTAGACACATACGGCTGCTTTATGTAGGCTGTCAGAAACATAGCTGTATAGTATGGGCTGTTCAATATACATATATGCTAGTATGGTGCAAACAAATTCCTCCGAGTCAAGTCTGAAAGCCCTAAAGAGACGACGATGTCGACGTCAACGCTGAAGCAGAGCTAGAGGATGAGCCAGATCCAGGCCCAGAAGTAGAGCTCAAGGTTGATGGCTTGTCAGCAGTAGGATGTGGGGCTGTCTTGCGGAGTCTGTGCTGCGGGTATGGGCAGCCGTTGCGCCAGGTCTGACAGCAGGTCTTGCACATCTGGTGAAGACAACCCAGACCAGCTGGGCGGCGACGACGACAACATAGCGTACACTTCTCGACAATTCGTTGGCTGCTCGAAGAGGAGGGGGCCCGAGTCCAGAGGATGTTGAGCAAAACATCAACTGCACGCACATCGCTGATGGTGGCGGTGGATGCCTTCGGCATATCTGTCCAATGATAAACAAATTTGATAAAGATTGTAGCACCATCAAGCACTTACCGTGTGCTATAACGGTCTATGACCTGTGCTGAGGTTCGGGCGGTGGATAACGGCAAGTAAGCAAGGGCAGAATAGGTTGAATGGTTGAATGTGGTAGGCAAGAGAAGCGCAAGTTAACTTGCATTGCAATCTGGTGACGATCCGAGTCGATGGAATGCATAACCTCAAAAATAATATTGTACCATGCACAAAGTCAAAAGACCAGCCTACAATCTATCTATGACGAGCTCTCAGAAGGAGGATGTACATTAAATACATTGCGAATATCAGCCTCAAGCTCAGAATGCTTAGACAGCAAATTCAAGCCATGCTCCCACCTTGCTGGACGAGCCTTCCATACATCCCTAAAACCCACAGGATCCTCCTTCCTCAAAGCATCCTCGGTCTGAAGGCCATACTCGACCCAACGGAAGAGCGCGCCCTTTGTGTACATAGTAAAGGATGATCGGGCATCCCCGGATGCAAGGACAGTGTTGCCATGGCCCATGGATGAAGAGGGAGCGTTGATGAGCGAATGCCGTTGGAATCGTACTACCAAGCCAAGCTGCGCCAGGATAAACATAGCACTCGTATCAGCGTTGAAGTGCCCAAATGGAATGATAGAGCACCAGCCATATGGGAGGTTGCTCGTGTCGACATGGATGGTGGTAGCAGCGCCAGGCCCAAAGTTGAATGTTGCATTGGTGTATATGGGGCTATTGAACGGAATCTTGAGGTCGGGCTGGCTACCCGTGAGGATGGCCATATTTTGCTCGTAGTGTTGATATAATTTCGGCGCTGAAACTGCAAAGGTGCCTGAGGAGGCCGAGGCGTTAAGCAGGTTGCCAGCAAATACACTGGCTGAGGCGAACATACTAGCCATATATCCTGCAACCCGACGAAGGTCTGGGTTATCCAGGAGCTTATCTACTGCCTGCGCATTTCCTTTGTGGTTGGTATTCATTGGATACTAGCCAACGCAGATACTAAGTCAAAGTAAATATAGGGCCTAGAAACGAAGCTTTACCTGCTGTCCTCTACCATACGAAATGCCAGTATTGATAAAATCAAAATCACCCCTACGCTCTTTCGGGCAAGTCTTGATGGCAAGCTGGCCCCGTGCCTCCGACATGGCTACATTGATACGTTCACAGCTTGCGTCCCAATCGGCATCAGGTGGACGCCCGGCGAGCATGAGAATGATGCGCCGAAGCCTGTCTATGATTGCCACCCGTTTCCTGAAAGGCAAGGCATGAATTTGGGCCTGAATCAAATCACCGAAAATACGTACAGGCCATCCCATGCATAGTACTTGAAGCCACGCTTTCGCAGCTCTGCCCAGGTGAACAGTTTGCCTAAGAGATCTGCATCTAATGCTTGCTGCGTTGCGATGCCCACCCATGCTCCCTCTGCATGTGGCAGGTCTTTTGCGTCCTTGTCATTGAGGTCGATGAAAAGCGGCTCGGTGTACTTCACGATCATCGCCTCACGGACCTGATAGCCTCTTGCCGCGTCCTTGGCCTGCTGGAGGCGCTTTGTTTGGCGTTTGACACGCTGATGCTTATGGACTCCTTTTTCTTTTGAGGACTTGCCATTTGGCTGTGGCTTTGGCTGGGGAGTATGTTGTTGAGGCGGGACATCGAAGGCCGGAGGGGTAGTGAACACCTTGGATGGGACAGGCCGACGAAATAGCTCAGACGTGCCGGGGCGCAACAGCCGAACACGGCGAGGAGCGTCGTCATCATCATCAACAAGAAGGGGGAGCTCCTCTGCTGGATTCCCTGGAGGTGCGGGCTCTGGGGCCAGGAAGGATGGCATGGTTGGGCACGGCTTAGAATGGTTCTGTTCATCGTCCCTAGAAATGGCATCTTGAACCAGGCGGTCGAGATCGAAGCTGTCTGGGGCTTTGATAACCACATCATATGGCGAGTGAATGCGTTTCGACCGCTTTTAGAAGAACACTTGTCAGCGGCACTGATAGATTCGGCATGAGGATGGGTCTTGTACCGTTTTAGGCATGCTGTTTTGCATAGCAACAAGTAATAATTCTAGAGGAAAGCGAATATCCAGTAGGTCAGTGCCGGCTCGGACGTGCAGAAGGGACGGTGAACTCGATGGCAGCATGAGCCCCGTCGTCCTCGATCGGCGCCGTGCCCGACACCATACCGAGTACGCGCCGGGACGCGCGATGCGCATCGACGTTCCCGGAATGTGAGAACTCACCCCAATGTCGTTCGGGCCTTCGTCTAATTCGATCCGCGTCTCCTAGAGGAAAGTGAGAATCCAGTAGGTCAGCGCCGGCTCGGACACGCAGGAGGGATGGCGGACTCGATGGCAACACTAGCCCCATCGTCCTCGATTGGCGCCGTGCCCGACACCATACCGAGTACGCGCTGGGACGCGCGATTCGCATCGGAGTCCCCGAGATGTAAGAGCTCACCTCAATGTCATTCGGGCCTTCGCCTAATTCGATCCGCGTCTCCTAGAGGAAAGGGGATATGCCGTAGGTCAGCGGCGGTTCGGACGCGCAGGAGGGGCGGCGAACTCGACGGCAGCGCATGCCCCATCGTCCTCAATCGGTGCCGTGCCCGACACCATATCGAGTACATGCTGGGACGCGCGATGCGCATCGGGGTCCCCAAGATGTAAGAACTCACCTCGACTTTTATTTTCGCACCCTGGTAGCTATCTGGAGAAGGGCACTGTCAGTACGCAGATACGCAGGCAGCACCGTGCACGGTTCTTGCAAGCATCCAGCTCCCTAAGGTATGCCAGTCGGCGCCGTGCCCGACACCATACTGGCATCATCCCTCGGGCTCCGAGCACCTGCGGATGAACCGTGGTGGGAAAGGGAATGGACTGACCAGGATTTTTGATCCCAAGTGCGACTGCAGAGGTCGAGGTTGAAGGGAAGAGGGAGGTGGGATGGAGGAAGAGGCAAGGGCTGTGGTAAATATGGAACCGGGGTGACAGCCAAGTGATGGCTTCAAAGTCGCCGTGATCTAGGGGCAGAGGCCTGTGGCTCACACACCGCTGCAACACGGACGCGTTTAATGTCGTACATAGTCTGTTCGAGGCATCGTTGTGTCTCATCGTGGATGGGCCCATGCAAGCTGCGTTCAGTATGGGCCTTCAACGCGAAGCAGGATGAAGCTGACACGCACACGTGACCGCGTCCGAAAAATTAAGTCCAGCTTCCGTTTTATCGCACCCATCAAAGCGCCTTATGCCTCCACCTCCACCGACCCAGCGCCTCGTTTCTCCCCCGCTCAGGGATCCCATGCCAACAATTACACTGAATATTTTCCTCCCATCGTTCAAGATGCCGCTGACGAAGAAGATGCCGCTGCTGCGTGTGTATGCGCGCGACGCGGTGTGCGAGGGGCTGACGGGTTTATGCGCGCCTGCGTATTGCTTCATGACTGATTACATGTGCGTCGTCTGTTCTGTTTTCATGCGCACGTCGTTTGGAACCTTCCACCTCGCCGACCAACAAGCCCTCACCTCCGTGCTCACCTTCATCTTCGGCGCGTCCATCGGCCGCATCGGCGACCGCATGGGCGCGCGCACGCGCGCGTGGCTCTCGCTCGGCACCTTCATCCAGGCGCTCTTCACGATGACCGCCGCGATCGCGCTCTGGAAGACCGGGCAGGCGAGCGTCGCGGACGCGCGCGACGTGCCGACGTGGACGCGCGCGGGGACGTTCGCGTGTCTCGGGCTCATGAGCGCGAGCCTCGGCCTGCAGGGCATCATGGGCAAGCGCATCAACACGCAGTTTGCGACGACCAGTGCGCCCTCCTTCCCTCTCCTTTCGCGTGTGCGGCGCTGACGGTGCGCGCAGTCGTGCTGACGACGGTGTGGTGTGAGCTCATGGCGGACCCGATGCTCTTCAACCTCCGCCGCGCGGTCCGGACGTGCGACCACAAGCTCGTCGCGATCCTCGCGCTCTTCCTCGGCGGGTTCGTGAGCCGCGCGATCCTGCAGACTATCGGCTTCCCCGCTGCGCTCGGCATCGGTACGGTCGTGCGCGTGCTTGTCGCGCTCGCGTGGCTGTTCGTGCCCGCGAATAAGAAGCGACAGCCCACTGCGCTCGGCATCGGTACGGTCGTGCGCGTGCTTATCGCGCTCGCATGGCTGTTCGTGCCCGCGAATAAGAAGCGACAGCCCAACAGCGTTTATACCAACGAGCCTCGTGGTGTATCATCACCGCCTGGACTGTCGCCGCCGCACCATCCTGAAGTCGAGCCGCACGCCGAGGATCCGGAGAGATCGCCCAGCGTTCCTCTGCACCGCTCAGAGCTGGATCCATGACCGGTCCTTCTGCGAAGCCCTTGCCAAGCGGCTCATGAGCGCTTCGCGCTGATATGCACTCCGTCCAATCGGCTAGTCCATACGGTCCAAGTCGTATTTTCTCTGGTTCTCAGTATATTCCTAGGGGCCCTTCCGAGTACCAGAAGGGACGCGAGACGTCGACGAACCCCGTCGCGAGCATCTTCGCTGGATGCGCGGCTCGACGGGAATGACGCGCTCGCGAAGTTCGCGGCGGACCTCGAGGCGGCGTGCGTGGAGGTTATTGGTGCAGACAGCGTCATGGCGAAGAACCTCGCGCTCGCGATCCACGGGCGCGACATAAGAGCGTCGTCTTCTCCGCGGACGTGCAGCGCACAGTAAGCATCTCGCTGCCCGTCCCACCATGACATGTGGCTGACGCGGGCTCGGTAGAGGGAGATCTCGGCGCTGCAGATGGCACACCATGCGCGGCAGCGGCGCATGCACTCGCTCGCAGACCCGCTGGAGGCGCCACGCTACCGCAACGCGGGCTACGCCATGTACACCGTTGTCCGCGAGGAGGGTCCGAGCGTACTCTACCGCTGCATGACGCTCACCGCACTGCGGTAGGCGACGAACCAAAGTGCGCATTTCCGCCAGAGTCGACGGCTCTACATCACGTTCTCGCGAGTTCAGGCAAATGTATAGTAACCTTTGATCCACATACGCATAAAGTACAAATCTAAAGCTGACTACACTACAAAGAGTTCACATCCATGTCCCATGCAAGTTGCTGTGTATACTCGAAGTGATGGTGCATGATAGGTATGCTATGTTTGGTGCTAGTCTGTGCTGTGGAGGAGATCTTGCTACGAGCCCGGGGGTGCTGCTAAAACCTATATCGCTCAGGCGTCGGGTCGAAGTAGAGTGTGAACGGGACGAGTCGCCCGTCGTCGTCAAAAGCCAAATGGTCATGCAGCTCGGGGTCGAGTTCATGGTACCAGCGATCGGCAGCGGGTCCTGGCTCTGTCACATTCCCGAGGATCCAAGGCGTGTCTTTTTCCCCTGGGTCAATGCCGAGAGGGGCATTCAGCGTGTAGAAGCGGTGGGGTGGCAGCAAGCCAAGGCTATCGGCAGAGGAAATACCGGGAGTAGTGTGGCGGTCAGAAGCAGTTGAGTCAAAGAAGTCATCGAGTGAGAGGCTCGGTGTGCTGCTCTTGCTAACAGATAGTGCAGGAAGGGTGTCGCCCAACGGTGGTGTCAAGCTACCAGAAGAAAGCATCGAAGCAGATGCAGCGTCGTCAATTACAGCAGGGAGGGCCTGTGTTGACGGAGGTAGAAGTGATGGGTCGATCTGATGCCTTGATAGCGAGCAGAGTGCGTTGAGTGTGATGGACTGTGTGTAGCCGCAGTGATGGCGGCACATGTTGTGTGTACACGACTCCTTGGAGGGCCTGACCTTATAGCAGGACCCAAACTCGCAACGTGCAACGTCTGGATCTGAACCCCGGCGTTTCTTGATGGTAGACTTCAGACGGGTGCCAGACTCAAGAGCGGCGGCAGCGGCAGCGGCAGCAGGGACACCACTGGGCAAAGGGCATCGTCGCTTCATTGAGGAGATGGTTGATGCCGGCGTGGCCTTGGGCATGGCGTAGTACAGCAGCTGTAGTACTTTCGTAGCTTTAGTACATCACATCTTCATCTAGTAAGCAAGAACATACGGTGGACTTTGCTTTCCGAAAAAGGTGAGGAGGGAAAGAGCGACGAATGCCCCGCCAGTCCTGCAACTGGGTTTTATACCACCAATGAACATGTTCAAAAACACGTACCTCATGCCCAATTCCAGCAGGAATTCGTCACAGGTCACAGCCGCGCACAAAATCGCCATGCAAGTACACCTCAGGCTTCTGCGCCAGGTTAAGCTGATCTGGAGTGAACTCGATGAGCACAATCCAAGCAAGGATCAATGACATACTTAGGTGCGTGTGCTCGCAATGGCACAGGCTGTTCGGTGGGCGCTTCCGAGCAGGAGCACGTGCCTCTTAGTCTCCTAGAGGCAGAGTAGACAAGACTCAACACTTCGTACCTCAGGATCGTCTATCTGACGTGCCTCTACCAATTATCAATAATCATGTCCAATGCGTTCCCTGTGCGCTCAAAGCTCGGCATGAAAAAGACCCTCACGTTCAAGCACAAGGACGATTTTCCCATCATGTTCCAGTACAAGGAGGCCCCGGCCCCGTGAGTCTTGCCTGACCATGCAGCTCATGTCTTCTGACCCACCAACAGAGACTTCCCCATCGAGCTTCTCGAGGCGAAAATCAGCGGCGTGAAGGTGGCATTCACCAACTTAATTGAGAAAGCGTCACCGAGCCCGTCGTCAAAGCCACGATCCTGCTCTCCAAGTCCGGCTTCATCTCCGTCCCTGAGGCATTCGCATTTGGGGAGCTCAAGGACGACTCCATCACCGGTAAGTCATCCCTCGAGAGCTACCTCTACCGCCTGCGCGACAAGCTCCAGACCGACGCGCAGCACCCCTTCATGAAGTGCTCCAAGGACGCCGAGTGCGCTGCCCTCGCGCAGCAGCTCAACGCCATCGAGACCTGGTTCCACGACCATGCCGAGCACGCAGACATGCGCGCGCTGTGCGAGCAGTCTGCCGCGCTCGAGGCACTCGAGCGCCCCATCGTGCACTGCTACAAGGAGATCGAGGAGTTCCCCCGCGCGCTCAACAACTCGCAGATGTGGAATTGGCGGACGCAGCTCTTCCCTCGCCGACGCGAAGCACAACCTAACCGCGCGAGCGGCGCGGTGGGGAAGTATCCGCACGAGGAGCTCGACGCACTGGAGCGCACGCTGAAGGAGCACGAGCGCCGACTGAACGAGTGGGTCGTGAAGCAGAAGATGGTCAAGGTGAACAAGGAATGGTCATTGAGACGAGCGAGATGCGCGAGCACGCGGAGAAGCTCGAGAAGCATCTGCAGCAGCTCGTGTTCAAGAAGCCGCCAAACATGGGCTCGTCGGATGTGTTTCTCCTCGGCACGGTGTGCAGCGTGAGCTGCGACGGGCGCAAGTGCTACAATCTCAAGGCACGCACTGTCGTCACTTAGAATACATAGCTATACAATATAGATGTAGTCTGTTCATGATTCCTTGGATCAAAACTCTGGGAGGCCTGAGTACAGGTAGTCACAAATGCGGTACAAAGCGAAGTAAAATAAAAACATTTCTACAACAACGACAAAGCCATAAGACAAAAAAATATGCAGTAGCCATGTCAGTCATCAAGTATAATCACGTCGTCATCATCAAACAGGTCTGGTGCAGGCGCTGTGGCAACTATAGTAGAACCACGCTTTCGGGACTTGGACCAGCCGCTCACCGTCTTGCGCCAATTGCACCAGAGGCCCGAGGAATTGCGTGGGGCAGACACGGCTTGACTGCGTTCCGCCTCACTTGAGGCTTCCCAGATGCGACGCTGTTCATACCAAGTTCCCTTGACGTAGGGAACACTACTGGGGACAAGCAGGCTCCAGCGTGCCTTTTGGCTGAGCTTCCCGGTGATGCCGCCCATCGCGGTGAAGAACTCAGCCATATCAGCAGCATACATCTGGTTGATCCAGTCTGCACTAGTAGGAATGACACTGGGACGACACCATAGTGGCTCAATGCCCTGTGGTTCAGGTGATGCAGATGGAGGTGGTGTGAGGAGAGAAAGATGGCCTAGCAGTGGAGAGGCAGAGACAAGAGATACTGGGCTGCCTGGGGCCAAGTTCGGGGTCGAAGAAGCAGAGGATGGCCTAGATTGGGAAAGCGCAAGGCGAGGGCCCCGAAGGATGGGCGAAACAGATTCGTCACCAAGATCGCGGGCACGTTTTGAAAGAGAGCTTGAAGGCTGTGACCTAGCATGTACGGAGTCAAAGTCCACAGTGATTGAAACGCCCGAGGCACGAAAGAAAAGAGCGATGGGCTGTCTAAGATTCTTGAGGGAAATAACATGATCAAGACGTTCTCGCAGCCAGATAGATCCACGTTCAGCGAACTGTTCAACGCAGGAGGTCGGACTCAAGCCGCACTCATCAAGAAGATCTGGGTGTTGCGCAAGACTGAATGTAGGCCACGTCTTGAGACCTTGCTTGCGGTGATGGGTTGGCAGCTGGCCATTCTGAAGGGAAAATAGATAAGCAACCAAGCCAGGTCATCAAGACGTCAACGCCATACCTCACGCCAAAACCAGAACTCTACCTGGTGTACGATGGAAAGCTCATTCTCACGCCGTTGCCGCTCAGCGTTTAGATGTGCATCAATTTCAGCACGCCGGCGATCATGGTCATTGGACCACTTGGTACCCGCCGGCTTCCGAAATTGCTTTGGCGGTGACTGCGGTGGCATACCAGGCTGAGACGGGGGAAGGAAGTCTGAGTCTATGCCCAGGGGTGTGGGCGGTGGAGCCTCGGACTGGTTCCATACTTGTGTGGATGTAATAGACTGGGAATTAGAATACTGTGAAGATGTCGGTGGCACTGATGAGCCAGAATGGACAGGACATCCACCGTCTGCGAGGCAACATTTCTTGCACATCTGGCGAGTGCAACGATCTGTCAGACGTTGTCGCTGGCAAAACGGCTGTGCGCAGATCGGCTTGCCAGGACGGGGGCCTGCTCTATGGGATCTGTGGGATGTAGTCGATGATGAGGGAGTGGCGGAAGGCGGGGTGGAGTCCTCGACATATTGGGTTCCTATGGAGATCCCAGGGCGGGTAGTCCGGTACTTCTCGACGTCGTGAAGTAGCTCCTCGAGCATCGCTGGGCTCAGCCAGACAAAGCAGTCACATCGGTGACACTGAGAGTTGTCAGCCTGGCATGCCTGGAATGACGAAAGTATCACTTACACTTCTGTAATGATTGCCCTGATTCTCCGTCCTTGTACAGAGGATCGCCGCTCGGACCTCACACTTGCACTTGGTACATGGCAGGTGCGCCTTTCGCAGCACAGCCCAGGCCTGATCTTGTGTGAGAACAGAGCCCGAAAAGAAATACGTAATTTCATTGAAAGACATGGATCGATAAGAGGCAGGTATCAACGGCGGCGTGGAGGGAACGAATGAAGGGAGGGGGATGAACTACAGACGGCGGGCAGGCGAACCATGAGCAGAGCGGGCGCGCGATCGGGATGGCGTCATTGCTGTCAGGCGATAATGAGATCGGGCGATCTCAATCTGCCGCCGGGCGATCTCAATCTGCTGCCGGGCGATCGCAATCTGCTGCCGGGCGCTCGACCGGCCAGATCTGAAACGCCGGTCGGCCGCAGCCGGGATCGTCGGGCAGTCGCGGACTGGCAGTCCCTGGCAGTCGCAGACATCCCGATATACGTACTTTCACGGAGACTCAGTCTCAAAAAGCCTCAAAGCCTGAGACTACAGCCGGGGGTCAGGCTTTTCAAGACCGAGACTTTGAGGGGTTTCTGGGTCCCTTCAGCTCAGGCCCGCGTGAACTGGCTGGCTGTGCAGTTAATTTCGCTTCGCGTCTCCTCGTAAGCATCCATGACGTTTTTGAGTCGCTTAACGCGAAAAAGCAGGACTTCGTGTACCATACAAAGCCTCCAGTCGCAAAGAAGCCAGACTAAGTCGTGCGAATGTTCTCATCGCCTGATCTCCGACATGAGGCTTCAGACTTGAGGATGTCCATCTCTGACAGCAAGGTCTATAAATTTGTAGGAATGTCCGCAGTCGAGCTCAATGTTTCAATATATGAACTATGTGTAGTGTGAACAGAGTTCAATGAAGTGTTCCGAACAAGGTAAGCCGTGGTCATCGCACAGGATTCAGAATTGTTCAGAGGTTCCCGACTCTAACGAAGTACGGTCGCACGACGTCACAAAGGCAGGGTTAAACAAATTGAGTAGTATACATGTCTTTCAAGATAAATTCGCTAATCCGCGAATTGTACTAGGTTGATGAGCGAGATTGCCTTCTCGGAGCGTGGTCTGACGCAGCATTCATACGTCTTTGGGTGCCTAGAGTGGTGCAGAAACACTCAATAGTATCTATTCAGGATTCAGGTTGGAGAAACGTACCTGATCATACTGCCTGCGAACTCTTGAAGTGGCTCAACCGTCCGTCCGTCCTTGATAACTTTCGAGATGTCGAAAACCGACAACGACATGGCGCAAGCCATGAATATTTGAGCAATTGCCATCTGTATCCCTGTCGAAAACGGTCGATCTCAAGGGCATACCGCGTTTATTTTTTATCGTACCTGGACAAATCCTATTTTCGCGAAGCGTCAGCGCAGTCTCAGTAAAGCAGTCATTGACGTGGCTCACCTGCGCCCAAAACCGAAGACAAACGTGAGTGGATCATGTTCAGGCTCTTTGGATTCGCTGGCGATGAATCTCTCAGGAATAAAGTCTTTCGCGTTCTTATACCTTTCCTCATCGCGAGAGAATTTCCTATATTTGGAATTCAGAGTAAGTATGTCCAATCCCGACCAAACGACGGCATGAAGATACCAGATATTGGGCACAATGACGGCGTCCTTGGGAATGAAGTATCCGTCCTGAACGTCGTCCTCACTGGTACAATGTGCCACGCCTGGACTCGGAATTCAAGTTCTGCAACGTCGATTAATCTCATAAACGTACCCTGTGGTAAGATCGGGTTCCAGCGCAGGAGTTCCTTGACGAGGGCATCGAGATATGGGAGGCGGTCACGGTCCTCGAATGAGGGAAGCCGATCATTTCCTACAACTGCATCTAGTTCTGCCTGTGCCCTGCGCTGCACGTCTGGGTAGAGCGTCATCGCTAAGAAAAATGCGGAGACAATGCCGACCGTCTGCGGATCATGTCTGCATCGGGAAAACGCGTTTATGGGATCAAGAGATCTGACGCACTGTGTCCGCTCCAGCTAGTCCCAAAGTTAGCGAGCCAGCGAGTTATGCAGAATGCATGGACTCACCACCCATGATAGAAGATGCCACGTATTTGATCTGCATTTCCTGCTCAAGAGAAAGGCCCTCTTGCTGCAGATGGGTAGATGTGAAGGATGGCAAAGCAGTTCCTCTTTCCTAACAATATAATAGGATTTCGTGATGACTGATAGCAGCAGTTCACCCACTAACCATTTGCTCCTTGACGAATTGATGTGGGACGTCCGCCAAATTCGAAAACGCGGCGGCAACTGCCTTTGCTCGCTCCTTCCACGACGTCCCAGGAAACCAGCTGGGTACGCGCAGCACTGCAAAACAACTTCATGTCAGCTAGCCTTGGCGTCTCGATGTAACTTACAGATGGGAAACGTATCCGCCCAAAAGGCGCCGGGTTCCATGACCTCCGCAAAGCCTTTGTTCCATATTTCTGCTATGTCAATGTAGGGATCGTCGTTTTCCTTCACGCGGTAGCCGTGAGCAATCATCGTGATGGTGGCACCGACGGTCCTGACAACCGATTACTACTTGACGTGAAACCGATGGGAACTGAGGACTCACAAACGGATGTGCTTCTGCACGTCATCTGGGTTTGGTCTTTCAAGTATCCGCCTCAACATACGATGCACCTCCGTCTCGATTGTACGATGGTACTGCTTCATACTCGCTCGCGTGCCTATGGAGCGGTGCAGCAAGGCCCGCGCGTCGCGAAGCCGGGTTCCGTTGGGAAAACAGACAATACTGTCTTTCAAACCGACCATTTCGCCCGCGACCGCAAGGACCGGTCTATCAGAGTATATCACACTTTTCTTGTCTAGCATGTTCGTCGCAGCCTCAAGCGAGTTAACGATGATTGTGGACTGTCCGAACAGCTTGACATGAATGATACCACCTGGTTTCTGAGATTAGGAACGAGCGACGGGAAATGCGACTGTTAACGCACCCCATTTCTTCTCCCATTCCATGAAGACCTCGTGCGCTCGTGTTCTAGGCATGTCGAAAACGTTGCCGATAAGCGGCCATCCTCTTGGCCCAGGTGGAAAAGGTATCGGCCGTCGGGACGCAGATGCTCGATTCAAAAGCCAGACTACGACGGTTAGAATACCAGCACAGAGCGTGGCATTCTCGGAAAAGGAGAATGACCAAGGCATAATGTCGAGAGGGTAGATCTGCAACATTGCAGTCATATCCAGCTGCGAGAAGCCTTGAGATATAGTCACGATAGTGTCCTTGGAATAAGGTAACGGGGCTCCATGCAGTCGGGACCGAAGGAAGGTGATACTCACATTCATATAGTTCTAATTACCTCCGTATTGACGCATCAGGTCGGGCTGGTGTCTTGCGCTCTCAGTAAGTATAGCGTCCGAGGAGCCTTCGGCGTCCAACAGAACGTCACGAGTGTTCCAGTGAAGAACTGACTCTGCGGATCGGTGCCACATGTCGAGAATAAGTATGTGCCGTGATGAATGTAGACGACGTTATTATGACATTTCAACGACAAAGGCTAGTTTAGCATGGGCGTCACGGAGGATAAAGTAAGTAAGTTACCTTCAAGATTACTCACGTCCCCGCAATGGTAGCGCCCCTGTGTGACTTCGTCAGCACTACTCTAAGCAAAGGCTTCCATGCCAAGATCCATACGTTTTAAAGCCTTCAAAAGCCGTATCGCATAGATTATATACGTATGTGTAAAAGCAAAGATGCCGCTTACTATGCAAGGTTGTGGTTCGAAACCTGGAGCCAGGCCCAATGCATGGTTCGTTCCAGACAGCTCATGTCTTGCGTCTTCTCGCAGTGTCTCTGCGTGATACTGCCATCTTGCCCATGTCTTGAGAGTCAGGAACGATGAATGCCATGCAAGGAATGCAGGCAAGACGAAGGGGCCACTGGCGACGATCGTAGTCGCGTCCATCGGATGGGCGCTTATTTAAGCGCCCGTCGCGCTCTTGGTATGGTATAATTGTGTATAAGGCTTTCATCGCGTTGTTTACCACAGGGCAGTTAAGCATTTTCGAGGACAGGAGAGGCGACTCTAATGGATGACTGGATGACTTTCCCCAGGATAAATCAATGTTATAGAGGCCTCTTTTCTGCTTGACAGCGCTCCCATAAGGCCTCGTCAACCAATCGGGTTGCCCCGACGAGCCTTATTTTGACGTTGACCTGCGCTGAAACATATCATAACATAAATCAATTGCTGGGGAAAGTCACCCACTTTCCCCAGGATAAATTAATGTTATGGAGGCCTCTTTTCTGCTTGACAGTGCTCCCGTAAGGCCTCCTCAACCAATCGGGTTGCCCCGATGAGCCTTATTTTGACGTTGATCTGCCCAGAAACATATCATAACATAAATCAATTGCTGGGGAAAGTCATCCAATATTACCATTTCAAAACCCCACGTGTATTCCACGTGTAGCCGAGGGGTTGACATCGAAACAAAAGTAAGTATCAAACAGACCAGGCTTTCGAGTCCCGAGTTCTGCACGGCGATCGCTCAGATCCTGTTTACTGTGTGTCGGGGTAGTCGCCTAATCTACGAATTGCGCTAGGTTGATAAGAGAGGTCGCTTTCTCGGAACGTGGTTTGATGCTGCATTCATATGTTTTCGGATGTCTAGAGTCGTAAAAAGACAACTCATTAACAAATGCAGGATTTGAGGTCGCAAAAGACATACCTGAGGATACCACCATCAAATTCTTGCAGGGGTTCCACCGTCCTTCCGTCCTTCACAACCTTTGAGATATCGAAAACCGATAGTGACATGGCACAAGCCATGAATAATTGAGCGAGTGCCATTTGGATTCCTATTGCGAAAGGTCAAGTTCAAGCATGTGAGGTGCCCGTTCTTCCATCATACCTGGACAGATCCTAATTATACAAGATTTCAGCACAATCTCACTATAGTAACTATACAAGTGGCTCACCGACGCCCGAAACCAAAAACAAAGGTAAGCGGATCACGTTCAGCCTCCTTGGCTGCATTGGCGATGAATCTCTCGGGAACAAAGTCCTCTGCGTTCTTATACGTCTCCCCGTCGCGAGAGAATTTCCTAGATTCAGAATCAGAAACATGCCCAATCTCGACCAAATATACGAACACACCAGACATTGGGCACGACGACAGCGCCCTTGGGGATGAGATATCCGTCTTGTATGTCGTCTTGCGTGAGACGATGTACAAGGCCTGCGCTCGAAACTCAAGCTCTGCGCCGCTCATCAAGGTAATACGCGTACCCTGCGGAACAACAGGGTTCCAGCGCAAAACTTCCTTGACGAGGGCATCGAGATATGGAAGACGGTCGCGGTCCTGGAACGAGGGAAGCCGGTCGTTTCCTACCAAGGCGTCTAATTCTGCCTGCGCTTTGCGCTGCACTTCGGGGTAAAGTGTCATCGCTAAGAAAAACGCCGAGATGGCGGCGACCGTCTGTGGATCATGATCTTCATTAGAAGCTTGAAAGATTAAGAGAATTATGATGGTGCTTCGAGACCCAACGCACCGTATCTGCCCCAGCTGGTCTCACAATTAGTGAATGAGTAAACTATGCATGCCGTGGCTGCTCACCTCCCATGATGGCAGAAGCTGTGAATTTGATCATAATTTCCCCCTCAGGAGAAAGGCCTTCTTGCTCCAAGTTGACTGAGGTGAAGGAAGGTATAGCAGTTCCTCTTTCCTAGTAAAACAATAAGTCTTCGGGTGACCGATAGAGTTGTTTGCAGACCGACCATTTGCTCCCTGACAAATTGATACGGAACATTGATCAAGTTCGAATGAGCGACGGAGATCGCCTTCACTCGTTCCTTCCACGAGGTCCCAGGGAACCAGTCGGGTACATGCATCACTGGAGGACAGCGTAAGTCAAGCTCATCCTTGCGTAACCTTAGATATCTTCGGATTTTGAACTTACGGATGGGAAACGTATCAGCCCAGAAAGCACCAGGTTCAATAATCTTCTCGAACCCTCTGTTCCATACCTCTGCTATATCGATGTAAGGGTCGTCTTGCTCCTTCACACGATAGCCGTGAGCAATCATTAATATGGTAGCACCGACAGTCCTGTAACTGATCAATATTTGATATCACCAGTCGGAACGGAGGACTCGCAAGCGAATATGTTTCTGCAGCTCAACTGGGCCTGGCTTCCCGACGATCCGCTTCAACAAGCGATGCATCTCGGCCTCAATCGCAGGATAGTACTGCTTCATGCTCGCTCGAGTGCCGAAGAGACGATGCAACATGCCTCGTGCTTCGCGAAGCCGGGTTCCGTTAGGATAGTTGACGAGGTTATGCTTGAAGCCAACCATCTCGCCAGCAACCACGAGGACAGGCCGGTCAGAATAGATCGCGCTTTTCTTGTCGAGCATATTCGTCGCAGCTTCGAACGAGTTCACGATGATCGTTGATTGTCCGAATAACTTGACATGAATGATATCCCCTGAGTTCTGACATTGAGAGTGGGTAATAGTAAAGGTGACTGAGAACGCACCCCATTTCTTTCCCCACTCCACGTAGACTTCGTGCACTCGCGACGAAGGCATGTCGAAAATATTGCCAATAAATGGCCAACCTCTTGGACCGGGTGGAAGAGGTGCTGATGGGCGGGACGAAGACATCCTACTTACAAGCCAGAGACCAAAGACCAAGATGCCAGCACCTAGCAGTGTGCCTTCAGGCGGCACCGAGAATGACCAGGTCATAATGTGGGTTGGAAGAATCTGCAGTGTTGTAATCGATGCCAGACGCAGCTGCGAGTCAAGCTGTCCAGAGAGATCGCGAAACATAGCTATGAAAGCGCTCTTACTTAAGTGAAGTGGACATTTCTGCCATCAGGACAGAGGAAAGCGATACGCGTGGCCATATTGTCCTGACTATCTCCTCATCAACGCGATGAGGTCGGGGTGGGGTAGTGTTTTGCGCCGCCAATATAACCTCCGGTGAAAGCCTTAGAAGTTCAACAGAAGATCACGAGTGTTCGAACGAAGAACCTACCCTGCGGACTGCTACCATATATCGACAGCAGACGTCACGGTGAAGGCAAACGATACTGTGGTGACGCTTGCGAAGGCCAACGCCACCTAACAACAAGGTCCAATTCTGCTGTCGATATCAGGTCGGATGAAGTACGCCGCTCCATACCCGCAGCTTCTCTGACGTTCCTGCAACCGTAGCGGTCAGTACTGTTTTAAGCAACAAGTCCCATGATGAGATGCATACCTTCTAGGTCTCCGAAAAGCCGTGGACATGCTCCATAGGACCAAAAACCACCTCCCCTGCGGATCTACAATTCGAAATCAGATGTTGAGGGCAGCTCTGGTTCGATCTTGCTCCGAATTCAGACTTCCAAGCTGTTGGCATAAGAACGATAATCCTAGAACGAGAGGTCAGTGGCACCTTTGGAATATTTTCAAAGCTATCATCGGCGCATGTGCTTTCTTCCACAATGCGGTCGAGATAACTAAGTAAAGGTGAACAGCAGGTCAGACGTTATCTCGACAAGCTCATGCCCGCGGAGACGGTTTGCATGTGACCAATAGCTCGAGATACCCTGTGAAAGCGCCTCCGCGGAATTTTCTGCATGCCAAGCTCAACGAGGGAGTTGCGCGGATAGACCGCTGTGAAACTCGACGCTTTCGTGAGCGGCAAGCACCTCTGCCAACGAAAAGTCAATTAATGCTGACTGTACGTTGCTGCCGAATACTCACCGAATGCTCCCGACACTCTGCCAGGTCTGTAACTCCCAACACGTTGCTGCATGTCCGGTAAAGTGCTGGTCAGCGGAGGTCAAGATTAGTTTGGCTGTACCCATGAGTTGAAAGTCGGCCGACGAGGCCAGATATCTGCGGCTTCAGCTTCAGAAAGTCATTCTATCGGTGGCGTATAGATTCCAGTTCGTCTAAGTACTGGACGTTTCGGTGGGCGGTGAACAATATCACGGTAAGAAAGACTGAGCAGCAGTAGGTGGCAGCAAGGTGGCAGTAATGTTTGCGTCAGCGTCTATATAAGCGCCCTGGGTTGCTGGTGCGTAAGCGCCAAATGCCCTCGTTATTTATTGCTGTAACTTGCCTTCAGCCTTCATATGAAACCACAGAAAGTTTGACTTCAAGAACATGTGAGTATCAGGATTCGAAGTCTTTTGTCTCCATGCTCAGCGTCTCTGGCACAGCAGTCTCATTTCTCATCGTCGTACGTGCATGCTTCTTGCGGCCAAATAAAAGTGTTTGGAACTATCTGGCGGGCCAGGCTTTCAACTTGTTCTTCCAGCCAACGCGCCTCCGACAAAGCTTTCGCGGGCAGCATCCTCATGATGAGTTTTAATTACCTTTGTTTTAAGATTGTCAATCTCATCGTAGGGACGCGTGAGCGCGCCGCGGAGCCAATAGCGGACCCTCCGATGTCTTGGCCAACCTGTGTGTTCCTGTGACGCTGGAACCAGACAAGCCTCCAGCTATTCACGGCGTATCCAGAGGATCGCAGTTATTTGCACTGCACTCGATTCTGTGGGTTGGTTCTGATACTTCCAGAAAAGTAGCTTTCAGAAGTTCGAAGGCATCGCCCTGAACAGCCCGCAGGCTTACCCCGCATCGCGCATCCAGCGCGGCAATATTTACATCCTGTTCACCAAGAGCCTATGTGCACTTCCCTGCATTGCCCAAGGCCCTTGGTCCCGTGGCCCAGAGCGTCGCGGATTCTTCGTTTTCTCCAGTGCCCCAAATTGCTATTATGTATTCATGCGCGCTGCAGGAACTTCTGCGAGTACAGTGAGTCAAGTTGTCAAGATCCGGGCCCGTCATCTACATCTCTCAGATTTCATGCCGGTCTCCGTCTGGAATCAACGATACGCGCACGACGGAGTTGTTCATCCGGGGGCTTTTCACGAGAAGCTCTCTTCTGACCGCTGGAGGCGTGCGCATGCAGCTAATGGAGGTG
Source organism: Hericium coralloides (assembly GCA_003675405.1). Lineage (NCBI taxonomy): Eukaryota > Fungi > Basidiomycota > Agaricomycetes > Russulales > Hericiaceae > Hericium > Hericium coralloides. The sequence goes on along the minus strand of QUOP01000018.1, from coordinate 457,536 downwards.
AGTGGCCAATGATATCTCATCCGCTTTGTCTGGGCTGATGCTCGGCAAAACTAACTGACCAGGTGCTTCTCCGACCGGCGTCGTAATTCTCCAGCTTCCGACGGCTCCACACGCCAATGGGCCGCGCTCGCCCCTCTTGGCTTCGCACTCTCCACTTTTCTTTCGATCTGCTCACTTTGGCAGCATCGTGCTAGCGCCGTCCAGATCCGGTGCCAAGCGCCTAGTATGGACGCTAGCCATTAATTGGCTATGGTGCCCGTCGATCGGGGGATACACATACACATCCTGTCTACGGCCTTTGCCGCACGGCGTCCTTCTGAGAACGTCACGACGCCTTGGGTGGGTGCTTTGTCTGCCTAGTTTGTTCCGCCCTTGTTGCTGATCATGAGCCTAGTGGGCAGTACGACTGCCTTCACGGACCAGCGTGATGTCAGATCGAAGTTCAAGATGTGCGCTCGCAGGGCAATGCGCATGGAAGTCGCGCCCAAGTTGCGCCTGGTTCTAATGGCTCTGGAGGTCATAGGAACCGGCGTCATTGCTAGCTTCTACGGAGCTTCTATTCTCCGCGCCGCTTTGCCTTCGACTCTGCTCTCTTTAATAAGTGTAAGTGATGAACGCTGTGATGTTAGATCGAGGGGTGGCTTCACGAGAAAGGGAAAGAGCTGTAGGTCCCCGCGGCGCCTGGCCTTGTTCCATCGAGGTGCAATGACGCTGGCCGACCGCCTCTTGTCCCCACAATGCTTCTTTCCCAGCCCATCCTGCGATGTAGCATAGGTGACGGACTCAATCCTGCTATTGTTAAAGTCATGTTTGTAATTCCAACCTGTATGAGTCTTCTAATGACGCATGGCGCCCTGGTTAGCTGTGATACTGCTGTACAACCTGTACGCCTACCCCGCATCTTTGCAGGAGTCGGAACCATAAGTCCATAGACATGTGAACGTGTTGATAAACTGAGCAGTACATTCTGCGAACGTGTCCCCGCAGAACACACTCTATCGAGGGCGCCTAAGTCACGGTCCGTTGCCCCATCAAGAAAAGACGACGAGCGCCGGCCGCGCCCACTTGCCATCTCGCGGTCCAATTTGCTCCGTCCAATACGACACGGTCGTCCCGGTTGTGCTCAGGGCAAAACCGCTGGGCGCCTATGCGGTGCACTTGTGATGCCTCGCGTATCATACAAGAAAGAGCGATGGCAGTTGACTCGGGCTTCGAGATTGCAGTTATACCCAGCCCAGTTACTACATCCCCCGAACCTATTCATACTGCTCGCATAAAACCCCATCGTTCTGTGGTGAAGCAGCCTAGCTTCGCGCTACCCGGTCCACCACGGCTACACATCCTGCGCACGCGCCGAGACGGCGACACCGAGCTCGATACCGATGGTCGCCAACGCAGACGCGACGAGGGCGCGATCGCACGGGCTGCAGCGAGCAGCGAACCTGCTGACGAGCCGAGGGCATCCGCTGCCAGAGCTAAAGGAGGTGCTGGTCGAGAAAGGCGGCGACGGCTCCGACGACGCACCTTGCATCCCGCCACCGCGCATCCCGTCGCCCATGCCTGGCTCGCCGCCTCCGCCTCAGGCGCACCGTCGCAGCGGCAGCTTCTCCTCGCTGCGCCGCACATTCACGAACGTCAAGGATTTCTCCGTGTCGACGCTCTCGCTCTCGCGCTCCAAGTCCTGGCGGTTTGCTACTGCAGAGGGGGTCCCGAAAAGGAAGGCAGAGGGTCATGGCAGGAGCATGTCCGATGTCCTTCCTGCACGCCCGCACATCGTGTCCCCTACCCCGCGGGGCATGTCTGCCGATGACACAACGGACGTGCCAGTGGCGCAGGATGTCTTCCTGTCCCCGGAGCTTGAACACGCGGAACCCACACATTTTCTTAGTGCGAGCATGCCCGAGCTCGCTGCCCCAGGTGCTCCTGGCGAGCCCATCGCACAGAAAGCATCCATGGCAGATTTCACAGTGCCGCAGCTGCTCCAGCAGGGTACGCCAATGACCAAGGTTTCCGCGAAGAAGCAGCAGCGCGTTGTATTCAGGCTCGATCCTGATCAGGGCCAAATCATCTGGGAGGCCAAGAAGCACAGAATCAGTACGTTTTCCATACTGCTTGTTACTGAACCGAATCCTTATAATATATGCGTCAGTCCCCATAGAGAATATCAAAGAGCTTCGCTCGGGCTCGGACGCGCGGTACTATCGCGAGCAGTTTCAGCTGTCACAGGAGTACGAATCCCGCTGGCTTACGATCATCTACATCCTCGACGGGCGCTATAAGACATTACACATCGTCGCACCCACCCGCGACGTCTTCCAGATGTGGGATGTCACTCTTCGCAAGCTCTACGCCGTCCGCCAGGAGCTCATGAGTGGTCTCGGCAATCTCGACCTGCGCGAAGCCGTCTGGGAGAAACAGTACTGGAAAGGGGCGGACGAGGCCGCGGACCAGAAGCTGTACTTTGAGGACGTCGAGAAGTTGTGCAGGAGGCTGAACATCAATCCCTCGCGGGAGGATTTATTACGACGGTTTCAGGTTGGTCTTCACACCCTCTGCCCATGAAATCATCTAACTCCAATTCACCATTACAGCAAGCAGACATACAGAATCGCGGCTTCCTCGACTTCGCGGACTTCCAGCGTTTCGTGAAGTTGCTCAAAGCGCGTCCCGAGATCGACCGCCTGTACAAGAAGCTCTGCGCAGCGCACCACGGTGTCTTCAATCTGCACACCTTCGAGCACTTCATGCGCGAACAGCAGAAGGTACGTCATCGTGTCATGACATCACTCTTCTTCTCATGCACATTCGATTAGTCTTCCCTCAGCGTCTCCGAGCTCAAGCGCATCTGGGCCCGCTACGCCTCGTGCCCTGACACCGACAACAGCAACAGCAACCAACCTCCGCAGATCCCGGTCGATATCGCACTCAATGAGCGTGAGCGCGATGGGCAGCAGCGGCCGCACACGCCCCATGCCCATTCGATACTCACACAAGAGGCTTTCACATCGTTCCTCCTGTCGCCTGACAACGCCGCGTTTGCGGACCAGCACGGACGGGTGTACCATGATATGACGCGGCCGCTGCCGGAGTATTACATCTCGTCCTCGCACAATACGTATCTCGTCGGGCACCAGCTCGTGGGCGACAGCACCATCGAGGGGTACATCCGAGCCCTGCTGCATAGCTGCCGCAGTGTCGAACGTGGGTCTCGAGTCTCATCTTCATTCACGTAACTGACAACAAATTCCCAGTGGACATCTACGACGGCGAAGGCGCGCCCGTGATCTATCACGGCAAGACACTCACGACGAAGGTGCCCGTGCGCGAGGTCTGCCAGGTGATCGCGAAGTACGCGTTCGTGGTGTCACCGTACCCGATCATCATCTCCGCCGAGGTGCACTGCAGCGTCGCGCAGCAGGACATGCTCGTTGACATCATGTCGGAGGTGTTCGGCAGCGCGTTGGTGCGTGCGCCGCTGGAAAGCGAGGAGGGCAGAGATGTCAAGATCGAGAGGCTGCCGAGCCCTGAGGACTTGAAGGGCCGGGTGTTGCTCAAGGTGGATTTCGCTCTCGATTTATGGTGATAACTGGGTGCTGACACGGTGGTGCAGGCGAAGAACCTGTACGTCTCGGAGAGCGAGGCTATACGGCCTGACGAGGTCTCAGTCGGTGTCGAGTCATCGGCATCGACCGAATCGTCCTCGACCGACAGCGAAATGGTACATGGTAAGTTGTTCTCTTCTCTCTTTACGAACGAAAAGGCAAATTCGGCCTTCCACAGAGATGAAAGCAGAGATGAAAGAGATCAAGTCCGAACTCAAATCCGAGCTCAAATCCGAATTGCACAAAGCGCGCAACGTCCTCACCGGCCGTAAATCCATCTCCGATTCCGGGCGCCGCGGTTCGCGGTCGCAGACCCCACCCGAGCAGCCCAAGGGGGAGAAAGTGCGCATGTCGCTCGCCCTTGTCTCGCTGCTCGTGTACACCGTCGGCGTGAAGTGCCGCGGGTTGAACAAGAAGGAGCGCTACGCGCCTGAGCACATGTTCTCGCTCTCGGAGACCACGGCGAACAAGATGTTGAAGCAGGGCACGATGATGGACCTCATCAAGCACTGCCGGACGCATCTCGTGCGCGTGTATCCGAAGGGCATGCGCTTGACCTCGACGAACTACGAGCCGCATCGGTATTGGTCTGCGGGCGCGCAGCTGGTGGCGATCAATTGGCAGACTTGTGGTGCGTACCCTTTCTTGGTGGACACTTGTAACGCGGGTCTGACATGTCGTGCATTAGACCTGGGGTACATGATCAACCACGCGATGTTCCAGCGCAACGGCCGGTCGGGATACGTCCTCAAACCTCTGGCACTGCGCGTGGCCGACAAGGAGCTGCTCAGCCGGCGGACACGACATTTTCTAGACATCACGGTGCGTGCCCTATCTCATTGTTTGCAGTGCGCTCTAACATTCCGCGCAGATCATCTCCGCCCAGCAGCTCCCGCGCCCGAAGGACGCCCACGGCCGCGAAGTACTCGACAAGTCGATCATCGACCCGTACGTCGAGGTCTCCGTGCACGTGCCCGACTGGACGCACTCGCCGTTCGCACCGGACACGGGCGCGGCGTACGCGCCGCCGACGCCCGCGCCCGCGTCGACCGCGCGCACGGTGACGTACCGCACGGGCGTCGTGAAGAACAACGGGTTCAATCCCGTGTGGGAGGAGGCGCTCAGCCTGCCGTTCGACTGCGTCGGCGACATGCGCGAGCTCGTGTTTGTGCGGTTCGCGGTGAAGGAGGAGGGCGAGGACGAGAAGGAGCCGTTGGCGGTGTACTGCATCTCGCTCGGCAGCCTGCAGCAAGGTGTGTCCGCTTGGGCATTCGATGTTGATGTTGGTGCTGATGGTGTATTGTAGGTTTCCGCCATCTGCCGCTGCACGACTCGCAGCTTTCGCAGTACCTGTTCTCCACGCTTTTCGTCCAGATCAACGTCCGTGACGAGTAGGCAGCGCACGCAATACCCACCTGGACACGCATGCTTCCGGAACGCAACTAACTTATGGCCGCTCTCGCATCGCTCTGACCGCATCACCACCGTACTAACCCACGCATTCATGATCAACATCCAACGGCATCTAGCCCTGTATCGACGCAATCCATCTCGTTCATGTGTGACATACCCTTACCTCTGTATACCTACCTACGATCCTCGGCCCTCGGTCTTTCACATGCATCACCGCTCCCACTCTCTAATCATATGCCTAATGTACCACAGCATACGCGCCCGCCGTGCGCGGGCGCGATGTAGATATAACAGTGCAGTATTAACGAAGCAGTCGTATTTAAGTTATAGAATTCGATGGGGCCGATGTCTGAGCATACATTTTATTCTTTGTGCTTCGTGCGCGGGAGCATGTTTCGCGTGGCAAGTACATAGTTTAGTAGGGATATCAGCGAGGAAACTACAAGGAAATTGGGAAGGACATAAACAACAGGACACAATTGCGTCAAAAGGTCCCGGGAATCGCAAGCGAAGGGAGAAAAAGCAAGAAGAGAAAGAAGAAATAGGTGCGGTTCCGAGTGTGGTATGGTACGCATGCGAGGTTGGTAGTAAGTGATGATGCAAGTGTGTTTTTCTAGCACAATGTGATCGACTACTGGGGCGGCGGGGTTACGGGGCCTGGGAAACCGTGAAAGTGGTGAGACAACGATGAAAAGCATGGCGCATGGAGTTTGACGTACCGAAAAGCCCGGCGCGAGGCGGGGGGAGGGCGACGGCTTGCGAGGGCTGGGGACCGCGGGCGACGGGTGCCACGAGCGGATTCGCTTAAAATACACACAGGCCATCAATAATGCAGTACTAACAGAAAGAAACGGGCGTTGGGTAGCTCACGTCGCCACTGGGCCCACGCAGGCAGATCCGGCTGCTTTGGTGGCTCGGGGAGCGCAGGCGGCGGCAGCGCAGCAGGCGGAGGCGGGGCTGCGATCTTCTTCTGGCCAGGAGGCCGGGTAGGCCGCCTGGGTACCGTGCGCCACGCCGGCTTTGCAGGGCCCGCAGGCGGCTCCTCGATGGCCTCCGGGGGCGGGGGCGGGGGCGCCAACTCCGGCAGGGGCTCCTACGGGAATGTCAGTCGTACGGCGCGATCGCGAGGATCACAGGCCACGCACCTTGGGCCGCCAGTCGGGCGAGTACTCGCCGCCGGGGCTGTGCTTGGACTTGACGGCCATGAGCTCCGCGATCTCGCTGGGATTTGGCTCCGTGAGCGGAGGCAAAATGCGGGGAGAATGGGACGCACTGCTGTAGAGCGCGGCGCTCGTCGCGCAGCTTTCCGACCTCCTGGAGAAGCAGGCGCACTTCGCTCGCGAGGGCCTTGCTAAAGTCGTTCAGGTATCTGCTCGGGTGGAAACGATCAGTCGACTCTGGGCACGGTGCTAAGACAGCGCATACTTCGGGGGTGGGCCAGCGAAGGGGCCTTTACTAGGTGTGTTAGACATGCCTGATCGATGCTGGTAGGGTGTGATATAGAGTGTTGTACAAGTAGATGTACAATCTATGCGGAGGAGAGGATGAGGGTGGATGGTTGGTTCGACTTCCTCTTCTGTCGTCTTCAGTGGCTGAGCGCCTCTGAGCGCCTTGGACACCAACCACGAGGCAGACACACGGAACAACACGTACTGTCTTTTTCTGTTGTACACTGGCCTCTCATTTTCTGTCATCAAGCAAAAGATCTACAATTCACCTGTTATCCGCAGAACTCGAAGATGTCGGATCGTCAAGTGGCGGAATAATGGCGCTCTGCGCTCAGTGCGTCTCGATCAACCTCAATCGTACATTATCAAGAGCTGATCCACTTCCTCTCACATCGCCGGGAGATAGCGTCGACGAAGTTTCTGAAGTTTCGTATGGGATACTATGTGCTGAGAAGAGCTTATAATTACAGATGTCCAATCCAAGATCATGAACTGCTGTGAACTGTCAAATGACGTCCCGACTCTTTCAGGTCCACCATGAGGAAAGTTATATCAATGAACAGCTTGTGTACTTCACGACGACTCGTCCGTCTCGTTGTTCGAGCACGTCGAGATATGCTCTCATTACCCATCTTCTGTTTCCGCGATTTAGGATCTCGGACCTGGTGGTTTCTCACCTAGAACATCCAGAGTATTTTCTGCGAGCTATTATGATTGATAGGCCTATGAATACAGACGACTTTCCTAGCTGAAGAACATTTATGCAGCACACGTTTGCCTCGCGTAACCAGGACTAACGACCCCCTAGATATTACGGGATTGTGGCGTGGGAAGTCACCGAAATGTGCCCAGGATGTAGGTTGGAGGGTTCATGACAAGTTCATGAAGTGGTAGATTACCTGGACATGCCACCCGCGAAGAAACGCAAAATTTCTGGCCTCAGCGGCCTTGAGCTTGAACTCGCCGTCACTCAGCTTCGGAAACTCCGCTCGTCTTTCCTCGTCGAAGATGTGCCGGAGTCCGACCCCATGCCAGCCGACACGTTGGTGGACGAAATCGATAGTTTGGTTGGCAAGCTCGAATCGCGACTGAACGATCCGCTGGTAAGGCTGCTCGGTGACTACCTTGCATACAGGCTCTCACCTCTTCTAGTCACTCTCGTTCTCTGCTGCCGACGACAAGTTATTGGAGAGGTTCAACGTCGTACGGAAGGGCATGCTCCACCTCCAACCGACGACCAAACTCAGAGAGGCCATCGCCGCCTCTCAAGATATCGGCTCTGACAAGTTGTGGTCGAACGATCATATGTACAAGCATCTCTCTTTTCTTTTCAACTCTTTCAAGGACAAGGTTCGTTTGCACTCCCTGACATGTGGCCCGTCCTAACTGCATCACAGAATGAAACCTCCTCTCGGATGGTCATCGACACATTCTTCTTCAGAACGACTGCCATGGTTCCGCCTTCTCTCAAGGTGGTTGTGATATTGGAGAACAACGTTCTTGCTGTTCCGCCGAGGAGATCGCGGATGGATACAATTTCAGGGATTATCAACTACACGGCTATTGTCGCGCAGTCGACTGTCGCGGGTGTGTAAGTGTTACCTTCTTTTGTGCCTTTTGTGTTGTTAAATTTTATCTGCAGATAATTATGTTCGCATTCCTCCAACGCCGAATAAACGCTTCGGCCGTCAAATGGTTGCATTTTTCGCCGCCGAAGCCAAAGCCTCCGCCATAACCGTTCCTCTCGAAGCGCACCTACCCCAATTCCTCCTTGAACTCATTGCCTGCGCGAAACACCTCGAGTATGATGGTTTTTCGCCTGAATCTTCGCGCCGCTCACATTCCATGATTAGCAAACCCCATATCCGCGGGGCTCTCACCACTGGCAGCAAGTGGCACTTCGTTGTTGTGGACCTCGACACCGACGGCGATGGGGCGAAGTACTGGGTCTCAGAGTTGATCGAGTGGACGAGAGACCCGACAACTGACAAGCTATCGTTAGTTCCCGCTCTTATCGCTGGTATCCTCTCGACATGGGTGAGTCTGAATGACCTTGTTTTGCTCACCGTAATACGACAAATGATGTTCGCTGCTTCAGATTCAACAGAGCTTCAAAGAGTTCACTGAAGATCAGTGGTTTGTCATGCGGCCTGAAGAAGAAGCAGAGTCGTGATGGTGTTCGTTTTCCATGTCACCAGTCTCATAACCGCCTCTTCCCTGAATCCGCTCTCAGTCTCCAAAGTCTCTCACTGTGCTATATATCGAAAGGAGCCTTACGGCACATATTTTCTAAGTCATCGACTGGCCCTGTCAACGCCAGCCAAACTCGTGGTTTGAGTTGATTGTTGAACCCGCGACTTGAGGTAGTCCCGCACCCTTGTCCACCAGGCAAGGTACATCAAATTGTTTCTGTCTTGTGCGATACCCGTGAATAGCTTGGTTTGGCCCGTTGATAATGGCTATGTCCGCGTTTTCAAGACACATCAGTCAAGGTCTAGAGGGCGGATTTTTAGACCCAGAATAGATATTGGTATGGCGCGGTACTGAGTACACATGGAACAACACGTACTGTCTTTTTCTGTTATACAGTAGCCTCTCATTCTTAGTTATAGCTTCTGTCATTCCAGGTCAAACTTATTGTGTCAAGCGCAGCTACGTGACGCGGAGGTGAGTAGCTAACAGTGTGCGCAAAGGTCAATTTACCTGACAGTTACCTGACGCTCTGAACTTTTGATCATCATATCCGACAAACACCAGATCTTGCGAGCATAGAATGAATCTTGGATATACACAGTCGACAAACAGACTGACACGACAGGCGATAGCCGAACTACACGCGGGCTCGTTTCTCAAGAACGTCGCCCATTTCTTCGTCCTCCGCATCCCTCCCACGCTTGGGAGCATTGTTCCCCTCGTCCTGCGAGCCGCCGACGCCTGCAGAGGAGTTGGCTTGAGCGCGCTGCGTGGCGAGCCGTTGTCTCTCCTTCTCGACATCCAGGAAGCTGGCACGGACGATGGTGAACGCGAGGGACGGCGGGATGCCGCCCATCGGAGCACCGTACACAGAGCGATACGCAGCGGCATCTTTGCGGGCCGCAGGAATCGGGCGAGAACGTTGGGTTGACTTGTTCGACAAGCGCTGGACGGGCTGGACGGGCTGCAGTGGTTGAGATGGAGCTGAGGCGCTGGTATGCAGCGGAGCGAGCATGTCCTGGATGTGCTGCGCTTCCGCGAGAGCAGCATTCGTTTCCTTGTGGTGATTGTGGTCATGGCGCCAAGCATGTGCACCGGGGACTTCGACCGGGTATGTCGTGTGGCCGGTAGGCGGTTTCCAGCCGAAGACGTTTGAGAGGGCGTTGACATCGTTGCCTTCAGAAGGGCACGTCGTGGGAGACTGCGTCTGGGCTGGAGCTATATCTGAAGGTTCGGACGCCGAGTGCAAGGGGATAGAAAATCGCGAGGACGGAGGGAGTATGACAGATGGAGCCTCAGCTCTGACTGGGGTTGGGGCGCTGAACGAACGGGACGGGAAGCTGATACGCTTGGGTGATTCGGAAGGTAGAGACGGGTCTAGGATAGAGGACAGACTTGGAAGGTTCCTTTCATTGCCCATGCTCGGAGCCCCAGATAGAGAGCCAGACGTGTCGGGAGAATTGGTGGGACGAGGAGAAGCCGAAGATGCGTCGGACAGCAAAGGAGACAAGATGTTCTGCAAGGACATGGCACTTGGACGAGCTTTCAAGGGCGCAAGAGCCAGGTCGTCGGATGATTCTTGGGAGTGGCTCTTCTGATATTCGGCCGCCATGGCTAACAGGTCGCCGAACGAGAGATCATGTTGCATCTCTTCACGAGGACTAGCGTCTGAGTTGATCCCGAAAGCAGTGAGCAAGTCGACAGCGGGAGGCATGATGAACGAAAGGATAGCAAAAGAATGTGGACAGACAAGCAATTGCACGACAATTCAGCAGTAGTGCTTGGTGGGAGTCGAGAGCAAGCAGTGAAAAAATGGTCAGCCGCTTCCTCCAGCCCTTTTCTACAAGGCTCGCGGCTGACATTCAAATCGGGACATTCGACAGATTACTGTTAACAGATTATGAATGTCAGCCGCTTTCGCGATAGCTCATCGACCATGATGTGGTTAGCTGACGCAGCGAAAAACAATTGAATCACCAGCATACGTTATAAGTGTGAGTGAGCTTGGAGTGAGCTCATTTTGTTCAGCCGGAGCCGATGTCTGCGCCCGCGAATAGTCAGGTAAATTTATTACAAGATACAGGTCTATTTGAAATTATAAACAAATTCAGCTCGAGCAATCAACCGGGATGTAAAGAGCAACCAAATCACACACGCTTTCGGAGAGAACCCTAGGACCAGGCCCTATAAGCATACCGCTAGAACAGCACTGCTCACGGTGTACCAACTTCGAACTCTTCAAGATCATGTTCCTCTACGACCACCTCATGAACTTGCCGTGCCTGTATAACAGGATCGTCGCCGAATTCCTCAGCGATAGAATTGACAGCTCGTCCGACCGCCTGGAAGGTCGTCATTGTATGGTCCTGTACCGACTTATCTTGTGATCCCTTTAATTTTTGTGCGTCCCATTCGCGCAAATGGAGGACGAAGCGGGCAATGATGAGGCACGTAAGCCTAGTAATACCATGAGACGGTGGCAAACAGGAGAAGAGACGACGTACGGGAGAGAGAATGCGTTGAGAAGGCGCTCGAGGAATCCATTCTATTACGCCAAAAACAGGTCCGTTCACACTCAGTGAAAGTATAGACTCTCATGGAGATACTCACGGGAGTACGCTAAAGAAGCATTTTAGCTGTGAGCCTCTGAACAAAAAAAAAACGATCCTCACGAAATTCAGGATTGCAGCGACGGTTGTGAATATAGCAACAAAGCTAAGAAGAGGATCTGCGTCCAGACTCGGTGTGTACCAAGTGCGACTACATACCAGAACGATAGAATACCTACAGATTCAAGAGAGGTCAGGTCGATTGACGCTGTAGAGAACGAACGACAGACCTTGCTCAAAGAGAAGGAACGAGAATGTATTCGTCCGGATTTTATTTGGGCCGACAACGGCCTGGACACTCCTCCATACCGTTATAGAGGCGGCAATGATCTCGAATATGCAGACGGCGATGGTCAAAACGAAGGAGACTAGCGGGATCCACGAGGGCGATCAGTCCAATTACATGGTGTCGTTGGTCCAAATGCCAACGTACCGCTGCAAGCGCAGAGTTCATATCCATGAGTCATAATGAGACAAGAGGACAAGCCACTTACATATGGATATTCGAGCCGACGGGGCCACCGCATACGAGGCCGGGAACGTGCATCTAAGGAGTAAATGTAAGCTGGCGCTCGCCGCAACTGCAGGGCAAACCGCGTACACAGTCCAATATGAAGCAAGCAAGTCCCAATGACCCCAAGACACCCAAGACTATACGGCTCTGCGACCAAACAGCGTATGCTCTCCCTGTGAAAACGACTGGGACATGTTCAGCACGGAGATACGAGCGATAAAGGGAATGATCTTACTTATCACAGCCGCTCTCCCGAGTACGCTCATTGCGCCGACAACTTTATATACCGTGTTACAGCTAGAATAATGTTCAACTTAGGTTCTGCCGCAGCTCGTTATCGACGTACTGTGCACAAGCGTGTAAGTCAAAGTAACGCGGAGACAACAGAGTACGCACCTGATCTAGGTCAAATTTGCCTGCAATTCCGAGAAGATACAGTACGTTGCCCAGCAAAGCATAACGGCAGAAGAAGTAAAGGATGGTAGACAACCGAAAGCTTCGGGCCCGCCAGATATATTGGACCTCCGCTGGGAAGGTCAAGGCGTAGTCGTAATAAAGTAAAGCTGCCAAGAAACGTCATAATGAGTGTGAACAAGCGAACGCGGACGGACGTACCGATGCTGGACCATTGGACAGCAAACTGAAGGTAGCTAAGCGCATGTTAGTCATGCAAAGGAGTTGAAGAGTAAGGAAAACTTACTGATTCTCGGCTTGGACCGCAGCTTTGTTCAGCATGTTCGACGAGGTAAAATATTGTCAATAGCGGCTATGGTCGGCTAAGGTGACTCGTCGATCCTCCACAGAAAAGCGTGCATAAGTAGAGACTCGAAACGTCTGGATTGGCAGGCACATCGGGCAGAGTTCCCATGGATTGTCAGGAGAAAGACATTGCGCGCACATCTGAACAGTCAATGCCAAGGGGAGACAGATGATCTGCATTGCTGGCCACAAGCAAACTCCGTTTTGAGCAGTCAAACCGTTTGCCTTGGACTTCGTCGCGCACGTTTCGATGTAATCGGAGACAACCACCACAAAGATAGGCCCGCATCTGATATCGGAGGACGACTGTCAGGTGGATCGTGGACTGAGCGGCCAAGATGGGCAATAGAAGGCGAAGGAAGGGAACCACGGTACTTACAAGGGCAACAAAACCGGCGATTCTCAGCCCTTTCCAGATTCATACATGGTGAGTTCCTGTCCCTCGCAAGTGCTTCAGGGAAGAACACGAAAATTTTGACTCTGTGGCAATTGGGAGACCTCTGTCGAGGAACCTGTGTGATGCAGAGAAGTGAGGATTCGCGTCGATAATTCAACATCAAAGGGCCGCCTGATATATTCTGGACACACCGTAACGAGAAACCCGTGTCTCAGCCGCAGCGGTCGATTTGTTTGAGTAAAGGTGCCAGAAACATGTTGGCGAGTGTCACAAAGACGGCCACAGGAATTATATGGTGGTCAAAGACTACATGATACATGCGTCTGCGGTGACCTGCGGACTCCTGTGAGTCCAATGACGCGCACGCAGACGGCAGGTCATGACCGTCATGCAAACTGCTTGGCCGCAAGACATGCCCACACAGCAATGCGGAACCATACTACTACAAGGGCTTAGTACGCCGAAGAAGAGGAGAACTTAAGCACAATATTGACATACGAGCGTTCCAATCACTACTTTCTCTGATGATGGTGCAGGACGATGTGCGCGGTGATGCCAGTTGAATGTTCCCACCAAGCCTGGACTGGCGCTTAGACGATTCGAAAACGCGGCGATCGGGCGCTTAGCCTATGCCTAGTACTACACGGGGCACTTCACACAACTTTCACACAGCGTTGACTCTTGAAGCGATCTCAACGCTACCTCAGTTACTTCCCGTCTTCTTTGTTTTGAGACTCACGGAACATGGCGACCAGCCCGAATTAAGAACGGACTCAGGTTTAGGAGATTACACGGAACTATTGGGGCGTACTATGCAGCGCCATCACCGTGGCCGAATGAGGACCAACTGTCGACGGCAGGTCCATGTGACGACGGCATCCATATGGGGGAAGAAAGGGTATGTGTCAATGCAGAAGATTCGCTCAAACTATGCTGATTAATTTAATGAGGTCTTCACAAGGTCACGATGAGCCGCAGGGCGTCAGTGGCCTTGGGCGACCCTCTCTTGACGCGATCGCGCAATTAGCTACAGTAATCCGAAATCCATCCTGTTTATCAGTGGTCATGGATAGTCAAGCTTTCACTCTGATTTAATAGTCTACAACCTCACCAAGGACGAGGCTGTTGCTCGCCTTCTTTGTCGTGTCTCACCGATATGTACGTTATCTGCAGAATCGGAGACAAGGCGGTTCTGTGGACTCCACGGGAACGCTCGTGATATCGATTGCCTACTGAACGTCAAAAGATTCCACGGACGCTATAGCAGTCGGAGCGCAGAGAATAAGTCTGGCCTTATAACATCGAGAGAAGGCCGTCGATGTATCTGGACTTCGCATATCCTCTGGCTATAGTTGCATCATTATCAATCGGTGAACTTTAAAGCATTTCTGGATAGCTGCAGCTGGCTGACTTGTGGTCTTTCTTGCGTTAGGGCAGATTGCCCATTTACTGTCATGTCGCAACTGCCGTCCTTGCTCGGAGGTGCACTACTAAGTGCTGGAATTCTGATCATCGGCGTCTGGCTCTTTGGTTGGGTATCTATATCCCGCCGTCCAGCGTGTCTTCCACCTGGGCCAAAAGGTTGGCCGTTTATTGGCAACATTCTCGACATTCCTCGATCACGAGCACACGAAGTCTACATGGAGTGGGAGAAGAGATGGGGCACGTAAATAATTCAATTCCTTTGTGGCCCGCTCTTAATGTTAAGAACAGGTAGTATTATCCATGTCAAATTGTTCGGGCAATCGACTATCATCATCAACTCGTTCGAAGTTGCAACAAACATGCTAGACAAGAAGAGTGCGATCTACTCGGACCGACCAGAGCTCCCAGTCGCAAATGAGATCGTCGGTTTTAAGGACAATATCGTCAGCTATCCTAGCGGAAGCAGACATCGCGAAGCACGCGCCATGATGCATCGTCTCATCGGCACTCGGGCGCACATGGAACAATTTCATTCGTCAATCGAGGCAGAGATGCACCGCCTCTTGAGGCGGGTTGTCGAACGGCCAAGTCCAGATGACTTGCAAAGGCACATCCGCCTGTGAGTCCTCGCTTCTCATTTTTTATTCCCCCGAGACCGAGCGTTGCATTGCTACAGAACTGTTGGCGCCACGATTATGATGATCGCTCACGGCTACCGCGTGAAAGAAAGAGACGACCCTTACATCGAGATCGCTGAGGTATGGAACCGAGGATTTGCAGAGATCATCGCGCCCGGTGCCTTTTGGGCGGATACATTTCCCTTCTGTACGTTCATCGTTCAAGTTAAACGCAAAGACGGGTTGAAACTAGATCTCTTCAAGTGTTACGTGTACCCAATTGGTTCCCTGGGACGTCTTGGAAGGAACGAGCAAAGGCTATCTCTGTCGATTATTCGGCGATGGTTGAAGTTCCTCATCGCTTTGTCAAGGAGCAAATGGCAACTATAGTTGTTGACTGTCTGAACCGCATTGTCTTACTACGTGCTCAGGAAAATGGAATCGCTGTTCCATCCTTTACGTCTGCTCATTTGGAACAAGAAGGTCTTTCTCCTGAAAGGAAAAAGTTGGTCAAATTCACGGCTGCTGCTATCATGGGCGGTGGGTAACTATTACATGTACAATTCACTAGTCGACTGACTTTGTTACTAGGCGGTGCAGATACGGTGTGTTGGAGCCTAAGGGACGCGCAGGACTCTCTTCTGACGAAGATCGCGGCCCACAGACCGTCGCCGCCATCTCTACATTTTTCCTAGCCATGACGCTCTACCCAGATGTGCAGCGCAAGGCTCAGGCGGAATTGGATGCCGTTGTAGGTAGTGATCGGCTCCCCACATTTCGGGATCGCGAGCGTCTTCCTTACCTTGATGCCCTCGTCAAGGAAGTCCTGCGCTGGAATCCGGTTGAACCACAGGGTGCGTGAGCTGCATTCACCAATGGCATAGCTGTTCAGCTTCGACTTCAGGCATCGCACATTGTCTCACTGAGGACGACATCCAGGACGGATACCTCATTCCCAAAGGTGCCGTCATCATACCTAATATCTGGTGCGTCCTGATTATTCCATCCGGTTTGGATCGAAGATAACCCCTCCTCGCTCCAGGAAATTCTCTCGCGATGAGGAAAGGTATAAGAACGCGACGGAATTCATTCCAGAGAGATTCGTCGCTGGTGATTCCAAGGAAGCTGAACCTGATCCACTCGGGTTTGTCTTTGGCTTCGGGCGCCGGTGAGCCATCTTGACCACGGTAATGTCCTTGTGCTGAAATCTCGAACGTGTAGGATATGTCCCGGTATGATATACAAATGAGTCATGCCCTCATAACACTGATTATTTATGACAGGAGTACAAATGGCAGATGCACAATTGTTCATGGCTTGTGCCATGTCCTTATCCGTGTTCAAGATCTTAAAGGTCGTTCAAGATGGGAGAATTGTTGAACCCCTTCACGAGTTCATGGACGGCATCATCAGGTCCGTTCATCTTTAGTCGAGCCACAAGCTGTGGTGTCATTGATACTTTGTTTAGGCATCCGAAGACATATGAATGCCACGTAGTACCACGCTCTGAGCAGGCGATCTCTCTCATCAACCTGGCTCAATTCGCAGAGTAGGCGACGGGTGCCTGCCGTACTTTACGGGTCTGCATCCAATTTCGGACTTGCCGAGACTGCGCGTTTCACTGCCGGGCGTTCTCCATAATGATCTCTGTTGTTCAGGTGTCTGCACGAGCTGACCCAGCTATCGTCGATATAGCGCTTATCTGTCTCCCCTGCAATAATGAAGACGAGTGTGAAAAAAAGCGGCATACGCTCCGGCGACGACACATCTATGGTGCAGGACACCTAGTCCCCGCTACTTTTGGACAGTGGCCAAATCGGCTGCGCCGGAAAATTTTTTCAGATATGGTCTCGGATAAGGGTGATTTCGACCTACAACACACTTGCAAGCCGCCAGGATGCAGGCTGGCACCGACTCCAGCCGATTCCGGTGCAACTCTGCACTCCAGATGTTTTTCTTGGGTGGGTGAGTGCGTTAGGCACCATCCCAATTGGGAAGGTGGCACGTGCATGTATACCATATATGGTATATGCTTACGTGGAGTGGCCAAATCCGGCCCCCCGGAAATATTATCTCCGTCAGTTTTGAGCGCACGGACAAATGCTCTTGTAGGATTGTTCCTTCCCTCAAACGGAGCGTTTCTGCAAGAGTGATAAGAAATCGGGAAAAAAGTTGCCTTCCTAATCGGGCTGCACGAAAGTAGCGGTGACTAGGTGTCCCGCACCATAAACTTGGAACTTCATGATAATGTTGACTTAGGAATGGGCGGCGGAGCGGCGCGCTGCAGCTCAGTAGACGCCCACACCAAATCGGACAGCGTTGATTCCCATCGTGGCACCTATCGCGGGCATGTAGTAGCTGTCTATGGAATCTGCTTCTCTATTGGAACTCTTGTGACCTTCTATCGAGTTTCTATGGGCGCACAAGGCACCACAGAATCAACGGAAGAAAATCGCTATGCCAAGACGGTAGGTCTCTTCTGCTCCCGGCTACTGGAAGCCCGCATGGACACTCTTAACTAAGAACCCTACTATAGCGATACTCCGAGGCACCTCACAGCCTGACGCCTTTAGCTGCAGATGGCCGCAACATTGCAGATTCCTCCGCCCAATATCACGTCTCGACTATTGGCATCGGTCTCATTTGAAAGTGCGCTGCTAGGTGCTGGCATCGTGATCGTCAGTTTCTGGCTCGTTCACAGAGTGGCTTCATCCAGGAGGTCGGCGCCTCTTCCACCTGGGCCAAGAGGATGGCCGCTTATCGGAAACATTTTCGACATGCCGTCGACGCGCGCACATGAAGTATACTTGGAATGGGAGAAGAAATGGGGTGCGTTAGACAGTCACTTTTTCCTCATCCCTTGTTCACTACAGGAACTAGGTGGTATCATCCATGTCAAGTTGTTCGGACAGTCGACGATCATTGTGAATTCATTCGAAGCTGCGACGAATATGCTAGACAAGAAGAGTGCTATCTACTCTGATCGACCAGTCCTCCCGGTGGCAGGCGAGATGGTTGGCCTGAAGAATCGTATCATCAGCTATCCCAATGGTAGCCGACTGCGTGACGCGCGAGGCATGCTGCACCGTCATATCGGCACGCGAGCTAGCATGAAGCATTTCCATGCTTCGATCGAAGCGGAGATGCACCGCCTATTGAGGCGCATCGTCGAAAGGCCAGGCCCAGGTGAGCTACAGAAGCATATTCGTTTGTGAGTCCATGCCAGTCCGTCGGCTTCGTCTTGAAACAAGTATTGATCAGTTGTAGAACTGTTGGTGCTACAATCATGATGATCGCCCATGGCTACCGCGTCAAGGAGAAAAACGATCCTTACATTGAGATAGCCGAGGTATGGAACCGAGGCTTTGCTCAAATCATCGCTCCCGGTGCATTCTGGGCCGATACATTTCCCTTCTGTAAGTTTCAGGCGGCGCACAGCGTTAGCTCAAGGACGAATCGTGATTCAACTGTTTCCAGTGCTGTACGTGCCCGATTGGTTTCCCGGTACATCGTGGAAGGCACGAGTGAAGGAGATCGCCATCGCTCAGTCGAATTTGGTCGATGTCCCGCATCAGTTTGTCAAGGACCAAATGGTCAGTCTACGAACTACTGCTATCAAATGTCTTGATGTCTCGTATCATCACTAGGAAAAAGGAACTGCGATACCGTCCTTCATGTCTGCCAACTTGGACAAAAAGGACACATCTCTTGACAGGGAAGTACAGGTCAAATACACGGCAGCCGCTATCATGGGCGGTAAGCAGCTGCATCGCCCATAACTCAATGGTCTACTAATTCTGAGATTAGCTGGGGGTGATACGGTGCGTTGTAGTTTACAGATTTCGCATTTAGTTCTTCTGACAAGGATCACGATCCGCAGACGGTCGGCGCCGTCTCTGCGTTTTTCTTAGCAATGACACTCTATCCAGACGTGCAGCGCAGGGCACAGGCAGATTTGGACTCTGTTGTAGGCAATGACCGTCTCCCCTCGTTCCAGGACCGCGAACGTCTCCCATACATTGTTGCACTCGTCAAGGAAGTCCTGCACTGGAACCCAGTTTTACCGCAAGGTACGTGCGTTAGATTGATCAATGGCGCGACCTTGAGCTCCATGCATCTAGGTGTCGCACATTGTCTCGTGGAGGATGACGTTCAAGAGGGATACCTCATTCCCAAAGGCGCCGTCGTTGTGGCCAATATCTGGTGTGTGTGCAAAAGCGATCGTTCGGTCGGGGTCGGAAACATTCTCAATTCTCAATCTAGGAGATTCTCACGCGACGAGAAGCGATATAAAAATGCGATGATGTTTGCTCCGGAGAGATTCATCGCAAGTGAATCCCAGGAAGCTGAACCTGATCCACTCGATTTTGTATTTGGCTTCGGGCGCCGGTAAGCCAAAATTGTGTCTGATACCGAGACTAGCCGTTTATGCTTCGAACTATTAGGATCTGTCCAGGTGCGATGGGGAAGCGTGCTTGGTACCCAGAAGGCTGACCATTCGTGATAGGAATACAGATGGTGCTTGCGCAATTATTTATGGCCTGTGCTATGTCGTTGTCAGTGCTCGACATCTCAAAGGCCATTAAGGATGGAAAGCTGATGGAGCCTCCTGAAGAGTTCCTAGGCGGCATCATCAGGTACGCTTCTCTTGGACACAAAGCTTGGATAGATGGTAATCCGTTCTTTTGTCACTGTTCTAGACATCCAAAACCATATGCATGCTGTATCAAACCACGTTCCGAGAAGGCAGCCTCGCTCATCAACTTAGCACAATTCACAGACTAGGTGACCGACTTGCGGACTTCGTGCATGTACCCTGAAAGAAATACCGATACCTGTTTGTCACCCCGAATGCTACCGGTTTACCGAACAGAAATAGATGATGCCTGAGGGTAGCAGACCCAAATGTCTAGCGGCGACTTTTCGATCCAGCAGGGCCATCATATACTTTTCACCGCATATTCAGGTTGTTCCATTCAATGCTGGTCATAAAATACATCCGTAGTCCCGACTGATTATGTTAAGCTGGATAGCAGTGCCTGTGACTCTCCCGAAGCACAATGCGACAGCGGAATGGCTCAGGGTGTCTGTCGAGCAATACCGTCAACTCGATAGTCAACAGACATCTCAGAAGAAGATGTACCTGGTCATGGCCTCGACCCACTTAAGTGGCGGGAGCTGTTCTTTGTCATCGACGATCGCTGGCAGGAATTCAAATGAGCTGAGCATCTGCGCGATCGCCGCCCATACTGAATTGTCAGCAACGTGAAGGCCAGGACAACGCCGTCGTCCGAAGCCAAAGATGACATCACGCGTATCAGACGGGACATCACCGAGATCAGTGCCATCAATGAAACGGTCAGGGTTGAATGCATCAGGATGTGGACAAGCATTCAGCATATCGCTATTGGCATAACCAGTCAGCGTAGTTAAAGAGTTGGATTAGATTTACTTGCTAAATGCTCGCGAGGATGTTAGTTCCCTTGGGAATGAAGTAGCCCTCGTAAATGTCGTCCTGGGTCACAGTGTGGGGGATCGCGATGACGAGAGGTGCTGCCCAGCTTTGAGATCAAGAGAGTCAATAACGATAATGCTACGAAGGAGATCAAACTTACCGATAGGCTTCTTTGACTATCGCTTCAAGGTAAGGGATATGAGGTCGGTCGTCCAGCTTCGGGAGTCGGTCATAGGGTACAACGGCATCGATCTCAGCTTGCGCCTTACGTTGAACTTCGGGATAGTGTACCATCGCCAGAATAAAGCTGTTCAGCGTTGCCATCGTCTGAAGACAGAGATATAAATCTATGAATGCTTGCCTGTCATGACGAGCATTCTGTACTGACCGTTTCCTGCCCAGCTAATGTACAAGGATGCTAGACAAAATGACATGATGCATAGCGGACTAATGTCACCTCCGTAGAGAATACCCGCAAGACCACGAATGTCATGCTCATCCTCGGGGGAGATCTTTTCAAGTCCTCCCAAGCGCGTGATGGCATCGTTGACAAGTGACTGGCTCGCAGTGCCATTCCTCTATGTTTTTAGGATCAACGCTGTTGTAAATCCAGACATTAAGACTGACCATCTTTTCCTTGGCCATCTCATAAAGAACATTGTTGGCGCTCGCTACTTCCTTCCGGAGGTTGTCAATCGCAGCTTTGAAACCGGAGAATGGAGCTGAGTCTGGATACGATGTGTAAAGCCATCTGGAGGCCACTATCAGTCTCCAGAACTTCATTAGGCTTTCCATTGTTTACTTCAGGGATGGGAACACATCAACCAGTGCCCCCGAGAATTGGAATGTGTCGGCAGATTTCTTGATTGCAGAGTTTGCTAGAAAAATGGACTCAGTAAAGCATTGTCATGTAAGCCGCCCTACTCACCCAATCGTATGAGATGATGCTTTTCTGAGGTTATGTCAATATCATAAGCTAGCCTGAATATGGTTGACGTCGCATAGCTTCCATGCAAACCTTCGGATTCAGCGATGCAGATAACGTGGAAAGGAAGAAGACTCACATCAATGTGTGGTCGTAGAATTTGTCCGGTTGTGAAGCAAGAGCCGATAACAGACGAGAGGCGAGACCTTCATGTATGTCCATGTATCCGCGCGCAGCGTTGGCGTTCAATAGCGCGTTTGAAAGCTTCCTATGTTTACGGAACTGCTGGCCATACTGCATGCCGGGCATTGCCGCATCCCATCCGATTCTGGAAGTACGACAAATTCATTCGACAAGCTCTGCGAAACAAGGTTGGCTCTTACATTTCCGTCACAAGGACGAGGCGAGGCCTGTCCGAGTATATAGCACCTCTTTTTTCCAAAAGCTCGACGGCGGAAGAAAACTTGTTGATGACGATGTTCTCAACTCCGAAGGCCGTGAACCGGACAATGTGACCTTGAGAAGTTAGTACGTCCGTCCATGTGTGTCAACACCAAGGCACTGACCATATCGTTTGCACCATTGTGAAAATATCCGATGAGGACGTTCTGCATTGACGATCTCTAGCAGATTCCCAATGAAGGGATATCCCGACGGCCCAGGAGGGCGCTTCGTGTCCTGAGTGGGCCGACGATGACGATACACGATTGCCAGTAGAGCAAGACAACCGAGCCCAATCGCAGGTAACGAGGCAAGGTCTGCCAGCTGCATGAGGTCTAGGAACAGTCTATACAAAGGAGCGACCATGACGGTGGTCACTTCGCATTTGCTTATGACTCTGGTGACAATCAATTAGACTCCCGATAAAATCACAAGCATTAACAAGCAGTATACTGCCGTCAGAGAATACATACCAATGGTGACCGGCCTTTGTAAGCTTTCTCGGAAAATTCTCTTCGACGCGAGATAGCTATCCGCATGGGGTTGAAAGCTTCCATCGAACGCGACGCTGAACCAAGAAGTCAGGACCATCAGTTTTTGTAGTGGATGTGGCTTACAGTAGATACATACTGCACGCTCCTAGCTCCATACAATGGCGAGAAGGCGTCGACCGCTATAGATCATGACTGCGTTGTGACGGGGAATTTCAATGGATGATATTAATGGATAATGGCGATTCATAGTCCTCAGAGGAGATGTCCGGTACTTGTGTCAGAGTAGCTTGTGATGCAACGTAGCCAACTACAGCGTTTTGATCGTCGTTGTATCACTGCTTGACCTCTACCGAGTCTAGACGTGGACCAAAAGTTCGCATAGTCGCTCCAGTGAACATCTTGAATTGAGTGCAGCGAAGTCCCGAAGCTTCATGACTGGGGCGGCAACAGAGGGTATTATTAATGTAGATGCTCATTGCTCGATTGTATAGTCTTCCTGGTCATGCTCACCGGCTTGTAGTATCAGCTGCGAGGTTGACGGAGTAGCCTTCGACTCGGGAGACGATTTCCGCCAGTGCTGGCACCGTATGTACCGAGAACAGGGAAGCACCAGGCATTGAGAAGTCCATCTATAAGCAAACATGCGTCTGCGCCTTGATGCGTGACTTCGTCTGTTGAATCCAATATATACTTGAGGTCATCTGTCGTGCGCAAGCAGATAAGCCTCCCTTATTCGACTACGCAGCGCAGATGCTCCGGCTCCAGCACCCTCGATTTTAAGCCGAGCAAGGCCAAATTGGCCGGCGTCATGTCGTCCAACATTAAGCTCGGGCATAATTTTTCTCCAGCTTTCGAGATTAAGGATCAGTAAAAAACGATTTCTATGGAAAATTGCTTCGCCCTTTACTCAGACAAGCATGAACAAACCCCCGATTTCTTGCGGGGGGACATTACCGAAGTCGAGAAATCCTGTAGTTGTTTCAACGCATCTAGTGTATGCTTTGGACCTTCAGACCCATCCAAAGTCCCAGACCGTCCGCTAGAGGCATCATGAGGGCGATCGGCTTCCGAGATATAGCCACGGGCTTGTCAGGCAGCATAAACTGGAAGTGTTCCAGAAGCGTGGCGGCGACGACTTGCTGCTGGATAACCCTAGATATGCAGAAGGATCAGCCATCCAAGTCGGGCTAAGGGCCAGGGAGAACTACTGACGAGAAGCGCCATCTGCCAAAACGTCAACTGAGAATGTGTTCTGAGCGCGCAACATATGAAACGTACCCTATACATGCACGGACTCCTCCCGCTTCATTGAATGACGTTAGTGACTTGCAAAACATCCTGATTTATGTCGTAGGGCTCACAGAAATTGAGCCTGTAACCATCCACATCTTGTCAATGAAACTCACAAGAAGTCTTGCGTAAAATAAACTTACAGATTGGCATATATACCTGCACTAGTCTGCTTCGACCTGTCGATGTCTAGGAACCGCTGGGGACATGCGCAATGGTGCCCCATATTTCCGGCATGCTAAACAGTGTTAGCCACGAGAAAACCGGTCTTCTGTTGACGTGCAACGCTCACCGGTTGTATGCGCAGACGGATATATTGATATTCTGACCTTTGCGGATTGGAATCTCGGTGATCTGCTTTCCAGACTTGGTGACAACAGGGTACGCGAGCGGAATCACGTCCGACTCTGCAGCGGTCCTCGGTATTGCCCACACAATAGGATGCAGACGCATCGATTCCTAAGTGTCGTGTCAATGGGCGTGGTCCCGTAACTAGGACGGAGCTACCTTGAGAGCCGCCTGCAGCGCGGACAGGCCTTCGAGATCCGCAACGGAGAAGTCCTCGTCCCCGCGGGCACGCACGTGTGCCCGGGCGCTTCGAATCTCATCGCGGACTTTGGCTTGCCAGGCTGGATCTTTGGCAAGCTCCCAAAGGAAGAATGTGAGGGTGCTCGCGGTCGTGTCGTGGCCGGCGACAAGGAGGGGATGAGTGTTTCGATAGGTGCAACGAATGGGTGATGGTTACGCTACTTGATCCCAAACTTCCACGTCAGAGAGCCTGGTCCTCGTATCTTTCGATACGTTGGCCTGCTGCAGGATAGTGAGGATATCCTTTGAGCCCTCTGATTCATTCTTCCGGATGATGTCGGCGCAAACTTCCTCATGAACTGGGTGTAGTTACGAAAGCGTGTGTACTCGCGGCTTGGGAGGAATCGAACCAGATGGAGGATATCACCAGGAACATATCTCCAGAACGACCTGAATACAGTGTCGAGTTTGGATGGATAGAGCGTAGAGTCAATACTAAGCACAGCGAAGATCTTCAGAAAAGCAGTCCAAGTCCAAATAGTACACAACTTACAACAAATTGGCATATTGCTGATGAAGTGCACTCGAAGCATTATCGAGAGCACCGACATGATAATTGAACCCAGCTAGAGAATAGTTTAATCGAAGTCTGGCAATACGAAAGAGAATATTCTACCTGCGGCTATCACGTCCAATAATACCCGCGACAGCCAAGGCGCAACGTGAATCGTTCCCCCGCTTGAGATAGCGCCATTTCCGATGAGCTCTTCCCTCCATTTCTGTACGAGCTGTAAAGAAACATGTTCCGCCGGCCTGAAGCATTAAACAATGTGAAAAACCCACATACCTAATGTGCGTACTGTTTAAACAGCGGTAAGAACGATCATAACTGTGCCGATGAGAAAGCAGGATTCATTATCTTCCGCTGCCGTCGGTGCGTCTCGCCTATGTTCTCGTGTCAGAAAACGCAATGAACCACCAGTGGTACAAAACTGAACCATCAGCCCACACCAGGCCCTGCCCGACGATCAGTCTTATGAATCCACGATTCTCTCCAGGTTTGCGGTATTTATACCCGGGCGTAAGAAGGATATGCTGAACGGCGATCGGGTCAGTGATCGTCAAGATATCCTCCTACATGATCTTGTCAGCTTGAAAAACACATATGAGCGTTGTGTCTACTCACCCACAAAGGACCCGCTGTGCGCCATGCGCTACCATAGTCACGCATCCACTTGAACTCAACATCGCCGACCTGATTTTGGTAGCGAATATCCAGTTCATTGCCTGTGACAGTCGTGAACCCTTTTGTGACATGCGATAATTGCACCTACCAATCCAAAATGACCGAGATGGTGGTCCACGTAGATTCCTCACGGTGCTGGGACGAAATAGCCTCATAAGCACAGAACGCAAGGCGAGGACCACAGAGACGAAACCAGCGAAGAGAAGGACAGGTGCCATGGCGAACTCGTCTTTCTGAGAGAGCGCGCATCGTGGTAGTCGTATCTATATGGTCGTCGCAGGTCCATATTGACAGGCGGGGAACATAGCTGAGTTACAGTACCCCGAAGTGTCAGAGTAACTTCGCATAGAAACCTGGCAGAGTGGTTATCTCGGGCTGAAAGGGGATACGGAGAAATTCGGCTTTGAGTCAGCGACAAACTCCCCTGGCTCTGATACCACCGACGGAGAACGAAATTTGTCAGAGTCCGGTGCATTCGCACAGGCCTTCTGTTCCCATAGTATGCAACGGTGCTACGTGTAGTCTGCATAGTGGGTCATGTCCAGTTCACGAGACGAACCAGCTGCTCACCATCAACTCTCAACGCCGCGCAATGCACGAAGTGACTGCGTCAGTGCGTCCTATATGATCAGTACCGACAGGCGAAGAATGACACGGGAATTTTGGCTCGCTCATGACTTCTAACATAAGATGTCGTCCATGATAGATGCCCGTCAGGATGGGATAGCAACCCTTGCAACGCGGCTGCTCGTGCAGTACAGTAGTTGAGTAAGAAGTGGCCATGGTATCCTATCATGCTGGCAATGGCCCTGCAGACGGTGAGCGGCGACTCCTGAGTCGGTGACGGCGCCAACGAGCGCTGTCGACCTTCGTCCGAGTCGTCGGGCAATTCCGAACGGCAAGACTGGGCGCTAAAATGAGCGCCCGGCCAACGCGTCGCTGGTGCAACTTCTGCAAGTCGTCCACTCAACATCCTCACAGGGCCATCTGATATCACACTCCGCCCTCCCCAGAACGCAGATGGCAACAGCGGCCCAGCAGAAGGAACAGGGGAATGTGGCCTTCAAAGCCGGACAAATAGCCAAGTACGTATATCTGTTTCTGACGGCGACCTTTTGTGAAGTGTTGAATTACGCGTCGTTTGTGATTTTTGCGTGGTGGTAGGGCTGCAGAATTGTATGCAAAGGTAGACGATCTGTTCTATACGCGGTGTCGGACCTGAATATTTACTTAAACATACCACAGGCCGAGAAGCTCGAGAGCAATGACCCAGTTTACCCTTCCAACCTCAGTGCATCTCTCTACGAGTTAAGAGACTATGCTGGATGCTGCGACGCGATTTTCAGGTCCTGGAGGCTGATGCCTGAGGAGAAAAACGCATCACTCGTGGTACGGCTTTCGACGAGGCTCGCGAAGGCTTTGAGCCATGCCGCCCGCCAAGGGTCCATCTCGCAAGAGCGACTGCAACGCGACAGCAACCTGATCGAAGAGATACGCGCTTTCCCGACGCGCACCGTGACAGATGGATCGAAGCTACCGCCTGAGCATCTTCAAGCTTGGATGTACTGGGATATCGGTCGAGATGAAATGAGCCGCGTCGCTCGTGGATCTAACGACGCGCGCACCAGGCTATCACGCTTGCCTATCTTCAAGAAAAGGCCGTGGGTTTCATTTCTGCTCAAAACTTCCCATTTAAACGACTGAACTGGTCTCAGAGATCCCACCCTTGAATACTACATTGTATGTCGTCTAACTCACTTTGGGAGTGGGAATCTTTATATTGACCTTTATCCACAAAGGTCGGCACAGATGATGTACTGTCTCTCGTTGATGACTGGGGAGCCGCGGATTCCAGCCCGCTCAAACTTAAGGAGATGCCTGTGGAAGATTTGGCTCATATTAATTTCCTCTTCGGCGGCTGTGGAGATGGTACGGATCTCATATTAAGCGCAGAGCGAACCTGTTTCTTAATGTACCCGCAGGTCGCCAGGTTTTTGGTTCATTGATAGGGCTTCTGAGGGCGTACAAGGACCTCGACAAGCCGAGACAAGCTGCTCTCAAGGTTCACATGACGCTTTTGGACGTCCATCCGGCCACAATAACCCGCGATCTTTGTCTGCTTCTGCTCTTGAATGATCTGCTAGAGCATGACCACGACGAGGAAAGCGTGGCGGAAATCAAGGCCACCATCGCATTTATTTATCTGGCCGTAATCATTCCCTCTTACTGTTGGGACAGGTAAGCTCCTCAGCGACTTCTTGAAAACGCGTGCATAACTGTTGGCCAGATACCAAAAAGTCGTCAAAGAACTCCGCTCGCGCCTGACAGAGACGCCGCCTCGCCTGCCACCTTGGCTTTATGTCGTCGAAGACTCTATCCCAGCCGTCCTGA
This sequence comes from Hericium coralloides, assembly GCA_003675405.1. NCBI lineage: Eukaryota > Fungi > Basidiomycota > Agaricomycetes > Russulales > Hericiaceae > Hericium > Hericium coralloides. The sequence goes on along the minus strand of QUOP01000018.1, from coordinate 429,789 downwards.
AAATGTTGGACTTCTGGGCCAATTTCCCGGAGGACAAGACCACCAAGGAGATGCTCTCTCATCATCGTATTATCGACGAGAAAGAAATGTTGCTCAAAAACTCGGCGATCGCGGGCACTTTCAGAGACAAATACCAGGAGGGCCGTGCTAGAAGGCGTCAAGAATTTGGCGACATCATTGACACGATGACTGAAGAGAAGCTCATTGCAATGGGGCTGGCAGAACCTGGAAAGACGCCAGAGCAGAACAAGAAGATCTTTGCTGAGCGTCGGGACGCTTATTTGGACGAGGCCCTGGAGCTGATGGAGAAGGGCCCGACGGTCCAGTTTTTGCACGAGACGGAGTGGTTTGAAATCGCTCAGTGCTTCATGCCTCCTCTCCAGCTCAGGAAACGTCATCCTGGTTTCAGCGAGTTGTTCAAAGCGGTGAGGGGACATTATAAGCCGGCCAAGGGCCTCATTCAAAAGGTAAGTGAAATATTTTCGCTGTGGCTATGTTTCTCATGAACATGCTTAGGTCAAATCGCATATACACGCGGATTGGAAGCCGAACCTCTCGCTCTTTGTAAGTGGCTTCAAAACGTATCTAGGGAGCGCGGCCTCTGATCTCCTTCGCTCGAATGACTAGGATGGTGTCAACGAAATCCATCCGACGATTGGCTCAGCTGGCTACCCGAACCTCAAGCAGTTCGACGTGTTCCAAACGGTCAAGTCACTCTTTAACTTTAATGATGACTTCAACATCCAAGAGGGTGTCAATAAAACGGACAGCGCTGCTTTCAATGCTGCCTCCCAGTTCTTCGACGGCGTAATTAACGCTTTGAAGGCCATAGGCGACAAGCTGACGTTGGAGGTCATTTTGGGTGAAGTGACGGAGGAATTATCGAAGATGAAGCTAAGTGGAGATCATAACCGACCCGTTGATTTCCCCAGGTCATATACTAGAACGTGGCTAAGCAATGTGCCGTTCGTTTTTGTCATATTCATAAAACCGGGGGAGGCGACTGACTTCACAATCATTACGATCTAGTGATTACACCCACGGCCCTCTGAACACTGCGATCTTCATTCTGCCGAATTTGCGGTCTGACACTGCCATAGAGCCAGAAGTCGCATGCAACTGCTTGCTGAACACCGGTATATGGAACAGTAACGACGAATACTGCCATAAGTAAGTATCTATACGACATCGAAATATAAGGCACCTGATTATCGCCAGTTATACCCTCCTGCGCCCCGCAGATATACCGCGCTATCTGGGCTGTCGCGTCGTCAAAATGGAACCGATATATGGGTCTATTCGTCTTGCACATCTTCCCCATCCGCGGCCCCTCAAGGAGCTCGCGTCTCGCAGTGAAGTCCGCACTTGGCTCACACGCATCCTGCTGAATACTCTGGTCCCGCCTCAGCAGACCATGCACGTTGTGTTCCGTGTACGATTCCCCAACAACTTGGTTGCCTTCGTCAACCTCCTCGTGCACCTCCACAGCATCGGATTCCCCGCCCACTGGCTCTCCGAGTTCCTCGAGACTATCCTCAAAGACAGCCTCATCACCGACATTGCGCCCTACCGAAAGGGATTCCCCATTCCACTCTCAGATATAAACAGGCGCGTACCGCGGCACTGCGTTCGCCTCGATCCCTGGCTCGCCGAGCTCGAAAACATCTTCGCCATCGCCTACGAGGCCATACCCTTCCCGCTCCTCCTACCGCCGGGCTTCGCCTCGGACGCAGCGGCGATCGGCATGTTCGAGGCTGATGTCGAGGAAGGGTTCTTATACCACATACCCATCATGCCGAACTTCGACCCCGTCGGGTGCCTGCTGTTTTACAAGTCTTCCGCCGGCCTCACGCCGCACGAAATTTTGATGGACTTGGGAGATATCCTGAACGGGAAGATGCAGCCGCCCGTCGGTCAGATCCACATCGTCACTGCGATTGAGGAGCTCGATATGCCGAAGGGAATCGTGCGTTGGAGGATGAGCAAGGAACGCGTGCATAAGATGCAGAGCGAGGGCTGGGATATGGTATGCTACCGCAGCGACTTTGGCGATTCTGGTGCGTTTGTCAAATCTACTTTCACTGGTCTGGCCTTGGTTGACGGGCCAGTGCAGTGTGCATGCCGGTCCCGGCGAACGAGTGGGAGACGGTGAACATCGCGACCGAATGAATTGATGAACAAAAAGAGCCATACCCAATGAATCGAATCTTGAAGGACACAGCTCCATACTTTGCACGGTATAATACGATACGGTTGAACATGCACTGAACTCACGAGGTATACCGCCTATATCCCTAGTTACATGCCAATGGCATTGCACGTAATTCAAACATTCTGTATTGCCATGATCCATATGTAAAGGCGTCACCATCGGTGACCTGTATGGTACTCCGATCCCCGACTGCTATGCGAGATAGCTGAGCTGGCAGGAGTCAGAAGGACTCGCTTGATGTGACAGCGGAACCGGGTGAATGAAGGCCTGCACTAAAGTCAGGATGACTCTGGGCTTCTCGCAGTCACTCCGCAACGATATAAACAGCGCATCACCGCGATGATGAAGACCCAGCACCCACTCCCGTCCATCGAGTTCTATTTGTAGTCCACTCATATCGAGATACCTTGACTCCTCGTATCCTACATGTGAGTCAAAACGTACGCTCTTCTCGTCCGCATATGCTGATACTGCAGACCCATGGAGAATGACTCGAAGCTGGCGCTCCCGACCTGTCCCGCAGCGCGGCGAGAAACGTCTCTCCGCCGGCCGCAAAGGCGACTTCTTCATCGACAGCGACGACCTCGACGTCCACACCCACGCCGACGACGTCGAGCTGAAGGAGCTGCAGCAGGGCGCGTGGGAGAAGTTCGCGCCCGCGCGTCCCAGCAGCGCGGGCTCGGCGCGCGTCGAGGTCCCGCTCGAGAGTCTGCTCGTGTCGTCGAAGCGCGCGGAGGCGAAGCGCCAGCGGCAGGTGCTGACGGACGGCGAGGCGTTCGAAATGGTGGAGAACGACGCGGCGGTGTTGGTGCTGGAGGATGAGGCAGACGCAGGCGTGGACATCGATGAGTGGGAGGTCGTCAGCGACGACGAGATGGACGGCAAGCGCCTCAAGCAGCGTCCCTCATATTCAGCAATCGTCCGCGGAGACGGGCGATAGAGGCTGGTCATCAAGAAGCATCTCCAGTGAGTCACGAGTTGAATCAAAAAGATAGATGGCATTCTGACGTCGCATTCGTACAGTCTGGTATACCATAACGCAATATATTACCACATATTCATACTTCTCGTAGTCTGCTCCAATAATATCAGTATTCGCACTAACGTACATGCACGGCCGGGCGCAGAAGATGGGCGTGCCACTACACGCCTAAGAGCGTGACCTTAGCCTTGATGGTCTCGACGATGGCGGGCTCCGCAAGCGTGCTGAGGTCGCCGAGCTGGTCGCTCTCGCCCGCGACGATCTTGCGCATGATGCGGCGCATGATCTTGCCGGAGCGCGTCTTGGGTAGGTCCGAAACGATGTAGACCTTCTTCGGCGCGGCGAAGGGGCCGATCACCTTGCGGACCTGGAGCACGAGCTCCTTCAAGAGTCCTACCTCCTCGTTCGGGTCGTACTTGAACTCGCTGCATGGAATAGATTAGCGATGCGTGTGAGACGCCGGAGTAAGCATACGCACGGCTTGAGCGTGACAAAGGCGTATACGGCTTGGCCGGTCAGCTCATCTGCGGATCCAATGACTGGAGGCACATATTAGGTGGCAACGTTATCACGGGTGGGGGGCGTTTGCTTACCCGCAGTCTCGGCGACACCAGGGTGCACGATGAGCGCAGACTCGATCTCGGCGGTAGACAGGCGGTGACCAGAGACGTTGATAACGTCTGCACGCGTGTGAGAATCCGTCAGAAAGATAGGCATGGATCGGCTCACCATCGACGCGGCCCTTGATCCAGATGTATCCGTGCTCGTCGCGCGATGCGCCGTCGCCTGTGTAGAACACGCCGGGATAGGGTTTCATGTATGTCTCGAGGTAGCGCTGATGGTCCTGGTACACCGTGCGCGCAATTGACGGCCACGGCGTCTTCAGCACGAGCACGCCCTCAACATCGTTGCCTTCGAGCTCCTATGACACCGTCGCACCAGCCTCCCACAGAGATAAGGAAAAAACCACGCACCTTGCCCGTCGTGGGATCCAGAATCGCAGGCTCGATACCGAAGAACGGGACCGTCGCGGAGCCGGGCTTGGTCTCAATCGCACCCGGGAAAGGCGTGACGACGATCGACCCTGTCTCGGTCTGCCAGAACGTGTCGACGATCGCGCATTGCATGCGCCCGACGTGCTCGTTGTACCAGTTCCACGCCTCAGGGTTGATCGGCTCGCCGACACTGCCGAGCACGCGCAGCGAGGAGAGGTCATGTGGCTCGACGTGATGCGCGCCGAGGCGGCGCAGCAGGCGGATCGCAGTCGGCGCGGAGTAGAACTGCGTCAGCTGGTGTTTCTCGACGGTCTGCCAGTAGCGCGAGGGCGTGGGGTAGATGGGCGTCGACTCGAAGACGGTCGTGGTCACGCCGTTCGCGAGCGGGCCGTAGACGATGTAGCTAGGGGGTTGTGAGCGTGCAGCGTGCGCAGAAGGGCAAGAACGCGTACGTGTGGCCGGTGATCCAGCCGATGTCGGCCATGCAAGCGAACTTGTCCTCGGGGTGGACATCAAAGACGTATTTCACCGTGAGCGCTGCACCAAGGAGGTAGCCGCCGGTCGTATGCACAACACCCTTAGGCTTTCCGGTTGATCCGGATGTCTAGCAAATTCACTGTGAATTCACGTCTCTTCGGCGAGGGAGCGGTGCTCACATAGAGAATGAAGAGCGCGTCTTCGGACGACATGATTTCTGGCGGGCAGTATTTAGGCACTTTCGCCGTCTCCTCGTGCCACCACAAGTCGCGTCCCTCCGTCCACGCCACCGGATTGCCCGTCCGCCTGAGCACAAGCACATGCTCGACGACCGGGGCGTGCTTCAGTGCGGCGTCCACAATCGCCTTGGTCGCGATCGTCTTCCCGCCGCGCCTGCCCTCGTCCGACGTGAGCAGCACGCGGCTCTTGCAGTCGTTCACGCGGTCGCGCAGCGACTCGGCCGAAAAGCCCGCGAAGACAACGGAGTGGATCGCGCCGATGCGCGCGCATGCCAGGAACGCGGCGACGGCCTGCCAGGTCATGGGCAGGTACACCGACACGGTGTCGCCCTTCTTGACGCCGAGTTTCTTGAGTACATTCGCGATGCTGCACACTTCGCGCAGCAGCTCTGCATAGCTGATCAGCGAGCCTTCGTTCGGCTCGTCTGCTTCGTATATGATCGCAATCTAGGGCGCGGAACGGGCACGCGGGGGGACACACGGCACATTGGGGCATAGTGGTATAGATCGTGAGCGGACATCGAGGGGTGGGGCGATGATCGAGAAATAAGATACCTTATCCGGGTGCTTAAACGCCCAGCGGTCGACGCAGTTGTACGACGCGTTGAGGCCGCCCTCGGGAAACCAGACGATGTCGCCCTTCTCGAAGCTGCCGGCGCGGATAGTTTGGAAGGGGCGGTCCCAGTAGAGTGTTTCACGTGCCATCTGGTCGCGTCGCCGCAGTGCGTCAGCATAGGGGAGATAGTGGCGGATGGGAGCGCAACGCACCTTCGCCCACCACACGTCCGACTCATGACCTACGGTTTCATTGTGTGCTGTCTTGTAAGCGTGATAGTGCGGGCCGATATGTGGTTTGTTGCACCCATTCGTCATGCGAGGGGCAACGGGGTGGATGGGGATCAGCGCTTTTTCTTCGGCCATGGTTGTGTGCTGCAAAGACGGGTCGAAATGAAGAGGGGTAAAGGAGCAAAAGCCAAAGCGTCTGAAAAGAAGCTGATGGGGCGTATTTATCAGTTAGCGGGGAGAGGAGGCGCTCCGGGGATAAATGAATGGAGACCTCGCAATTGGCTTGGACGCCGTCCGACTCGTGACACCATATACCCGTGGGAACATGAAATGCGGGGTATCAAGCGCCCGACCCCGCGCCGGCCGCTGCGGTAACTTTCCACCGACGGCGCCGCCCTCATCGACGGCGTAAGTTTCAGGACAATGCCCTGACCCGGGCGCTGCGGCTCAACGTCTGCGTCCGCACTGGCCGTATGCGTGTCAGGTCTCTGCGACGTCCTCGTCGATGTGCCCACCCTCCTATATTCTCGCACTTACTCGGTTGCCTGGTGCCCCTCCACCATGTCCGTAATGATCGTGCCGAAAGATCGGGGCACAACGGTCTCTGGGCAGGAGTTAGAGCGGATATTGTCACCTTCCATCGACGCTTGCCAGGATGCTTAACGTATTACCGTGACATGTAGTGGGATTTCTGAGTCGGCAAGCAAATCGAGGGCCTGAAAAGGGCTGCAATATTCTTGGCTAGCGTGGTACCTGTCCACACTAGATGTCGCCGTGGAGAAATAGCATTCTAGTCAAACCCGCCAGATCCGGAGTGTTGGGCGTAAGTATCACTGATGCGAATCGGAATTCATAAGCTTCTGGGCCGCATCCTTGTGGATGTGTTGCCTGAGTTGCGCCATGATGACCAGATAGCACCCCGGTGGGTGCCATTTTGGAACATTAGATCCTAACAGGGTGTACAACCCAACTGGAGATCCCGCCATCGATGTCCAGGCATCGAGCTGTGCCCGATGGTGGAGTCGCATGGGAGACCGACAAATAATACGGCCGATAGTCGACGGCACATATGGTCTGCAAAAACTATCTCATCGGAGAACGGAAAACATATGCAACACTCACCATGGCCACATGTCCCTCCTCATACTCCTGGCGCTCCGATCGCGTCGATCAACCCTAAGCCAAGTGTCGGACGTAGATGGTAGCGGAGCCGCGATGCACCGCCTCCGCTCCTGTGGGGAAGTGTGGGGAAGCGGGGGATCGAAAGCTGCTTGCCACTCGCGCATATAAGCTGGCGACGGATCATCCCGATATAGAACAATATCATCCTGAGCTGGCAGAACGGCACAATTCGCCAATGGAACGGAAGAAGAACGATGCACGCTGACATTCGGCACGACCTGGTTCAGCGGAGACAGTACACACGCCGCGGTCAGCAGGCTACGGCCAAGCGCGCGTTGAAACTCCGCGCAAGACCCGGCCGACGCGTCGCGACGCGTCACTTCACGTGACCTTGAGCAGTGATCACCTGTTTGCGCAAGCACGTGCTTTGCGCTCTTTCCTCTGGGTTTGCGCCATGCAAGATGGACACTATCGGTGCACAAAACAGCAAAAATGCTACGACAAGTGATTATCGAGGCAGAAAACACGTCTAGCTCCAGGCCAAGACGCAACGTGAAGTGACGTGACAGCAACGCGACAAAACGCGACGCGATGAGCGCGAGCTTGGTCAGACCATCGCGGCTTTACCGTTGCATCCGCCACCATACCCGAATCAACCTTCGTTTCCCTCTTATCCTCCTGAGTCCTGGTCATAGCAGCCAGACGCGTGCAGTGACATTTTTAATGGCGGCGCGCTCCAAGACGAAGACGAAAGCTACGGCGTCGACGCGCGCCGCCAAATCCAAATCAGCCGCGGCCAAGAAGACCAAGCCGCCCGCCCGCGACATTACTCCCTCTGATGTTGATGACGACGATGGAGAGGGCGATGTATACCAGGATGAAGAGCGTGAAGAGCTGGACAGCGATGCACTCGACGACGACGAGGATTTCACCGCGACGAAGAAGCGCAAGCGCGCCTCCCCCGCCAAGAAAGCGAAAGCTGGGTCGAAGAACGCCTCACCGCGCAAGCGCCGTAAGAAGGCTCTAGATGATGAAGATGACGAGGACGCCGAGTTGGAGGATGGGATGGAGGTCGTCGGCGTCGTCGTGCAGGCGCCCAAGACCGGTCGAGGTGCGTCTGCGTCCCGGCGCGTCCTAGCGCATCGTGATGGTCTTACATTGGCCATCGTGTGCAGTACCCCCTGGACAGATATCGCGGAATACGTTCAGCTTCTTAACACAGCTAAGGAATCCAGAGTGTAACGACCGCGAGTGGTTCAAGCTGCATGGTGCGTTCACAAGTATCCATCCGTGGACTGCATTGACAGGGAACAGAGCCGGTATACCGCCTTGCCGAGAAGGAGTGGAAAGACTTCATCGATAAGTTCACGGATGTGCTCACTGAGGAGGATCCCCAGATCCCGCCCTTGCCGCCGAAAGATGTTATCCACAGGATATATCGCGATGTGCGTGTCCCCACTCTTTCGAAGGGTACTTGCGCCTTAATAGCGCTGCAGATCCGTTTCAGTAACGACAAGACACCATATAAAACAGGATTTTCTGCGAGCTTCTCGCGCAGCGGCCGCAAGGGAATTTTTGCAGCATGTAAGCCACCTTTCCTGCTATTCCCTGCTTCTAGGCTCACATTGCTCCTGCAGATCACATGTGAGGATGTGCTTACATTCGGGATGTCCGCATACTAACCGCGCCTCTTCTACATCACAACAGATCGGGTAAGTACCATAGCTCAATCGCCCCAAACTCAGGCTAGTGACTGTGCTCTGGTATCACAGTCAGCCCCGGCAACCAAAGTCTCATCGCCGCCGGCTCCTGGTGCCCCGGCAAAAACGAGCTCTCCACCATTCGGTACGTACCCTCTCTTCCACTCCCCCTCTCGGCAAGCTAACGCGCCCCAGCGAACACATAAAACACAACTCCTCCCGCCTGCGCACGCTGCTCGCGGAGCCCGCCTTCGTGTCCTGCTTCGGCGCGCCGAAGCCCGGCAAACGGCAGAGCGTGTTCGGGATGGAGGACGAGCTGAAGGTCGCGCCGAAGGGCGTTGATAAGAACCACAAGTGCGTCTTCTTTGGCTGCGATATGCAGGGCCTGAAGTTACCTGCGGGGGTAGGGACATCGATCTGCTGAAGTGCCGCTCGTTTGCGGTGATACATCGGTTTTCGGACGAGGAGGTGCTTGCGCCGGGATTTATGGATGAGCTGCGACGGATTGTGGGGATCGCGAAGCCGTTGGTGTATTGGTACGGTTCCTTTGTTCGTGAGGGGCTGTGGATGCTTATTGGTGGCAGTTTGAATGATTATATGACGCTTGGGTTGGATGAAGGCGACGAGGCCGAGGGCGATGAAGAGGCTGAGGAGGCTGAGGGAAGCGGAGACGAGGAGGATGCTTGAGCATCGTAGGTCGGTGCACTCATTTACTTACCTCGTATCATGCTGATATAGACAATTTCCTCTGCTAGTGTGCCCATATATCATCACTATAGATTCTTTTCTTGGTTCTCGATCTGTATCTTACTCTCGATTTATCCACTTTCTTGCATTAGGCTGTCAGATTTATTTTAAGGGCCCTTGTTCTTGTTTCTCAGTCCAAGGTCTCATTAGTGCCGCAGGCCGCCAATGCCCCGATTCCGAATCCCACAAGCCAGACTACCACCCGCGTCCGTGCCCCCACGGGAGGCCCAATGCCGAGCGTCCGCCACCGCCTGCTCCGACAACGCAGTCTGCTATGGCCCAAATGGGACATGTTCCGGCACACAATCGATGCACCACAACCCTCCCCTTGGTTGAATGAGCAAAGAAAAGATGATAATCAGAACTTATCCGACAAGCCCATATGATAAACATTTATATTGAACAGCAAGAGAAAAGGTATTTGTGATATATGTGTAAGGTAGCAGGACACAATGGAGTTTACAGGCACTTCATGCAGTTCGACTGATCAGACGCCCGTAAGTAGCGACAAGGCTGCCGTGTCTTGGAGTTGGACTGGGGAAATCTAGAAAAGGCTTGACCACAAAGGTCTATCGCCTCACGACTGATATGCTTTAGCGCGCTCTCGTTCGGGAAACTCGATCGGTGGGACATATCTGTCCAGTCAGATATCCAGAGGCCTCAACCAAACCCCCGCATGTGTGAGCGGCTGGCGTCGAACCTCTATATCCAGAAAGAATGCTGCAAGGCCCTACGAAGGCCCAAGACACAGCAATGAAATGTTACAAGCAACTCGGCACCACACCTGTGACCGTTGTGCTCGTGATTCCTCGTGCTCACGCAGGACGTCTCTTCCTTCTCACTCCCTCCGCTTACGCGTTCCCTCGGCCTGTCACCCGGTAAGCGACAGTGCAGCCCGACACCACGGACGCGCAGGATCATGCACGTCAAGCCCTCAAGCAAACCCCGAGATCATGACATCGATACGCCATCCCCGTGATGGCCCCCCTGTTTCTCCGCCGCCGCACGCCAAAGCAAAACAGACGCTGTGCCGCACGTACACCCTCGATCGGAATCCGGGCGAAGCTGCAGAACCACTGTCTTCTGTGAGGTCAGTGGCGGAGACTGCGACGAAGATCCATCCTGCAGCCGTTTTGGCGACGGGCGCCGCTCGACACTGGGGCTGGGCCCCGCATGTCAGAGCGCGCGTCGCAATGTCGAGGTTTCACCGAGGTCGCGGTCGATTTCCGAGGTGATAAACCAGGCGGCGGGCGTTGGCGGCGTGGTGACTTGATGTGGGCTCGGACTAACCTGACGGCCTTGTATAAAGGTCACTAGAAGCACCCTGTTGGCTTGGCGGACGACGTCGACATCAAGCGTGCGGGGTAATTTCGTCGATCACTCAAATGTGCACAGATATGACGATGCGAAACTGTGATTCTGCAAAATTGAAATGTATAGCGCGGGGTTAGCAAGACCGTGGTGAATCTATGATTGCTCCTTCTTCGCCGCATCAATGTCGCGATACTGCTTTGCCCACTAAAAGGATAGAATTCATGTAAGGAATCGGGGCACTTTGATAGGTGGACGTACCTGCATCGAGGGAATGGCGCGGTTGGGCTGGATGAATCGATACTTGAAAAGAGGTGGTAAGTAAACGGAGAGAAGAGGAGAGGCAGGGGCGCACTTCGTTGTCTGCGCTGAGCGTCCAGATGCCGGCGGACACAGCGAGGATGCCGCCGAAGAGTATGGCGGTGTTAGCCCTCCAGTTAGATGGGCGCGTCCACCAGCCGCCTGCAGTCATAGTTCCAAAGAAACCGACGGAGGGTCATGAAGATATAGTCGGCGAAAGAGCAGCACGTTCAGCGAGAGAAATCTGACGTCGAACGAGCGCGGGACGTACCGGATGGCGACCAAACTTCTTTAGGATAGGGATATCTTGCTCCTCCACCCTGCGCGGCGTCAGAGAAAGAGTAGCGACAGAAAGCGCGGTGCTCACCATGGTGTGTCAAGGTCAAGAACGTCGTGGTCTGCAGCAGCGAACGACACGGGCAGACAACCAGGCCCGGCGGCGATTGCCGAAAGCGGACCGCCACCGTCGGAAGTCCGAGGTGGTTGTGGTCTTCGCATTTCTTCAGCAGCCACCCCTCGGCCCCTCTGCTTTCCTGCTACTCACTTGCCAGTCCATATTTCAGGTTTCAGGCAGAATTGCTGACCGCAACGGGCATCGCTCGGGTATAATCGCCAGCAGAAACACGTGCGCCACCCCACCCCGCGCTTCAAGTCGAGCTGCAGTCTACCGCATGCCATTGCCTGCTCGTCGCATGCCACCACCCCGAGCCCACACACTACACACACCACCATGTTCTCGGCTATGAGTAGTTACTTCTACGACCGCCGGAAAGGCCTGGCCAAGACGGCCGGCTTTGTCGGGGGTGCGTACCTCGTCGGGCGCTATGTGGTCCAGCGGCTGGAGGACGTGCGGGATCGGGTCATGGAGGAGCGAGCTGCGCGAGAAATGTACGCCCACATCTGTTTCGGTCAGTTTCAGCGGAGAATTAAGTCCTGGGTTGTAGAATCCGCAAACGCTTCCAGCAGAACATGCAAGACATTTCCTTCACTATCATGGCGCACATGCCAATCCTTAGCTCCAATATTCTGACTGACATGGACGTCGAAGCACTCACTGCTGAGCTGCAGGCTCTCTCGCGCGCGTCGAAGACCCAATCCAGACCCGAGCCACCACCGTCTGAATCCTCACTCGCATCAAGCGTGGAGCTAGTGCGGGACACAGTCGATGTGCGCTCGGAGAGTGGATCCCTGTCCGTCGTGTCTGCGGTGGACGAGACGGGCGCATCGTCATCTGCACATATGGTTGAATCCCAAACAAGCTCAAGCTGGGTCGAACAGTTCTCGACAGGCACACCACAGTCCCCCCCACCGTCCCAGCACTCGTCGAACGCGCCCTCCGAGGCGGAGGAGCACGCGGGAACAGGCCTGCTGTCTGCGCACAACGTCCGCAACCTCGCAGACTCGGTGACGACGACGAGCTCCGAGTCCGGTGTGGTAAGGACCGTCAGTTCGTGACATTCGCGTGCTGACTCGGTTTTGTGTGTACAGTCCGGCATCGACATGTCCAGCTCGCAGATGAGCGTGGGCACGAAAACGAAGGCGGAACTCTGGCGTGAGGTCAAAATGCTGAGTATGCATGTCTCCAGTCTGCCATATGTTTTATTTGACTGACGTTCTGGATCGTGTGGAATGCAGCGATAACCCGCACGCTCACCGTCCTCTACGCTACCACACTCCTCTCGCTCTTCACGCACATCCAGCTGTCGCTCCTCGGGCGGTATAAGTACGTGCAGTCCGTGATCCAGCTCTCGCGCGATGAGGCCGCGCGCGAGCAGCGCGCCTTCGACGCCTCGATTGAGTCCCTCTTCTTTGCACCGCCGTCTGCGCGTCGGACGCCTGACGAGGAGCACGGGCTCATGATGGAGAAGGTGTGGGACGCAGACGAGATCTGGCATCGGGGCGTCGATGAGGAGACGGAGCGGAAGTATCTCACGCTGAGCTGGTGGATTCTGAATGTAGGGTGGAAGAACGTCGCGGAGCGTGTGCGGCGAGGGGTTGAGGAGGTGTTTGAAGGGTGCGTATCGTATCTCGCGTATGGGCTGAGAATAGCTGACCAGTTCTTGCAGAGTATCGCTAAAGAGCAAGCTGAGCCCACTGGAGCTGCACCGACTCATACAGGACGTGCGACGGCGCGTCGAGCTCGAAATCACATTCGAAGGCACAGAGCGCCGCACCGAGTACGCCCCATCCCGCTCTGCCCCGCGCACCACTCACGGCACCCACAGCTTCCTCTCGGCCCTCCTCCCGCCCACATCCACCATGCTCACGCACCTCCTCACGCGCAGCGGCCTGCCGCCCGCACACGCCGCGACGCACTCACCCGCGTTCACCGCGCTGCTCGAGGAGACGCGCGACCGCCTCGCGTCCGCGGACTTCGCGCTCGCGCTCGCGCGCAGCCTCGACCGCGGCACGGACGCGCTGCTCGCGGGCGTGCAGAAGAACGTGTACCGCGGCGAGGAGCGCCTGCGCGTCGCGGGGCTGCTGCCGGGCCTCGCGCGCTGGAGCGCGCTCGCGCTCAACGGGCTGCCGAACGAGCTTGTCGACGTACGTGTTCCTGCCTTTCTTTTCGTGGTGTGGCTGTGCTGACGCTGATTGCTGGTGCTAGAATCTGGCGGACACGCATGAGATGGCGGCGTTCGCGGCGGTGATCTATACGGACTACGAGGACCGGTTCCGGTGATGTGTGCCGCTATCGCGGCGGGCGGGCTAGCGAATACCATCTCCTACATAATGCGCAATCTGCTCTCATCTGCTCGGCGGGCGTATCAGCGTGTCGCAGAAACCTCGGGTGCGCGCTCGGCACCGTCAAGCTTTCTAGCGCGGAGGTACGTGATAAGGCGGCTGGCGTGCCGTGGGACCTTGTATGTTTCGATGCAGGTGTGGATCCGGTTGTGAAATGCGATGCCTCTCTGCGTTCCGGATATGCGGGCCGATGGCCAGGCACTCAGGTCGTGCCGTCCGTGAATACAGCAAGATGCAAGCAAGATGTGAATATTGTATGTTCCGTTGAGGTGCGTCATGTCCGTCATCACCATATATCCTGATGAAAACGTCATTTCGCGACACACCGGCACCCGCACTGGCCGTCATTATTTCAGGTGCGGGTCTTGGTCTTCTGTTAATTAAGTAACACTTGTTCCACCTCGAGATACGACCTGCCATTCTACGCCCTCCGCTCGCATCCATCTCGGCGATCTTACGCGAATCGAAGGACGCACTGTGGGGTAAGTAGCGCGACGGCACGCAGGCGCCGCGGTGCCAAAATTATACTGCGTGGCCGTTCGTGTTTCTGCTCCTGCGCGGGTCCCTGGTAGCGACAGCAACACGCCGGGACGGGCGCGCTGCTCGCACGCGCGGGTGCCATAGTGGTGGATCTTATCGCGCTACGATGTGAAAATAGCGCTCCCGCCCTGGCTGGCCAGGGTTCACGCGCGGAGGGTGCACGATGAGCCCTGGGATGGGCAGGTCGTCGCACGTTATTTTTGGGGCCTGGTCGTTCGCATGCGACAGGGCGCGGACGCGTGGATTGTGAGCGGCGAGCGGGTCGCGCAGATTCCGTCGGCGTCCCCGCGTTCACCACGGCACGCATTCCAACCCCAGCCAACAGACCTCAAACAATTTCATGCATTCACAGCATCCTACACGTCGCAATACATTCATTCCATGACTTCTCTTCCGTTCGCGCACCGAGCTTACACGGTCGCGAGCGCCTGCAGATCCACGAGCTGCCCCGCGCTCTCGAGCGCAGCCTGCACGACCGCGACGTCCGCCAGCGCGCTCCGCGGGCCCTGCGTGCCGTCGTCCGTCCCGCCGGCCGCCGCGAAGAAGCTCAGCAGCTCCGCCTCGACGCCGCGCACGCGCTCCTCGACGACCTCCTCGCTGACCTCGCCCTTCTCGCCGACGGCGTGCACGACGACGCGCTGCCGCGCGGGCTGGCCGTCCTGCGCGGGCGCGTTCGCGACCTCGAGCCAGCCCGTGGCGCCCGTGAGCACGTAGCCGTTGCGCGCGCCGAGCGCGGGCGCGGCGAAGGTGATCTCGAGCATGCCGTGTGCGCCGCTGGACGTGCGGAGGAGCGCGTGCAGCGTGTCGGCGGGCGCGAGGAAGGGCTTGTTGAGCGAGGAGAGGGCCGTGAGGTGCGTGAGCGGGCTCGGGAGGAGCACGCGGAGCGCCGCGGCGAAGTGCACGCCGCCGTCGAGGAGGAAGCCGCCTTGGTACTGCGCGGGGTCAGTCACGACGGGAGAGGGCGAGGGAGAGGGAGGGGATACGCACGTCGGGGTGTGTGCGCCAGGGCGTCTTGTACCACTTGCTGCTCTCGTCGATCCAGTTGATCACGGTCGCGCGGAAGAAGCGCACGTCGCCGATCGCGCCGTCGCGCACGAGCTGCGCGGCGCGCTGGAAGCCGGGCTCGGCCTCGAAGTTCTCCGCGACGCGCCAGACGAGGCCCTTGGGCTTGTGCTGCGCCTCGTACTCGCGGATGAGCGCCGCGCCGGCGGCGACGGTCGGCGCGACGGGCTTCTCGCTGAGGACGTGCTTGCCGGCGGCGAGCGCGCGGCGGATGATGTCCGGCTGGGTGCCGATGGGGAGGATGATCAGGACGGCGGTGATGTCTGCGCGGGCGAGGAGGACGTCGAGGGACGCGGCGGGGTCCGCGTCGTGGTAGAGCGTGGGTGTGGCGTTGGGGAGCAGCTTTAGGGCTTCATCGGCGAGGTCCTGCGCGCTGTGGAGCGATCGGGAGTAGATGGCCTTGAGCGGGGGCGCGGCGGGGTTAAGCGTAGCGATCGCGGGGAGATGGGCTGGGGATGTCAGGGATGCGTACTGCGATGGGTGCGATGGTATTTACCTTCCTTTGCGAAGATACCTGCACCGAGGATGGCGAAGCCGGGGAGGTCAGACATGGCGGTGAAGAACTGGTCGACGATATGCCCGATGAAATGTCTATGTCAATTTATAAGTAAAATTCGAAGGAGGTCCCTGGATTCGTATATTGCGTCATGTCATGTCCTGCGCGTGATATCGCGTTCAATACCCACCGTTCTTTTCTCTTGACTCCAGGAACGAACTTACCGTTGTACCCCCAGGCTCGTCATACATTCGAGCAAGAAGTAGGCGAACTATCTCGCTTATGTTACCTACAGTCAGCGTTTCACTGCGCACTGCTACGCGACGGGACCACTTTCGCGCCTAGGCCGATGCTGCTGTGCTCGGAACGTGTCCCTTGATTCAATTGCGTCACGCCGGCGGGGAGGATCATGTGGGCGTGCGCGTCTTGGCCGCGGGGAAACGTCGGGTTGGTGTCGTTAGAGAAGACGCGAGGAAGGGGACGCGCTCCGCCCGGACAATCTTCGGACGCGTCCATATCGCCGCCCACGTCTTTAAAGCGTTCCTCCTCCCGTACAACCATGTATCCCGCCGCGCCTGCACAAAGTCGTCACAATGGCTGCAGACAATTCCAAACTACCCAGCGACTTCATGTGGGGCTTCGCCACTGGTGCGTCCGCCTTTCGCCCGCCCGCTCCCGCTAACCCCGCGCAGCGAGCTTCCAGGTCGAAGGCAGCACCGACGCCGACGGCCGCGGCAAATCCATCTGGGATGACTTCTCCCGCACGCCCGGCAAGACCCTCGACGGCCGCAACGGTGACGTCGCCACCGACTCGTACCGTCTCTGGAAGGAAGACATTGCCCTCCTCAAGGCGTACGGCGTCCGCTCCTACCGCTTTTCTATTTCCTGGTCCCGCATCATCCCCGTCGGAGGCCGCAAGGACGCGGTCAATCCCAAGGGAATTAAGTGGTACTCCGACCTCATTGACGAGCTTCTCGCCAATGGTATCACACCCTTCGTGGTATGTTTCGCCCTGCCGCACCCGCCGTATACCGAGCTGAATTAATGTCATGCAGACTCTCTATCACTGGGACCTTCCCCAGGGCCTGCACGACCGCTACGGCGGATGGCTCAGCAAAGACATCGTGCCCGACTTTGCGCACTACGCGCGGGTACGTATTTTCCATTCTGTCTAGTCCCTTTACCCGCTCATATCGGCAGGTCTGCTTCACTGCCTTTGGCGACCGCGTCAAGCACTGGTGAGCCGTGCCGCGTCACCTCTGTTTTGCACGCACTGACTGACCGCGCGTAGGCTCACCATGAACGAGCCCTGGTGTATCTCCATCCTCGGCTACGGCCGTGGTGTCTTCGCCCCCGGTCGCTCGAGCGACCGCATGCGCTCTACGCACGGTGATTCCTCCACCGAGCCTTGGATGTGCGTCCCCTTCCCGTCTTTTTCTTCTGGCGAATCTGACGCGTGTATGTATTTAGCGCGGGGCACAATGTGATCCTCGCACATGCGTACGCCGTAAAGGTGTACCGCGAGGAGTTTAAGACGGCCCAGCGCGGCGAGATCGGTATCACGCTCAACGGCGACTGGGCGCTGCCATACGACGACAGCCCCGCGAGTAAGCACTCCCCGTTCCCCTTATACTGATTCTAACCCTTTTCCGTAGACGTCGAGGCAGCACAGCACGCACTCGACGTGGCCATCGGTAGGTGCTCCATTTCTGTCGCACCTCACTCTGACTTCTAACGTCTCTACAGGCTGGTTCGCAGTATGCCCTCATTGCCTCTTGTTCCCACCAGCATAAGACTGACGACGCGCTTCAGGACCCGATCTACAAAGGCCACTACCCGCCCTTCCTCAAAACGATGCTCGGCGCGCGTCTACCCGTCTTCACGCCTGCAGAGCTCGCCGTCGTCAAGGATTCGAGCGACTTCTACGGCATGAACACTTACACGACGAATCTCTGCAGTGCGTTCTGCCCTGTCCTTATGCGTTTGTATCTATAAGCTGACGTGTTGATGGTGATATCAAGAGGCGGGCGGAGACGACGAGTTCCAGGGCCGCGTCGAGTACACGTTTACACGACCGGACGGGACACAGCTCGGGACGCAGGGTGCGCCGTTATTTTTCCTGTCTTCTTCTTGGCATTTTCCTCATCACCATGTCTTACAGCACACTGCGCATGGTTGCAGACATGTATGTACTTTCTTTATGTAGGCAGCCG
Organism: Hericium coralloides; assembly: GCA_003675405.1. Classification (NCBI taxonomy): domain Eukaryota; kingdom Fungi; phylum Basidiomycota; class Agaricomycetes; order Russulales; family Hericiaceae; genus Hericium; species Hericium coralloides. Next base: position 411,865 of record QUOP01000018.1, on the reverse strand, counting down.
GTTGGGCTGACGTATGTTCAGACCCACAGGGCTTCCGCCAGCTGCTGAACTACCTCTGGAAGGTGCGCCTCGCTTCGCCTCGTACAGATAGGCCCCGTGCTGATATTTGATCGCGCAGAAATACCAAAAGCCAATATAGCAAGTCGCGCCGCTACTTCTTCCGCGCCCGCGCTGACCGCTTCCCTCCTTTCTCCGAAAACTGCCCACAGCGTCACCGAGAACGGCTTCGCGGTCAAGGACGAGCATAGCATGCCGCTGCAGCGCGCGCTGCGCGACACGGACCGTGTCGAGTATTTCCGCGGGATGACGTCTGCGCTCGTGTCCGCGGTGCGCGAGGACGGCGTCGATGTGCGGGGGTATTTCCCGTGGAGTGCGTCCCTCTGTTTCTCGCACCTTTGCTCGTGCTTACTGACGTTCTTGCCTCTAGGTCTGCTCGACAACTTTGAGTGGTGCGTCATTTCGTCGCGGCAGGAAGCGGGGACGGATGCTGATATATGGTACAGGGCGGACGGGTACGTCACGCGCTTCGGCGTCACGTACGTCGACTACGACACGCAGGCGCGCTACCCGAAGGACAGCGCCAAGTTCCTCGTCCAGGTGCGATCTTCCCCTCCCCTCCTACCTCGCGGTGGACTGACCCGCGTCGGCGCGCAGTTCTTCAAGGAGAACATCGAGGCGCCGAAAGACGCAGACGGCGCAGACGGCGCGAAGGGGCGCGGCGGCCTGCTCGCGGCGCTCGGCGGGACGCAGAACATTGCGGGCGCGGCGCTCATCGGCGGTACGCACCTGTATCCGTGTCGCGCGTATTGATTGAATGCTGACCTTATGTGTGCAGTGCTGGCGCTCGCGATTGCGAGTCGGCGGTGGGCGGCGGCGGGGCCGTGAGTGCGTCAGGAGCGGTGGGAGATGTAGGACTAAGTACATGTAGATATTTATGCCACGTTGGTTCGTTTACGTTGTCTTTCCGTTGAATGCACGTTGATAGGGTTGGGGGTCTGCAGATGTGCGTTGAGAAAGTAGTCTGCGGGCTTGAAGCTCGAAGCTTGAGAGCAGCTGAGATTACACGGAGAAGCATTGGTGTATCTTACATTTCGGTGCATCGATACACCGGTCCCGTCGTGAGTGTGGTGACGGTCGTTAGAGGAGGCGCAGGAAGGCGACGGCGACGTCCGTACTCCGCCCGGACTATCCTTGGACGTGTGCATATCGCCACTAATTAGTTGCGAAAAGGTATCCCCAGGACGCACATAAACCATCGGTCATGTCCAGAACTCAACACCCTTTACGCGATCTCGGCATATTACAGCTAACCTTGTGTCGAATACTTAGTGAAATGTGGCAGAAATGAACTAGAGTCCAGCAAAACCGTCTGTGTGTATGTCCGAGCTATGTTCCACCGTGTCTCGGTCAGAGCGGGTGCTTCACGAACAGCCGAGTCATATAATCCAACTGCTCTCTGCGGAACGTGTCCTTCGTGACGTTCAAAGACGGACCGTCCCATAACGTCAGGAGCTCTGGAGAAGCGGGCGTGTATTTTGGCCAAGACACGCTGGCTCCGCCGTTCGGATCGAGGTGTGCGACGAAGCGAATGAGGAAGTCGGTCATATCACCGGGTCCCCAGAAAGAAGGCGTGTCGGAGCCATGGGTCTGATGACGAGGCGGGTGAACCACAGAGCAATGTAGGTTCGTTGAGAAGAAAAAACATACCGAGCCAAGGACAGGAAGGGACTTGCTGCGCTTGCTCACTGTCGACCATTCGCTATCAGCAACACTCCCTCGCGAGGCACTCTCCGCTTACGATACGACCATGTGTCCTGCTTTCCAGATCGCTGTGTCAAAAAGGACCGCCTGGTTGCTTGGATGAGTAGGTCTCCTTGAAGGGCTGCGAGACGCTTGAACTCGGGCGTGAATGCGTTTGCATCGCCCGTGTTGAACGGTGAGCCATCTGCGACGTCGTCTGGGTGTAAGGTCAAGAGCCAATCGACTTCGGATTGAGTCGCATTTGGCAGATAAATCTCCTTCATATATTCGTGCATTTGCTTGTCCGTCCTGTGAATTGGAGACTGAACGCGCTGTATGCGAGGGAAATAAGATGGCGCCTACGTCGTGTTCAGATTGAAGACCGAGAACAAGGTACCCTCGTCATCGGTAACGCCTGGAACCAGTGTCAATGATCTGCCTCACTCATGGCAGACATGTCCAAGCACTGACCATTGATCATCGGCAATTTGGCAACGCTGCCTTGCTCAACGAGTCGCTGGGGTAGGTCCTTGAGGAACGCACCGTCGACGCGGGGCATCCATGCAAAATTCAATGCCTATGGACTGTGTAAGTGCTCAACAAGACCCGTAGAACTGCAAAAAATATATTACCTTGTACGATGTGACTGCTGGTGTTTTATCCACAGCAGCCTTGAGTCGATCATACGGGGCCTGCCTCAGACATTCGAGCGTATCAGATTCATGAGAGCATCCGGTCTGCTCAACGAGGGTGTCGTAATACTGTTGCCCGTGCGAGATGTCGCCGACGGGAGTAGGTGATCCTGACGCCATGATGCCTGCTCGGAACAGCCCCTCCACGTCGCCACCATTGGTAAGCATCTGCAGTGATACGGAGGCGGAACCAGCGCTGAAGCCATAGCTGTGACGGTGATGACATTGAGTAGGAGGGAATTGAATGATGTCTGATAGGGCGTACATCGTCACTTTCTTGGGATCGCCTCCGAACGCCGTGATATACTTCTGAACCCAGCGGAGTGCTTCGCGCTCTACACATGCACGCGGTCAGAAATCGGCATCTTCCCATGGCTAAGAAACGTACGGTCGTACAAGCCTAGGTTGCCGACACCGGCGGCCTTCACTTCTTTGCTGGCCAGAAAACCAAAAGCTGTCTTAATTCAGTAGCGCGTAGGCCACGAAACCCACCGAATTTCTCGTACCATTAACACTACGATGGGCAGACACATCAAAAAGACTGCCTCGGGAGCACGCAAAAGGGATGCTTACCGATAGTTCAGGCTGACGTATACGATAGGCTCTCCGATTTCAATAGACCTCTCGACAATGGGGCGGGCATCCGAGCTAGTGTTCATTTGTTCAGTAAGAATGCAAGGCGAGAACGATATATTTAAGCTTACCCAGACGATCCGCCTATTTCGAAAGCCCCTGAAAGTAGATGTGTCCTTAATTCAGGGATATCGAGTTGCGCTATCAGCGGCGACGTACCTCCAAAGATATACTACAGGTATCGTCAGATATGAGTCTGTGAGCACGAACTTGAGAACCTATGGTGTTACTCACAACAAGAACGGGCAGCTGAGCGCCTGCAGCCACATCCGTCGGCTTGATGACATTGATGGTGAGGCCTTGTAAGGCATGAGCCTATCGCCACAAAGAAACACCTCAAAGCCCTCACAATCTTCGCTGTCGAATGTAGTGACACCGGGGAATACAGATTTAACGTACTGCGTAGCCTCGGGGGGTAGCTCTGGCGATAAATCAACGGAAATAAATTGCTGAGGACAGCTTGGGCCGAATGCAGTGGCGTTGTGGACTCCCGTATAGTGATCGTTTGGCTTTGGCAGGCGGAAGCGGAGATCGCCAATGCTAACAGGACAATTATCAATATGCATGGCAGAAGGAATTTGGGCCAAAACTTACGGCGGTTGGGCAAACGGGATACTGAGGAATGAAGAAACATTACCAGAAGCTCGACCAATGAATGTGCCGTTATCGAGCTGGATGGTAGGCCCGGCATCGTGCGTGTCTACCATCACAAAAGTACGGGCTGGCCAGAAGGCCAGAAGGCGAAGAATGGCGTCAGGATGCCCCAGGAATATGCGAAGGATATCCGCAAGGGAGGGGGAAATGATGAGGGAGACACCCCGACTTGCACTCGGTTATATACGAACGACACCTTTGTGAGGCCGGAGAATACATCCATGGACGACGTGCCACTATCGCCGGATCGCCATATTGTCCGCGCTTCCATGAGTGATGTGTCAGAATTCCGTTGCTCACCTTGCACAAAGGATGAGTACTATGAGTCGTAGTGTGGCTCGAGGTGGGGCATGCGAGCTTGCGGTACCGTCCCAGGGCGCCCAGAAGCGGAGCACCCGGCGGCAGAAGCAGCGTCGGGTCATCATCCACTGTGACGCCCCGGAGCCCATAGCGCTCACTCATGGAGGATGTTATGTTTTATGCCTTCCGCCATTTCCCAATAACCGAGCTCACCTGTAGAGATTGACTCTGTATCAGATGGACCCATCATCCATCAAGAATCGTTTCACCGTCATCCGGATCCGTCGCTTCAGCGGCTCTGTTCCCAGTCATACAGACCTTCCGCGTCGCCTTGAAGGCGCTCATTTGCTGCGACAGCGCCAGGGCCAAGTCATGCCAAGTCCGAGTCACCATGCCTGCCTGATCCACGTCCGACCATCCAGAACTGTCTAAAGACGACCAATTGGAGACGCCTTGTTGCACGGACGAGGCTTGAGCAAGTCCATATTTGGGGAGAGACACCGAGGTCTTGCAACAGCAGAACAGAACGGCACCGGAAAACGGTATAGCAGCGCACAAAAACCTGAAGAACGAAAGGTCTTCAAGAAGAACGTTTGTCTGAAACTCAGCACACCACAAACACATCAAATTAGACAATACAATACCACGCTACATACATCACCTATATATACCTACACACCACACGCCGTCCTAGCACCTAATAAAGTTGCCGACAATCATGCTCGGGATGCCCCACGTATCGCGCCGGATCGTGAACGAGAAGCAGCAGTTGATGAAGCCCTCCTCGCTCGGCGCGCCCGCGGCACCCGGGAGGGGCGCGAGCCGCCGCGCGGGCGTCGCGGGCCCCGAGGCGGGCGCGACGAGCGGCTTGAAGCGCAGCACGCAGGACGTGAGCACCGCCTTCTGCGTCGAGTTGAACGCCACGTTTCCATATTTCTACAATACCAGCGTCCCCAGCTCAGAGACCAAAAACAGAAACGGACACAGCGAGACGCACCTCCCAGTAGTTAACCGCGCTCTCCTCGGCCATGAGCTCGTAGATGCACAGCCGCCCGTCTCGCAGCATGTACCCCTCGACGCCGACGAGCTCCGCAAACTCGCGGTTGCCCTTGTAGATCTCGCCCGTGCGGCGCCAGAGGCACGCGGGGATGCCCATCGCGCTGAAGACGCGGTCGTAGTCGAGCAGCAGGCGCTCGAACGCCTCCTCGATGAACACGAGGTCGATGTCGCGCAGGCTCTGCGCGACCGCCTGCACGCCACACAGCGTGTCAGCCGCCCGCTGTACCTCCCGATGAAAGCGAAACGCACCCGGAATTTAGGCCGCAGCACGCTCAGCGGCTGCAATATCTGCTGCTTCGAGTCCTGCGACACACTACACACCCCATCAGCCCCACCCACACATGCGCGAAAGAGGGGAACAACGCACTTGCGGTCCATCCACCGCGAGAGGCGCGCATAGCCCTTGACGTAGTTGTACGGCTTGAGCAGGCCGGCCTCGTACTTGGAGCGGATCACGCGCTTGAGCCGCTCGTCGCGCGTGCCCGGCTCCTGGTCGGCCGCCGTCAGCAGGAAGCGCTCCGTCTTGCTCATCGGGCCGCCCGCGAGCGGGCCCGCCGACGCCGACGTGGGGTCCGCGCGCTCGACGGCGGGCGACGCCGGCGCGTCGGCCGGGGGCTGGGGCGGCGGCGGGCAGGGGCGTTGGCGGGGTAGGGCGCGGGCGCGGGCATGACGCCCGGCGGCGGGTTGAAGAACGCCTGCTCGTCGAGCGTGTCGAGGAAGTCGCTGTGCGGGGTGAGCATCGGCCGCGCGCGGGGAGGAAGGCAGCACGCACGAGAGGACGGAGAACTCCTTCCCGAAACTCTCGAGCTGGTACATGCTGTAGGCGCCCTGCGGGACGCTCATGCTCGGCCACGCGGGCACGGCGGCTGTGGGCGTCGGCATCGGCTGCGAGGGGTATGCGCCGGCGGCTGTGGGCGGTGCAGTCAGCACACGGGAGCGGGGTGCGGGGTGCGGGGCAGGCATGGGGGTAGGAGTGGGGTGGAGAGGCGGCGTGGTATCGCGATAGCGAGGTCGGAGGGGCACGGGAAGGATGGATACGAGCACGCCCGGGAACGCAGCCCGGGGCGTCGATCCGGACCCGCGCTCCGCACGAGGACGCGGGTGGTGAGAATGGAATGGAATACGAGGACGTACGGGGCGGCACGGCGAAGTGGGCGGGCGGCGCGGACGAGCTCGAGGCGGAGACGGATGCGGATGCGGGCGCGCTCGGCGGCTTGTCGCCTTTGCTCGGGCGGCGCTCGTCGTGGCAGAGGTGGCCGATCTCGCGTTTGATGCTGCGGTCGGAGTCGTTAGCATGCGGAAACGGGTCAAGAAGGGCAGGAGAGAGATAAAGTACCGAGCACGAGCGAGGCAGCGGCGTGTTGCGCACGCGGCCCCTGGAGGAAAAGACGGTGCTCACCAGCGCTGGCAGGGCCTGCCTTCGTCGCAGGTCATATGGCTGCGCCTGCAATAGAGGCAGGCATGGTTGACCTTGCGACGCTTGGAGCCTTTTTTCTTCTTGCCGCCGGCTGCGCCGTCGTCGCTGTCGTCGTTTTGCGAGGCGCCGGCGGGCGGTGGCGGGAGGGAGTCGACTGGCTGGGGATGGCCGGAAGGCTCGGCTGAGAATGCGGACATCATTTGTAGTAGGCTAGAGCGCGTCGAGAATCGCACGGATCGAGCAATAGGACGTCTCCGGAAGCTGGGCAGCGGGAGGGAACGGAGGTGGGGGCAAACACAAATGAAAGATGCGGCGCTGCACAGGTGGTTCGGTGGCGGCCGTCACGCACGACGTCGGCGATGATGAGTACGAAACAAACAGGGGGGGATGAGCTAGATAGTCGCAACGACCTTGAGCGTTTTATCTCTGCGCCGTCGACACGATCTCGAAAGCTCACAAGTTCTCCTCGGGCTCTTACGGTCTTCGTGGACTTTTTTTGCGTTTCGCGCTGATCAGTCCCTTTTCCGGCCCAGATCTCCATCGACTTGCCCTCTTTCGCTTGCAACGAACCTCCATTTAGCGCAGTTTACCATCGTATTGCCCACAGCCGAATACTGACTTCAGGGTCGACGTCCTCTCGTTCGAAACGACCACGCATCCTCCAACGAATCATCTTCCGCACTCTTCCACATCACAGACCATCCCGTAACGCCAACCAATGAAACTCCCTCTAATTTCCCCACTACATATCCCTAAACAGCACCCTCGCTTGAAAACTGCAGATTCGCAAGATCCTAGGGCCGTCACTCAACGGCACGGCGGCGCTTCGCGTCGATCCTGAAGCAAGAAGGTTGAGCGAAACATTTGCTCTGTCTAGAGAGACTACGATCGGCCCGAGATGATGATCGTCACCCCGCTCCGCGCTCGAGTCACTGCAGGGCGCCGCTCTCGGCGCCAGCGCCTGGACGCGTCGTGCGCGTAAAATTTAACAGGCGAGGCCGCTACAGGAAGATGTTTACAGGTCCCCGGCAGGCATAAGTTGTCTCTCTGAAGCCGCACCGTCGCGCTCGCGATTACTTGCCCCCTTCCAAGGGCTCTATTAGTCTGGCGACCTCGGCATGACGCATGGCCGGTGAGTTGAATTCCACAATCCGCGTTGTATGATCTTATGGCACGGGTCGCGTTGGGACACTTTGCCGGTCATCGTTTCGCATGGATTAATTTATCGCAGACCTGGGCAGCGGTATACGCCACTCAGACTCGATGTACGTTTTGAGTCTAGTCTATGTTCTTGTCCTATGAAAACACAAGTAAGGCAACACCCATTGACATCTATGCCTATCCGCGAAGCATAGATTGTGCGATATCCAACATCGTGGTCCACGCTTCGTTTGGATCCGCACAGCTTCCATTCTGTGCAATCAACGGCGCATTCGCTATCGGAGCCGCTGTTGGGTCCTTCTGACCGGGGGAAGGACCACCTGAGCTTGGACGCTCCCCCGCTGCCTGTGCTCCGCCGCTGGCCTCTTACAACTCGGACTTATATCCAACAGCATCTGACCTCGTGGCCGAGGGATCCTCTTCCACATGAACTCGGCTTCCATTTCCTCAAAGGTCTGTATGGGAGAATGCAGATGCTAAGGACGAACTGGGGCATTGGGCCCAATACTTGCTAGCGGCCGCACGAGACCTGGACCACGACGCAGAGGACTGATTGCCCGTCTGCGAGCGAACCTTTTTGGGCACAGTGTTGTCGACTCGCATAGTAGGCAAGTGTGATGTATTACGGACAATACAATAGGACTCTTGCTCGGCGCGACGAAAGTGACAAGGAATCGGGTATGATCTCTTGTTCTCATTGAGCGGAGCGGACAGATATCAGGAGCTCGAGAACGACGATGTGCGCGGAAGTTTCTTTATGCTATTCAAAGAGGCAGCGCCTCGGGTTTGCCTGGGGTAGCATGCGTCTCTATTGCCATGTAGAATATCGTGTCCTGCGAACAGACACCAGCCAATGCTTCTTGCTGACGGGCCCACTAGTAGTAAGTATTGATCATGGGCGCTTTGAAGCGGAGCATTTTTCGCGGACATGAAGGACGGATTCTCGACGTCACGAGCCGCCTTCGAAACTCCGTTTTTCAGCTCCGCAGCTGTCGGAGAAGGTGACGTGACCTTGACGACTCAGTCAATCTTCGTGTACGAGGGCAGCTATAGAGGCCATCATCTTCGTTCTATTTAATCCGCTCAAGGAGAATCGAGATCAAGCTGCTTTGCTTGGCAGTTCATCATATCATCGACGATCTTCACTACTCGGTCTCTTAGCGACTCCATCCGATTCGCATCTAGTTCCCATTCACCCAACCCTCCGCATCTTTTTAATACTCGTGAAGCCTATCGACTCGAGAAGGCGAGAGCGTTGGTCGTTTCACGATATCGCACTTAGAGCAGATAGCTTACAGATCTCTCAGTGAATATTCGGATCCGGAGCTTCACCAGTAGCACGGGGAGACATGGAGAAAACGGCGACTGTCGACCTCAGCGATGAGCACCACTGCGTGGACGCGATCCTCCCTGTCCAGGATCATAACGCCATTATATCGGCAAACCTCCGAAGACGCCACAACGAGGCCTCGCTGTTATGTCACTGCCCGCCGGAAATTTTAGAACTTATTTTCTCTATCGCTGCTAGTAGGCCACGGCTTCCCTTATTTGCCCATTCGACTCGGACCCCTCATCCTATCCCGATGGTGGCACGTATCAGCCATGTCTGCAATTATTGGCGCGATGTTTGTCTCAACGATCCTCGCTTATGGACCAACATCGACATAGACCTAGGTGGACGATGGCCGATGGTATTCATGCGACGGTCTGGCTCTGCGGCTTTGAACATTGTTGCCGATATGGATCATCGCTCGAGCGAATTCTTGGATTCCATCGTCCATGCACTTCCGCGTGTACAGAGCCTGCATATCCGGGGCCTTTATGGCCATCTCGCGCGATTCGTGCAGAAGCTCACATCCTCGGCACCTATCCTAGAGGCTGCGACGTTTCATCAATCTTCTCCGTGGTACCCCGAAGAGACTGTATGGGCCCCTCCGCCGCAACGTGTACTCTTCTCAACGACCTTGTTCTCGGGTGATGCACCACGTCTCCGAGATCTGTCCATGCGTGGGTGCTGCCCAGCGAACCGTCCGATGGCAGCTTTCTCCAGGATCACTACTCTTAGGGCGGACGAAGCATTGTCCATCTACGACACGATGTGTTTCCTCCATCAGACGGCCGGCCTTGTGGCCCTCGATGTCGGCCCGAACACATTTGGATCTTCTCTTGCATCGTTTGGGCCCGCAAGGACCATCCGTCTACCAAATCTCACCAAGCTTAAAGTGCGGATGCTTCTGACGATGGATACGGCGACGGCGTTCCTCTCCACACTACACGTCCCCAATTTATCCCAGTTGGATGTTTCAATTTCTGTCCAGCATGCAGACCATGGCCGCGCTCAACGTGTGCTCAACGTCCTGTCGACACTTTTCACCGTTTTGATGAAGCGTATCCAGGGATGGCACAAGCTCACCATCATCTTCGAACTTTCTCATGTGTCTACCGAGTTCGGGGAGCCTCTTGAGCATGGCGAAATAGACTCGGATCGTGATCCTGCACCACCATCGCCTTTCGTTGTCTCATGGAACGAAGGTGACGACACCAACTTGGATCTGGAGGGCATGTGGTTATGGACATTAGACATCCTTCCCTTGTACGAGGTGACGTTCCTGTCTATTGTCCAAGGGTACGAGCCATCCGGGAGAAGGTGGCACCGCTGGAGCGCCCTCCATGCTTGCAGACATGTGACGACGCTACGCCTCGAAACACAGTACCCAAAAACCGTTACAGACATCCTTGGGGCTGCAACACCTGCGCCGATGCTCGGGGACGAATCGGACTCCCCAGGCACATCGACCTCCGAAACACCAACGCCGGCATGCCTCTTCCCCCAGCTGAAGAAAGTGATCCTGGTGGATGTGCCGCTCAAGGCACGCGGCAGCAAACTGCTGCCTGTCCTTCGTCAGTTTGCGCTTTCGAGGAAGACCGAGCGCTCGTCCGTCGGGATTGCGTTCGAAGGCTGTAACTATTCAGCGGATCTCATGGTCGCCTTGCACGATGTCGCGGAATTGACTTGGGATGGGAAGTGATGTCCTTCCTTTTCATTTGGGGGTGATGGGAAAGGCCCGGTCCTGGAGAATTGGGAGGGGTGGGGGATGCCCTCCGACCAGGAAACACGACGACCTGATCTCTCAGCGTGTTCCTGCCCTGTAGCCACACATAATCTGCAAACAAATCTCGCTCATAGTTGAAGCCACTTGCAAAGCTGGTAGCGACGGTCATAACCTGTCTAGCTTTGTCTTATTCGCAGGGTCAAATGATAGTCCTAAGTAAGCAGTCGAGTCAAGGATTTTCTGGAGAAGGTGTGATCTATGATTGCTGTCTGTTTCCCTGAAGTACTGAATGAAGGAGAAGTTTTTATACCGGAAGTCTACAGGAGGATATCACTCCTAAAAGCTCGACAACTGGCGTGGAGGTAAAGACGAAGATGAAACGCGGCGGCGTACCACAGCCCGCGCGCAGACATTGAGACAAGCGCTCACACGCGCTCACGTGCTGGATTTCCCAGCACCTGACATATTCCCGATGCGCGTCGTCGATCGCTCCATGCCGTCGCCGACGCGTCCGCTCCTGTCCGCTCCCTGTCTCGGTTGCTTTTCCCTCGACTTTCCGCTCAGAATGGCTGACAATTTGAAATCAGTTCATGACCCTAACTTTCATTCAAATCGACAGGCTAACGACATTCGAGAACACGTTTTGTGAGCAGCTGTACCCATGCCTCTCTCCAGCCGCGCGTTTGCCATCTTGGCCTTGACCACCATTACCGCAGCTGCGGCTGCGACGACGGGCATACGCCTTGCCTCGTGGAACCTACGGTTCGATTCCATGCCAGACAACATCACCATGCAGGAGTCTCTAGCAGCGCTTCCTGATCCGCTGCAGCAGCCTGCGTCCCCTGGACTGTCGGGAGAACAACCGTGGAGTACGCGTAGGATTCGGGTCGCGCAGCGACTGATGAGTGAAAAGATCGTCCTCGCCGGTAAGTACGCGAAGTCGCCTAGCTTTGTGCTCTGATGCGGACATGGGGAGATTGGAGCTAACGTTTTTGCGATTCTTGCGGCCCTCAGGCTTCCAGGAAGTGCTTGCTAGACAGGTGGATGACATGGCGACCTTGCTGGGTTCTGACTGGTCTTGGGTGCGTACGCAGTCATGACTATCGCATTCGACACGAACTAAGACTACCATTATAACACAGGTCGGAGTCGGCCGCGACGATGGTGTCGCCGCTGGGGAATTCAGCCCCATTTTCTTTTACAAGTGCGTCGATACGACATATGCCTCTTCCATGATCCTGAATGACGATTGTCAGACCCGTCTTCGAGTTATTAAACAATGATACCTTCTGGCTCTCGTGCGTGTTGCTTCCCTTCCCTACGAGCTCAGTTCCTTAAACACGGGCGATAGAAATACGCCCTTCGACGCAGGATCCAAGTTCCCCGGCGCCGGCTCCGTGCGCGTCGCGACAGCCACGCACTTCGAGATCAAGGCCACCGGCAAGCGGTTCACGTACATCAACACGCACCTGGACAACAGGTCGGACGATCAGCGGCGCCTCGGCGCCTCCCTGATCCTCTGGCGCGCGCATTTCGAGGCCGCGCAGAACGGCGGGAACAGCACCGTGCTCATCACCGGCGATTTCAACAGGTGATGCCGCTCCACGAGTTGTTGCACTGTCCAAATTCTGACCTCGGTACTCTATGCCAGTGCGTCTACCGGGAAAGACTGTGGCGCGTATGAGATCATCACGGGCGCGAGCCCGCCCGTGTCGACCAACAGCACGTTCTCGCAGCGGTTCCCGATACCCAGCGGCGCACTCGAGAACTTCACCGCGCTGGACCTGCGCACGCAGGTGCCGCGCTTCGGCGTGTCCGGAAACTTTGCGTCTTTCGTTGACTTCAATGCGCCTGACGACACGAGCAAGTATCAGGTGCGGGTTATGACTGCGGGTTTTAGCGGGAGCTGACGTTGCGACTCGGGCAGAGTATCGACTTCATTTTTGGTGGGAGTAATGGCGGGTGGTGCGTCTTGTGCGGTTGTTATGTTCCCATGCGCTAGTACTGATAGATTCCTCGTTATCGTAGGACGGGCGAGGCTATCAAGGTGGAAACGGCCCTCACCGACGACGGCGTCATCGCCAGCGACCATCGACCTGTTTTCGGGGACATCTCACTCTGAGAAAAGTTCCTGTTTCTCTAAAGATATATGGGCACTGTGTTGGTACAGCTTGTATATTGTACAATCCGAAAGTGAGAGCGCCCTGTCATGGTGATTGCGACTGCCTGGTCGTGCGGGTGTCGGGGTATTTTGCCCTTCTGTATTTGCTGCTGTGCTCCTGGACTCAAGAGGCTTACAAAGGCACGTCAGACTCAGGAACGTCCGTGATGGACAGTGTCGCGCACCTGGAGCAGTTCCACTGGTAGGCGAGACAGCAGACGAAGATGAAACCCAAATCGTCGAACAAACTGAAACTGCCGCCCGCAGGCAAGCACTTACACGCGCTCACGTGCTGCACTTTCCCAGCACCTGACTTATTCCCGATCCGCGTCGTGGATCGCTCCATGCCATCGCCGTGATGATCTGCGCGTCGACTCCCTGTCTCAGTTGCATTTTCCTCGACTTGTTGCTCATAATGGCTGACAAATATCAATCCGTTCATGATCCTCACTTCCATTCGAGTCGACAGGCTCACGGCATTCAGAACTTTCAGAACCTTCAGAGCCTTCAGCACTTTGTCGACCATGGGCAGGAAGCGTAGCCGCGTAATGGCCTCAGATTCAGTCCCTAACCTTGGTCAGATAGTCACAGAAGAGTCTCTGCGAGATGAGCTTACGGTCCAGAGGCGGGTTTCTGCAAGATTGTCGGCAAAGGTGCTCAAAACTATCACCCTTGCGCCGTCTGGATCACTGGATATGGAGGACGAAGGAAGTGCACTGACAGAACTCGAAGAAGAGATAGAAGTCAAGCCAAAGAAAAGGAGGCGTGCGGTGAAAAACGCGGATCCTGTCATCTATGACATCCCCCCAGTCGATATTCTGACCACATCTTACCGCGGTGCGTCTACTTGCTTCACATCTTCTGCGTGTTCTCATAGTCGATTTTGTATCCCCTCTCAGGGAGGCTGGGATATGTAGGTTGATTTGTAACTCATTCATTTCCAATTTTTGAAGGCCCAACGTCGTCTCAGGCCTGTCTGAATACGGTTTTGCGAGCAGCGAAGCCGGACGTCACTTTCTGCAGCCGAACGTGTCGCATTACGACCATAGAAAAGGAAGGCTTGGACTTTGCCAAAAATCTCGGGAGCCAAAACGCCAAGGATCTATGCAAGTTGATCGAAGTGAGGTCCTCTACCGGTTTCTATGCGTCTTACTCACGTCGTTTATGCTTTCCAGTGGAACGAAGCAAATAAGTACGTCTCGCATTTTCTACAGCACTTCGTAGAGACTTATTGATTCCTGAAAAGTATTCGGTTCATGCGAATATCTTCCGAGATGTTTCCATTTGCGTCTCATGCAAAATACGGCTACACATTAGACTATGCAGCTGCGGAATTAAAGGCAAGTTTTTTTAGTTCCACTGAAGGAAAGTACTGATGTGAATCCTGGCTGGTAGGCCGCGGGAGACCTCGCCAAGTCTTTGGGCCACCGGATGACCTTGCATCCTGGTCAAGTAAGTCGCATTTATTTTATGGCTATATATGATGATTTTCGAGCTTGAGCTTGACGTTCCGAAGTTTACACAGATGGCTTCGCCTCACGAGAAAGTTGTTGAGGCTTCTGTCCGCGAATTAGAGTGTAAGCCTTAGAGCTATTCCTTGGGCGGCGTCTCATACGTCGCAATAGATCACACATCCCTCCTTCGGCATATGGGTATGGGAAAGGACAGTGTGATTATCATACATATGGGTGTACGCCGTTTCCCCTGTTCACAATTTCGTAGCTCATCTTCTGTTCATAGGGAGTCTACGGGGATAAGCCGGTCACTCTGGCTCGCTTCAAAGAGAACTATACCTCCAAACTGTCTGATGACATCAAGGCTCGTGTGGTGTTGGAGAATGATGAGGTTAGTACGTAGCACCTCTATCCAGCCGCAGGTCTCACATACTCTGCAGATGTGTTACAATGCAGACGACCTACTTCCCATCTGCGAGGAGCTGAACATACCGATCGTCGTACGTCGCATTGCTGCCTACCCTCGTCCATAAGTCCACACCTTTCTTCCAGTTCGACTACCACCACAACTGGATCTATGTACGTTCCTATCCCATTCATCCCACGCGCCCCACCATTCATAGCCAGCTTATAGCCCTCCATCATTCCACTCCCCGAGCTCATCCCACGCATCAACGCCACCTGGCACCGCAAAGGCATCCGACCCAAGCAGCATCTCTCCTCCCCGCGCCCAGGCGCAGAAACGCTCATGGAGCGCCGCGCGCATGCCGGACGGTGCAAGACGCTGCCGGCCGAGCTCGAGCTCGAGGGCGCGGGGTGGTACTGGGGCTACGGACCGGAGAAGAACAAGGAATGGGTCGACCTCATGATCGAGGCGAAGGACAAGGAGCAGGCAGTTTTGCAGCTGTATCGGACGTACGAGCTGCAGGATGTGATATGGGAGAATTTGAGGCCGGAGAAAGCGGATGCGGTGAAGCCGGAGGAGGGGAGCTCGGCCGCAGCGAAGGGGCGTAGGACTAGGAAGAAAGGTGGGCCTCGGGCCTTTGGGGTCGGAAGATAGAGCTGACCGCGATTTGTAGTTGTGGAAGGTCAGGCGGACGTCGATGTTGACCTCGCGGCGACAATGCCTCCACCTGGCGAAGAGATCGCGGTGGAAGTGGACCCTCTCGTGTCTCCCGCCAACGCAAAACGCAAGCCCAAAGCAACAAGAGGTGAGACAACTCCAATGCAGTTTGATGACGAGAGCTTATCGCCGTTCAGCGTCTCGGCGCGCAGCTGTCGAAGCCTCGCACATCGATGAACAGGTAGAGCAGGCTACGAACAATGCTGTCGCGAACATTCAACGCTCCATCGAAGCGGACGAAAGGGAAGGAAAGCTTCCAAAGAGGAAGAGGAAGGCATCGTAGAACAATCAAAACACCAGTACTCCAAATGGCTCGCTGTACTCTTGAATAGTCTGATCTGGCCAATCGCCCACCTCTCTTTATTGTATCGTAGCGTCGTAGTAAACACCCACTCAGAATAATGCCGCTTCATTGAAAACGAAATTATAAGCGCATTCTATGCGTAATTATACAGACAGGACGCTAAGCAAGATAACACAACACAGCAAATAACGAACACCTGTTTCACTTCGCGCCCACCCTCACCAGCCGGTCTTCCGAGATATCCTCGTACTGGCTATCATCGTGCGACACGACCCAGCCATTCCCGAAGCCCCGGTCGCGCACCTTCATCAACAGACCCTTGCACTTCCCGTCGATGGGCACGACCCAGTCGCTGATCCCACGTGGCGGTACCGGCACGACGTAGAACATGGGCACTGGCAGGATCGCACCGTCGTCGAACTTGATGGTCACCGTCCGTGTGAACACGTCGCTTCCACCATAGTCCATGACACCTTGGACGATGCCCTCTTTGCCCTCGTAGTTGCCGTCCATCCACTTGTCGAACTCGCCGTCGCCCCGCGTGCCTTGAACCTTGACGATCATGCCGCTCCGCTGCGCGCGAAGAGCCGTGTCGGTCAACCAGAACTTGTTCAGAGCTTAATAAAGGATAAGATGTTAGCTGATCGACTACAATGAGAGAGGTCGTCGTGACTCACTGAATGGCTGGTTGTCCGTGAACATCGACGATGATACTGCAGGTGTAGCGGCTGTCGCCGCATCGTCGAGTCCAGCTGGAGTCTTGGCGCCGAATCCACCGCTGTACCAGCTCGATGCTGCAGGCGTAGGAGCGCTTGCTGCCGGCGTCGGGGCACCTGCATACCCAGGAGTCGGGGCGCCGGTATATCCTGGCGTTGGTGCACCAGCGAATTCACCCTACATACGAACGACAGGTTAGTCAACGCAGTAGTAGACCTTCGTGTAATTTTATCTTACCCATGACGAATCTTCGTACTGAGGTACTCTGCCCGGCGTGGCACCACCCCAAGTGTTTGTAGTATCTCCCCAGCTTGCGTTGTTGTTTTTGGGAGTAGCACCACCACCGCCCCACGAACTGTAGGGATTTGGTGTCTTCGAGGATGTATTCCACGCTGGAGTGCGGCCGCCATCTTGCGCATAAGGATTCGGTGTTTTGGAGGATGCATTCCACGCAGGCGTCCGACCGCCATCCTGTGCATATGGATTTGGCGTCCTCGAAGACACGTTCCAGGCAGGCGTTCGTGATGAATCGGCATATGGATTTGGCGTCTTATTTGAGCTCCATGATCCCGTCTGGCCTCCCGCTGCAGCATACGGGTTGGGCGTGCGACCGCCGCCGAAGCCGCCTCCACCTGCTCGAGGAGGTCCCATGTCTCCGAAGCGACCCTCGAGCGGTTCGAGCTTTCCGTTGGGACTAGAGAATGTCGCAATTAGACAAAGAAACATATTATAAACAAATTGACATACTTTCGACGGTAGAGCTTTTCCTTTTCCACGGTGATTACCTTGTTACCGGTGTGCAGCTCAACTCGGGCAATGGGCCCGTTAGTGTCTTTGATGGTGCCGATATACCCTTTATGAGGACCCTTGACCACGGTGACCGCCACGCCAATAAGCCGGTCTCTCGGACCCCTGCCGATATTGCCTGAACCAACCATACCACCGGTCTGTGCAAGGGCAGGATTCATCTTCGAAAGATCGGTACCCGGCTTGAGAATGTTGCCCTTCGGTGCGAGTGATGCCAAGGATCGTGCCCGTGTAACGAAGACGCCCCCGTTTTCAACTATGTCCCGGTTGTGAAGGAAGGCGAAGAAGGACTGGTGGATGTGAAGTACACGACCCTTGCGACCCTGCAACGTACATGGTCAAACGCTATATCAGAAGAAAATGGAATAAAAGTACATACCTCGCCCTCAATTTCCTTCACATTGTCGTTGATCCGGAGTTCATGGCCTTCGGAGTCCGTAGCAATAGCTCGATGCGAGTCGCGGCGCATGGAGATCTGGTGAGGCTGGACAAGACGTACTTGGCCGTTTTGGTCCAAGACGCGGAAGGAGTCGCGCTCGGTTTTGAAGATGACTCCTACTGTCTGCATGCTGCGAAAAAGGTCAATAGACAAGGACACATTCCTCATGATTGTAGCACGTACTCAAGCTGAACAAGGTCGTGCAACTCATAGTTGCCGACGATGTTAGTTCCCGAGCCAACCTCAGCGGCCTCACGAAGGTCTTTCGAGAAGACAGAAACCTGCGTTGCGATTAATTGACCCGTCAAAATGACACAAGTCATCGGTACTTACCTCCTGCATCGACATGTCCGACAAGAAAGTGACGATGTTGTCCGAAACTGATACAACTAGACCAGTTTCATCAGCGTTCTTACCAGTCATGACCTTGACGTGGTCTCCTGGCTTGAACCGCTTTCGGACGCTTCGTGCTGCTACCTGCACTTTCTGTCCCTCCAAGTCAACCCCGACAGGATTGACGGTCACGATGTCCTGTGTGATGGAGTCTACGATACCATGCACACCGGCCTGCTCGCCTTCAAACACCTCAACGTGGTCACCAGGCTGTAAAACAGCGATAGCGGCCTTGCGCGATGCCTCCGCGATGATAGACAGGTCGACATTGTTCTCGCCCTCTGCACCATCCGCGCCTTTCGAGAACCTAGTGATCTCATCTAGCGTTGGGTTGACGTCGTCGAGGACGAGTGCAGTGAGCTTGAAATCTTTCTCGATGAACCCGTCCTTGTACGTGTCGTTCTGGAAGACATAGACGTGGTTCCGCTTCGAGACCATTTTGCGCCCATACACCTTTACGACCTCCTCATAGTTGAAGAAGCGCTGCGCTGGACGCATGCCTGTCGATATGTTCATGCCGATCTTTTTCCGCTTCTTTCCCTCAATGACTGCCTCCTCCTTCGGATTCAGGTCAATACGAGGGATAAACTTGAGGCCGACTTCCTCGCCGTTCTCAGTTATATCCATGACCTGCGCAAGGTCACCCTGGTATTTTCCGCGCTTGATCCGAACCCAGCTTCCCGGGGTCACAGTCAGGTCTTGCTTCTTGATCTGGAGTAGACTGGCCATCTCCTCGATGGGTACGAGGACGATGCCACGGCTAGGATACACGCCAACGAGACCATTGCAGGCTTCCATGACCTGTTTCTGGCTGCGAGCCTCAACGTATATCATGCCTGGTAGCGTATCACGTTGAAAAGAGGACAGGATTTGCAGAGGGTTATTCGAGTACTCCAAGTCCATTGCCTTCCGCATGAGACTGAAGACAAGGTCCCGTTCTCTCCCAGGCTATCGGGCCGTGAGTCTGAGTATACACATTATATAGACAGAGAACTCACCTTGCATCGTACTTGCCACAGATTGGCATCGTTGACAGAGGGCATTAACAAGCGTTGAGGGACCTCATTCATATCACCGGTATATCGAATTGCAGAACGTTTGTAGCGCTGGCTGACGTCCTCCGCTATGCGGGCAAGATCCTGATCATTGAGCTCATGGTCTCTCCTGTCGAGACGTGCATGGGGCACGCCCCGCCGTGGGACCTCTTCTTCATCACCCTCTCCTCCAGGCTCGGCGATGAATTCATCTGAGCGATATTGAAGAATGAGCAATGTCCCAAAGGCTTAATAATAAGGCGTACCTCGGCCATACTCCTCATCTTCCTCCTCCTCCTCCTCATCTTCATTAACTTCTGCTTCAACATCGAGGAAACGGTTGATAGCAGACCTCTTGTGTCGACGCTATGCATGCATGTCAGCCGGGAACCAGACTCGGCCAGTCAAATGTGAACGCACCTTTTGACGTTTACGCCCACGAGCACCTCCTTCCTCCTCTTCCTCCTCTTCCTCGTCCTCTTCCTCTTCATCGTCTTCGTCATCCTCATACTCTCTCCGCCGCTCTTTGACCTTGCTTCGCTCGCGAGGCACCTCTTCCTCCATATCATCTTCATCTTCCTGTTGCACAGGATCAGAACTCTGGTTCTGATACATGGTTTCGTCCTCGACGTCCGACATTGTGGTGGTAGGGAGAGAGACGGCGAACTGGATGGGTTACCGCGAATGGAAAGCGGTCCCTTGCATTACGCTGGGACACGCGCTTAGTCAGCTCAGCCACAGCACATCACGCCTGTGACGACTTTCGTGACATTAATATTGATGACCTCGAGGCGGCCCGCTGCGGGCCGATCAGTATCAGCTTGATCTGCGTTCGAAACCGGTTCGTCTCGTTCTCCTGAACAGTGAACTCGTTGGAGCCTGACACGAACAAGCGAAGGCTCTCGACTAGTGAGTATTCCACAAATAGTGGAATAGACTGAGAAATGTCGATCTAATCTTTCAGGATAAATACTGTGACAATGCCTGCCTTTGAGGACCTTCCTCTCGAGCTACTACCGCTGATCGTCCAGCACATAGTGAAGGCATCTCATCTAGCGACGACATGTCTGGTCAGCCATTCATTCTATAGGTTTACAGTCCCCCTACTGTATGAGAAGACGATTATATTTCCGTGGTATAAAGATGCTAAGTCAAGGGTGAGTCGAGACGATGAATTGTCCTGCGGACCTAGACTAATTGGCATGGTTAGATGATGCAATTATTCCATACATTAGCCCATCATCCACACCTAGCCGCATTAGTACAGAAGCTAGGTGAGGAACTCCATATCCTTTTGTGACAAACACACGACGACCTTAAGCGGCAGAAATCCGAGATTTCCCTAAAGCCCTTCACACCGCCGAAGCGTACCAGAGCCTTCTCGAGGATTGTGTTCGAGGAATTCATAATTCCGTCCATCTCCGCTCATGCACATGGACACGCGACGGCTCTCTTACAACCCCGATCCTGGAGGCATTACAAACATGTCCCGAGCTCCATGAACTAGAAATCAACGGGCACCACGACTATAACTATGAGCCACATATCCTGACTAGCTTCAAGGGTTTATCCAAGATCTCCCTCATAATGCCTTCTAACCCTGTCGTGTCGATGTTGCCACAATGGGTTAGTTTGACTGGGCATTCGCTCAGAAACTTGACTTTGATATGCAAGGCAAGTTGTGCTCCTCGTCTCGGTTGTCCGCAATTGGTTGATCGTTTGAAAAAAGTCGTCGCCCCTAGTCACAGACGACTTTTTGACTACACTGTCGACCCATCTGACTAGCATTGAACACCTGTATCTTGTAGGATGCTCGAGAGTTACCCATGTCGGGGCATGGGCAGCTATTAGCACCAACGCGAAGAGGCTGGTTGGACTTGGATTGGAAGGGTTGTCTCCGTCGTTCGTGAGCAATCTGCAGCTCTTCTATGACCTTTGACGCCCATGAATATATGCAGGACATGCAGTCATTTGGCGATAATTGCCGCAGCGTCGGTGGATTACCCAGCTTAAAATACATCACGGTGACCGTGCCACCAATCTGCATCCCTGATGAATGGACAGCTGGCGTCGTCGAGACCCTGTCTGAATCGCCTCTCGAGGCCTTCCATTTATACGCATTATACCCTCAGATGGATGCGCCCCCGTTCCACTCGCTTTGCTCTCAGATAATCTCCGCGCACGGCCCCAGCTTGACACGCTTCTCGGTGCATCGGCTACGAGTCGGTCTCGATCTCATCGGAGATGTTTGCACACATTGCCCAAATCTGCAGCAGCTGTTCATACTATTGAAGATGCAAGACTTGGTAAGTGTCTGCCTTGTACACGCGTTAGCGATAGTGTCCTAATATTCTATATCTTGCTAGGGCAAAGTCGGCGAAGTCCTCGCGCACGCGACCAAATTGCGTGGCATACACGTCAACGTAGTTCCAGACGCTGGTGCAATGCCGGCAAGACCTGAGCTCGCCAAGCAATTTGTCGCCCACTGTAGCCCTACCTTGACGCAGCTTGGCATTGACACGCAAGTATGGCAGGTCAGCCGTTTGAATCATGGGAGCTCTGTTTTGGTGACTTACTCAGAAGCCTTAGGTGCTTAGGCAGGTGATCAAACGGGAGGATGGCTCGGTAACAACAGAACCCGTTCTGACGAAGTACGAAAATCCCGAAGTACCTGAACAGTTCATGGTTGTAAGAGCCTAAGGCTCCACACCGCTGTCATATATACGAACAATGTTGTCAAACCTGAGCATGCCGGACGAATGCGAGGCCATTTTGGATGTATACCACAAGGTCATATCCATATGTCAGGCTTTGCTGGTCGAGGCCGAAGGCCACATCGAATAGATAACTCTGTCAGTCCAGACTCCAGTGTCGTCGACATCACAGGCTAGGCCGGGGCGCATTCATCATCATCTACATGCGGCTCAAGCGGTCCCATGAACCAGATGGCCTTTCTATAAAGGTTCTTGCGCGCTGGGATACCTAGACAGCATGGGACCATATGCATTTGAGGTACGTGACCAATTGAATTATGGACTCGTGCTTCCAGCTAAATATGAGTTTCGCGCTTCGTAAAACAAGGTCATTGAGAAATGTTGAGTCCGTCCTAGCTCGGGGGTTATCGCCTTTACGTCGGTAGTCAATCTATCTGGCGGCCGGTTCAGCATGTGTATAACCCGTGTACCTTCCTCTCGTTCTCTCACTCCCAAGTACTTTCAGAAGTGATTCGCATCGGATGCTCTACAATCTGTATCGACGATCGTGAAATCAGGCGGCCGGGACGGCACTCAGCTTCTAATTCCACCGGCCACAGCCACGACGCAAACCCGAATGTCTAGGCCAGCCTCATCACTCACACATATCTACCGTTTCTCTCACTCCACAACACATTGAGGACAACGATCATCCGTCTTACAATGGAAGCAATGGGATCAGCGCTGCATTTCGCTCGGGCCGGTGCTTCGTTAACCTGGCGCTAGCCCCTTCTCACAGAGCAACGAACCGCACTACCTTTCGAGGCATATGCAAGAACGAAGTGGAATGTGCGCGACGTCCTGCACTTCTCTCACTAAATCAGCTGAGCAGCAGCTACATCACTGTTATAGCTCCAGGAGCACAAGGTTCGACATTTTTAAACTTCTTTGGTGATCCGAATCTATTCCTGCATGGCCTGCAGCTATTCCCGCACGACGACTGCATCCGTACCACGGCGGATATGTTTCGGTATGACACTGCTGCTCGGTGTCCTACCTCAATGTCGGGAACCGCGTGTGCTCTCATGACGGGGATGCGGTGCGTGGTACCCTCATGACAGGGACGCAATGCATGCACCATTGCCCGCGAAGCGGGCCACGACAACATAAGAACAGTGACAATTCCAGCAGTGATGTTCAGGTCGAACATGGCTCCGCTCAAGTCTTTCTCTGCTCTTGTGACTGTGGTAGCATGTGCCTCCTTGTCGCTGGCAGCACCGGCCAGCAAGGACTGCACTGGCACTATCTCGTCCATGGATGATGTCGACGACGCGGTCAAATGTACGACGGTCAACATCAACTCCTTCACCGTCCCAGCTGGGGAGACATTCAACCTGGACCTCGCCGACGGCGCCACAGTGAACATGCGTGAGCATTTCATACGGTTTTCTGCCGCTGCGCTCACTCGTGACGGATTTTGCAGAGGGTGATGTCGCCTTTGGGAACAAGACGTGGGAGGGACCGCTCTTCCAGGTCAGGTAAATCATTTCTTCCTTGTTGTGT
The DNA here is from genome assembly GCA_003675405.1 of Hericium coralloides. NCBI lineage: Eukaryota > Fungi > Basidiomycota > Agaricomycetes > Russulales > Hericiaceae > Hericium > Hericium coralloides. The sequence goes on along the minus strand of QUOP01000018.1, from coordinate 388,468 downwards.
GAACACCATGTGAACGCGCATATACCCAGTGGAGACTCGATCATCTGTAGGTCTCACTCCACCGTCAGCCATAGTGTACGACTGAAACGACTCTCGTTCGCCCGTCAGTCAACGGAAACGGCCATACATTCGACGGCAACGGACCCTTCTACTGGGTAAGTCCATATTCGCATTACATTGCAAAGACTGCGCCTCACCGTGCCACAGGACGGACAGGGTGGCAATGGCGGCGTCACAAAGCCAGCGCCGATGATGAAGTACGTGCCTCGCTAAATCTGATTTAGCTCACCAACTGAGCACTATACTTATCTCAGGATTAAAATATCCGGAACATTCACTGTACGCTTTTTTTACTTCCACCTATTGTTAGTTGCCAATCGGAGGCAATCGCTCCCAGAACGTGAAAGTCCTCAACTCGCCCGCGCGTGTGTACAGCGTCTCCAACCCCGCGGCGCTCGTCATGTCCAAGCTGACCATCGATGACTGTGGGATCTCCCCTCCTCCCTCCTTGCGAGTTCGTGACCTGACAGTGAATGACAGCCCTCGGCGACGAGCCGAACTCGAAGAGCGACGGCAAGGCCGCAGGGCACAATACTGATGGCTTCGACGTCAGCACGACGGACCTCACGATTGAAGACAGCACGATTATGAATCAGGACGACTGCCTCGCGATCAACAAGGGCTCGAACATCGTGTTCCAGCGCAACACCTGCGCGGGCGGCCACGGCATCTCCGTCGGCTCCATCTCGAGCGACGCGACGGTCTCTGGTATCACCATCCAGGACAACACCATCACCAACAAGTTCGTCTCGTGTCGGTGTTCGATTCTTTTCGCGCACTGATGCTTGCATATAGTGATCAAGCCCTGCGCATTAAGACGAAGGCGTCCGCTACTGACGCATCGGTGACGAATGTCACTTACTCTGGCAATACCGGGACAGGACTACGCCAATTCGGTGTTCTCATCGACCAGAGCTATCCCGATACGCTCGGCACGCCCGGGACAGGCGTTATAGTTTCTGTGAGAGGGCTGCTCATGGATGCCGTATCAGACTAGCTAACCACACGTCGGACTAGGATATCAACTTCGTCGGCAGCGAGACTTCTCTATCAGTCAACTCAGACGCAATGAGGGTCGCCGTCAACTGTGGGGCTGGAGCGTGTACCGGTGAGCCCACGCCCTGCGACTCTAAGAGGGATCAGCAGCTAACCTCGAACCGGCGTGGCAAGGGACATGGGACTGGTCCGCTTTGAAGGTCACTGGCGGATCTGCTGGTCCAATCACCAACTTCAACGGCATTGAAAATTTCAATCAATGAAGATCTTTCTCTTTGATCGGGGCTCGCAAAATGGGTCCTAGAATCATATTCTCATTCGGGCGAACTGAAGTGCTACAATCTGTTGTACAATCATTTTTCTGGGAAATACATATCTATGCGCAACAGCGAATGCGGGGAGCGTGTAGTGAGTGCGCCTTCATAACTCTCAAGTCCGTATTCCTGGAAGCGGACATTTACCACACGAGTTTGCCCCTGAACGAGTATGAGTCAAGATTTAGGCACAAGTGGAGCAGGACGTACCCGTCGACAAAATACTCAGTTCCTGTCATATAGCTGGCATAGTCGGAGAGCAGGAGCATGGCTTGGCCTGTCATCTCCTCCGGCTGAAAAAGTCGTCAAAAGAAATCCTTACTCCCAAAAAATTGACGGGGGTATACCTCAGCGAATCTCCCGAGCAGAGTTGTCTTGGCCTGATACTCCAGAACTTCTTTTCCAGAGTCCTTCGTCTGATCAGTGTTCACATAGCCCGGAGACAAAGCGTTGACCCTAATGTTGTACGGCGCCCATTCAGCGGCCAGTCCTTTGGTCAAGTTGGCGACTGCACCCTTCGACGAATTGTAAAACACCTGTCAAGATCGAGTGAATATGATGAAGGTAAGCTCTTAAGTTCACCATACCTGCGTCAGGGGCTTTTGCAGACCAGACTGGTTGATTATATGCGAGGACATCGACGCCGTGATGACGATGGAGCCGCCGCGCTTCACGTTAATCCAATGCCTGTAACGACAAACAATCAGATATGACGATATCTTCGTGTACAAATATGATTACTTGGCGGCAGCTCTGGCCGAATTGAAGACGCCAAGCACGTTCACATTATAAACCTTGTTGAAGTCTTCGGTCGTGAGCTCGAGAGCAGGCTTCACGACGGAGACTCCGGCGTTCTACATGTAAATCAAGGTGAGCAGGTGGCGACTCTGAATAGCAGACTCCCTACGGCAATTAATCCGGTGATGGGTCCGAGTTCATGATCAATAACCTCGAATGTCTTGTTGACTAACTCGGCATCCGATACATCGCACTGGTATGCCTAGTGACCGCGTCCGTTATTCGTGGCACTTGTACCTGTATCAAGATGCGCACCTTAGCCTTGACTTTAAACTCTTTGCCCAGGTTGTCCGCTACATCCGGAGCATTCTTGGAGCTCCTGCAACGCTTCGTTAGCGTAAGATAACAGAGGAGGTGCTGTGACCCATACCTGTAGATGATGGCGACATTCGCGCCGGCCTTAGCAACTGCTTTGCTCATTTCAAAACCGATGCCCCGGTTTCCACCAGTGACGACAACACATTTCTCTAGTAGTGCAAAACTAGTCAGACTACGCCCCAGTCCATGACGTTGAACCTACTGGACAAATCAATGACGAACCCCTGTGCGGCCATGTTATGGTGTTGGTTTCAGGAGATGATGGGAGATGAGAGGATTGAATGGTAGGAAGCGCTTTCGAGACCATCCGTGACTTTATATGCGCGCTGCATCCGGCCGATTCGGGGAACCTGTTCGCTCATCGAGGCGCAGAAGACACTCAATTGACGTCACGCGTCAATAGTACTTACTCCTTTTGTGCACGTGACCGTGCCAAGGGGCGCGCGTCCGAGGAAGAAATACGTGAAATCCGTTTACGCAGCGTTATTGGACAGTGGAAGGCTCACAGCCTGCCCGGCTACTCCGACAGTCAAGCACTCGTTCATACCTCAAAGTTTCAATTGCCCGAGAATGCCCAGTACGCTGATTCAGAGACCAGGCAGATGTTTGGTATGGAGCCCGGCTCCAGTTGTGGCGCGGCCAGAGGGATTCTTTTAGAGTCCATATGACTAGTATGAGCTGTCAATATCAGGCTGGAGCACTCACTGTCAGCAAAGACGAGTTCAAAGGATTTGCTGTCGCCACATGCGGAGTATGGTGTCTAGGACTCGCCGGTCTGTGAAATTCAGACCGTGCAAGTTGACATAAACGATTAGCTGAACGATTCAAAATTTAGTAATCCTTGAACTCAATACATGAATCTTGCAAGCAAGGCGCTGGACAGCCATTGGTGGTTTTAAAACGGCCAGAGCCCCCCATCCGAGCCCGAGTCTGTATTCTCCGAACTCTCGCCTTCACCGTCATCGTCATCGGAATTACTTTCACTGCTGCGCTGCTGCATGGAAGGATCGTTATCTTCATCTTCTCCATCTTCATCCTCGTCGTCTTGGTATTGACGGCCTACATTCCTCCCGCCGCCAGCATTGTCGTAGGAGTTGTAAGAGCGGCCGTTACCACGATTATCAGCTTCGCTGCTGCTATCACCCTCGTCGCCGTCCTCTCCATCCTCATGTCCATCTTCGTCGGTGACGTTGACGTAGCGAGTTAGACCGGAGGGCGCATCACCAACGCTACGATGATTGCGGTCGTTCTGTGGGTCATCCACATGCGTAGAACGCGGATTGTGATCCTCTTCGTCGTCGTCTTGGTCACCTTCTTCGTCTGTCTGGTCGTGTCGCTGGGAAATCTGACTCGAAGAGGCCCTTGTGGCCTTTCCTTTAGAGGCCGGTGTCACTGGAGGAGTAGGAATCTGGGACTGTGAGACCTGCGAAGGAAGCTGCTTTTTAGGCGTCACGGGATTGGGAAGACTTGTATTGGTGCTGGCGGCAATAAGGGAGCGAAGCAGGGTCTCAATCGTGCCCAGCCTGTCGTCAAAGCCATCCATTCGAGTCCACACCTGCTGGAGCTGGAGAGTACCATGAGCGTTATTTTAGTCAGTCAATGCACGTATCTGGCAGACAAACCTTTTGATCTATATCTCCTCTGAGTGGTTTCTTGCGTGCTGCAGCCTTAGTTGATTTTGTGGTAACTACAGTTGGCGCCGCACCCTCGTTGTCGGACTGATCATCATCAGGATCGTCGGAATCTTCGTCGGAGTCCTCCCAGTAATCACCATAGGCCGAGGACAGCAGACGCTGTAAGACGCTTTCCGACTTTTCTCTCTGATAGTAAATAGCTGCGTCAGGGTTGAACTTGTAGTAGGATATTTCCACAAAACTGTACCTCTTCATACCAAGAACTGAAAACTCCTCCGCAGAAACACAGGACCTGTGAGGCGGGAGATATCCTTTGTTGTCGCCAGACACGCGTCAGCTCTGCCAGTCTGTTATTGACCACGTAGCCAATGAGCGCAATATGTCCAATAGTTTCATCGAAGTCCTCGGCATCGTCGCCCCCGTCGCCATCATCGCTGTCCTTGGTATCGCCGTTCTGATCGCCGTCTTCGGCATCGCCGCTCTCAATGATGCTCAGATACGCTTGAAGCTGTGATTGAACTTTCCCAAGCCAGACATACAGCAGAGGTCTCAAAGACTGCGAGAGCGAGAATCCGTTAGTAGTGCTCGCTGAAGAGATTTTTTCCTTATCAGCTTACCAACTCAATACGAGGCTGGCCTATGACAGCAATGATATCGGGTGGTGCTTCGATATCAACTTCTTCCAACTTTGTACTCAATTGGCTCTCTTGTGTTTCTTCGAATTCATACTGCAATCGGCCCAATTCGTCGCCGTCATCGTCAAGGTCGTCGTCACCGTCGTTGTCGTCGTCATCGTCAGACCGTACGAGCGCCTCCACGAAGTCTGAAATGAGGCTGATGGGCTCTTTGAGTGCCTCCTTATCGTCGTCGTCGAGCTTTTTTGCGAGATCGCTAGCGTCGCTTTTGATCTCATCTAACCGCTCGTGTATCTTCTCGCGGTACCTACCAAAGGTGAATATGTCGTTGCTCTACTCGCACGAAAGTACCATTTGCTTACTCAGAATTACTTTTCGACCAGCCCAGTCCCCAGCTTTCAGGATAAACCAAACACAGAGCTGTCAGCGTCAGCGTCAGAAACCGGTTGCGTACTTACAAGGCGAGCCATTCGGGGACGCTCCAGGACTCGGGGCGCCGCTCCAGAAATTGATTGACCTCAGTAACAGAAACGAAGCCACTGCTATCCTCGTCGATAGCATCCCCGATTGTCGAGTGGACTGATAAATAATCAAGATCCAATTGTCAGCAGAGGGGAGTTCCGGTAGAAGACCGGTACGTACAGACGACCTTGGAAAGGATTTGTAGAGTCCAATGGTCCTCATGAACATCCCCATGCTCTTCGAGATATTTGCCAAATTTGTCAGTGTAATGGTCATGAATAGCTAGGCCAGATTCAGGTTTATCGCAAATTGATACATGTAGCGCTGACCATCGACGAAGACACGGCATTTAACGCTGTTCCTCCATTTCTGCAGAAGCCGCCTTAGGTCTCGAATAGCTTCACCAGGAAAGAACGATAGATACCATATCTATGGGTTGAGAGCGCGTCTCAGTGGCGATCTCGGCAGAAGTATTTGTATCGCAAGGCTTACTTTTCCACACTGCTTTAATGTCGTCGTCTTTGATCAACTCATGTGGACCCTGATTAAGCTATGAAGACACTCAGTATTAACGCCAAGGCGCTAATCTGTGGAATGGACAACTCACATGCAATATGACAGCGTCTCTAGATGCCTTTACGGCCTCCTCAACGGACTCCTTGGCGGCCTCAATCTTCTGATTGAACTGCTCTCTAAACGATAATGAAGTGGAATTAAGAGTTGATCTTTAGGTGAACGGTGCCACGTACTGGTTGTCTGCCATTTGTTTGCTGATGTCTTCGCGAAGCGCAGTGCGAACACTACCGTTCAGCTTCTCCCCAAGTTTCGACGCCACTTCCCGTAACAATTTCTCGTTCTGAGATGCCCTAGATCAGTAAAACATTTTGCATTTCGAAGACGTAGACGTACTCCTATGATATTCTCTGCGCCGTTCTTCGCTATGATCTCAACAGCCTCGCGCTCCTTCTGAGAAGGCGTCTTCTCAAGACTAGTCAGTATATTGTCCAATTTCCCATCGACGTTGTACAACTGCGCTTGAATGTCGTCCGCTTTGAGAGCAGTGTGCATACCAACCATGTTCTGGAGCTCGTCGCGATAGTCGCGGAAATTGCTCGAAAACTCCTCCAATTGCTGTTTGTATTTCCCCGCATGCAGCAGACGAACTAGGTGGGAAAGTTGAATTCTCCGACAATCATCAACACAGGAATCACTCGCCTAGGGACTGCTTTTGGTTATAGTATATGCTGCATGTGAGAAGTCAGATAGCGAGCGAGTCCGGAAGGAAAGGCGCGAACGAAACAAAAGTCCCTATATGAAAAAATCATAGCATACGGGATATCTAACAGCCGGTCATGCAACCCACCGAAAGCTTTGAGAGTCTCATCAAACTTGTTCAACAACCTCTTGAAGGATTGTTCCATCGACTTGAGAGTGTCTAGCTCCCCCACGTATTGAAGAGAGAACATAGATAGACTCTGTATTGAATTCTCAAACCGAAACAAGCTCCGTGATAAGTGGCAGACTTACAGCCGTATAGTGCATAACAACAATCCGATCATCATTAGCGGCCCTCTCCGTCTCTAGCTTGTAGATTTGCTAAGAAAAGTTCAGCAGGCGTAAGGGTTTGCGATCAGAAGACACAATCACCTTGAAAGTTGATACTACAATCTAGCGCATAGCAGAATAAGATCGTCTTGGAAAATCACAACGCAGATTGAGACGCACCCCGACAGCTGGATGGGCATCTGCAACAGCATCGAGTACTGGGATCACATGGTTGATGGTCGAAAGGATCTTCTTGGTGAAGTCCTTGGGCTTCGAGTTCTTGTCTAGATATATGCAAGCTAAACACCAAAGCAGCAACATGGATCAAGACATGGACGCACCGCGAATCGCTTTGCTGATGAGCTGATCGGCTTCCTTGATATCTCTTTGCGCAGCAGATATATAGCTATCTGTACGATGCAGGTCAGCGAAGGGATATTGAGTGATCTGATAGAGATACGCACTCAGCTTGCCGCGCCCAGGCTGTGTTTGATTTGGGGCCATAGCTGGACTGCTCTGCCTATAGTGTAGAATAAGACGGGGGTGCGTTGGGACTGACGGATAGCTTCCCGACGGAGCAATCCTCTTATACCCAACGGATACAGCGTTCAAAGGCCGCGTTGGGTGCCCAATCTAGTATTCCCAGACACCCGAGAATGATCTCAGATTGGGAAAGGTGGGCACGGACAGATCTTCAAACTCAAACCATCACCGAGGCATTCTCATGGACATGCGCAAACATCATACTTGACGCTAGGTCGGGGGAACAGATGGAGGCTAATCTGACTAACAGTCAATACGAATCGTGTGATTTGAGCCGAGCAAACCAAGTCATCGATCAACTCCTTGAGTGAGAGATGGTGAGGGAGCAGTGCAGAGAGACCACGATAGTGCGATGGTAATTTCCCGGAGGTTTAGCATACGTGTCTTGCAGGAATGGAAGATACCATTACTAGGAGAGTATGAGCGATAGAGGTATCACGTTCAGGGCATGTATGATAGCTCTAGCTATTCCAAGATGGCCACCAGGACTTGCGTCTCAGCAGGTCTCTGAGAATGACGCCTTGGGGACGGAAACGTTTTCCGATCGACTTGAGAGCTACCAAATTTACTTGGATAAGAAACAGAACGCGTCATACAGATAAGCTTGTACTTATCTAGTAAGTACGCTCTCGTCGAAGAAACGTTTTGCTCGCGCGCTCTAGTCGACGGAATCACATTCCGCATCGATACTTGCTTCTCGGGACGCTGTAGCAGTTGAGCATGCGCTGGATATCTCCTCCTCACCTAACGATGGACCGGCAGAGCTATTGCGACGTTGGAACTCGCGACGGCACTCGTCCGAGTTCATCGATATCCTTGAAATGTCGCCCGGACCCGTCATCATCCCGCGCACGCATAGCTCGAACGCCGTCGCGGTCCTTTCGCACAAGCAGAATATGACGAGCCGCACGTGGGATTAAATGCTCGTCCGTCAAAGTAGAATGGCCACGATGATGCAAGTCTCGAAAAGTTGACTGTTGAAAAAGGTTGAAAGAATCACGGAGTGTAAGCGCCCACCAACGGCGCTCTAAGGGATCGATATCAATCCATCAATCCGTCTACCCATCGCTTCCTACCGCACCGCAATTCCACGCTGAGACGGACGCGTTGTATTCCCTATGTATGTACCGAACAGACTAGATGGATGTGTAACCGATGCAAACCGACGCTCAGCGAACGTGTGGTCAAATAAATAATAACTAAGTAACCGAAGCAGCACAACGAACGGATGGCTGACCCCGCGGCCGCAAAAGCATGTCCATCAGCAGCTATCCCCGCACGACGCCCACGGTCACGCCGCCCCCGCCCTCCTTCGCGTCCTCGCGATTCAGCCCGAGCGCATTGACGCAACGCTCCCACGCCCACTTCGTCAGTTTCAGCACGTCCTCGTCCGCGAGATCATGCGCGACACGCAGCTCGAGCGTGACGATGAGTGACTTGGCTGGGTCGTCCTCCGTCGGCGTAAGCTGCCAGATGTGGGGTGGCGGGAGGTGCTGCACTTGAGGGTGCCGCTCGATCTAAGATGACATGAGGCTTGCGAGAGTGGAGGTGTAGTGACAATACTCACCTCGCGCATGGCGCGGAGGAAGGCTTCCATGCGTCCAGAGGCGTGACCGCGTGGGGGCGAGGTCTGCAGGAGCACGGCCCCGATAGTGACGCAAGAGGGATAGGCGAGGTAAAACATGGCGATGGCTTCTGCTGACGCCAGGAGCAAATCTAGACCACGATGCTGAGAACTAACCGAGCAATGCATTAGATGTGGTTTGAGTAGATAGCCACCAGAAAACGCACGGAGGGATGATGGTTGGTATCAGGAAGATTGCTAAAGATATAATGATAGGTATTGATGAAAATGGGTTTTCCCAGATGCGTTCGGGCAGCGATGTCGAGTCCGCAGTCCGAGAGGCGTACTTGTAGCGAGCAGGATCAAATATGGAGGCCAATGAAGGCAGTTTGGTTCCAGAGACTAGAAAAGTGTCAGAAACGACTTTCGCAAGATATCTCAGGAAGGCTCACTGTTCATAAGTTTGCTATGATTTCGGAATACCAAGCAATTGGCGATGAGTGTAAGGAAAGTGGTCATGAGGATGAGTAGAGGGAAATCAATCCTGGTTATGAAGCTCTAGCCATCGACAGTAGTCAAGATAAGGAATATCACACGTACCCATAAAGGTTCACTTCTTCGTCGCCGGGATGGTGATGGTGATCTCCCTCACCCCCAGCCGACAACAACAAATGCTCCACACACTCCTTGAAGACATACACTGCCGAAAACAACAGATACACAGCCTGCGCGAACAGGACAACGGTCTCCAGCCGCGAATTCCTAGACATCACCAAGTCAACATAACTCGCGCCGATAGTACAGACAAGCACATACCCATAAGGTCTCCGAATTGGCGACTGCATCGACGGCCTTCTCATATACGGCGGCAAAATCCTCGCAATACCTACCCCGAACGCGTCAAACACGACCCAGTATCCCAAGCCAGTACACGCCAGCGAGCCGACCTGCTGCCCCGCGATCCATAACCACGCGCCGAGGGCGAACGTGCCTGTCGCCGCCACAATAGCACTAGGCGGTATCGGGGCGGCGCCAACATCACTCGGCCGCGTCGTGAAGACCATAGTCCGACCGCGCGTTTTCGAAGGCGAGCTGGGGCGATGGTCGTGGTCGTGGTCATGATCATGGTCGTGATCGTGGTCGTGCCCGTGATTGTCATGGTCATGCCCGTGGTCATGGTCGTGATCATGGTGCTCATGACCATGATGCCCATGATCGTGCATGTGCTGCTGCGCGCCGAACGACGTCACCTCCGGCCGCGCGCTCTCCGGGAACGGCGAGATCGGGTTCCATGGCGACACCGGCACCGGCGTCGGCTGCGTATGCAAATCCGCGCCCTCGCCCGGCTCGAGGAACGAGAAGAAGTTGTGCGACAGCGAGTGCTTGTGGTGGTGCCCCCTGCGCGAGCGCGACGCGCCGGGCGCAGACGGGAGCGACGGCGACGACGGGAACGCGTCGGGCGGCGGGCGCGCGCCGAAGGTGAAGCCCTCGCCGAGCTTGCGCGGGCCGAGGCTCGGAATCGTGACGGGCGCGGGCTCGGACGCGGAGGTGGGGAACTCGACTTCCTGTGTGCCGTCCTCCGCGATCGAGGTGTGCGGGAGGGAGCCGGGGCGCGGGAAGTAGATCGAGAGGTTGCGCGAGTGCAGGCGCGAATGTCGGCGCGCGTGCGCGTTGGCGACGGTGGGCGAGGGCGGCGCGTCATGCTGCGCGGTGCCGTTGGGCGTGTGCGTGTGGATGGGGGGCGGGACGTGATTATGGTTGTGGATTTGCGGTTGCGTTTGGGTGTGGACTCCGACTTGGGCACGTGGGTGGTGCGAATGGTGATGGCCCGACGTGTGGAGGGGAGAGTGGGAGTGAGCATGGGGGTGCGAGTACGACACGGTGCGCGTATGACCCCCTGCGCGCGGAAACTCTGCTGCACTCGCAGACATTGGAACGGGCCTATCGCTGGGGTCATGGTCGGACGACGAAGTAGGGAAGGACATAGACAGCGGTGACGGCAGCGCTGGCGCGAAGGGACTCCCAGAGACACTGCGTGTCCGCGTATGCGCGTTCACCTGAAGGTGAGAGGGCAGGGACAGCGATGCGCGCAGGGGCGATCCTGCTGGACGGTGATGATGGTGACCGTTTGGCCCTGGCCGAGGAGGTGGAGACACCACGAAGCTTTTCTGGAAAGGACCAGCAGTGGGCGGCGGGACATAGGCAGAGTGTGGAGGCGGAGAGGGAGAACTGGACGCGATGGGAGCTGAATTGACACGGCTGCGTTGCGGAGAGAGGTCGGCCGCGGTCGAGGCGGGGGTTGCGGGAACATCGTCGTGTGTGCTCGGCTTCGCGGATGCGAAGCCGTTGAGCACTGGCTTTTGCGGGCTCTGTAGGGCTCCGTTGGATGCCAATACAACACCTTCGTCCTCCTCTCTGCTCGACTTGCGCCGGTGCATCCCAGCAACAGTGGCCATTTTGTATCACGGGTGACCGTGTTACCCGAGTCGAACGTTGAGATTAGAGAGCACCGAGTTTGGGCGCTCTTTGAGGGCGGTACGGTATCAAAGTCGATATGAGGAGGTGCTGCAATGCTGGATGATGGTTCGTCATGAGCTCAAACTACAAGATCGACTAGCTCACCGATACGCGCTGCAAGACGGGTATCAAGGGGAGACAGAAGGTATACTAAACAGCGAAACGATAAGAAAGAGTCCCCGAGCCCACAGGGAAGCGAAAGTCGATAGAGCTGGACGATAGGGCCTTCGTCGTCGTCGTCTTCAGCGACGAGGACAGTCCAGAGACGCGCTGGCCGGTCGTTCTGATGAACCCGAGAGCTTCTCCGCATTCAATCTTAGCATCACGTGATCTAAGATAGGCGAACTATCGCCCGACTTTGCCCTCATTCACATCGCAATTCGCGGTATTTCTCGTATAAAACGGTGGGATGAAGAGCGAACGAGCGCATCGATAAATAAAGGAAGGAGGTGCAGGAATTCGTAGGAAAGAATACGCCATAGTAGAGTCAAGTGAGGTATATCACTTCCCCTTCGGCTTTCCTTTGCCTTTGCCCTTCCCGAAGGACTTGCCCTCAAAGCCAGGACGCGCCTTATTCTTGGACTTAGACCCTTTTCCTTTATCCTTCCTCCGCTCATTCCGCATGGCAATATTGTCCGTACGCTTCTTCTGTTTGGCCGCCATCGCGTTCGACACTTGCTCCTTCCGTTCCTCCCTGTAGATGATGAGAATCCAGACCAGAAATGGACCTTTAGAAACGCACCATGATTTCTTGCTTTTCGTCTTCTCCTTTTCAGAACGCTTCGCCGCCTTCTTTAGCCGCGTTTCATCGTCCTTGACCTTGACGCCCTCCATGCGTGCCTCTGCCTTTTCCCACTTCTCTCGCTCCTCGATCTGCTTGCGTTTATCTTGCGGCATAGCAGCAAGCTTCTCTTTGCGAGCGGCAAGCTGCTCTAACGCTTGAGCAGGATTTGAAGATGTCTTCAAGCGCTGTGCCTTTTTATGTGTATTTGACGATGAGCCATCCGCGAGTGCGGAGAATGCGATATTGGTGAAGGAGGACTGAGGGTCGGGCGCGGGGCGAGATGGTGTCGCATCTGGGACAAGTAACTAGACAGATATGTTATGAGATACGGACCTTTCAAAGAGCTTGATCCAGACACACCTGTGGCGGAGCAGCCTTCTCCTTGCCCTTTTCTTTGGTCTTCTTCCCCTTCCTCTCCTGCTCCCGCTGAATCTTCTCCTTCGTCTCTTTCCTCCGCCTCTCCCTCATCGCAGCACGTTGGAGCCTCCTCTCCTCCAACAGCTCGTCCTTTGTCCCCACCTCTCCGCCCCACGACTTCCTTCCCCTGTTGCGGAGGCCATCAATTTTTGCATGCAGTTTGGCACGCAGAACGTCGATTCCCTGATGCTCCGGCATAGGCACAATCTCACCCTCCTGCATCGGCTCGTCTTCCTCATCAGAATCTTCCCCAAGCTCTCCCGCTTCGTCGACGTCCATGGAAAGATCCCCTTCTTCACCCTCGTCTGATTCCGGCTCGCGCGCCTTGCCCTTCCCTTTGCGCTTTAGGTTTGATGCACTGCCTGCACCCTCCTGCGCCTCATCCTGCAAGTCCACAACGGTTTTGTTGTTCGCAGGATCAAGCTGTCATGGCGGTGGCGGGGATACCGGGCAGCGAGAATGCAGGGTTTGCCTCCGTCAGACGCATTGTGTTGCGGTGTGCAGAGCACGTACCTTTTCGCGCCGGGCTTTCCGGGTTGCCTCTTTGATGGCCTGCTTGGGCCCCTGCTGGCTTTTCTTGTTCTTGTGGTACTTGGAGGGCTGTCCGAACGTAAGCACAGATGGACATGTTAGAGACGGAGGAGGCGCACCTGGTCGTCTCCATCGTCATGGAATGGCAAGTAGAATCTTGCAGGGATGAGTCGCAGCAGGGACTCGAATGTCTCATTGTGCTTCTCGATGGACGCCTGGAGCGTCGGGAGGGGGGTGGGCATCTTCACTGCACTGCGCGTCGAGCCTAAATTTCAGGACAGGACAATGGAGAGAAAGTTGAATTTTTAGGAACTTTCGGGCGAATGTCGGGTCAGGTCGAGATCGGGCGATTATATCTGACCAACAATTGAATTTGCTCACGTCATATCGCTGACGTATAGGCTGCATGTGACTTCGACGCGTCAAATTTCTCCAAGTCGCGACTGCCCGACCCTTGGTACCTGCGCCCCTTTGACCTCCTCCTCCTCCCTTCCTCCTCCCCTCCTCCGCGTGAGGCGACTATATGCTACCCCTTTCACTTTCCACAAGGTCTGTTACATACTGGTGTAGTTAATAAACGATCCCGCTTTTCTACAGTGCCTATGAGCTCGAGCGCACTGCAATACTGCCTTTGTACAGCTTGCTCCTTCTATGACCCTCCCCTGGCCTGAATACCGGACAATCTACAACCATCTCGCCCGAGATCGCGGGATGCTGAAAATGCGCGGCTACGGGCATCAACGACTCCCGTACCGAAGGCCAGGACAAAGCCGGGCAATGGTACCAATTCTTCGGACTATATTCGCTCATCGTCCCCCGAGGAAGAACCTTCAGCGAAACATCACTGTACATGTATGATTCTCTTACCATGAAACTTTTTGCCTTCCTGACTGTTCTATCATCATTAAAGCAGTGCATGTACTCGGAAGCCAAGGGTGAACGATACTTCTCGCCAAAGCGTGATGGTGTGGACGACGCAGGTGAGTTCATGCGAGTCAGCCTCCAGCCTCTCCAGCGTCCTCGCAATCTCATTCTACACCTCCTCCAGGCTACTATCGAGCTCGTGGCACCACGCCCGCCACTGGTTTACCTCGCCATGTAAGTACTGTATCTCTTTCTTCGTGTTCTCAGCAGTGGTTGCTCAGCAGTGCATTCAGCTGATCATGTATCACCAGGACATTGTCAGTCCAAGCCTTAGGCAGTCGGACTACGCCCGTCGCAGGGGCCGCTGCGCCGTCTTGTGCGCGTCGCACAACCACCGGGCTGCTGCTCCATTCAGACGGTGCTGGGACATCTGGCCGCCGTGTAAGTGCCTCCGTTTATAGAGCGCAGCAGAGTCCGACTTATGTGGTGAACTTCCAGGTAGGATGAATCACGGCCATTCTGACCAAACGGATTCTTGTACCCGCACGCGCCGCGCGGGCATGGGTGGTCGCGCTGATCGGCTCGCTCGTGCTGCGCTGGCCGCCTCCCGCCCGTGCGAGTTGGTCACCTGCTGCGCACGCGCGTTGGTTGCTCCGCCTGGCCGCGCGCTGGTCGCTCGGTCGCCCGCGTGCTGATCGTCCCGCTCGCCTGCATGCCCTGTAGAACGCGCGCTCGTTTCGGAGGAGGGTTTTCTCGGAGGGGGAAGATGATCATTCAATACTGTCGATATTTTGCACGGTACGTGGGCTGGTGCTGGTGCTGTTTCTCGTACTCACGAATGACTCTAGATGAGGGATGTGCGAGAGCGAGGAGCACCCCAGCATCTGACCCATATCCGCAGTGTCCCCAACTTTGCTTTCACTCGATCCCCTGCCCATCTGTCTAGTCTCAATGACGCATAGTAAATGCATCGCTATCCATGGATTTGCCCTACATACCTTAGCCCTGCAATCTCAAGCATCAAAAAGCATCTGTCTTGCCTTTCTTGCTAAGAAGCGTAGATACGAGCCTGCTGTGTATCTAGCGCGCGGCGCGTGCTGCGATGATGCGAACACCGAATACAATGCATTCACAATTTATTGAGCATTTAAACTGATTTGATTTGATACGAAACGAAGCGGTAGGGGCGCGGGCAGACAGTCCTTCATGGACACAATGCCTTGATAATGTGGGTGAAATTTAGAACCTCAAGCGACTTTCAAGCGCTTTCTCCCGGAAATGTCCGGAAGGATTAATCCGTTGAAAGTTAGACTTTCAGGCGATTTTCACTCCCCGAAATTTTGGGTCGACGCGCAGTGCTGGTGTGGACGGTTAGCGGCAAAACACGAGAAAGTTGCGAAAAGCGAAGCGTGGGAAGCGTGGGAATAGATAGATAGATTTCCAAATGGGGAAGGAAGTACGTTACGAGCGTCGTCGCTGTCGTCGGCGATGTCCTCCCTCTCTTCTAGCCACCGTCGCCACCATTTCTTTTCATCGCCGCAGTTGCACGTAATGCACGTCCTCGCCATCAAGAGATACAGGTTTGTGGCCCTGCGCAAGGAACATCAGAGGGAAGACGCGCGCGTGTCGGCGAGCGCCCACTGCTATTGTGATTATGTAAGCGGTAGGAGACAAAGAGAGAGCAAGACAATTGGCTTTCTACGTAGCCTCAAAGACAATTGGGAGACAAAAAGCCATGGCGTCCCCTCAGAGCACCCACTTCCTCTTCGCCTTCTCCCCCTTACCTTTCTCTCTCAACCCTTTCGACCATGCGTCGCCAAACGGCCCTCGAGGTCGATACCGACATGGCGCCGGCGACGCCCTCCATCTCTACTACACAACTTGCTCAGGATACACCTGAGTCTTCTACGCCTACCCTCAGTGTACACAAGATCGACAATGTTTATACCCCACCCCCAGCCTCTATCCGACTCCTTTTCTCGCTCTTCACCCGACGCGAGCTCTTCATTTTCGTCCTCCCCGCCGTCTGCTCGTCCCTCATCGCCGGTGGCATCGCGCCGTTCATGACCTTTGTCGTCGGCCAGGTCTTCAACACGTTCGCACAATTCCCGACTTCCAATATCACGCAGGAGGACAAGGCTGCTCTCCTGCGCGGTGTTGGTTTGTCCGCGCTCGAGCTCCTCGGTCTCGCGGCGGGCGCACTCGCGCTCAGTAGCATCACCTCGAGCCTGTGGATCTGGACCGGCGAACGCAATGCCATGAAGCTGCGCAAGAAGGTCTATGCCTCTGTCACACAGCGCGACATGCTCTGGTTTGATACGAAGATGGGCGCCGACGATTCTGTGCAGACCACCGAGGGCGATGGCCCCGTCGGTGCCGGCGGTCTCATGGCCAAGTTCGCGAGGTAAGATCTGCCAGCATTGCATCACTGTACCAATTGGACTTTTCCTGACGTGCCTGCAGGGAAACGGACGAAGTTAGAATGGCTTCTTCGCTCGCGTCCGGCATGATCGTGCAGTACTTGACCACTTGCATCGCATGCCTTGTCCTCGGCTTCATGCGCTCCTGGGCGCTGACCCTCGTCATCCTCTCCGCGGTGCCCGTCCTCATGCTCATTCAAGGCATCTCGCAAGGCGTTGCAGGACCCATTCTCGCCGTCGAGCGACAGCAGACGGCTCAAGCCGCAAGCCTCGTCGACCGCGCCATCACTGCCATCGCCACCGTCAAGGCATTCAACGCCCAGAAGTACGAGGAAGACACCCTCGCCTCCGTGCTCGACAAGATCCGCGCGGCCGCCCGACGCGTCACCTCCGTCTGGGGCTTCACCAGCGGCCTCGCACAGTTCGCCATGATGGCCATGTTCGTGCAGGGCTTCTGGTTCGGCGCAAAGCTCGTACGCGATGGCTCCGTCGCGGCCGGCGACGTCATGGCGGTCTTCTGGGCCTGCCTCATCGCCACGACGAATTTACAGATGTGCATCCCCCAGTTCATCACGCTCGCGAAGGGCAAGTTCGCCATGAGCTCGCTCATCGCGCTCATCGAGCAGCCCACCACTTCGCCCGCGCCGCTCGGGCGCCGCGGCAGTGTCGCATCACAGACGCTCGTCAATGTCGGCAAACGCAGGACGGCTGCGTCGTTCAAGAAGATCATCCCCCCGAAGTGCGACGGCGAGCTTGCCATCAACGGCGTCACGTTCGCGTATCCCTCGCGCCCCTCCGTCCCCGTCCTCTCCGACATCACGATGTATCTCGCCGCGCGCGAAATGACCTTCATCGTCGGCGGCTCCGGCTCCGGCAAGTCGACCGTCGCGCAGCTCCTGCTCCGCCTCTACGATGTGCAACAGGGCGCGATTGTGATCGACGACCAGGACCTGGCGTATGTCGACGAGACCTGGACGCGTCAACAGATCGGCGTCGTGTCGCAGAGCTGCATCCTCTTCGACGGAACCGTGCACGAGAACGTCGCGATGGGCCTCGCTGGGCCTGGTAGCCTGCGACGTCCGGAGGACGCCACTCGTGAGGAGGTCATCGAGGCGTGCAGAGTTGCGCTGTTGCATGACTTTGTGCGAGACCTCCCGGATGGGTATGATACTCAGCTGGGCAACGGAGGTGCGAATCTGTCCGGGGGACAGAAACAACGACTGGCAATCGCGCGTGCGCGGTTGCGCGATCCCCAAGTGCTTATTCTCGGTAAGGCGCTTTCTACTCCCATACAATGCATATGTTGACGGGATCTTCGTTGTTAGATGAGGCCACGTCCGCGCTGGACGCGACTTCGCGTGTCCTCGTCTTCGAGGCCATCAAGCACTGGCGACGAAACAAAACCACAATTGTAATAACACACGACCTTTCCCAGATCAGCCCCACCGACTTCGTCTACCTCCTCAGGGACGGCCGCATTGCTGAGCAAGGCTTCCGCGCCGACGTCGAGAGGATGCCCGGCGGCGAGTTCCGCCAGATGATGGAGGCGCAGGGCGCTCAGGGCGTCCCGGAAGCGGAGGACCCGTGGTCCGACGAGGCGCTGCGCGCGCGCGAGCGCAAAGTCGAGATGATCCTGGAGGAGGACGAGGCCTCCGACGACGAGTCGATACACACCCGCGCGCTGAACCGCCAGAGCGTCGCGGTCCCTGCGCTGCGGCCGCTCACCATGGGCAACTGGATGATGGACGTCGTCTACGACCTCACGAAGTCGCGCTCCTCGACGCCCGTGCCGCGTGTTCCCGACCGCAAGAGCCGGCTCATCGCGCCCGAGGAGTTTGGGACTGCTGTCGCGGAATTTGACTCCAAGAACTCGAGACGGCCGTCGACGGTCGCGATCGATCTCCCGGCGCTGCCCTCGCCCCCGGCTGCTCGCACCACACTCAGCCGCCGTCTCAGTCTCCAGTTCACGCCTACTTCCCCTGTGTTCAGCATCACCAATACTTACTCGGGTTCGACTGTCTTCGATGACAACGAGTTTGACGAGGAGAAGAAGCACTTGGAGCGTAGTGCGACCATGGCTTCCCGGCGGCGGTTCTACGGCGACGATATCACTCCCAAGAGGACGCGTGCTCGTTGGGACACGGTCAACCTCCAGCCACTTAACGAGGTCAAGGTCACGCAGATGCAAATGGAATCTGACGTAGCATGTGAAGCTGAAAACCAGATCTCTTTTGTCCGCCTCATCCGCGACATCTATCCCTCTATTCCGCACAAGCCCTTCGTCCTCCTCGGCATCCTGTTCTCCATCGGCAGCGGCGCGATGACGCCTGTCTTCTCCTTCCTCCTCTCGCGGCTCCTCTTCGAGGTCTCCACCGGCGCGAAGAACGTGTCCGTCATCAACGCGTTCGGCGGGATCGTCCTCGCCATCGCCGCGCTGGACGGCATCTTCATGGGCCTCAAGTACTTCACGATGGAGACGACCGCGATGGCGTGGGTCACGAAGGTCCGCAAGCTCTGCTACGGCCTCGTGCTCGCGCAGGACAAGAAGTGGTTCGACCGCAAGGAGAACAACGCGGCGCGCCTCATGCAGGTGCTCATCAAGGACGGTGACGATGCGCGCTCGCTCATCGCGACAGTGCTCAGCCAGGCGGTCGTCGTTGCCACGATGCTCAGCGTCGGGCTCATCTGGGCGCTGGTGACCGGGTGGCAGCTCACGCTGCTTGGGTTCGCGATTGCGCCGGTGTTTGCGGTGACGATGGCTGTCCAGACGAATCTGGTGGCGAAGTGCGAGCTCCGGAATAAGCGCGCTCGTGAGCAGGTCGCGAAAGGTTATTATGATGTATGTCTTCTCCTGCGGTTGTTCTTCGGTGTTCTGACGGACGACGTTTGCAGACCATCTCGAATATTCGTGGGATCCGCTCGATGGGCTTTGAGGGCGTCTTCTTGGAGCGCTTCGACGAGTCGGTGGAGTGCGCTCTCGATTCGGGGGTGCGCGGTGCTTTCGTTGAGGGCTGCACCCACGGCGTGGCCAGCTCGCTCATCTATCTCGCGGAGGCTCTCCTCTTCTACGTCGGCGCCGTCCTGGTCGCCAACGGAACTTACACATACCTGCGGATGGTCCAGGTCCTGAACCTGGTCGTCTTCACGGTCAGCATAGGCTCTCAGCTCATGGCATTCAGTAAGTTATTGTCCAATTTTCGTGTCGCTTGATTCTAATCTCTGGTCCGCAGCGAATCGCATCGCGAAGTCTGTACAGGCCACTAAGGACTTCAACAAGCTCATGCAACTGTCGAATGTCACGGACGAGTCGCAGGGCACTCTGCGCCGACCGATCGTGGGCACCATCGCCTTCAACGACGTCCACTTCTCCTACCCCGAGCGCCCCGATGTGCCAGTCCTCAAGGGCATCGACTTGCAGCTTCGCGACGGCGAGAGCGTTGCCATCGTCGGATCGTCTGGATCAGGGAAGTCCACCGTGGCTGCTCTGCTCCAGCGTCTCTACGAACCCGAAGGCGGCTCTATTACCATTGGACCCTGGGACCTCGGCGCGACGGACGTCCGGCACCTACGCGACCACGTCGCCGTCGTCAGCCAGAATCCGAACCTCTTCGACGCGACCATCTCGGACAACATCGCCTACGGCACGCACGGCCTCCCGCAGCGCGACATCGAGCGCGCCGCGATGGCCGCGAACGTCCACGACTTCATCATGTCCCTGCCCGAGGGCTACAGCACGATGGTCGGCGAGAACGCGGCGCTCATCTCCGGTGGACAGGCGCAGCGGCTGCAGATCGCGCGCGCGCTCGTGCGGCCGTCGAAGATCCTCATTCTCGACGAGTGCACGAGCGCGCTGGACGGCGCGAACCAGGCTGCGGTGATGCAGACGATCCTGGACGCGAAGATCGGGCGCACGACGCTCATGGTGACGCACAAGCTGCCCGTCATGCGCATGTGCGACCGGATACTGGTTGTCCATGACGGCGTTATCGCCGAGCAGGGCACGTACGAGCAGCTCATGGAGAGGAAGGGCGTGTTCGCGCAGCTGGCCAGCGGGGGCGAGTGGGCTGGCGAGTGAGCGGTTCACACTTCCTTTTCTGATTCTTTGCGCTACCTCCGGATACTTCACGACTTTCACGCTCCCTTTGAGGTTATTTGAGCATACTTAGTATAGCCTTCGACGTTCCTTTAACGCTTCTTTGAGACGATGACCCATTGACGATACTACACCCTCATCTGTATACTAAGCAATCCCTGTATCCTTTACTTACTTACCTTACGTCGTGATGTTTGCGAATGGAATTGATTTAGAATACAATTGGTGCTGAGGACTTGTTCACAAACTTTTGAGGTTTTGAATGTCGACCGCCAGCGGCTCTGCCATGCCCGAGGCAAGCCCGAGCCTGGGCGCGCGCACGCAAGTCGCGCCGCGCCCGGTCCGGAGCCGCGCTCCTTTCCTAATCCACTACCGCCATGACTTCAGAAACATCCTACCACCCCCCGCACAAAGCCATCCTCACAAAGGAACAGCTCGCCGCATTCCAGGCGTCCAAGACGCACAGCGACATCGTCTCCTATGTCGAGACCCTCAACAGCGCCGTCGCCGGCGTGAAGCTGACTGACCCGTGCCTCGAATCACCTGTGCGCGCTCCTTCATTCCAGAGCGCATCTCTGGTCTGTGATGCTGATGAGTTTGGTACATGAAGGCCATCGGTGCGCTCGTGCACGTCCTGGACGAGGTAGAGGAGATCGCGAAGGCCACGCCGCCGATAGACAATGCGGCGTCGCGGTTTGGTAATCCTGCGTTCAGGGTGTTCTATGATAAGTTGCACAAGGTGCGTTTGGTTCTATAGGTGACGAGAGGAGGCTTCATGGTTGTATGTGCCTGTGTAGGCAGCTCCTGGGCTGCACGAAGCCATCCCGAACCTCCCGGCTGAAGCCGTCGCGGAACTATCGGTCTACTTTGCAGAAGCGTGGGGTAATCGCACGCGGATCGACTATGGAAGTGGTATGGAGCTGAACTTCCTGTGCTGGTTGTGCGTCCGCGCCTTTCTGTCTAATGACGCTATTGAACTGACTGTGGGTGTGCAGAATATGCCTCGAGCGACTAGGGGTTGTGCAGCCGGCGGATCATGTTGCGTTGGTGCTTAGGGTGTTCTGGAGGTGATACTCGTTCGCACTTCTTTACGGTGGTTCTTATTCTGAAGATGGCTTGCTCTAGATATATCAACGTCATGCGAACGCTGCAGTCATCGTACTGGTTAGAGCCTGCGGGATCGCATGGCGTGTGGGGTCTGGACGATTACCATTTCCTCCCGTTCTTGTTTGGCTCAGCTCAGTTGCGAGGTGCGTGCCGCCAACCATGCTCTGTAAGTAGCGTTTATTGACAAATGTTCTGAACAGGTCACAAACACTTGCGACCGAAGTCGATTCATGATCCTGAGATCGTGGACGAGTTCTCCAGAGATTACATGTATTTCGCATGCATCAAATTCATCAATTCAGTGAGGAGGCCTCATCTCGCCGTTGAGTGTAGGCTGATCCTCCGCGCCTTACAGGTGAAAACCGCATCTCTGCGATGGCATTCGCCGATGCTCGACGACATCTCGGCCGTGAAGACCTGGGACAAAGTCAACTCCGGGATGGTCAAGATGTATCTTGCCGAAGTCCTCGGGAAGCTCCCGGTCATGCAGCACTTCCTCTTCGGCTCGATTCTCCCGTACGATGGCCCGCCGCCGCCCACGTCAGCGGTCAAGGAAGACGATGCCCACTGGGGCCATTCGCATGCGAATCCGGACCTCGGTGGTGTCGGCCAGAGGGAGGCTGGCTGGGGCGATTGCTGTGGGATACCTGTGCCGTCGGTCTTTGCTGCCGCTCAGGCGGAGAAAGAGAAGCAGGTGGGGAGTACGCTGCAAGGCCCTGGCATTCGACCGGTCCCATTCGATTGACCTGCCCACTTTTGTGATGGGTGTCACTCGGCACGTAATCGTCATAACGGGCGTCTGCTACGTGTTTTGCGGCGTATGATCAAGCAGGATAGAAGTAACTTTTTTCGTATCACGCGCAGAGCGCTATTGTACACTCTGAGCACGGCCACGCACATTATTCACTTGACGGTCAGAACTTCCCATGACTACTTGCAGCGAGTCGCAATAAGGCCCTCGCAGTTGGAGTGGAAATTGATCTCCAGCTTGCGCTGTATATGATTGGATGTTTGCAATGCCATCTCTCGACTCTGCGAGACGTTGAACTGGACAATGCGAGTGCACGAATTTGAGGGGGAGTTTTTGTTTCGAGGCGGCGGACAGCCACCGGGGCGAGGTTTGTGTGCGAGAGGTCCGGCGATTCCCGTTCTGCGCAGGTCGAGAGGCCGACCGCGTGGGGACTCTTCACCTCACCCTTTCCCTCTTCTTCTTCAACGACGACGACGGCGACGGCGACCGCCTCAACATCCCCGTTGCAGGCTCTACTCTCCACTCTCTCTGTCTCTTCCCTTCCCTTCTTTGATAGTCGTCCCTTTACCCTTTGGCTGCCATGAACAGGCAGTCGACGCTGCTCCATCAGCGGCTCGAGGCCGTCGCTGACCTCGCGACGCTCTCCCCCATATCGGACGACATCATCGTATCATGCCTCCGCGAGCGGTTTATGTCAGATACCATATATACCAGGATCGGCACGTCAGCCCTCGTCGCCATCAACCCCCACAAATACGTCTCGAGCAATGCCGACTCTGTCCTTCACAAGTATGCCGCCGAGTACCGCAGTACTTCGGACGAGGTGGAACGACTACCGCCGCACATCTTTCAGCTGGCGAACAATACTTACTACCACATGCGGAGGACGACGCAGGATCAATGTATCTTGATGAGGTGAGTTTTGGCTTGGTTACTGCGGGGCTAGCCAGTTTCCTTTCTGGACGCGGGTCGTGCTCGGGCGTGATGTTGCCTCTCGAGACGTGCACCATAATGTCTCTTGAGGTATCTGGCATGTTAAGAGGTTTGGGCGATGGAGAGCAATGATAATTGTGTGCGGCTTGTGCACACGCGCCGCAGTCCTATCGCATCTCCCTCGGCCGCCAGCCCGCCGCCCGTCTATAGCCCGCACCGTCGCCGTCCATCATAATTATAATTCCTTTTCTGACGAATACTTTTAGTGGAGAGACAGGCAGCGGAAAGTCCGAGAACCGGCGTCTCGCCATCAAAACGATACTCGAGCTGAGTGTCAGCAATCCGGGAAAGAAGGGCTCCAAGCTCGCATCTCAAATCCCGGCCGCCGAGTTCGTTCTCGAGTCGTTTGGCAATGCCCGCACCCTCTTCAACTCAAACGCATCCCGATTCGGCAAGTACACCGAGCTCCAGTTCAACGACCGAGGTCGACTGTCCGGTATCAAGACCCTCGACTATTACCTGGAGCGGAATCGCGTTGCGGGGGCGCCTTCTGGCGAGAGGAACTTCCACATCTTCTATTACCTGATCGCCGGTGCAT
Source organism: Hericium coralloides (assembly GCA_003675405.1). NCBI lineage: Eukaryota > Fungi > Basidiomycota > Agaricomycetes > Russulales > Hericiaceae > Hericium > Hericium coralloides. The sequence continues at coordinate 364,584 of QUOP01000018.1, read as the reverse complement.
CGCCGGAGGAGCGGCAGCATATGCACCTCCTCGACAAGACGTCGTATCGCTACCTCGGTCAGCGTGGCGTCCCTGTCGGCCGACAGAACATTCGCGATGAGGACGCTGTGCGGTTTGATCAGCTCAAGACCGCGCTGAAGAACGTCGGTTTCTCCAAGCGCAATGTGGCCCAGACATGCCAGCTGATCGCTGCCATTCTCCACCTTGGCAACCTCGAGTTCACCATCGACCGCGGACGTAACGAGGACGCTGCCGTCGTGCGCAATACGGAGACGCTCGCGCTCGTTGCAGAGTTCCTCGGCGTTACAACGTCGGCTCTTGAGAGCACGTTGTCGTACAAGACCAAGATGGTCCGCAAGGAGCTCTGCACGGTTTTCTTGGATCCTGATGGTGCATCAGACAACCGAGACGACCTCGCGAAGACTCTTTACTCTCTCTTGTTCTCGTGGTTGAACGAGTACATCAACCAGCGCCTCTGTCGTGACGACTTCACCACCTTCATTGGTCTCTTTGATCTCCCTGGTCCTCAGAACATGACGTCCCGCCCGAATTCGCTCGACCAGTTCTGCATCAACTTTGCGAACGAGCGTCTGCAGAACTTCGTGCAGAAGCGCTTGTTCGAGGCGCATGTTGCAGAGTACAACAGCGAGGGCATCTCGCGGTTCGTGCCCGAGGTCCCGTACTTCGACAACACGGAGTGCTTGCGACTCCTCCAGAATTCGCAGGGTGGATTGATCCACATCATGGACGATCAAGCGCGGCGGGCGCCGAAGAAGACCGATCACTCGATGGTGGAGGCGTTCGGGAAGCGATGGGCCAACCACTCGTCCTTCAAGATGGGAGGTATGGATCGCTCTGGGTTCCCGACGTTCACGATCAACCACTTTAACGGCCCCGTCACATACTCTGCGGAGGGCTTCTTGGAGAGGAACCTCGACGCGCTTAACCCCGATTTCGTCTCGCTGCTCCGTGGCGTGCATACCGGCCAAGGCGAGCCGACGGGCGGAGAGGGCTCGGGCTCGGTCAACCCCTTCGTGCGCGGCTTGTTCACGGGCAAGGCCATCGCGACGCAGGCTCACCCGCGCAACGAGGAAACCATCGTCGCTGCCCAGCAGCCCGTCAAGCCGATGCGCGCACCATCGACGCGTCGGAAGAACACGGTCAAGCGTCAGCCGACCCTCGGCGACATCGACGAGAAGGAGAAGGACGAGGAGGACGGCGCGACGGCGGTCGTGGGCAACACGAGCCCGTGCGTCGCGGGCGAGTTCCGCCAGGCGCTGGACACGCTCTTCGAGACGCTCAGCGAGACGCAGACGTGGTACGTCTTCTGCGTCAACCCGAACGACTCGCAGCTGCCGAATCAGCTCGAGGGCCGCGCCGTCAAGGGCCAGATCCGCAGCATGGGCTTGCCGGAGATCGCGCGGCGGTGTGTGAATGTGTTCGAGGTCGGCATGACGCCGCGCGAGTTCTGCGATCGGTATAGAGGGCAGATTGCGGATGTGGGCGTTATGGAGGGCGAGACGAGGGAGCAGATTGAGCAGGCGCGGACGGCGCTGAATCTCAGTGATAATGATCTCGTGTTGGGTCAATACAAGGTATGTTGGCGGCATTGTATCTTGTGAACTTGGAACTGACCAATCGTTGTCTAGGTCTTCTTGTCGCAAGTTGCGTTCCACAAGCTCGAGAACTACCTGCGCTCAAAGGACGCCGATGAGGTCAAGAGGAACCGCATGCGGGAGGCTGAGATCGAAGGTGGCCTTGACCCGCGAGGCCTCGGTGATCCCTATGCTCCTTACCAGTCTCCCGAGGCGGAGGCAGAGGCTGCTGCGGCTCCATACAGTGCGGGCGGATTCAACGATCCCTTCAACCAATCGACCCAGCAACTGCCTCTGGTTGCCAACGCTTCACCTTTCCAGCGCGCCGATATGTACGACGATTACGACGAACGCGGATCCTTCCGCAGCGCCGACGATTACGACGCCCGCAGCCGCCTCACCAGTGCGCAGGACGACTCGATGTCCATCGGCACCGAGTCCTATGCGCCGTCGCGCAACATGTTCCAGAATGCCGACAAGAAGGCGCTGCTGGAAAAGGAGGCGCTTCCTGGAGAAATTCAGGAGGGTGAGACCACGGAAGTCATCAAGGAGTCGTCGGCGAGGCGAAGATGGGTGGCCATCTGCTGGATGCTTACCTTCTACATCCCGACGCCGTTCCTGAAGTGGTTTGGCCGCATGAAGCGGATAGATGTGCAGCAAGCGTGGCGCGAGAAGCTGGCCCTCAACATCATCATCTGGGCATGCTGCGGTGTCGCGGTCTTCATCATTGCTATCCTCGGTCTCCTCATTTGCCCCACGGAACACGTCTACAGCACGAGCGAGCTGGCGTCGCATTCGCAGCAGAATAGTCCAAATAATGTGTTTACGTCGATTCGTGGCGAGGTCTTTGATCTTACGCAGATTGCGGAGACGCATCAGCACATTGTGCCGGTTGTGCCGGTCAAGTCGATTCTCAAGTACGGTGGTCTCAGCGCAGACAACATCTTCCCGGTTCAGGTAAGTTGTTTGTTTTCATGCCCTTTATCATGTTTGAAACGTCATTGTAGGTCAGCGCTCTGTGCAATGGCGTTACTGGTTCGGTCAGTCCATATGTCATCCTCAACTTCCAGAACAACACGGACCCGAACGCTCAATACCACGATTTCCGTGTGTTCACCAACGATTCGCGGCCGGATTGGTACTTCGAGAGCATGACCGTTATGCGATGGAACAACCGTGTTGGGTTTGTTGGCTACAAGCCCAACGAGCTGAAGAACATGGCGCAGTCTGGTCGATCCGTCGGCATTTACAACGGCCTGGTCTACGACCTGACGGACTACATCCAGTTCCCGCCGGCTGTGAGGGCGCCCGATGGTCAGCAAGCTCCCGGAAACAGCAACACGCAGTTCATGGACCCGTCCGTCATCAGTCTCTTCCAAGTGAACTCTGGCAAGGACATCACGAAGCAGCTGGATGGCCTCACGAGCATCGACAAGGACTCACTTGCGCGGCAGAAAGTTTGCCTGCGGAACTTGTTCACTATCGGCAAGGTCGACAACCGAAACTCGGTTCAATGCCAATTCTCGGTCTACCTCCTGCTTGTTCTGTCGATCATCATGGTCAGCGTCATTGGATTCAAGTTCCTCGCGTCCGTCAACTTCAGTTCGGCGCGCGCTCCTGAGGACCACGACAAGTTCGTCATCTGCCAGGTCCCGTGTTACACGGAAGGCGAGGCGTCGTTGCGCAAGACCATCGACTCGCTGGCGCAGCTGAAGTATGACGACAAGCGCAAGCTTATACTCGTTATTTGCGACGGTATGATCGTCGGTTCCGGCAACGACAAGCCCACGCCTCGTATCGTGCTCGACATCCTTGGAGCGGACCCCAACCAGGACGCGGAGCCGCTCAGCTTCGTGTCGCTCGGTGAGGGTGCGAAGCAGCACAACATGGGCAAGGTCTACTCGGGTTTGTACGAGACGCAGGGGCACGTCGTGCCGTACATGGTGGTCGTCAAGATTGGAAAGCCGACTGAGCGCTCGCGGCCTGGTAACCGTGGAAAGCGCGACTCGCAGATTCTGGTCATGAAGTTCTTGAACAAGGTAAGTGCTAGCCCTTCGTGGTCGGACGTGTACTGACTTGCATGTTCAGGTTCACTTCAATGCGCCCATGACGCCTCTGGAGCTGGAGATGTATCACCAGATCAAGAACGTCATCGGTGTCAACCCGACTTTCTACGAGTATCTCTTCACGGTCGATGCCGATACAACGGTGCATCCCATGTCCGTGAACAGGCTAATTTCCGCGTAAGTTGCCTTCATCATTATTCGCTGGTACTGCGCTGACCTCCCGGACTAGGATGATCCACGACAAGAAGCTCCTTGGTTGCTGCGGTGAGACGGAACTGGCCAACGCGAAGCAGTCCATCATCACGATGATGCAGGTCTATGAGTACTTCATCTCGCATCACATGGCGAAGGCATTCGAATCGCTCTTCGGTTCGGTCACTTGTTTGCCCGGTTGCTTTACTCTCTTCCGCTTGCGCACCTCCGATACCCACAAGCCGCTCCTGATCGCGTCTCAGCTCGTCGAGGACTATTCCGAGAACCGTGTCGACACCTTGCACATGAAAAACCTGTTGCATCTCGGTGAAGATCGTTACCTCACGACGCTTCTGCTGAAGCACTTCCCTATGTTCAAGACGCAATTCGTCCGCGACGCTCATGCTTACACTGTTGCTCCGGACGATTGGAAGGTCCTGGTTTCCCAGCGTCGGCGTTGGATCAACTCTACCGTGCACAACTTGGGCGAGCTGATTTTCCTCGATCGTCTTTGCGGTTTCTGCTGTTTCTCCATGCGCTTCATTGTGATGATTGATCTCGTCTCGACGATCATCCAACCGGTGTCCTTTGCATACGTGCGTAATGCCTAACCAATGGTTATTCATCTGTTTCTGACTCCATTTTCAGATCATCTATCTCATCGTTCAAGTGACGGCCGAGCACAAGACCATCCCGTTGACGTCGTTGATCATGATTGCTGCGGTGTATGGTCTGCAGGCTCTCGTCTTCATCCTGCGGCGTAAGTGGGACATGGTGGGCTGGATGTTCTTCTGGGCTCTGGCTATTCCTATCTTCTCCGTCGTTCTGCCCCTTTATTCGTTCTGGCGCATGGACGACTTCTCCTGGGGTTCAACCCGTATTGTCTTGGGTGAGGCCGGCAAGAAGGTCATCGTTCACGTACGTCATCCCTTGCCCTTTGAGACGATGCCTATATGCTGAGAATTGTTCTAGGATGAGGGCAAATTTGACCCGAAGGCTATTCCTCTCAAGTCATGGGAAGACTATGTAAGTTATGAGGTCTCCGGTTGCCAGGGCCTTGCTGACCGGTACTACCTATAGGAAAACGAACTCTGGGATAAGGAGTCGAATCACAGCATTGGCTCCTGGGTCCCGCCACAGAAGTTCAAGAACGACGGATACGCTGAGTCTCGTACATCCTTGTATGGTCGCGAGACGAGCTACGAGCCGGCGTACGCGCGCAGCTTCTCGCCGTCGCCGTCGCAAGTTGGCATGATGTACAACCCACCTCCTGGATACCAGTCCGGAAGGAACACGCCCACCGGCGCTTTCATGCCACCAACGCCGGGCTACATGTCTCAAATGCCGCGGCCCATGAGCGATGCTGGACAGTTATACCAGCCCGCGCCCTCCAGGCCTGCCACTAACTACCTCGGCGATGTCGCTATTCCCATGACACATAGCCCAGATCAGTTCGGTGCCGGCTCGCCTTCCGACACTGACCTCGACCGTGCCGTGCAGGACCTGCTGCATGACGCAGATCTGAACACTGTCACGAAGAGGGAGATCCGGAGGAAGCTTGAAGAGCATTTCGGCATGGACCTGAACTCACGAAAAGCGACGATTAATGCGGCGATTGACCGAGTACTCTTGAGCAAGGCGTAGATATATCTGTGACGATCTCTTTCCTTATCGACGGACTTTGGTTGGGTGCATTGGACCTGGATTATTAGTTGACAGTATGTGACCCTCTTCTCTCATCCACTCTTTTAGTTTAGTCATAGTCCAGAAACGGATTTCTTATTACACCACGAACATTCTCTGTTTCGTACTCTATCACCGCAGGACTTTGCATCACGACTTGTGCTTTTCATAATAGTTCACACCTTGTCCATACTTTTTGGTAGAAGTGGACCATTCATCGGTTGAGCATTATGGTATCGAAGTAAGACGAGCGCGGCGCAGAAGTACTTGCTAACTACGCATATAGAAATACAGCGGGAGGTATATCATGCTATAAATTCAGCCATCGCATAAGGCATATCCCCTTCCGCGTCATTGAACGACCTCCACCCAGCCCTCTCAATTCTCTAGGATCACATCTTCCCTGCCACCCTTGAGGGAGAAAGGGGGAATCACGTCCGATTCCAAGTCACCGTCGCGACGTCGTGCAGGGCGAGCATGACCTCCTCCGAGTACCCGTATCCCTCGAACACGATGTCGACGCGCAACCGCTCAGCCTTCACGAGCGCAAATTGGCGAAGGACGGACAGGAGCTGGCTATTAGGATTCAGCGGCACTTCAGCTAGCACGACGTGCGCCAGCTGCGGGAAGATGCATGTGGGTGCTGGCTCGTCGGGGGAGTGCGAACCGTGCTCAGGCGTTGCAGCCTCCAGGAAGCCGATCACGGAAGCCGATCACGGTCTGGAGGTAGTATGTTTCGATGCGCAGCGTCGTCACGCGTTTGAACGCCTTGAAGACGGCCCAGCTGTATAATTTTTCGTTATATAGGTCGAATCGCTGGTCGAATCGCTGGAGGACGGACAAGCACGTCACTCGGTCGAGGGGGAGGATGTCCAGTGTCCAGTGCCACATGCGGTTGAGATTGGTGTGGTCTGAGCTGCCGGTCCACGAGACGACGAACGGCGCGCGCATGCCCCAGTCGTGCATCGGGTCAAGGTCTCTATCCTCGGGATACGCCCCAAACGTAGCAGACATGTTCATCCCCATGGTGAGAGTGAGCTTGTGCCACTGCTGGCTTTGTTTCATCACGATTGCGAGAAGGCCGGACAGGACACGGATTAGGGCGAGGGCGTCGTCGGGGACTAGCTGCCTGGTGGAAACGGAGACCTTCAACTCGGACAGATGCGGGACGTCCAGAGCTGAGAGGAACGCTAATGCTGTGTCGATCGAAGGGAGTATCCATGCCTTGAGCGTCGTCATATGCGGCAGATGAATGGTTGCTCCAGGTGCGACCGACGGATTACGGGAATGAGATGCAATGGGGCCCAAGTTGAGCGCCACGAGGTTGGCTGCCTGTGATAGGAACCGCGTGATGTCCAGCATGGTCCATGCGTAAACTACGCGGAGATGGGTGACATTGGTGAGACTGGAAGAGTCGATGGGCAGCAACGGTTCGTGACCAGATCTCGCAAACAAGGAGCTTGTCCCGAAAAGAGGTTGTTTGGGAATAGAAAACGCTTTGCTTCCTCGTCGGCCCCTTCGTCGATTTCCCGCTGCGAAACCCGACGAAACGATGCAGCCTCTAGGAGTGGGGCTGCAACAATGAGTCGTGGTACCAACTCAGCGAGTTCGTTATGATTGCCACAGATACGCAAACTCCGCACACGAGGCAATGCAAGGATGACAGCATCTACAAAATCCTTCGTGGCTCTGTCGAGCCAGGCAGTGATATTCAGGACCGCAGAACCAGACCGGTGCATGAACTCTATTGGCCATTTTCCGGGCAGATCCGTGTCGATGTCTGTCCATAAACGTAGTCTCCCGGGGGCAGAGTAGATACTGGACTCAACCTTCGTGCCTCAGGATCGTCGTATCTGACGTCTGCTATCAATACCCCGGGTCTTAGCGGGAGGGGTCGTTTCAGCCACTGCGGCATCTCGGCTGTAAACAGTTCGAGTCTCGACGCGCCCTGCATTTTGTTCTCGCAGCTACGCTTGCTTTGAGTGCCATACACGATTCAGAGGCAAGTTCACGGCTTTTTAGTGTGAAATAGATACTATGGCTGGGATTTATTCTACAATATGACTGCTCAGCATCTGGGGCCAGATGTCGAGCTGCAACTACCCTCCTAACCCACTTCGTATCTTGCGGCAGGTCCCCAACGAGATAGATTTGACATAGTGAGATTATATGTATCGTCATTATGGCCGAGTCGGTAACGTGGACGCCCTGAGCTCTCGAAGTTTTTAGTTCGAATCCCGAGCCGCCTTGCGTTACTCTCGGCTGAATATTGGGTTCCGCTTTTTTTATTTCTTTGTGCGTTCCGCTCTGATGGTTCAGTGTGCATTCTCCCCACTCCTTATCATCTCATCTCGCTCAGAATATCGTGCTAGCTGTGCACATTCAGAGAGCCCTGCTGCCCAAAGGCACGCCTGTGGCGTTGCTCGTGCTCATTTCACACTCCGAGTGGCCGCCACAGGCGAATCACCCCTACAAGTATTCAAGCGGCGCCTGGGGCCGACCCCCCCCACTAACAGGTCGCAATAGAAACTAGACTACATAAACGGGGATCATTGAGACAGACATCGCGCCAATGTTTATAACGATAGCGCTGGTTTCGCGGCAACGCCCGCTACGTTAGCGCGCGTTTTGCGTAGTGTTGATGTACGCGAAAATGGTGGCCAACGGCGTCGTCAGTGCGGAGGTGAGTGAGACCGGTCGGCTTGCGAAAAGCACGCGGATGTGGTGGCCAATGGCCTTTTTTTGTGGTTTTATTACAAAGAAAGAACTATACAAACCGTAGAAGAAGCTCGGAGTAGGTAGAAGCAGTCGACAAGTAAATAAGAAGATAATCGAGAGAAGAAAGAGAGGAAGTAGTCAGATAGTATGGAGAGGTTGGCGTGAGCTTAGTATGCACGTTTCTTCTTGCCCTTTGCTGCACCCGACGGTGCAGGGCGGCCGTCGTCCACGGCATCGTGCATGGCGGTATCATCTTCGGCAGTACTGGGAATGCTGAAGGACGCCATGTCATTGACGATCTCGCTGCGAACGGTGGCGGCAGCGGCTTCGGGCGTCGTAGGGTCTGGCACGGCAGTTGTCGTGACGGCGTCCTCGGGCATGTCGGAATCCATGAGTACCTTCAAGCTTTTGAGGACCATTTGAAACGTCTGTGATGTGCAAAGCTTAGAGAGCAGGTGCGAATGATAGTAGAAGGAGACGAACGAGAGACGGCCTGTTATTGTTGCCGGTCGCCGGCATCTCCCATACACAGATACCGACGGCGGCGAGAACAATCGTGCCGGGCCGTAGGGCGACAGGGTAGCGCCACGGTGGGATGAGGTTGTTATTGACGTCGCGGATGTTGAACTGGACGACTCGTGCGTGCTGGTGCTGGAAACGGGGGCCGACATGGTCCGGTAGGACAGTGACGGGGTAGCGCGCATCGAGAGTGACTGCTGCAGAAGAAAAATGGTGAGTAATGTATGCGAGTATGATACCGTGCATGCATACCGTGTTCGTCAGGCGGGTGGGTGTTTGTATCGTACGATGGAGTGTGAGAGGAGGAAGCAGCCGCATTGCTGGATGGGCCGGCACGTGAAGGGCCGGGTTCGGCAGACGACGAGTCATAGTCGTCGCCGGCCTTGCGCTTACGGTTCGTACGGGTGGGCACAGCTGTGGCTTGTATTTTAGCGGCATTTTTCGACGTGACCTGGAACGACAGGAGATCAGCGTGACCGTGGAGAATGAAAATTAGCAGGAAGACGTGCGGTATATAAGTCCTCGGTGACGATCTTGATGGGCGCAATGGCAACATCACCGTGTTTGTACAAGGCGGCGCTGTCGTTGGTGAGGAGCCGTTTGATCTGGAAGATGTTCGCCGTTGGTGGGCACGCGGGGGCGAGAACAAAAGAAAATGTTTACCATATTGGAATCACCGAGAATGTCGTCGAAACGTCTTTGTCCACCAATAACGGCCACTGTGAGTTCGTGCAGACCGACGGCCTGGTCGTGTGCGAGGTCGTCCATGTCGTCGTGGCCGGGGTGGACAGGTTGCAGGATGATGTGCTGTTTCACGTGCGACTGGTCATTGATCTGGGTGCGAGAAGTTGGTGAGAATGAAGGGTGGCAGGCAACGTAATGCAGCAAGACATACGGTAACATTGGGCTGCGTTGTGCCGGCGGCACTGACACGTTGTCCATCTTCGTAGGAGCCCGTTCGACCAACGACGTATCCGTAATACTCTTGTTCTTTGGGATGTTCGCCGGGAGAGTGGCTAGGCTCGTAAATGTAGAGGACACGGTGGCCGCTCCATGAGTTCATGGCACGTGGGAAGAGCCTGTCGGCAGGAACGCTTTCATTGTTACCGATGAAGTGCTCGCTCGCACCCACTTGCTGAAGGATGGCCTTGTACGCACGGAGCAGGGCGGGCGAGAGTGGGAAGGAAGGCGACATGGTCGTAATGGCTGGCAAGTGAAGGCAGAAGAGTAAGCGGGACGAAGACGGGTGAGTGAGAAGAACGTGAGGGACGTTAGTAGGTTACGTACCCGGTGCGGTCGCTTTTATAGCTCGTTGGTGGCCCGTGCGCCGTCGGGGCGCGGGCGGGAGCATGGTACATGTTATGAAGAGCCGACCGGAAGAGGTGGGCGCACAGATTGGTTCCGTGCTGCGCAGCCCCGCTGCACCGCCGACAAGCACGACGGATGGTGGCACGACGACATGTGCGCATGCGCCGTTGTGGAAGTTCCGGCTGCCGTTGCACAAGACAACAGAATGAACTATCGACGGCGTCGACGACGGTCGACATTACGAGGGAGGAGGACGCAGGCTGAGACAGCGAGCGTTCGGGCGCGTCCAGCGTCGGGGTGTGCCGTGGCGGTGTATGGCGTGCTTGACGGAGACAAACAGGCAGACATCGGAGGCAAATAATCATAGAGTGAGTGAAGGAGGGCGCCTTCGATGTTGCGGCGGCGCTCGGTCGGTGTAGTGAGGGAAGGGGTAGCAATGCTGACGGATACAAATGAAGGAAGTTAGCTCCGCAGATAGCATGTGGATCATGGAAAAATGGTAACAGACAATCTGATGTCAGCAGCGTTGGCGAGTGGTGGCGGTAGCTTGAGAGTAGTAGATTGGACTGTGCTTGCGCGAACGCGCTGAAGCGCGGGGAATAGGATGGTGAACGTGTCCATTGCAGGCAGTACGCATGACATGTCGATGGTGACCATTGTGGGCACGGAGCAGGGTGCAGTCGGGCGGGACATGAGGTGGCGGTGCGGAGGTAACGTCGACGGATGCAAAGTCAGTCAAGACGGATGCAAAACGTTGTCGTGACGGCGGAGTGGTTCTGGATATATTTCAGGCTTGTGGGCAAACCCAAAAATACACAAATCACACTGCCCTAGATACAATCAGGTTTTCCACTTTCCCGGATGTACCTAGTCGTTCGGGGGTTTTGTTTCAGACTTTACTCTTCGTTTTCAGTTGTGGGTTGCTCTGTATGTGCCTTTGTTTGTTTATATTTGTTAAGCAGTTTGGCTGTGTGTATATGAGCCTACAAACAGAACCAAACAAAAACTCCGGAATGGTTGTGTCGTAACTGTCGTAAGAGTGTCGAAACTCCGAGAAGGCTTGGTCTTGAAGTGTCAAAACTAAAGGTCGTATGGGCCGTAACTGGTCGTAAACTTGTCGTAACTTGTCGTAACTATCGTGTAGATCGTAACTGGTCGTAAGATTGTAACTTGGCTTAACGTGGACTTAGAAACTGGACTGGGATACTTGAAACGTGCTACGGACGTCAAGTGAAACTAACTGAATCGATGAGTCTTACGTACTACGGACGTAAAACGAGATAGGACTTAAGTGAACCAACTAACTAACTAGCCTTCCAATCGGTCTAGCAGCTAAACTTACCTTAACTCAAATGCTTCACACTTACGCTCACACTGGGAGTGGGTGGTTTAAAAGTCAAGTGGTTGATTGGGGGTTTTAGGTCAATCTAGGGCTCCTTATATACCTTTTGGGGCCCTGAGAATGAACTTCCATATATGTACATGATACTACACTACTGTGGGAACTAACTACTAATTAAGTAACTCGAGAATATTTCCTGCATTTCTCGGTGATTTGTAATGAGCTCTGCAAGCAAATTTGGCTTTGTAATGCTACATTCTTTGCTTATAAAGCACATTAGTAATCACCTTTCCGCTTATAAATCCGCTTCTCTGCTATTCCATCTGCTTTGTAATCCAAAATCCTGCTTCGGAATCCAATTCCTGCTTCACGGTATCGATTTGTCGACATTTTTGCTATTTAATTGCTGCTCTATCAGCAATGGTGCTTATAAATCCATTGCTTTGTCAGCCTACGGGCTGGGCTGATCTTGAAACTGTGAATTATTAGCTCCTGGCCATGAGATATTCTTGAATCTTGGCTGATTTTGAGAGTTTTGGGCATTTTAGGGCTAGATTCCCTCAATGTCCAGGATTCTACTTTGTGTAGGGACACTTTCTAATATCTCTGATTTGAATATTGGATAGCCCATGCCTACTTTTCTACTTTTCATATATTTTTATCTGATTTTACTTGGCTATCTTCAAGCTCGAACACCAGAGAACATGTCACCAAACGAATGCATTCCGCTGCGTCGAATACACCAAGGGACAACTGCTGCGGGCGATGTATAGTGTGCGCGCTTGTCATAGCCGAATGGGTAATAGTAGCAAAGTCCACGTAGCATGCCTGACTCGTGACAGATGAGGGAAACGATGAAGTCAACGAATAGGGTGCGGGACGAATGGATGATCGTATGATTAACGCAGAGGGTCCGAGTAGCTTGCACGCAAAGATCGACGTGTGGAATATGATGACAGATAATGAATATGCGAAGAATGAGCGACGACGATGCGATAGCAAGTGGAAAGTATAGAATGGAGGCAAAAACATACGAGCGGTCCATGTCCGTGTCCTCTCCCTCCCCCTCAGATGCAGTACTTGGCTCTGCCCGTCAAAATACTCATCTTGCATGCCCACCGGTGCACCTGCTCCACCTGCTTCACATCCCTAGGATCAATGGCCACAGGAAGAGTGAATGGATGGGCGTGGATCTGCTTGTCGCTTGCCGGGTCAAACGGTTCGTGTTTATCGAATTGACGGCGGCAGCTAAGGAGGGAGACGATGGAGTAGTAGCGAGGGAGCTGGGTCCAAATACGCGGGACAACAAGTTCGACCTTCGTCGGCTGGTACCCTTGGGCATCCTCGCGCTCAGCACGAAAGTGGACCCATGTCGGGCCGATGTGTGAGACCTTGGCCAGGCGTGCGCGGGTGATGAGGGTCTTCTTCTTGTGGGTCAGCACTAGCTCGACGAGCAGGCCTTTACGAATTAGGAGTGACGGACGCTGAGTGACGAACCAGCTGAGAGCGTAGGCGGGGTACCGTGCCTCCACCGAGATGCGGCGGTAGGAGGAGGGGTATGTGAGGTTGTCGTCGTCGTCGAGGTCGTTAACAATTTGGATGGGAGTGATGGGACGAGGTGGCAGGGCGTGAGGGTCTGGTGGGGCTGTGCCGCCTGACCTCCGACACGAGGCGGGGCACACAGCACTGATAGAAGTCGCTGGAAATGGACATCCTAGGGAAAGATTGGACGGGCTCTACATCTGAGGTATCCGAATCGGGCATGGGGTCGCATGTGTATTCGCGTGTGACACGAATTTCAACTGACTTGTCGTCGAAAACTGGGTTGAGCAACTGCGTGTAGAGCTCCTGGTCGAAAGACGAACGATGGGGGCGGAAACAGCTGAGCATGGTTGCCAGGTGGAACCCTGCGTAAATGCGTGCTCTTCTAATATTGCCTTCGCTTCTTGCGAATATTGCAGAATCTAAATATTGGGCGCCAAACAGCAGGCTAACGGCAATCAGGATCTCAGATCTGAGTCTGGGCTCCATTGGGTTGCCCGGTACTTTGCGGTCTGATTCCTTAGTGCTTACTGGTCTATCGATTAGACTATGCTGATCTATCGTGCCATGGCTATTACTAATTCGAACCTGTCAGTGATCAAAACGGGTTTTGGTCGCGACATCCGCGGGGAACTTGAAAAACAACCGTCCCCGGTTGCACAAGTCTGTAGGTAACGTCTTTGTTTCAATCTTCGTCATCATCAGATAGCTCCACATGGGATCCTCCGGTAAGCTTCTTCAACAGCTTCTTATTGCGTGCAATGTAGGGAATAAGTCTAAATGCAGCGACAGCATCTCGTTTAAAAGTGCCGGTGAGTTCCTTAATTACGTACGATCCACCTGGCATGCGCCTGTCTACTTCATACGGTCCAAGATACCTGGGCAACGGTTTCTTGTCATGCTGCGTCTCGATTCCGGAATTCCGCAATAGCACCAAATCTCCTGGTTCAAATTCTTCCTTCATTAATCTGACTTTGAACTTTTCCTCGAAATCCTCCTTTGATTTCATGCGATATTGGCTAAGTCTGAATGCGGCATGTTCCTGGTCTTCTTCTCTTTTCTCCAATTGGCGAAGGCGTAATGCAAGTAAATCTTCCGGACTCATCCCTGACGTAAATCCTTCCACCATAAATGTTGCTTCTGTGAGATCGAAGGGCAGTACAGGTTCTACGCCGTGCAGTAGGTAATAGGGTGAGTATCCAGTAACCTGACTTGTTGTAATCCTGTCAGCAAAGAAGGCCCCTGGCACTTTTGAGGGCCATTGATTCATCTTATGTTCACATGCTTTAACTATTGATTCCCGGATAATAAAGTGTCCACGTTCGACGACACCATTGGCTCTGGAATTGTACGGCGATATCGGGATGTGTGGGATATTCAATCTGTCCATAAGATCTGCAAATGCCGCTCTTACTTCCGGGCCATTGTCGGTAGTTACTTGCCCTATGGCTCCATACCGACAGAATATTTCTTCCCAGAAGAAATTGGCTAAAGTCCTGGAATTTGCCTTCCTAATTGCGCGTCCTTCCGATGCTCTTGATAGGTCATCTCTTGCTGCAACGATGTATTCATAGTCTCCTGCTTTTGGCATATACATAACATCAATGTAAACACGTGTCCAAAGCGTTGAAGGGGTCGAAACGATTATCGGCATCCGAACTTTCTTTGTACTACGCACTTGACACTCGTGACAAGATGCGACATGATGCTTGACATCTGCTCTCATGTAAGGCCAGTAAAATCTAACCCTTATGGTCTCAAATACTGCAACTTCACCTCTATGTCCTAAACCTTCATGTGCATTGGTCATGATTGAAAGTCGTTGAGCAGTCTTGAAAATAACCTTGAGCGGCGGTCTGCTGCCATTACGTCGAAAAAGGATTCCAGCTTTTACAAAGTACTGGGAGACTTTCTTAATAAATCTTTTCTGTTGTTGGACTGATACTGCATCTGGAGGATATTCCAAGGTCTGAAGGAATTTAAATATGTCCAGAAGAGTTTGATCTTGTTTTGACACTGTGGAGGCAAGTACTGAAGGAAGTGTCTTGGGATCATACCAAGATAAGACTGGGTTATCCACTGAAATTTTTGATGGTCTGGCACCTATGTATAAGGCAATATCATCTAGCCATGCATCATCATCAAATTCTGGTTCCTCGTTGTCTGCCAATTTCCTGCGTGACAATGCATCTGGTCCTTTAAACCTGTCGGCTGGAACATGAACAAGCACAAAATCAAACATCAAGATACCCTGAATCCAACGGTTGACTGCTGCATTTGGCTGGATGTCCGGAGAGTTAAGCATACCCTTGATATACTTGGCATCAACCTCAACATAGAAGTTATGCAATCCTACAATGTAAAGACTATAGTGCTTCAAGGCGCGATACAATCCAAACAGCTCTAGCTTGGCTGAGAGTAACGTGATTCCACTTCTGACATAGGCAAAGATCCATATCGTGCTGGACGTCTTCGTCCTTCATCATCAAGCTGGGATAGAATGAATCCGACTGCAATGTAGCTTGAGTCGACCGACAAAATTACAGGATTGTTGGAATGATAGTCAATGGGACGTAGTGCGGGTGCAGATGTTGTTAGCTTCTTGAGTGTGTCAAAAGCTTCCTGTCTTCTTTTATCCCAAACAAATTCTTCCTCATGCCTTATAAGCTCTGTCAGAGGTCTGGCTATTTTGGAGTAATTTGGAATCCAAATTCTTACTGTGCCACATAACCCTAGGAAGCCTCTTACTTCAGTTGTGTTTGTTAATGGGGGCCAAGATAAAATTTTCTGAACCTTTTTATCTTCTGGAACCCTTCCATGTGGTGTACACTTTTGACCTACAATGACCACAGCTGGTCTAGCAATTTGGGCTTTATTCGGAGCAAATGTACCACCTGCATGCTTAACACGATGCATGATTCGATGAACATCCTGGGAATGTTCCCAGATAAATCTCCGAATTCCTGGATTTTCTTTTAATCTTTCTGGGTTTCCATCCTTATCTGGATAAGTTGATTTGGGCCCCCTAATCCCTAAGTCATCAATGAAAATATTGGCCTTGTCAGGAATTTCTGGCTGCAAGATAAATGTCATACAATTTTGAAATTCAGCTGGAGAATTTGTGAATCCCATGGGTATTGATGTGATTCTGAGCAAACCTAGAGGTGTCCTGAATGCAGTAAGGTCTCTGCTTTTTGGATGGACCTTACGTGCATCAAAACCCCAGAATAAATCAAAGACTGTGCTACATGCACGTCCTGCGAAGGGTTCGACGAAATCATCAACAATTGGAGGGAGTCCTGCATCTCGGATTGTGACTTTATTAAGGGGCTGGAGATCGTGGACAATACGTAGTTTGCCATTTTTCTTTAAGACACAAAACCAACTTGAGCAGTATGCAGACTGACTTGGTTCATAAACACCTGCTGCGATTTTGTCTTTAAGGAGTTCTATGACTTTATCCTTAATGCCTGGAGGGATTGGAATATTCCTACAAACCCAGGGTGCATGAGGGATTGTTGGAATTATATAAGGTGTGAAGTACGATTCCTTCAGAGTGCCGCGTTCGGTCTCTGTGAAGGCTAAGGCATCACGATTTAAACACATAATATGTTGGAATAACTTCTCTTCCTCAGGCAAAAGGAAACCTTCTCCATTTATATTGAGTAGGTCCATTTGCTCCTGAGTCATATGGTCGGATGGAACGAATGTAGGAGGATGTGGAGTTAAGTCGGGCAGGCTGGCAAGCGGGTCTTCCGGGAAACGCCGAGAGACTCGGGCCTGTTCGGGGAAGGTGCCAGCCACGGGCCGAATTTTCTTATCCACCCTTTTGTAGGCCGTAAATGATACAGGATTTGATTTTATTTGATTGGCGTACATATTTCGGACGGTCTGGTGAAATAACGGAGTGAATCTGTCAAGAAACGGCTGTTCTAGAATTGCATTAGAGTGTGGGTGTTGACTTAGTGTTGGCGTCGCACAACGCGTCGGGTGCTTAATCGAATCGAAAGGCGAAGGGAGTCGCAAAATTCTTTTGGGAGTTGAGGAGTCCGAGCTCTCACATGGAAATATGTTATTCAACATGGTTGCTGTAGGTGTGAGCAATTCTAAACAAATACAAAAGGCTTGAAGATGTCAGGTCGTAGAGATTTTTGCTATTCCTTCCTCGAGAGTCTTAAAGGAGTCCGTCATCGGACAGGGAAATCACACGAGTTGTTGCACAAACCGGGCATTTGGATTCAAGTAGGCTACGATACGAACATGTATACGGGCACTGAATGGCTGCCGAGGGTGCGAATTTTTAGTCCACCTCCACAAACTCCTGACAACTTCCACGAGAAACTGAAATACTTGAGGCCTGATGAGGCGCAAAGACTGAATGGATGGTGAGACAAACGAGATGGCGTCAGGACATGGTAAGGGCGGCGTAATTCGACCGGCTGCGAAGTGCGCAGCGACGGCGTAAGTCGAGGAATGGAGGCAGGATGGCGATCGGGCGACTTACCGAGTCGCGGGCCTTACAGCCCTCCCGTCACCCCATACTCTCTTTCTGACGCGTCTCCAGGACACGCCAAGGAACCACTGCTCGAGTTTGCGATGGATTGACTGATTGAGGGGCGCTCGCGCATGCCGAGAATGGCGCGAACACGGATAGGATGAGGATAGGTAGGGAAATGGGGAAACACGTGTGCCGTTGGGCACTGCAGCTTGTCGGTGAAGGGACACGATGGGAGGCGATGTAGCCTTGGGTTTTGGTGGTTTTCGTTATTTTTCTGGGCCAAGGTAAGTACGTCGCATCGACTTCGAGCGAGGCGCGCGACTTACTTGGGTTTTTTTCAAGCTAATGGATGGGACGGATGGGCTAACCAAGAAAAAAAACCGAGTCGAGATCTATGGGGAAGTGGCACGGCTTATGGCGTTTGTGCCGGCGCGCAAGTAATGTACACAAAATCTAGAAGTGGAGGCAAAAGGCGGAACGAGGTGGAGTGGGAGTGCACAAGGTCATTCAAGTCAGCTCACTTGAACTCGAGATGGGCTGAGGCTGCTTACCTAGAGCCTCACCCTATCGTACAGTTCATCCTGAACGAGCGAACGCGAAAAAAGTGGAGAGGATAGCGAGGCGAGTTCAAGAAGGCACGATAAAGAAGTGGATGAGCTCTGAGGCAGAAGGCAGGAAGACGCGAGGCGAAACGTACCTCCGGCAAAGTCCGGCTGACCCTACGCTGGGGTCACAAGCGACTTCGAGGAGGGGATCGTTAAATTTTAAAGATAATCAGCTAGAAAATACAGGTTCTTGCTGGAAACTTTTTGAGGGAGTCGTCGATAGGCATAGTATACACGATGTAGAGTCGAAATGTGGAGGAAATAGAAGTGAAAAGAGTTAATTTTGATTTTCTTGATTTTCGCAGGATCGAGAGGGCTTGGGCAAAATAAAACGCTGTGCGCGGGGAACTTCGATTTGAGCCATCCTGGGGCTCGAAAATTAATGAGCAGAACGTACTTTAAATAGGCTGACCACCGTACTCTTCGAGTTGCTGGTCAAAAACCTCCAAAATATGGTGCTCCGCGCAGCCGAGGCGTTGAAAATATGCTTCGTCGGCCGGTTGAGACTCCAGAATTCCTGAGTCCACCAGCTGCTTGATTAGATGATCGTCGCCAAAGCGGCTCTCCAAGAGGAAGTGGACTGCCTCCGAGAACTTGCGGTGGCCCCATAGTTGATAAACGCTGGAAAGGGCTATAAGGAACGTGACTTCCTGCACCCGGAACAGTGAAGGGTGAGGGGGAGAGCGGATTCGCCGGGTGGTTTCCGCGCGAAGATGACGGGAGGCGGGGCTGACCAAGAACATCCGCTGGGCGGGGCTGAGTGACGGTGGAGAGAGGATAACATCCAGGGCCTGAAGGAGATCGAGCACGAACTTGTGCAGACGCTGCCGCCAGAACATGTAGACCTTGAGATTCCACCCCGCCAGCGTCGCGTGCTGGACTGAAAGCTGGTCGTTGGAGCGATTTACGCGTAAGGGGTCCTTCATCCGACCGAGGGGCACGCGGTCTTGGGCGCGCGGGAGGTCGTGATTCGTGAGCGTTGCGGTCGGAATGGGGTCGGACGTTCGAGCGTACAAGTCCGGGAACAGGTTTCGGAGGACTTGCGGATCGGCGTGGCGTAGTTCGTCGAACAAGCTGGCGAGGTACGGGATAAGCGTCGCGCGCGCGCTGGGAACGTTTTCGTCTGACTTGTCTGTGTCAGAGTCGTCCGGTTCTGAAGATGGCCAGGACTCACCGCGTGCAGTCTCGGCATGGCCTCCATTCTCTACCACAGCAGATCCCTCCCTTCGGAACTCACGCCCGTTCGAGGCATTCTCGTTGGGGTCAAAGCCCGGCGTCGGCGTCGGCGGCTGGTCCGAAGGCTCTGGAGTCGTGCGCGTTGTGGACGAGATTGAGGTGAGCAAAGGAATGCTCGAGTCGCGGCTAATCGACAGGTTGACCGTGCTGATGGAGTCGTCGGAGTCGTCGTCCCCACCTCCTTCAGAGGCGGGACCAGACGTTGGGCGGAAGAACGAGTCGTTCTCATCGTACGCAATCCCAGCCATGTCGAACAGCGGCATAGGCGTGCTGGAACGCGGGACGGGATTCATGATAGGATGAGGATAGGTCGGGTCGGCAATTGCTGCGAAGACGGTCGAGGACTGCGTCGTGGGCCGAGCGGATTCGACGGGGTTGGCGACTGGGGCTGGAGCAGCAGGCTCGGGCTGCGATGGCTGCAAGACGACATCCGTGCGCTGTGCCGTCTCACGAGAAACTGTAGCAGGTGCAATATGGACTGTTCCAGAATAAAAACGGGGCTGGAATTGATTTTGAATTGTGTGCGTACCGGGGTTCATCCTCATGTGAGACTTTCTCTCGCCCTCGTCGGGCTCGTACTCCATGCAAACGGACGGCTCCTCTATCTCCTCCAAGACGTCGGTAGGGCTCTTGCCGGCTCCCTCGAGGACGCCCTGCTTGCGCGTTGCGCTCCAGGAGTCTCGAGGCTCCAAGTCTTCCATAACATAGAGGTCTTCAATGTCGATGAGGCCAGGGTTCGCACCGCGGCACTTCTTGGAGTTGCATGAGGTGGAGTTATGGCAGGTGGAGCTCTCCTCGGTCTTCGCCTTGCGCTTGAGCTCCGAATCACGCGTCGAAAAGGGTGAGCACTGTCCTAGAAGCAGCGGAGAACGACCGTCGCGAGGCGAACGAGGGTCCACGAAACTAGTAGGTAAGGTCGGGAGATCATCGGCGCTGGGAGAGAGAAATGATACGGGCGTAGCGTACCGCGTAGACAGATCCAGAAAGGAATTTTGACGAAAAGGTTGACTTGAGTTGAAAGGAGTGTTCTGCGGCGTCGACGGCTGCGTTGGTACCATCCCTGAGAACTCGCGGACGATAGGCTGGGGAGGAGTGATGGAGGGATTATTTCGAAGAAGCTGGGAGATCGGCGGCCCAGCAGATGAAGATGAAGTGGATGCATCGACGAGGAATGGGACTTGCATAATTGAAGGCCAACGAACGACGCCGGGGCCCGCAGACGACTGCTTCTTGAAGAAACGTACCAAGGCCGAGCCATACTCAATATTCGGGGGAGAATTCGGCAGAAAGACCATCTGAGCGACTCGGAGCAGAAGGAAATCTTCGTACTCTTCAGCGGTAGGTCCATCCTGCCCGCGCCGGCCTAAGGGAATACCGGATCGCGATGAGAAGATTGTGTCGCATAGCGCACCTTGGCGCTCGAGCTGAGCCTCGTCGCTGAGTCCACGAAGGATGGACTCGTACAGCGAACTGCCGTCGCCCGCGCCGTTCCAGTCGGCGGGCAAAATTGTGTTGCGCTGCTCGGGAATGGAGGCGAGGTCGAGTTGGAGATTTCCGAGGGAGAACGGAGGTGGGCGACGGAAAGAGGACATAAGGGGGTACGGAAAAGTGGGGGGGGAGGATTCATTGAGTCGCTCGCGAAGATTTATAGTCAGCAGTTCCTCAATCTCGTCCCAGGAGAATTGAGTACTTACTGGGAATCCGCGCAGGCGCAGGAGTCCTGCCGCCGCCTCAAGATCTTCGAGAGTGAAAGTGGGCACTAACTTAGAAGATGCCTCCGAGCCTGCAAAGATTAGATCGATCTGAGATGCTCCCGTTCCGTGGTTGATCGAACCTGGCTTCTCCCGATCCGAGATTCGAAGACGATCGAGATTCATCAAATCGGGCTCGACTGTGCAGACAAAGACCCGCGGCATGGTTCTGCCTTCAAGATACTTTGCCTCCGTATCATTGGGTGAGTTATAATCTACCATTACTTCAAACCAGGACTTATCTACATCCCAAGGGTCCTTAAACACGAGATAAGTGCCTTCCGAGCGCTCGTCAATGGTCACAAAATTCTGACGCTGCCAAGGTCTCCCGAGGAGCAGTGGGAACGGGACATGATCACCTATGAACATATCTGCTTCGGTATTGAGGTTTCCGATGGCCAAAGGTACGTTGGTGACTAATCCTACCAATTCCTTTGACTGACCATTTGCATCCTTCATTTGTATTGTCTTAGAGATATCACGCGGCAAGCCGATCGCCTCGCGCCAAACACGTTTGTTGACGACATTGAGCTGCGAGCCGGTGTCCACAATTGCGGTAATGTAATTCTTCCCGCTTCGTACCTTTATCCTAATGAGATCGCCTTGTAGGTCATGGTGGTCCGGTGCATCGACTCTGATCTGTCGGTACGCTACTCCCTCGTTCGCACGCGATGCTCGGTGCAGAGGCTGTGCGACTCTGGGGAATGCGTCATACCACACGGATTCAGACTCATCGAGGTCCGAGGAAGCTCCCACAACGGCTACTGCGCTAACGGGCGTATACGGTGAGACTTCATTTGCTGGCTTGTACTTAATGCTTTCTGATAAAACTTGTGCTACATCCTTAGATATTCCTATGATTTCTCCTACCTTCAAGGCTACAGGTGTGTCTAGTACTCGGGCTAACACCTTCGATGGTTCAACTACTGACGAAATTGCTGACTGCTTAGGCAGACGACGCGTATCCACACCATCTCCTTTCCCTCCGCCATCCACATTCTTCGCCGGCGCTAGGCGACTGCGACGGGCTCCCGTCTCACGCATCTCAACATCTTCGCGGATGTTCTCATCATGCGTGCCGTCAAATGCCGGTGTACGAGTGTCGATCCATCTGAGAAAAGGACCAGTAGTATGTGGTGCTATGTAACCTACATAGCTCTGATAGGGCCATAGGAGTCCCCTTTTCTACATAGCTACTCCATAGCAGCAAGGCAATCTACATAGAGCTATCATAGCTACCATAGCTATCATAGGATAAGGCAGTAGCTATCATAGCTATCATAGCATAGGGCATAAGCTACCATAGCTGTCATAGTTTCCATAGCATACAAGGGCTATCATAACTATGTAATGTATCTCTGTTATCATATTATATCTAGTGAATAAGACTACTATCAACTCTATCTTACCTCTGCCAACAATGAATACTATGAATACTATAAATTCATCAAAAAAATAATAATATATCCAATATTGATAAACTTGTTATATTTGACACATTCAAAACAGCAAAAATTGCAAAAGCATTATATTTCAAACAACATCTAACTACAATAGATTCACAATGACACTACCATTGCTACAGCTCTATAACACACTACTAATAGACTACAAAATCATGTAAACTTATAAGAACAGAGGCAGAAATACAGAGGAAAAAATACATATACATATAACTTACAAAGATAAAAAAAAAGCGAAAATACATAAGACTCACCAAGATAAGGAAAAAAGCGAAAACATAGTCTACAAGACAAGTCAATAAGTTAGTATACATAATAAGAATACAAGAAAACATATGAGACTTACTCGAAGAAATAACAGAAAAAAAAACATGAAGTCTACAACAAAATATAAGGGCTGAACAACGACAAAATAACATAGCAACTTACCGAACATAAGGGGGGTAGAGCAAGAGCAAAGAAGCGGACAGACGACGGGGGATGGTAGTGGTAAGGAAGAAAGAGAGAAAGCGCGTCGCGCACGTCTTATATAGGCGTTGCGAGCGGGGCTCGAAATGTGGCTGCCGAGCGCCGGGCCGGGCACTGCCGGGCACCGTGTCAGAGGCTAAGTGCCAGATCTCACTATGTTCATTTCGCTGTCCAGTAGCTTACAGTAGCTTTAACAAATACCCGTCTCATTCTATCACAGTTTATTGATGTATTGTAGCTTCTCTCTTTTTTCTAGATTTTATTTGAATTTATTTGATTTACTAAGCTCGAAAACATTCGAGCGCGCGCATTCGATGGCTGAAGCACCACAACGCGCGTCGAACTTCGGCTCTTGTTCACTCCCTGCACTACCACTCTCCCCCTCCTTCCTTCCTCATCCCTCCCTCCCTCTCTTCCGTCGAAACGAGTGCCGGAGGGATGCAGTAAGGCGTCGAGGGTTTCAAAAAGGTGAGTTTTTGACTCTTATATTGTTTATTCGTACTAAAGCCGAGAGTATCGCTCGTTTCGAGCGATACTCTCGAAGTCTTCCCCTCCGTGCTCCCTCCCTTCGCCTCTCGCCGTCCCTCTTCCCGCATCACACCCCCTTCCGCCATCGCCGGCACCTCGTCTCCACCGAACACAGCCGCGTGTGCTGGTGCACGCGCGCGGTTGGCCACGACAGCAAGCCCGTGCCCGTAACAGGATCCGACGACACCCCGCCGACAACACGAGCGTGCGCCAAGCATGCGAGCCCGCCGCCTCGCGCACGGATCAGGAGCGGGGGGCTGGGCGCCGTCGCCAACGCCCACGTCCGCATGCGCCAGCGCACATCGCTCGCCGGACAACGCGCACGCGAGCCCGCTGCCTCGCGCACGGGCTCTGCCCTCCGCGCATGGCCCCGCCGTGCCCACATACGGCGCTGCTGCGTGCGGCCTCCCGGTCTTGCGCACGGGCCCACGCCTTGCGCGCGCGGCCCCGCCGTGCTACGTAAGCCCCGGCCCAGCGCACGCACGATCGGCAGATGGCCGCACCCGCGTGCGGAGCTGGCACACGCGCACGGAGCGGGCGCACTAGCGCACAGGCCCGTTGCGCGTGCCCTCGCACGTACGGCCTCGTGCCTTGGGCACAGGCCTACTGCGTCACGCACGGGCCCGTAGCATCCCCGCGCCCCGCGCACGTCCCGTACGCCTCGCGTACGGGCCCGCGGCAGCTCGATGCTTTGCGCACGGACTCTGCGCCCCGCGTTTGGCCTCCCGTGTGTCGCGCACGGATCCCACGCGCAGGCCAGCCCTATCGCGCATGGCCCCTGCCAGCGTGCGCACTCCCGCGCACGGGCCCCGGACTTTGCGCGTGGCCGTTACGCCTCGCACGCAGAACCCCGGCGTCGAGCACGGGCCTGCCGTTCTGCGCAGGCCTTTCGCGCCTCGCGCACGGGCCTGTCGCCCACCACCATCTCGCGCCGCCCTTCGACGCCTCGTGCGCGCCTCGCGCTGGTCCCCCACACGTCACGCACAGCCATCATGCTCCGGCCCGCCCCCCGATGTCTCGCACATGTCCACTGCGCCTTGCCGGATAGGCCCGCCGCGCATCGTGCCTTGCGATGGCTGTTGCGTCGTGTACACATGCTGTGGTACTACCTGTAGTGTAGCTAATTGTATTAGCACCTTTTTTGAATATAATCAGATTTGAGTCTTTGACTTGGAAAATTCCATATCTGATTGACTTCAAGGGATAGTGTTCATACTAGTGATAGGCCTCCATAGGCATGATAGTACTATGTATTCACAACTACTAGCTATGGAAACTATGGAAACACTATATAACTGGCACTACTGGCTATGGAAGCTATGATAGACCTCATAGTCCTATATAGATAGACAGGCTAGCTTCATAGCTTCTATAGCTCTCTCATAGCACCTATAACTTAACCTGCAGCTATATAAAATTCCCTTTTCTCAGATGTCGGACGGATAGGGTTTCGAACGGGCGGGATCTCTTGGCGTGCAGGTGAGTCATCCTTATTCATTTCTCCTTCGGCTTCATTCCACGAGCTTCGGGCTCTGGTCCTTGGATGACCAGATACTTCTCCAGGGATCTTCGGCGCATGCATGGGCCTTGGTGCCGAT
The DNA here is from genome assembly GCA_003675405.1 of Hericium coralloides. Classification (NCBI taxonomy): domain Eukaryota; kingdom Fungi; phylum Basidiomycota; class Agaricomycetes; order Russulales; family Hericiaceae; genus Hericium; species Hericium coralloides. Next base: position 339,472 of record QUOP01000018.1, on the reverse strand, counting down.
GTATTGTCATTCGATGCCGGGACGGGCTGGGATGGATTTGCACGGGTTCGACTGGAGATTGGGCCAGACGAGGATCCACGAACGCGGGCTCGTTGGGCCGGGCTCAACGGAGGTACGTGAACTCCATCGAATAAGTCCTTTTTCGCTCGTGTTCCTGCTGACTCACGCGGGCTGGCCTTTGTGCTGGCTTTCTTACCACTCTCGACAGGAAAAACTTCGACCTCGCTGTCGCTATATTCGCCAGGGACGAAATAACGAGACGGTACGTCGTCTTCGGATGATTCAAAGTCACTCAAGCCGATTGCAGTGACATAGTTCGCAGAGGGCACCACGCGCTGAGCAGCTTGCTCGCGTTTAATCGCACTGAGGAGGGTCTCGTTGGGCAGGCGTTGGACACGTTGTCCATTCGAGTACGTGTATTTACCACCAAGGTCGCGTACTAACGTTCGATTATCTATTAGTCTACACAGCTCGAGGCAAGTTCCCATGCCATGTCCACGCGCACCGCACCCATAACACGTTATGTCCCCGCCTCGAAAGGGCTGGGCCTCCTGCATCGTTGGGACTGGCGCAGACTGTGGGAAGCCATTCGCGGCCATGCGGGATCGATTGAAGGGCGGACGAGGTGGCTGAGGGGGATTCGAGACGTGCGGAGGCAGATCACGCTGAAGGATCGTCCTCTGTGGCATAGACGTACGATTTTCATTGCTTGTACGGGGTCGGATGGTTGGGGGCGCTGTCACTTCCCTGACACGCTCATCGAGCCTGATTGCCTTGAAATATACGAGACCGTAATTTGGATCGTCCGTCGGCATTGAGTTAAGTTGCTGGATTAATTCTTCGACTTGTCCTTTGTCTTGACGTCTTGCTGGCGAAGGCGATCGAACGCGATTCTTCGGGTAAAACTTGATATCTTCATCATGCTTCTGGAATCTAACCTTCCTGTCCTTCTTATACCTGGAGGACCTAGACTTCTTCTTGATGCGCTCATCCTCAGAGGTCTCAGAGTCGCATCACTGTCAGAGTCTCCTGACCAGTTTGTTCCTATACTTTCCTCAAGGCCAATATATCCTGCATCCTGCTGGAAACTATTGCGAAGAAGAATTCCTTCAGCAACTTCATTGACTTGCTCCATGGTAAATGGCTGAGTATGATCATGGTAGGGATATTTTCCATGAATGCGCTGATCAATCTTGGCGAGAAGTCCACTTCCAATGCCCATCCAGAAATATAAATCCTCTTCTCTCTTATCAATCTTGTGGGCCTTCCTAAGCCAACCTGAAATACTAACAAAACCTCTGCAATACTTACGCCAAGCTCCCATATCTCCCATTCTCTTGTACTGGGACTTCTCGACGAAATCAACTAAATCTTTCTTAGAATACCTCTTATTCAAGCGGTCTGCGTCAAAATAACGTGCAATATCTTTCTTGAGCTGAGCCCAATTAGGAGTCTGGAAACTATTAAGGGCTTCGATCAAGTCTGCTGCCTTTCGCGAGCAGTACTGGACTACAAGCTCACATTTTTCTGAGTCAGTGACTACATTATTCTGGCGACAAAGAGATTCGAAAGTTCTTAGGAACCTCTCGACCAAGTAATATTCCCCCTTAAACTTGAGAGGGGCATGCTTAGTACCAGGTAGAGGCATGGTAAGGGCTGATGGAGTAGCTGAATTCTGCATTGTATTTAGATTTGGATTATTCTGTGTTTGAACTGGATTTATTGGATTTTGAATCTGAATCTGAACTGGAGGAAGTTGAACTGGCTGGAGAACTGGCGAGTGGTGACTAGACGTTACTGGAGAGTGTGAACCTGTGTCGGATCCTAAGAATGGAGAAGACGGCGGTCCTGAATCGGATTGGGAGGATAGATGTATGTTGGGCTGATCAGTCATGGATCAGAGGTGGGGATAGGGGGACGGATATTTCGAAATCTTGCTGTGATCTTGGATTTTCTTGAATAGGCTTGCTGACTACTTGCAACTGGCAAGAGCGAGACTGAATGAAGATGCTGAAACCTACCCCTCGCGGTGGGCTCCAGTTGTCGTAACGGCGGAGTGGTTCTGGATATATTTCAGGCTTGTGGGCAAACCCAAAAATACACAAATCACACTGCCCTAGATACGATCAGGTTTTCCACTTTCCCGGATGTACCTAGTCGTTCGGGGGTTTTGTTTCAGACTTTACTCTTCGTTTTCAGTTGTGGGTTGCTCTGTACATCTGAGAAAAAGACCAGTGGTATGTGGCACTATGTAACCTACATAGCTCTGATAGGGCCATAGGAGTCCTCTTTTCTACATAGCTACTCCATAGCAGCAAGATAATCTATATAGGACTATGATAGCTATCATAGCATAAGGCAGCAGCTATCATAGCTATCATAGCTATCATAGCATAAAGCATAAGCTATCATAGTTGTCATAGTTGTCATGGCATATGGTAGCTATGTCAGCTATGTTGTATATCTCTATTATCATAGCATAATTAGATAATAGGACTACTATCTACTCTATGCCATCTATAACAAATAAATCACAAAAAGAAACTATAAAATTATTTAATGATAAAACAGACTCAATCATACTACATCTCAAACAATCAAAACATCGAAAATTTAAACCATTATATTTTAGACCATATAACATTGTAATACATGAGTACAGCACTACAGAAATACTACAAAGCTATAATATAATATAGCAAACAATAAACCTAATCAATAATAGTGCATCATTGAAGCTCAATTGGATAGAACATAAGATAAGACTTACCTCAGATAAGAAAAAGCGAAAATGATATCTATCTCTATAGATAACATAGATCAGCAAGTGTACAAGACAAAGACATAAAAGAACATAAAACTTACGAAAAGAATAAAAAGCGAAAATAACAAATCTATAAAGAAGAAAGTTAGGATTAATACACTATAAGACTACAGATCATACAATGACATACCAAACATAAGAGACCTTGAGGCAGTAGCGACGAACGACGGAAGATGGTAGTGGTAAGGAAGAGAGAGAGAAAGCGCATCGCGCACGCCTTATATAGACGTGGCGAGCGGAGCGCCAAATGTGGCTGCCGAGCCCGGGCCGGGAGCTGCCGAGAGCCATGACAGAGGCTAAGTCTTAGATCTCATTACCTTGCCATTGCTACTCCGTACTGTACAATACTCGAACTATGATAACTTCTCATTCATTCTTATTCTATTACTGTACGATATCCAACGCCTTTTTTTCTTATTTTCCCCGATTTTACTTGATTTTTTATCATTCGAGCAATGCACGACCGCGCTCAGGGTGGCTGTGGCTTCAGAGCTTCAGCACTCGGCGCGACTTCGTGCTTTCTCCAGTTCCAAGTCCTCTCTCGTATCTCGTTCCCTCGCGTCTCGGTCTCCTCTCTCTGCAACACACGACACCGGGCGTAGTTTGGAAAGTAAGAGGAAAATAGGTGCCACGGGGGCTTACAGGTAAGTCACAAAAGTCTTTTTCCTTGTTTCTCGCACTAACAACACGAGTATCGCCCGTTCAACGAGCGATACTCGTGCTTTCTTTCCTGCGACATCCCGCACCGCACCCCCTCGCCTTCGACGTCCCACACGTACGAGCCCGCCGCAGCCTCATCCCCCAACGGCACCGTCTACGTGCGTCGTCGTGCGTCGTTGCTGTGGCAACGAGGCGCGACTCGTCGTTCGTCCGGGCTCCCGCGTGCTTCGCAAACCTCAACGACCCCCGCACGCTCTCAACAGACTCGTGCAGGTCCATTACCTCGCCAGCCCGCGCACCAACACCCTCGCGCCGTCGACAACGCGCTCGCGGCCACGGCACATGGCCGTGTGCGTGCGACACGGCCACACGGCGGTGGCCAGCGAGCGACAGCCATACACGCCAGGCGGATGGCCTCGCCAGTGCGCAGTCACGCACGTCCACGCGAGCGCGTGCCAGCTCGCGCCCGGTCCCGCACGATCCTCGTCCCGCCCCGTGCACGGCCCTCACATAACCGCCTCATCCCGCGCACGCGTGCACGGCCCGCACGGCCCCGCCAGCTTGCACACGGGCCAACGCAAGTGCGGGCACATCCACGCAAGCCCGCACCCAGCGCGCGCACCGCCACGTGCGGCCATGCAACGGTGGACAAGCCCCGTACAGCGTACGCAAGGCTGCGCCAGCGCTCGCATCCCTCGCAAGCACGACAGCATGCGCCTATTTGCGCACGGCGGCGCGCATGTCCCAGACGGCGTGTGCGTGGCGTGGCTGCCCGCACATGCCGTCGCACGCTCGACAGCGTGCCCTCGCCCATGCACGGCCACGAGAGTGCGCGCCTGCCCGTGCACTCCCTCATTTGCCCTGGACGGCGTGGGCCTGCGCGCAGCCTCCGACATTGGACGCATGGCCCCGCGAGTGTGTCCGCATGCCCCCGACCGCTTATATTGGCTGTTCGCGCTCGCACACGTCCCAACATGGCCCCCGCGCCTGTGTGGGGATCACCGGATGCCTTTGCTTACGCCGTTGCTGTGCGGGATGCGAGGTCTGTTCAGGGCCTTTATTTACTAAGTATTTTAGTGTTAGATTCTGTAGTGTCCTTGCCTGTAGTAGTCTACAATTAAATATCAGAATCTTTTGACCTATCTCTTGATTGCCTAGGTGACTTATATAAGGCCTGTAGCAACCATAGAATGCATAGTTCTCCTTGGTAAATATCATAGTCCTATGTATATGACACCTCTGGCTATAGAGGCTATGGCACCCTATGTATCTAACACTTCATGCTATGGGGGCTATCATAGGTCCCATAGCTCCACATAGCTGAATAGTCTAACTTCATAGCCCTCATAGCTCACTGATAGGTCCCATAACAGGACTTGCTGCTATATAAGAAACAGATTTCTCAGATGTATGTGCCTTTGTTTGTTTATATTTGTTAAGCAGTTTGGCTGTGTGTATATGAGCCTACAAACAGAACCAAACAAAAACTCCGGAATGGTTGTGTCGTAACTGTCGTAAGAGTGTCGAAACTCCGAGAAGGCTTGGTCTTGAAGTGTCGAAACTAAAGGTCGTATGGGCCGTAACTGGTCGTAAACTTGTCGTAACTTGTCGTAACTATCGTGTGGATCGTAACTGGTCGTAAGATTGTAACTTGGCTTAACGTGGACTTAGAAACTGGACTGGGATACTTGAAACGTGCTACGGACGTCAAGTGAAACTAACTGAATCGATGAGTTGCTTACGTACTACGGACGTAAAACGAGATAGGACTTAAGTGAACCAACTAACTAACTAGCCTTCCAATCGGTCTAGCAGCTAAACTTACCTTAACTCAAATGCTTCACACTTACGCTCACACTGGGAGTGGGTGGTTTAAAAGTCAAGTGGTTGATTGGGGGTTTTAGGTCAATCTAGGGCTCCTTATATACCTTTTGGGGCCCTGAGAATGAACTTCCATATATGTACATGATACTACACTACTGTGGGAACTAACTACTAATTAAGTAACTCGAGAATATTTCCTGCATTTCTCGGTGATTTGTAATGAGCTCTGCAAGCAAATTTCATCTGAGAAAAGGGATTTTTATATAGCAGCAAGTGCTGTTATGGGCCCTATCAGTGAGCTATGAGGACTATGAAGTTGAAGTATTCAGCTATGTAGAGCTATGAGAGCTATCATAGCCCCCATAGTAGACTGTGTAAAGTACATAGCCTACATAGCTAGTATCATCAAATACATAGAGCTATCATATTCAGTAAGGGGGACTACAGCTCCTATGAGGACTATATGCTAAGTCAGATAGACACTAAAATTTTTGAGCCAAATTTCTTGAATTTGCAGGGCAGTACACAACAGTCTACTACACTATAGCTAAATATAACGAGAGTGCCCTGTATGGACCTGGTGCGCACACAACGGCATGCGGCATGGCACCCGCCGTCGCGGCCGGTCGTGCGTAGCCAACAGCGTGCGCGCACCGTCGCCGGTGCGCGTAGCCCGACGCGCAGACGGGGCAGCCCGTGTGCATGCATAACTGCACTGCCACGGCCGTGCGTGTGTCGCGGCCGGCGTGCGTGGCCTCGCGCGCGCAGACAGCGCCGTGCATGGCTGCCGGCACCGTCGTTGCGTGGGTGCGTGCATGCCTTGCGGTTGTGCGCGCGTGGTGGCCGGCACGCGTGGCATCGCGCGTGCATGCGCTGCGGCTGGCGTGCGTGGCCGTGCAGCTCGGGCGCTGGCTTACGTGGCCCCCGTGTGCACAGGCGAGGTCGTGCGCGACAGCGCGCACGCTGGTTCGCCCGTGCGCGGCTCGCGGCTCCCTCACCGTGCGTGCGTACACGCGCTGGCGCGGTCGTCTGCGTGCCTGCGTGGTTACGCGCGCGCAGTCGTCCACGGCCGTGTGCAGGCACGGCGCGGCGGCAAGAGGGCGCGGCCGGCGGCGAGAGGGCGCGGCGAGAAGGCGAGGACGAGGCGACGAGAGGGCGAGGGCGCGGCGGCGCTCGCCATGCCTACGTGCGTTTTCGCGCTGGCACGGTCGTCTGGTGGTGCGTGTGCTGGCCGGATGGGGCGCGGCTGCCCGCAGCTGCCCGCGCAGCGTGCGCGTGCGCGGATGCGCTGGCGGTCGTCCGCGGCCGTGCACGCGGATCTGCCGGCGTGCGTGGCCCCGAGCATGCCGGTGGGACTACGCGCACGCGTCTCCGCTGGCAGCGAGGGCGAGGGCGAGTCGGGGGCGGAAGGGGAAGTGGGGGCTGGGGCTTGCACGTCGGTGTTGCGGTGGAAGGCGGTGGCAGAGGACGTCGTACGACGTTGAGTCGGGCCTCGTTGCCGTAGCAACGAGACGAGGGCGTCGTCGACGGGGTGGCATGGGGCGTTGTCGGCGTGGGCGTGGGGTGTCGAAAGCGAGATACGAGTATCGTTCGTGTAAACGAACGACACTCGTTTGATTAGTACAAAGACAATAAAAAAAGGATTGTGTTTTACTTACCTGGAGGCCTTGATCCTCCTGCTAAGCCCTCCGACCTGCTACTGGCGTTGTGCGTCGCTTGGTGAAGAGAGAAGGGGGAGGCCGGGGAGGGGAGACGAGGTGGGAGATGGAAAGAGGAGATGGCGCGTCGAGTGCAGCCACCCCACGAAACTCACGCGGCTGGCGGTTTCAAGTTTAACAAATCAAATAAATTGTTTTAAAATCCGAAAAAAACAGAGTATACATAGAATCGTAAGCGCTACACGATAAATGAGCTGGGTATGTATCTACAGTATTGTATATTGCTGGGCATGCAGGTCAACTTAGTAAAATCTAAGTGACCAGCCTCTGGCGCGGCGCCCGCAACACCCGGCGGACGCATTTCGTCGTTCGAGCTCCGCTCTGCGCTGGCATTATAAGGCGCGCGCGACGCGCACTCTCTCTTTCCTCTCGACCACTACCATCTGCCTTCGTCGTTGCTCCCTCTTCCTCTCCTCATTGCTTCTTTTTCCCTCGTCGTTGTCTCTTCTTTGGACAACATCTCTCTCTAATCTGAGGTGAGCTTGTTATCTTTTCTATTGCTACTAATGTTATTTATCTCTTGACTTTTGTGTAGGTATATTTTCGCTTTTTATGACTTTAGTAAGTGTACTATGCTTTAGCTGTAATAATTACTTATTTATTAGCTTCTGTTGAGCTGACTTTTCGCTTTTTCTTGATTAAGGTAAGTCTAATATTTTGTAACCATGTCAACTTGACTAATATCTTTTTGTCTTGTAGATTTTTTGTTGACCTCTTAGTAGTTGTAGTGTGTCTTTGTAAAATTTGTAATAGCATTAGAAAATCAATTTATTGTTTCAAGATCATTGTAGTTTGTGGTTTGAACAAGATGTTTTATATTATATTATATTATATTATGAGAAACTTTGTATAAATTATGTTGCATCAGAGATGAAGGAGAGAAGATATAGTGTAGATATGTGGCATAGCTTTGATGGTAGTCATACAGTACATAGATACCATAGGTATGGTAGCCACTATATGCTATGGTAGCTATAGTAGCTATGATAGCTACTGCCTTATCCTATGATAGCTATGATAGCTATGGTAGCTCTATATAGATTGCCTTGCTGCTATGGAGGAGCTATGCAGAAAAGGGGACTCCTATGGCCCTATCAGAGCTATGTAGGTTACATAGTGCCACATACCAGTGGTCCTTTTCTCAGATGTTTGGCTTTGTAATGCTACATTCTTTGCTTATAAAGCACATTAGTAATCACCTTTCCGCTTATAAATCCGCTTCTCTGCTATTCCATCTGCTTTGTAATCCAAAATCCTGCTTCGGAATCCAATTCCTGCTTCACGGTATCGATTTGTCGACATTTTTGCTATTTAATTGCTGCTCTATCAGCAATGGTGCTTATAAATCCATTGCTTTGTCAGCCTACGGGCTGGGCTGATCTTGAAACTGTGAATTATTAGCTCCTGGCCATGAGATATTCTTGAATCTTGGCTGATTTTGAGAGTTTTGGGCATTTTAGGGCTAGATTCCCTCAATGTCCAGGATTCTACTTTGTGTAGGGACACTTTCTAATATCTCTGATTTGAATATTGGATAGCCATGCCTAACTTTCTCTACTTTTCATATATTTTTATCTGATTTTACTTGGCTATCTTCAAGCTCGAACACCAGAGAACATGTTACCAAACGAATGCATTCCGCTGCGTCGAATACACCAAGGGACAACTGCTGCGGGCGATGTATAGTGTGCGCGCTTGTCATAGCCGAATGGGTAATAGTAGCAAAGTCCACGTAGCATGCCTGACTCGTGACAGATGAGGGAAATGATGAAGTCAACGAATAGGGTGCGGGACGAATGGATGATCGTATGATTAACGCAGAGGGTCCGAGTAGCTTGCGCGCAAAGATCGACGTGTGGAATATGATGACAGATAATGAATATGCGAAGAATGAGCGACGACAATGCGATAGCAAGTGGAAAGTATAGAATGGAGGCAAAAACATACGAGCGGTCCATGTCCATGTCCTCTCCCTCCCCCTCAGATGCAGTACTTGGCTCTGCCCGTCAAAATACTCATCTTGCATGCCCACCGGCGCACCTGCTCCACCTGCTTCACATCCCTAGGATCAATGGCCACAGGAAGAGTGAATGGATGGGCGTGGATCTGCTTGTCGCTTGCCGGGTCAAACGGTTCGTGTTTATCGAATTGACGGCGGCAGCTAAGGAGGGAGACGATGGAGTAGTAGCGAGGGAGCTGGGTCCAAATACGCGGGACAACAAGTTCGACCTTCGTCGGCTGGTACCCTTGGGCATCCTCGCGCTCAGCACGAAAGTGGACCCATGTCGGGCCGACGTGTGAGACCTTGGCCAGGCGTGCGCGGGTGATGAGGGTCTTCTTCTTGTGGGTCAGCACTAGCTCGACGAGCAGGCCTTTACGAATTAGGAGTGACGGACGCTGAGTGACGAACCAGCTGAGAGCGTAGGCGGGGTACCGTGCCTCCACCGAGATGCGGCGGTAGGAGGAGGGGTATGTGAGGTTGTCGTCGTCGTCGAGGTCGTTAACAATTTGGATGGGAGTGATGGGACGAGGTGGCAGGGCGTGAGGGTCTGGTGGGGCTGTGCCGCCTGACCTCCGACACGAGGCGGGGCACACAGCACTGATAGAAGCGTCGCTGGAAATGGACATCCTAGGGAAAGATTGGACGGGCTCTACATCTGAGGTATCCGAATCGGGCATGGGGTCGCATGTGTATTCGCGTGTGACACGAATTTCAACTGACTTGTCGTCGAAAACTGGGTTGAGCAACTGCGTGTAGAGCTCCTGGTCGAAAGACGAACGATGGGGGCGGAAACAGCTGAGCATGGTTGCCAGGTGGAACCCTGCGTAAATGCGTGCTCTTCTAATATTGCCTTCGCTTCTTGCGAATATTGCAGAATCTAAATATTGGGCGCCAAACAGCAGGCTAACGGCAATCAGGATCTCAGATCTGAGTCTGGGCTCCATTGGGTTGCCCGGTACTTTGCGGTCTGATTCCTTAGTGCTTACTGGTCTATCGATTAGACTATGCTGATCTATCGTGCCATGGCTATTACTAATTCGAACCTGTCAGTGATCAAAACGGGTTTTGGTCGCAACAACGTCTGATGTGGAGTGGAGGACAGCTCGGTCGAGGTCGCGGCTAGACAAGGTCGACGCGACGTGGTGACGTGTGGAAAAGCGGACGCAGAGCAAGGATGGGGTCGATGGTGTGGTCTGCGTCGTCATCGACATCGGCGTTGCAGGATATCGGGCTGCAGTACATGCAGAATGTCTATGGTGGGCATCGTCAACGTCTGTCACTGTCGACTGCAGAACGAACTATGAGAGTACAGAGCTGTCACTCTGTTGCCAGTAAAATAAATCGAACTGCTAACAAGATGATTGGTCAAGACCGGCAGTGAGGACCACGCTTTTTGCGAAGGACTGGTCAAGTAAGATGCAAAGCCGATGACGTGCAGCGAAGGACGGTGCGTGGATGAGGCGAGAGTATGAAAGGAATGCCCGTCCTTCGTTCTGTCACATGCAGGCGCTTGTTGACGACGCGTGGCATGCGCTGTGTTCATTGCTACCGTTGCTACCAGACAGAGTGCAGTCTTGCAAAGGAGACGATGCGCGACATGCGCCGTGTTGATTACCAGCAATGCAGTCTTGCAAACGAGACTCATCCGTCGTTGGTAGGTATTAGGTCTCTGTCCGTCGATGAGGCGATGGTTGCCATCATTGCTGACGGCAGCGCTTTCGCGTAGGAGCAGGATGGTCATCGACGTTTTCATGGCCATGGTACATGGGCTCTAGATTGGGCAGCTGTCTTCGTTTCCAACAGCGTGCGGGATGGTCAGTGGCGACAGTCCGCGATGGGGTCAGAGGGCCCGAAAGTACGGCTTGTTGCACGTCTGCTAAGCATGTAGATCGCTCGCTTGCGGTAAGATCGTGCGGTAGGTCATGGATGGCGATCTGCCTGGACAGTCTATGCCGGTCAGCTAATTGATTCTTCGCAGTGGTAACCTCGTCATCTGAGCCGAAGTCGATGATAGTCTGCAGGCGGAGGAGTTCGAGGCGGGCCATCTCCCGTCGATGGTCCTCAGAAGGGTGCGTGGATATTTTTTTCATCGAGAACGGGCGCAGGATGAGCAGGCCGTCTAGGGAGCGAACACGAGATAACATCACGTATGGCATTTCCGTACCTGGTGCTGCAGTCAAGTCGACGATGACACTGTCAAATCCTTGTCCCTGTGCTTTATGGGCCGTCATTGCAAAGGCAGGAATGATGGGTACTTGCTCACGGACAATCTCGCAGGTGGCATCAGAGTACGGATGGGTGAAGGTTAGTGTCCTGTCATCCTTAAAGGCAACGGCATCACCTTGTTCGAGATACGGTAAAGCAGCAGACTGACTGCCTTGCACAGAGACAACGCACGATGACGCATGTCGGAAACCATCGGCATCGACGGTGTATCTAATTTTCTTTATAGTGCCATGTGTACCGTTGCAAATGCCACCGGGCACGTCATTATTTTGGCCCATGAGCACAGGCATTCCAATGACGAGCGGCAGGCGACCAAGGCGCTGATCTGTTGTGCCTGAATGGTAGCTATGCAACTGTTTAACCAATGCCGGGTCCGTGAGCTGCTGACCACCATGCTTGTCTAATGCGTAGTACCAATGCAGTGGGCGACCAACACGCCGAGCAAATGCAGTCGCTGCGCGTTCATTGAAGGCGTCCTTTGGGCTGTTTGTACTGAAGATGAAAGGTGCGTTGGTCCAACGTTGCTCGTTCCAATTTGGTTGGACATTCTCAATAAGCCGTGTCTGCAGTAACTCAAAGTCGGCTGTCGTACAAGCACCCATACGCAGTCGTCCGAGCAGTGCGAGAAAGGGATCTTGGTCACCGCCGGTTTGCCACATGGGCTGCGTTAGAATAACGACGACAGTTATCGTCAACCACAACAATTTGCCGTGCATGGCATGTTGACCTCGCGAGGTATTGCCGGCGGCTTGGCCAATGTGTGCGTACAGGCTGTGTTGTGCGACTGGTGCGAGCTGCGCAAAATCCCCCGCAAAAATGATGTTTATACCCCCGAAAGGTGACGTATTACCTTTGGCATCTGCGAGTGCGTTATGGATGTCCAGCATCAGATTACAGCTGACCATGGACACCTCGTCAACAAAAAGGAAGTCAACACCATCCCACATGTTGGCCAAGTCGCGTCGCATCAGCGATTTGTTGGTCGTCTTCGATGCACGCTGCGTCAGGCACAAGGCCGCATGAAGTGTCATGCCGCCGATGTTTTGTGCAGCAACACCCATATACGCACACAACCGAAGGCGACGGGATTCATTCTTTCTGGCGAAATATTCCCGCAAAGCATTAATTACTCGGGATTTTCCGGTTCCTCCTGCTCCTCCCAAGTACATTCGAAGAGGGTGCAGATTATGCTCCTCACTGTGACGGGCGATGATGTCAAATGCACGATGCTGCTCAGCATTCAAGGTAAATTCGCTGACGATAGTTGCAATATCGACTTCGGCGATGCACGGTGACACATAGCTAACGTTTTGCACAGAAGGTACAGCATGTACTGCAATCGGAGCGCCGTCGAGGGTGGAGATGCCTGCTGTACCGGATAGTGGATGATGGCCAGAAGGTGGCGGATTGTCTGTCGTATTTGATGTCGCTGGTGTGGCAGCATTACTTTTCATTTGCTCTCGGCGAGTGTGGTATGCCTTCTGCCAAATGTTTTCTAGGGCGTAGTCATGTGCTAATTCGTAATGTGCAGGGCCGTTAGCAGTGTCTGTGCCACCAGGTTCAACAGCTGTACCGGCATCAAACACGCCATGACTTTCAGCATGGTGGATGCACCGCAGTACGTCGTCTTGTGTCCTATTGTTTCACATGGAATATACTTCTGCTGATTCTTGTAAATGTGTCAGTATGTCGTCTTCTGTCTGGTCTCCATTCGGCATGTCGTCGTCTACAAAGGTTCTGCGAGGTTCATTGATGCCTACACCAGCTATAAGTCCCCCACGGCGACGCTGACTCGCACGTTCAGCAAAGTGGTCGTCTCGGCTGTCGCGAGATTCATGAAGAATCTGCATATTGTCCATAAAAGTGAGATAGCGCTGCGGGCAACTTGCAGTGAATGCATGGAATGCGTCTGTCCATGTCTGCATAGGCCGACGTAAGTCGGTGTGTTCTGTCCATGGTTTAAATAATAACAACATTGTCTGACAGTATCGAACGTAATCATCAGGCTGGTCGCGACGGGGAAGGGCAGGTCCGATTGGGACGGGGATACGGCGGCGGAGAGGATGGATCACTTTTAGCACATGTGAGGAGCAATTCGAGTGCCGGTGGTCCATATCAAATCGTCGGCGAAGGTGAGTGTCACAGTGAAGAATGTCAAGTATGTCATTGACAGAGGGCAGGTCAATAGACTGACTATCAGTATAGGTAATGTCATTGCTGCCGACAGCATGCTCGCCATGATTTGGGTCGCCGTCGGGGTTGTGCGCGCCGTCGATGCCGTTGTCCTGCACAGCACTGTAATTGTCGCAGTCATAGACAATGTCGTCATCAACATTTGCTTGTTCGGTGCGTCGTGGGCATTTTTGTATTTGGGCAACAAAATCCCAAAGTGATAGATTGTGTAGTGCTGGACCACGCAGCTGATAATCGGCGACTTGCGTGGCACAGGCTACCAAGTGTCCTGCGTTATCACTAGCAACGGTGACTTCAGCTTCATGTCGACCATCACACTCATCCTCGTCATGATCTCTGTCGACATCATCAGCATGTACTGTTGGCTGACTGATCGGGTCAATGGAATCCAGCCATTGTGCGAACGACGTCCAGTATAGGCTATGGAACTCGCAATCCGTGAAATGGTCTTCGTAGTCCATCAAGTATGATGCGACCTGAGTGGCAGATAGCTCCTGTTCGGAGATCATCGCAAATGCACACTTTTGCAATAGCCGCTTCGCATGAAGCGTGTACTCATCATCGTTTGGATCGGGAGTCTTCAGGTTCTGTACTGTACGATCGAGGGCTGCCCAGGCAACATGTGCCTTGAGCTGAGACTTCGTGATATAGTCTGTAATGTAGTATATGATCGCTTTTGCGGCAGCACCACTGCCGATAAATTTTATGTCCATGTTACACCGCATGGCACGGATAATGGTGGTATTGAAATTGTTAACGAGGCCGTCTAAGCAACGAAGGCAAATGTCGCCTGTGTTTGCATCGATGTAAGACTCTGCCTGATAATTGCTCTCATCGAGGTCAAACCTACACACTTTTGGGTCAGAACCACCTTTCCAATACTTAAAGCATGTTTTTGTGTGTCGGTGCAGCTGACAATTCTTCACGACGTTGTGGATGTCTCGTGCTTGGGCTTTTTGTAGTTGGTCAGCAGATACGTCAAGAGCCAGACCTCGCACGGAGCATGGGTGATGCATGTCTGAAGGCACATGCAGATCACTGTTGAGCACGTTCGGCGGAATACAGTTCGATATAGAGTCATCAAGGAAGCTCAGCAGGCGATGCTGAAAATCGGCATCGTTACGTGCTTTTTCCTTCAGCACATCTGGGTTCATTCCTCCTTCGACCCACACCAGCATGTGACAATGAAGTGTGCCGCGCCCTTGCGCTTCTACGCACCCATAATACGATCGAACGACACCAAGAATACCACCTTCTGTGTCGTCCTGTTTCGGGTCGTAACCGAGTAAGGCTGAAATGAAGGCTTTCATGTAGATATTGAAGAACTTTGCCCCTACTGCAGGGTTTTTGGCCATGAGCAAACTCTGCTCCCAGTAATTTGGTACGTCAGCCGGCAGTAAGTTGTCAACGTCAATATCTGCACCTGCCAAGAACTTTACGACGGGGTTGTAGATATCGGCTGGATTAATTGTCAGGTAAAAACTTGGTTGTCCTTTCTCAATCATCATTGCGCGAATCTCATTTCGCATTGCCATGCGTGCCGACGACGATCCTGGCACATGCGACGTGACTAGTTTCACCTCTTTCATAAGGCGTAAGACGACCCGTTCCTCATCGCTTTCAGCAGTCTCACAGTCTCCACGGGCAACGCGATCAGTCACTCGATGCACAGCAGGCAAGGACACATGGGCGAAATCGGCAGCAACGGCGTCAAATGAGGAACGCTTTACCTTCAGACTGGAATGTAGCAAGTACTCGCGCCGCTGTATGATGTTGAAGATCGTGAAAAGAAATGAAAAATGCTCTTGGAATCGTTGGTCGGCAAGGTTGAAAAAATGCTTCGCTTGCCTGCGTAATGAGAGCGGTGTCAACCGAGAGCGATCCTCAAAGCCTCCGATGCCATATGGGAACAGGGTGGGATATATTTTTGGGAACAAGGTAGGATCGAGGAATTCGTTTACGGGCTGCGGCTCATGTGGGTAGAAAATCGATGCTCCTCCTTTTTCCTTCGCATGACGGATGGCAGCGGCACGCAGTTCTCGAGCAGGCGCATGAACGTCAACATCAGTGATTACCACATTTTGGAAGGGAATGGGATGCACACTAGATGTTCCACGATCGAGTCGTTCGAACTCGTCCGATATAAAAGGCTGAGTAGGATCGTAGTTGGAAGTCAGTGTATCACTTGCGACGGTTGAATCAACGTATTCTATATGTGCAGGCAGAGGACCATCAGCCGGCAGGGTTTGTAAGCGTGCTTCAGAGATATCAACATGCTCGTACAAAGGGTTGTGCGCCTTCAGCCAGAGCAGAGCACGGCGTACTTTGTCTTGACGCACAGCGAGCGGCTTCGCCATATTTAACAGCCAATCACGATCAGGCCGTTTGGAACCAACAAAAAGCAAACAGATTGGGTGTAACGTGTCCTCAACTGTCGGTGGCAAGACGTCCGCAATGGTTTCCGGCCGCTGCGGATACACGATGACATGACCTTTCAAGCCGCGTTGTGAGTTAGGAGCCGGTACAGTCTTATTCTCTTCATTTAGTTGTACAATGCAGCATTTAGCGCGAGACAAAGCAATCATACTTTCTTCTATCACAGTAAGATCTCTCAGCTCATCTGGTATATTTCCTAACACAAGGTGGTTGGCCATGGCCAAGGGAGGGACCTTTTCTCGTTCCAAAGCAGATGTGCATATAGGACACAGCATGAGAGAGATATCATTCTCATTGTCTGCACACACCCCCGACGGGTCTACGAGGACGTTCGCAAGAGGTCCAGACATATACGGCAAGGGCGGCAGCTTGTCTGACCGAGTAGTGGAACACATCGCATCCCAACGTAACAAATTTAAGTCTATGTCAGCCGCTCGTACAACGCATCGGTTTTTGCACAATGTGGACTGCGTGCAGGCTGCACATGTGAATGAAGCAAGTGACGCTTTCGAAGTTTGTTCACGGAAAAGGCGCACGATTTTTTCTTTTAGGCTGTCGCTAACGACCTGCGGCCAGCGTGTACGGACATCGGCTCGACGACGCGCTCGGTCTTGCACATGTTGTTCTCGACGTTGTGTCCAACGGTGGTGAGAAGCAGCCGCACGCTGTCGCTGATGAGCTTGACATTGTAACGGTGTCTGCTTGCCTTTCTCCAGGGAGACAATCAATTTCCGCAGATATCTGCGCAGCTTGCTTACCGAATCGCTAGTTTCGAAATGAACGGAATGCATCTGCAGCAAACGTCGCATCGGTCGCTTGTGCAAGCGAGGTAGCCACGAACGAAGCAATACAATCTGAGCATCGCTTGTATCACGCACAGGTGGTGGATGAGCAAGATCGGGGTTGTCCTCAGAGACTAAGCCTTCATTTTCAGCATATACTGCGTCATCTCCGTCGTCGGAGATGCAGGATTCATTGTGGCTATGGGCAAGGCACGTACATTGACCACTACTAACATGTAATAGTATTAAGTGACGGAGCTCTGCAGCCGACAGGGATGCGAAATCACGTAGGTGATGTTGTCGTGCCAGTTCGCGTAGTCGCGGTCGTCGAGCATCGTCGAGTTCATTCATAATAGTCAGCAAAGGGAACGAAGACGAACATGCGACGCAGTCGGCGGTACAGCTGTCATCTTCCATGTCTAGATCGACGAGCGTCTCTACAGTAAAGGCCCGCATGGGTCCGCGACACAATTCGGGCCCGCGCGGGCGTGCAATCGACGGAGCACAAAAAGGCACGAGTTTGGGCAGTGCAAACGGTCAGCGCGAGCAAGACACGACACAAACGATAGAGACGCACCTATTTCGTTGTTGGCAGCTGCTGCTACCGTCAACGACGACGAAGGAGTCATCACCGCCGCCGTGCAAACAGCGTTCGTACAAGCAGGGCGTCGATTATCAAGAGAGATGAGGAAGACAGGTGACGGGGATGACAAATGACGACGCATACTCATCCAAGGACAGCATTTTTTCTAGCGGAATTACGCTGTGGACGCAGCCATGGCGCGCGTTTTGCAGCGGAGTTTAGGTAACGGCACAGCCACTGAAGTTAAAAACACTCGAGAAAGCGGAAGCAGATTTAGCTGCGCTATAGACCCACTACCTAAAGGTAGCGGGAAAAGGTAGCGGGAACAAACATGGCTGATATGTGCCACCCTCGGAATGGGATAATTACCATGAGCTAAGACTCGAACAAGGGAAAGTCTTGGCCTAGCGGCAACAATAGAGAAGATAAGCAATAGGACTTCCTGTGGGCAACGATGTATTGATGGCTCGTTGGGGCGCGTTCCAAGGGTCGTCGTGTCGATTTTATTTGGGCAGGTCGCTTCTAGTACGCGGTGAATGCTGACCTCGTTGACGGCACATTGAGGATCCGCCTCATGGTTGTGCTCGTCCCTAAGGTCGACTGCCATCGAGTTTCTCATGCGTCCCCGGGCGATGGAAATTGAGAACCAGGTCAAAGTTCACTGCAGCCGCTATACCTGGTCAGATATACTTGCAAATAATGTCATATCGAGATGATTGATGTACTCAAAATCTATGACAGAGAACTCGTGTCTCGTATAAGAACTGCTGATGGTGGTCAATTGATCGTGAATGGGCCGAAGATAGAAGGAAATGGGCAAGGAAGGAAGGAGTGACATCGATACCGACATTCAAGCACTACTACGGAGCGTGAGAACATGTGCTGGCCGTCTGGAAACTTCTTGAAGACCTTTCGTCCTTCAAGTTTTTTGTGCACTGCTATATGTACCATTTTCCGCTACCGTTCTGATCTACTGTTAAAGTGTCTCGACTTCCTGAGACCTCGATGTCCCTTCCTAAGTCTGGAGTTGTTCAAGCCTCATCTGTGTATCGAGGCGTCTGCAATTTGGTCATCTTAGCTTTAGATAAACACTTCTGGATGGTTGGACGCGTATCAAGCAGGTATGTATATATGATGACTCGGACTTGGCATAACTTGGCCCTGGCACACTCCTGGCACTGTTGCAGCAAATGAGCGCCTTCAACTTGATGCGGAAAGTCTGTATGACTGGGAACAGAGCCGCTGAAGCGACGGATCCGGATGGAAGTGAAACGATCCTTGGTACTGTAGCGATGGGTTGATCTGTTATTCTCCACAGGTGAGCGCTATACGCTCCGGGGCGTCAGTGGATGATGCATCAAATGGCCCGACGCTGCTCCTGCCGCCGGGTGCTCTGCTTCTGGGCGCTCTGGGACGGTGCCGCAAGCTCGTATGCCGTACTTCGAGTCACACTACGACTCATCCTTTGTGCAAGGTGAGCGATGGACTTCTGTCCCATCACTTATGGAAGCGCAGACAATTTGGCAGTACACCGGCGATAGTGGCACGTCGTCCATGGGTGTATCCTCCGGCCTCACAAAGGTGTCGTTCATATATAACCGAGTGCAATCCGGGATCCCTCGTATCTTTTCCCGTCTCTCACAGATACCCTTCGCATGTTACTGGGAGTTTCTAGTACCCTCCTTGGCCTTCTGGCTTTCAGGCCAACCCATATTCGCGGCATGGTAGACACGCGGGATGCCAGGCCTACCATCCAGCTCGATAACGGTACATTCATCGGCCAAGTTTCCGGAAATGTCACCCAATTCCTTGGTATCCCGTTCGCCCAACCGCCGTACGTCCTGGGCTCGGATTTTCCGCTTGCATGCGTGTTGATACTCGCCCCGTCAGCGTCGGCGATCTCCGCTTCTGCTTGCCAAAGCCAAATGATCCCTATACGGGGGTCCACAACGCTACTGCATTCGGCCCGAGCTGTCCTCAGCAATATATCCCGGCTGACCTGTCGCCAGAGCTGCCTCCCGAGACTACGCAGTTCCTTGAAGCGGTATTCTCCGGCCTCACTACGTTCGACAGCGAGGATTGTGAGTGCCTTGAGGTGCTTCATTTGTGACGATAGGCTCATGCTGTGCAAGGCCTCACGATCAATGTCATCAAACCGACGAATGTGGCCACAGGCGCTCAGCTACCCGTCGTTGTTGTGAGTAATCGCGTCGGTTCTGAACTTTGTGCTCACAGAAATACTTGACGATACCCCCCAGTACATCTTTGGAGGTAGGTTTGCCGCCAATAGCACGACTCGAGTTAATGTCATATGCACTTTTAGGTAGCTTCGAAATCGGAGGGCCATCCCTGTGAGTTAGAATATACCATTTCCGCTTTGCTTTCTTACTGACAAGGCATGACAATAGCTCGGATGCCCGCCCGAGTGTTGAGAGGTCTATTGAAATCGGAGAGCCTATCGTGTTCGTGAGCATGAATTATCGGTGAGTATCTTTTTTGTCTACTTCCGAAACGGCCTCTCTGATAAATCTGCCCATTAAAGTGTCAATGGTACGACATTTCAACGGCTTCCGTGGCTTGCGCATTGCTGACCTAGTGTAGCTTTTGGCTTTCTGGCCAGCGAAGAGGTCAAGGCTGCCAGTGTTGGCAACCTAGGCTTGTATGACCGTACGTGCTTCAACCTGATCAACGTGCCTGTTTCTAAACGTCTGCATGTGTAGAACGCGAGGCACTCCGCTGGGTCCAAAAGTACATCACGGCATTCGGGGGCGATCCCAATAAAGTGACAATGTACGCTCAACCGAACATAGTTCTATTCCTTCCTAATGTCATTACAGCTATGGACTGAGTGCTGGTTCCGTCTCCGTGTCGCTGCAGATGCTTACCAATGGTGGCGACGTGGAGGGCTGGAAGCCTGCGCTAGCAGACGACACTAGAGAGACGAGATCACGCAGAAAACTGTTATGACCACGGTATATTGTCGAGGAACAGGACAATGTGTACAAGTGAGGTGACGGTAAGACTAAAGAACGGCGGCGTACGAGTAGTCTCCTTAAGCAGACTGAAGAAGATGACAATCGATCTTCTATTACAGTCTGCATTCACTTGACCCCCCTTGGTCGTAGCTCAGGATTTCGCAAATGTTCCCATGCTTAACACCAATTCCCACGGCCTGTGTCTTGCAATCTTGTGGTCGATGCTTGTATATACCGTCTTGTGCACACATTTCATCACGGATGGCCGTGAGACCTCCTTGGATATGACTCGTGCTTACATAGTTTCCCTATTTCATCGCAAATTCTCATATATTCATCACTTCCTTCCAATTCTGCCAGGCTGACATCGACTCCGTCAGTGGTCGCTGTGCGCCCCGAACAGCGGGGGGTAGGTAGCGGCAAAAATCAAGATAGACCCAGGACAAAGCCGCATGTCATTCTGAAGCAACCTTGTGACGCGTGCTGCCCCGCGCCGGGAGGAGGGGCATGAATCTCAGAGGCCAATCATGGCCGTGACACTGACGAAGGCGTACATGCTTCCGACGTGTGCTGCCTTGCCTCGGCGACAGCGCTTTGCGAGCGATATGTATCCATGCTGTTTCGCGAGCCGTAGATGAGATTTATGGCTGCAACCCATGACGTACGAAACAAAACTAAGAAATATTGGACAAACTGCGCACCTGGGCCCAAAGACTCATCTTTGATGAAAATTCAAACTTCATTTCTGCCTCACGATACCATAAAAAGTTTTATCCCCCTCTGAAATGGTTTCCAGAGGAGAGACAAGGCGATACGCACGATAAAGTACTCAGGAAGGACGAAGACGCGTCAAAACGCGTCGCGGTGACGGCGCGGCGTGATCACGTGTCAGCTCTTATCGCCGAAATCCTGAGCTACGGTTCGCACCACGCAAGTGCATGCAGACTAGCGTACGAGCGAGACTGTAAGACGAACGTGCTGACATAATGTACGAAAAGGGTAATCTGCGACGAGCAGGGTTACAAGGGCCTGTTCCGAGCAGGCATTATGGAGTCAGGGTCACCCACTCCCGTCGGCGACATCTCGCACGGGCAAAAGTATTACGATACACTCGTTCAACAGACCGGATGCTCCAACGCTTCTGATACGCTCGAGTGTCTGAGGCAGGCCCCGTATGACCAACTCAAGGCCGCCATCGACCAGACACCAGCGTACACAACATCTACGGTAATGCGTATTTTGCAGTTCTTCAAGTCTTGTTGAGCACTGACACAATTTATAGGCGCTGAATTTGGCATGGATGCCCCGCGTCGATGGTGCGTTTCTCAAGGACCACCCTCAGCGACTCGTTGAGCAAGGCAGCGTTGCCAAATTACCGATGATCAATGGTCAGTCATTGGACATGTCTACAGTGAGCGAGACAGATCATTGACATTGGTCTCAGGTGATACCGACGATGAGGGAACCTTGTTCACGATCTTCAATCTGAACATGACGTAGGCGCCATCTTATTTCCATCACAAATAGCACGCTCAGTCGACGTTTCACAGGACGGATAAACAAATGCGCGATTATATGAAGGAAATTTATCTATCAAATGCAACTAAAGCTGAACTCGACTGGCTCTTGACCTTATACCCAGACGATATCGCAGATGGCTCACCATTCGACACGGGCGATGCGAACGCATTCACGCCCGAGTTCAAGCGTCTCGCAGCTCTTCAAGGAGACCTGTTTTTCCAAGCTCCGAGGCGGTTCTTCTTACAACAGCGATCTGGAAAGCAGGACACGTGGTCGTATCGTAAGTACTATATTCCTCGTGAGCGGTCGTGGCTGATGGAATGGAAATTGGCCGACAGTGAGCAAGCGCAGCAAGTCCCTTCCTGTTCTTGGCTCGGTAGGTCCTTTCTGCTTAATTACTCTGTGGTTGACTCACTTCGTCATTAGTGCCATAGCTCCGAGGTGCCTTCTTTCTCGGGGCCCGGAGACATGACCGACTACCTCGTTCGCTTCGCCGCACACCTCGATCCGAACGGCGGAACCAGCGTGCCTTGGCCGAAGTACACGCCCATTTCGCCAGAGCTCCTGACTTTATGGGATGGTCCATCTTTGAACGTCACGAAAGACACATTCCGCAAAGAGCAGTTGGATTATTTGACTCAGCTGTTCATGAAGCATCCGCTTTAATTAAACCAGAATTGGAACGCGACGGGCATACGGCGCTTTTGCCGGATTTCCTTTCATTTATGTCTCATATCATGAGTCAACGCGAGACTTATTTCCGCAATGCATTTGTTGGACTGCCATGTTAGAAATCAGTTGCATGCTGAACGTTGATTTCTCGACATTACCAGCGGTTCGTGCGCGTCCTGGGGAGATCTTCTCGCATCAAGGGACTGACATCTTCAGCAAGTTTTTTTTCGAGCTTGAGGCCGATGCTGTGTGCTCATGTTTGCCTACCAACTCCCAAGAATCTCGAGGGTTGCGAACGTCCAATATGTATCTGCTCGTCATCTTCTTCATACATAAGCTCACCATGCTAATTATCGCAGGGTATGATATCTTCACATGAGCACCGAGGGGTATTCACCAAAATCGTTGCAGCACTTCTTTTCCAAATTTATCTGATTAACTCCCGAATAAGTGATAGACATCTCTCCATACCACCGACTGTACGGTTGAGGAAATGGCTAGTCCTGCAACGGTGAGCATCCCTTCTCGAAATCTATAACGTAAAAGGGTTTTTTGGACGCCCATCATACGCAATCCGCAGGCCTTCAGCTGACTTTGCTGCGCAAACGAATGCGACAGATCCTGACTTTGTGAAGCAACGTGGTATGCTTCGTGAACCTAATGTGACTCCCAGAGCCTATATCATCATGTCTGTACCGCTCCTCACCACATCGCCTCACTTTTTGTCCCCCTTCGTACCGCGAGATACCTAAACGATCCGATCAGACATCATGCCAGAGATTCCAGAAGAGATTATACGAGATGAGGAGTATTACTTCTCATCAGCCGACGACCTGCTTATCTTCCGGGTTTGTCATCTCAGTCATTATAGACAATCTGCAGCTCATGATTAATCACTGTTTGCTCCTGTAGGTCGAGAACCGACTGTTTAAGGTCCATCGATTCTTCCTGGAAAGAGAGTCACCAGTCTTCAAAGATACTTTATCCTTTATCCAACCTCCAGGAGATGACGGAAAAGACGTCGCAAAGCATGAGGGAGGATCGGACTCGCGGCCCATCCACATCCCCGATGTGACTGTCCCAGAATTTAGGACCCTACTCGAGATGCTTTACAAGCCGTAAGTCCCTTCCCCAATCATGCTCGATTTTTCAGACTGACCGGAGGTGTCCAGCAACTATACATATCCTACCTTCTCACTGGAGCAGTGGATAGCGCTGTTGTCCATTGCCGATCGTTTCCAAATCACCGTCGATTATGCGCGTGTAATGGAGACGCTTGAAACCTCGACGCCTCGTCTTGAAGAAATTGAAGAGATCGCGATCATAGCCAAGTACGACCTGCCCATGTCGTACATCACGCCTGCCTTGGTCAGGCTTGTCATGCAGACGGGCCCCTTGACGGTGGACGAGATGAAGCGGATACCAGTGGAGATGATCCCGCGCATTTACGAGGCCCGTGAGGCGTTTCTCAGGATAACGTATCGTGGCCGACTCCAAGCCTTGAACATAGTTCAAAATATGTTTGGGCCGGAAAAATAGACATCATACCCACAGTTGCACTGGGGTGTCGAGACCGTCCATGACTGTTGAAAATATTCGTTACCCATTCCCTCCAAGATCGAGATGCACTTTATCGTACACAGCGAGACAGGGTACGATCCGGGGAAACAATCACATTAAAAATGTTGTCTTCCGACATAACAATACAGTATTGTTGTCTTCTAAGCATTCTGACCGTGTCCTTCGCGAACTGAGTAAGAGCAGATAACTGAGCACCCACGGTAAAATTCTTACCCTTTACGCAAACATCTTCTTAAAAGCTGCCTTCTCCTTAGCGCGCTTCTCCTTCTTCTTGTTGCGCACCTTCTCGAGCTCGCCCGCGATCGCCTTATCGTCCTTCGCATGCGTCAGCGCCTCGACGAGCGCGTTCTCCTCTGCTTCGTCCTCCTTGAGCAGCCCATACGCCAGCGCGCGGCGGTACAGCGCTTTCGCTATAAAGAAATCCGTGTGAACCACCACCCTTACGACCGCACCCCAAACAAGCACATACCGCGATCCGCCTCATTCAACTCCATCGCGAGCACCTTGTCCGTAACACCAAGCACTTCGCGCGCAGCCTGCGCCGCGCCAGCCCCCTGCGCCGTCTTCAGCGCCGCAAGCGCGACGTTGAGCAGCACGGGCGCGCGCAGCGCCTCGAAGCTGTCCGCGAGCTCGGGCGGCGCCGCGGGCAGCGTCCCGCGCGGGTGCACGTCGAGGTAGCGCAGCGCCTTCTGCCACGCGGCGAGCGCGGGCGCGGGCGCGCCGGCCTTCCAGTGCGCGTTGCCGAGGTCGCGCAGTGCGTGAGCGGCGCGGAGGCATGCGGGCGGGTCCTGCACG
The DNA here is from genome assembly GCA_003675405.1 of Hericium coralloides. Taxonomy (NCBI): domain Eukaryota; kingdom Fungi; phylum Basidiomycota; class Agaricomycetes; order Russulales; family Hericiaceae; genus Hericium; species Hericium coralloides. Next base: position 314,680 of record QUOP01000018.1, on the reverse strand, counting down.
TCGAGCGTGGTCGCATCGTTGTCCTCCGGGTAGTCTTCATACGGGTCGTAGAACGGGTCCGAGGGGTCCGCGGCGGGCGGCGGCGCGAGCGAGGGGTCCGAGGGGTCGAGTTGGCCGCTGGCGGTGATGGTGATGGGTTCCGTTGGGACATCGCCAGAGCTGGTCGGGTGATTCTCAATCTGGCGGACTGTGTGGAGGGCGGTGAGTGAGCGGTGGTATGGGTGACTGCAGGGCGGGTACGAACCGATAGATTTGCCGCGGATGACTTCGCCGAAGACGACGTGCTTGTTGTCGAGGTGCGGCGTTGGCACGGTGGTGACGAAGAACTGAGACCCATTCGTGTTCGGCCCAGCGTTCGCCTAAACGACACGCAGTGAGCGCGCGGTGATCGAGACGACCGATGACCTGCCGATAAGGACGCACCATAGACAGGAGGAACGGCTTGGTGTGTTTCTCCGCGAAGCCCTCATCTTCGAATTTCTCGCCGTAGATCGACTCGCCGCCAGTTCCTGCAGATCCAAGCACGCGCAATTGAGCACCCCGCGTCAGTATTTCCAAAGAAGGAAATAGGCGCACCATTTCCGGCGGTGAAATCACCACCCTGGATCATGAAACTGAGTGACGCGCGTCAGTGGCCCACATCACAGCCGACGAAAAGATAGCGGTACTTCTTGATAACACGATGGAATCCGGAGCCCTTGTAATGTAATGGCTTGCCGGAGTTCCCGACGCCCTTCTCACCGGTACATAATGCACCTGCAAGGCCCCTTAGTCTCCGGCTCCAATCCCAGAAGAATGGAGTCAGAATCACGTACGGAAGTTCTCTGCAGTCTTTGGCACAAGGTCGCTGTAGAGCTGGAAGACGATACGCCCCACCGGCTTTTCGCCAATCGAGATGTCGAAGTAGGTGATCGGGCGGTCTGCGGGTGCTGCTTCGCTCGTGCTCATGTTTGTCGAAACGCGAAACAAACGTGAATCGATGGATTGGAAACCGCTCAGGGATTGGAGGATAGGATTCGGGGCGCAGGAGGGACTGTGAAGGCACTTGCTGCTGCTAGGTTTTCGAGAAACCTTTTGAGCGCGCTGAGGCTCATAACGCTGCCTTACGTAAGCTGCTCGAATACGCCTGGAAGGTGCTAGAAACTAAATTCCCTGATGCGGACGTGGACAGTTCTGCTGCGTCGAAGGCTTGGGCGCGGAATGTCGAGGAAAATCAACCATGAGGTGCGCTATGCTGATGACGACAGTAGTCGCTGCGCGTCGAAGTCGAAGGGTCAGAGGAAACACGCAGGCGATACACGCTCACTGAGATAAGTCAAAACAATCGAGTCCTCATCCAATCAGAGTCAGCCTCCAGAACGTGCAATAGCTATAGCGCCAATATCGCATCTGATACTTCTGTTGTCGCGATGCATACGATTGTCAATGTGAAGGTGGAGGGCGACGCGTTGCAACGACGAGGACGCGTCGACGCGTCGGAAGATTCTGGAATTAGATCTCGGCTAATTGCGCCATATGACGTCGTGGTTCCCACGTTTCCCCGCATCCCATGATCCTCTGTAAGCGCCTTCGACTTCTTAGTTCGCAGAAAACAAAACAAAAACACTTCCACCGCAGCGTTGACCGTACGATTGAAGGCCGAATGCCATGGGGAACAAACGTCCGATTGTGACCCATTCACTTCCTTTTGTCCAGCAAGGCGCCATCGTTATGCTGCGCCATCCGATAATAAGGGACCACGGGCCTGGCTTGAGCCTCGCCTGGTCGACGTAACGAGGCCCGCCGCAGCCTCGACGTCTCAAGCGAAAGGTCCAGGGAAACAAAAGAATAGCACGGGGGAAATCTTAGACACATTGGTTGCCATCCGGGCGGCGTAAGGTGCATTCGTCGCCCGGCGAACACCATCGAAGGTCGATCACGCGAGCGCAATTGAGAACCCGGCTGTGCCACAGCGGCTTGCGGACGTATATAAGGCTTCCCTCTTCCTGCCATCACACCCCGCTCTTCCACCGAGAGCAACCGTCCACTACCACACCCGCCTACTGCCCACTCACCACCTAGTACGCCCAATATGACTCGTACCAATCGTTCCACCTCCCCGCGTGCCATCATCAAGGACCGCTCCGAGGCTAGAAACGGCCACGACGCCTCCCTGCGCAAGGGCGGCGCGGGCGCGCACAACTGGGGCTCCATCGACGAGGAGCTGCGCTTCGAGCGCGAAGGCCTCCGCGACGAGTTCGAGGAGCTCGAGGAGGAGGAGAAGGCCGCCGGCACGTCCCGTAAGCACCCCTCTCGCCGACCTTCAGGCTGCGCAGTGGCTGACACGACATGTAGGGTCTCCCGCCGCCCGCGAGAAAGCGGAGAAGCCTGCGCTCGAGCGGTCCCCTAGCATCTCCGAGGAGGAGCGCGAGCAGGCTCTCAATGTCCGCAAGAACGCACTCAGGAGCGGGAAAGGTACGCCACCTTGATGCACCTGACGGTGACTGGCGTCTGACTGTCTCCCTGTGTCTTGTTCTAGATGTCGACCTCGCGACGATTGCGCGCACCTCCAGCGCCGTGTCTACGTCGCCCCCGAAGGGCGTCCCTATCCTCACGACCTCCACAAGCGTACGTACCTCTCCGTTCCGCTTCCTGCACTCGTGACTAACATGGAATGCAGACTGAGGCCCTTCCCGAGCGCGCCGTCTCCCCCTAACTTATTCGCATCACCATAATCAATCCATATCCAAGCAATCATTGTGTATATCAACGAAATCCGTAAATATTCAACTCACCAATAGTCTTGTCTGGAATTGCTCTTTGTACTGTGGGCGTGGACTCCGGTAGATGTGGACTGGGATCCTGTGGTTGGCGAGCTAGCTGTATTTGTATAGCCGTTAGTGGTGAATCGAGACTTCGTTTAGCTTGTTCTTGAGAAAATGCATTGGATCGGAAAGAAATTGAGACTCGTCGTCGAGGCTAGCACTCGGAGTCCTCTACGCAACATCGGCAGTTGCCGAAGCCGAGACTTTACGTAATTCGTTGAACTTGACGACCTGCTTGTTTTTCCTCGAACATGGCTGCTTTGACAGTCAGCATTTGCTGGAAGATACGAAGCTCTGAACACAAACCAAGTCCTAACACTCTGCATTATCTTAGGTCGTTGTACAAACTCAAGCTTTGCAAGCGCATGTCTGGTTGCCTGGGCTTCAGCACTCTGAACTTTCTCGTCTCCATGTTCGGTCGCATTGACGTACTGGGCGCTATCAACTCGACCGTCACTGCATCGAGAGACGGTGATCAGCTAAACTGGGTGCACTAACCACGCATGTGCATGATTGACGAATCTCGAAGCATGGAAGCACCATTCGATCCGAGAGCATTGCTACCGATGCGATCCTCGTCTGCTCTCCGCTGCAGCCTACTTGCGGCCCTCGCTTGTCTCTGACACCTCAATGGAAGAATCTGAGCTTCAAGTGTGCGCCCTTTTCTATCTGGTCGCTTTGAGGTCGCAGGACGTTGCAACCTCCAGTCTCGCACGTCCTTGGTCACCCCGTATTCTCGCTGGTCTGTGGTGAAATCTGTGGTAGAGCATGCGATGCAAGGTAAGAATGACTGTCTGAGCTCCTAGTGCTTTTCGCTCACGAGTGGCAACAGCGATAGGCCGGTTTCTGGCAGGGCTGCCCTCCAACCTGAGCCAGACGTCGCTGTCGACAGTAAGCATCACCTCCATCATGTCTCCCCAATACCGTCAGAATTACCGAACCTCTGTTAAACCCATAGAATCGTGAGCCGACAGTAACCGCTGACCAGTGCTCCGCCGCAGCGCGTCTGCCCCCCGAGATCCTCATAGACATCTTTACGTCCGTCCGCCTCATATATCTCCCATTATGGGGCTGGAGGTACCACCCCCGGCACGAAAACCTCGGCTGGATCGTCCTCAGCCATGTCTGCCGCCGCTGGCGCGCGGTCGTCCTCGACATGCCCGCGCTCTGGGGCGACCTCCGCGACGTACCGCTCCCCTGGGCACACGAGATGCTCCGCCGCTCGCGCGACGCGGATCTGCACATATCGTTCCGCCCGCGGGGCGGCCAGTTCAACCCCGTCGGCGGCTGGCGCCAGCGCCGGCTCCTCGCGCAGGTGGCGGCGAATGCGCACCGGCTGCAAACCGTCGCTATCGTCGGGTCCGCGGTGTATGCGTTTCTGCAGGGCGCGGTTGCACCTGCGCCGCGCCTCGTGTCTTTGGATATCGATGGGAGAGACTCGGCGGCGCTGTTCGCGCCGGGCGGGTTTACGAGCGCGGCTTCTCTGCCTCAGAACTTCTTTGCCGGGAAAGTTCCCAGCCTGGTCCATCTTTCCCTGTCGGATGTCCCCATCCGCGCCGAGTCGCCCATCTTGACGGTGAACTTGACGCACCTGTTGTTGACCCGGTCGCACGGGAGCAAGTGCCCGCGGAGTCTCGCGCTGCTCGACTTTATCCATATCATTCGCCGGATGCCGATGCTGGAGATGTTGGTCGCGGGAGATATCCTGACGGAGCCCGCGTCCGAGGCGGTCGAGGATTCGTTGAGCCAGTGCCCGGCCGTCCACTTGCCCCATCTCACAGGGCTGGAGATACGCTCGCCGTGGGTCCTGAACTACCGTAGCCTCATGCAGCGCCTGGAACTAGACTACTCCGCCCTGCAGCTCAGTGCGAGCACCAAAATCCGGATAAACGACGGCCATCAAGACCCGCTTCTGCCCCTCTCACTCGTGTCACAAGTCTATGCGATCCAGCTCTCCAGCGACTCACCCGAGCGATTCTCAATATCCGGTTATCGCGACATGGGCGACTCCATGCCCCCCGAAGTGGCCTTCTGGGCCTCCATCGACGTCGCCGACGCACCGGCCCTCGACGGCGTGTGCTTCCTCGCCGAGGAGACACCCCTGCACACAATCCAGAGCCTCTCGCTCTCCTGGGAATCCGCGCGCAGCGCCGCCCCGGACTGGGCGCCCGTCCTGTGGCACCTCCCCGCGCTCGTGCGCCTCGACGTCTCCACGGACGGCGCGCAGATGCTCGACGTGCTCCGCGCGCTCGCGGAGCCCGTGCCCGACCAGGCGGGCGGGACGCAGGTGGTGTGCCCGTGGCTCGCGCGGCTGCGCTTTCCGTGCGGGGTGTACGGCCCGCGGGAGAAGGCCATGGTGTTTTGGTGCGCGCTGGCGGACGCGCTGGAGGCGCGGCTGGCGCACGGTGCGCAGCTTGTGGAGCTGAGCGTGGGCTATGGGAGCGTGATTCCGTGTGCGGATGCGGACGATATAAAGGCGCTCAGGGTGCGCAGGTTCGAGGGGTTTGCTGGCGAGCCTGGAGACTTTCGCAGCGCATACCGGGGGCCATAGCATTTTCTGCTTTCAACCTGCTGTCGTATTTATGTGCTAATCAATGCTTGTCATTGACTCTATACTATCAAGCAGTAGGCGGTGCTTTCCATCTCGGCGTCAGTTCTGATGGCATGTGGCGTCAGTACTGATCCTTTTGCAGTTGGATGTTGTGCGCATATAGCTACATGCCGTATCAGGTCGTCGCAATAGCTGTGGATAGTCGCATGGCCCAAGAAGTCGCCTGGTTTGGGCAATTCCACTCCGCCCGGACCGTTTGGTCGAAGCGTGGTTCAACTGTGGAATTGTGCGTACCGGGAAGCACAGCTATGTAGCGGCGTCATATATGACGCCGCTACCACGGTGGTGACCCATATACACGGTAGATCATGGTCTGATGTAGTTACACTGAGTCCGACGCTGATTCTGAACCTTCCTCGCGGCTTCGAGTGGCATTCATCGCCTGTGTCTCCCTACCCCCACACCTACAAGGTTAATACATCTCACTGTCAGCGTCCATGCAGGGTAGGCATCTCCAGCGGTCCTCGAGATAGAAGAGCAACTTACCCATACATACGGTTGTCCAGTCCTCCGCAAAGTATCCATTCGATCTTCGGCATCGCGGATTGCCTGGAAATTTCTGAGGAAGGTACGAGCTACTGCGCGATCTGAAATCTTACTGGCATTCACGCTCCATGTCGTTATTCAAAGAAACGCGCCGAGCAACACTGCGTGGCAGCGCAGCTGCCCACAGAAATCATTCTCGCAATCGTTGAACTCGTTCGCGATATCTGGCGCGCGCATAATGCTACGAACAGCCGCGATAAGCTCGGGTGGATTGTAACCAGCCACGTCTGCTGGCGCTGGCGAGACGTCATTCTAGGCAAGGCATCGTTCTGGACGGAACTAGTTGATGTGCCATCAAGTTGGGCGCCAGAACTCTCAACACGCCGACCTTTCTGTACGGATTTTTGAGCCCAGAGCAGATGGAGGATTCCCTCGACGACTCCGACAAATCCTCGATAACATCCATCGCGTCGAGAGCCTTACCTATCCTCGAGGAGTTCCCATCTCCCCGCACCACAGCTGTCGTCACTCATGCTTGACGGGTATGTAAGGCGCCCAAGGGGCATACTTTCACCCAATATATTCGCAGGGCAGGTTCCTCGTCTCCAACACCTTGCCTTGTCAGACGTTGCCGTCGACCTGAACAGCCCCTTGTTGTCGACCACCTTGACCACTCTGATATTAAACAGATGCCATTTTCCGCAGCCATTGTTATTGGCCGACTTTTTCGATATCTTGCGTCCTCTCCGCAAGCTCAAGACGTTAGCTGTATGCCACACTCTAGCCGCACCCCCCGACCCAGAATCATTCGCCGCATCCCTTCATCGTGTACCTGTGGTCCCTTTGCTTCAGTTGGAGAGCCTCCAGATACACACCATATTCTTTTTGAATTACCATGAACTCGTAAAAAAGGTTCAACTCAACTGGCAATCAATTTGTATCGACCTTGTGATCTTCGCATCGCTGCAAGAAATTAGAGATCAGGTTCTCCTTCCTGGGTACGTCACCTCTCTGGACGGGCAGTCACCACCCCTTCGCGCAATTGAGCTCAAAGATACCACCTCGAACCAATTCCTGCTTTCTGGATGGCGTACGGCAGATGGAAAACTCGATTCATCCAATGTTGCATTTCGGGCAGATGTCTCCCTCAAAGATGCCGAAGTGATACATGGCATGACACATTTTTCTATGCAACTGCCATTGCACTTGGTCCAAAAACTGACAATCGCGCTTATGGAAGCTGGAGACCACAAAGTGCCCTTCTGGTGCAGTTTGATGCAACATATGGTCAGCGTTCAGTGGATTGTTGTTTATCAGAATCGCGGTTATGTCAGCATACTCAGCCCCCTCGAGGCTCTCGCAATTACCGGTGCCGATCTAGGATCTGACAACGCTCATGTCCCACCTTGCCCTAGCCTGTCCCGGCTGCATTTCCCATCCCAACCATACGATCCTTCCGGAGCTTCTGCGCTATTTTTCGTGACGTTGGCACATACTTTGCGAAGTCGGGATGAGTACTCCCTGCCACCAGTGGAGCTTATGGTCGGCAACGAGGTAATACCTTACTGAGATCTGGATGATCTGGAGGCAGCACTTCAGGAGCGCGCCAGTCGTGCGCCCGAGGTAAGCCGAGTCTACAAGGCACTTGCCATCTCCACGAACCATTCTAAAATTCGTCGAAGGGCCGGGAATGCCCATACCATCCCTTCTGGACGTCCTTTAGACGAAGCGGCGAACCGGTACTAAACGTTCGAAGTGTACCGTGATTTTGTCGAGATAAGAATTTCTGGTTTCGGCGGTTGCTTTTCTTTTATCCTATTCCGAGCTTGCGCATTCGGATCTGCTATGGTGAAAGGCATACATACAAGATACGAGAAGTAGTATTGCTCAAGCCCTACGGTGCCTTTCGATGCTTGTGTATGATACGAATATTCTTGGCTAAACCTCGCCTGCCAGATAGATTCAAGACAGACACACTCTAGATTCATTCTGATCATTCTATGCACATTACTGAATAAAGTATTGCAGAAATCTCCGCTTGCCAAATGGTGAGACTGGCGTAGCCAGGTCGAAGTTGTCACGTAGAAGTATCGGTGCGAAGATAGCAGCTGCTGAATATCAACAAGACCATCCATCCGACAGACAGGAATGACTGACCGTAACGCTCAGGCAGAGTACTACCTGGCTGAGATGACGGTCGGTCGGTCGACTCGTCCTTTGACTGGCGCTCCGCTGTCTGCATGACGAGATAGTGGATAAAAGCCGTGACGGATATCCAGACCTATGGCAATCGATTACATTTAGATAAATTCGTAGACGGTTCTAGGCTGTAGGTACGCACATTCACTGAAACGCCCGAGAAGCTGTCAAGCATCTACGGGGAAGAATCCTCAGATTTGCCTCAGGATCTCTGAAGGTGGCAGAAGCGTACTTCGTATGCAACGTCTCTGCTTGCTACTTCTGCACAACGGGCATGGAGCTCCAAAGGAACGATGGGGTCTGTAAGGGAATCTAATAGAGATAACAGGGTCGTTGCGATGGACCGATGGAAACTAGGCGTCCTCGACAGTGAGTCGGGGAAGGGTGCATTCGTATCCAGAAGCTTCAATCGATAATTAGTTTATAGAGCAGTACACGAAGAATGAAAGACCGCGCTCACCTCCCGGATCTGGTCTATTTCGGTATCATCCCCGGGAACGAAGAAGAGATCGCCCTAGAAACGGCGTTAATTTTGCGTAGGCCTGATGCTCCAGAGTTGATCGATACGCACGGCATTGTCACTCGCTTCGCTCATCAGCCAATTTACGAGTCTCATGATCTCCCTCGGAGCATTGCTAGCTTGTGTCTCTGGGAGAAGCTCTTTCGGATGTCTTAACTCTCTAATCGCCCCAGGAAGACGCGTAAGAACGGACAAGTCGTTTGCGAAACAGGTCGGCTCTGCAAATGAGATAAGCTTTGATTATAAGTGAAAGGGTATAAGAATATCAGATCGACACACCATATGCGCCGGAAAGGGATATGAAATGGTCCTTTCCTAGGACTGTATGTAGGATGGCCATAGTCTCTATGGTTTGGGCACGGATATTGAGCTGCGGTGTTGACGACGATGAACGCGACACGAAGACGGTAAATCTAATGCTCATCTCCTCAGACGGAAGAAGGAAGCCCTTTCAACGGCGAAATCAAACGGTGCCCCTATGTCTGAACAACGGCTGCTTACCGACATAGGCTCGATACGTAGCCATTCAGGATCTGAGAGATGTTGGTGATCATCACAAACTGGAAGTTTGTATGGACGTACGGATTGATCTCGTCAAGTCGCGGGATTGGAATCGGAAGGCACTTGGCACCTTGCGTCGACGTTTCAGCTTGATGAAGAACGACAACCGTACATATGCCCTCGCACCTTGCCAACATTCACCACGTGCAATTCCCGAACAACTGGCTTCTCGTATCTGAAGCTTCGGTTGGAAGGGGTGAAACCGATTGAACGACGGTACGCACGATATGGTGCCGAACTTTATGGCCGTATTCTCGAGCTTCAGAACTGGAACATCGTCGAAATCTTCCGGGTCAAAGTCCTTGACCAACTTCCAGAGGTCGTTGGCGCGGGTGTCCAGATTCAAGCTGTCTAACCGTGTCAGCTAATCAGCAAGAAGTGAAACGACGCAGTGTTAAATTAGAGGTTGAAGAACAATGACAAAAGATACGCACTGTCAAATCGAAGTCTGCCGATACGGGCCTGTGATCGCTCATGGTAATGGATGGATGGCTAGCATACGAAGACTGCTGCAGCGAAGTAAATGGTGACTTCATATGAAGAATACGGTCCGTCCAAGCTGGTTTGCGCCTATCATGCATATCAGTCCATTTGACCGCCGCCTGGTATCAGGATACTGCAGTATTCTCACTTCATGTCATATCCAAGGGAATCCACCATTAGACCAGAGTTGAAGCGATAGGTGCTAGACGAATAGTCAACAAACATAATGCCGCATGATAAAGTGACACCTACGGAAGGAAGGATATCGGATGTTCGCTGAAGTTCACGAAAGCATGCTTGTGCCTGATCGAGCTCTTCAGCTGCCGCACAACTTCAGCGCGAGGATAAGTGTCAACAGAGGTCTCGAGTAGATACCTGATCGAACTTAATCAAAGTCGCCATAGACTCAGTCTGGGATTCCGAAGATAGGAACTCGCGGACATCGCTATCCGGTAGGTTGATACGGTAGTTTAGGTCTACGGACTTCAGCATTAGGTGAATCGACTTGTCGTAACACCAGATGTTACTTACCGCCCTGCTCAGTGAGACACGCCACAATGAGAAAACCAAATGCCAGGTCACCAAGAATATCACCGTACGTACCATCCAAATCAAAGCGTCGGACTCATATATATTGGTTGAAGAACACTCAGTCCCATCCGACATAAGTGGCGTCGCATACTCGACGCTTGGTAGGAAGCCAAGACGCCGCGAGATATCATGAAAGTCTGCGTTGCGTCGGTCCTTCATTTCCTCGAATGCCGCAAGATGTGCGTTCACAAACGTCAGGGTGGTTGGACAGGGTGACGGAATCTCAAAACTTGGGGGCGGTCGATAGACTAGGCGTATCCCGGTCGCGCCTTTGTTACCCTTTGGTGAAATGTGTGAATGTTCCGACGAGCATATAGGATTCGAAGAGCAAGGTGGAATGAACATTACCATGATGCCCATGATGCCTGCGCCCATCGCGCCAGTTTCGGCCTCAATGAAACATTGCTTAACATCGCTTCGGACAAAGATCAAGATCAGCATCCCAACCAATTGCTTTGCCACAAGCTACCGCAAGGATTGTCAAAAGCAGACTCGAATGAAAGGTAGCTGCTCCTACTTTCTCGTAGAGATCTCGTTTCTCGCCTAGTCCGGCCATGATGGCACCTGTCCATGCTTCTTCTCGTGTTGTCTTCGTTGAGTACAGCAAAGCTTCGGTGGAAAGATCTAACTCCTGGAATGCGAACACGAGTAGATCAGGATCGGCTGGCTTCTGGACGTGGTTGTCGCGGGCTCCTTGAGAAGCTTCGGCCTTCTTGAAATTGTCTTCAAGCGAGAACAGGGCGAAATCGGTAAATGACATGCTGCAAGATACCAGAAAATGTCGTTACCTGAGTGAGGGAATCCGTTCTTCCCGACTTCTCCCATTGACAGTGGAGAGATCTCCTTCAAAGATGGAATAAGGTCGACCTTTCTCTTGCTGGCATCTTCGTCTCCGACCACGGCTTCGGCCCCTCCAACCCAAGCTGAGAGATCCTGAGAAGGAAGTTTTCCGTTGACGTTGAACGTGCCAACTCGTATCCTGATGCTCTAGTCTGTCACCGTCGGTCGAGGAGTGTCGCGCGAAACGACCCTAGTTACCTGAGCATTTGAGTGTCTGCATCCCTTTTGGGAGCGGCTCGCACTTGCACACGAAGCCAATTATCTCGTAGGGCGGAGTAATCAGCTGCATCATCGCCCGGCATACCAGCGCATCCACGAGAAAGTCTTGTGTGAAGAGGTTGGTTCATCTCGCGAAGATCCTGGGGAGGAAGAGCTGACGCAGTATCACAGACGAAAGTTAATTATCATCCGCTGCCTTCATGTGATGTGAGCTTACCTGAGATCCAAGTTGTGCGAGGAAAGGCATAGGGCGCAAGCCATGGCCTTGCAGATAAAGCTGTCGATTCCTTAGACTCTGCGAAACCAGTTGGTCAAGTCAACAGGAATTCGATGGGATTTGATCGCATACCGGACAGCTCCCGATACTCTGACATCAATTGAGACAATGCATCTCTGTCGGACGAGAGGAAGTTGAACTCCTTCTTGTCCCCGCTGGACACCTCCACACAAAGCACTTGGATTGGATCTGCTCATGTCGTGAGCCGTGCGTACTGTCGGTTCACTAAGTGCTGAACGCACCGATCGTATCCGAAATTTGCACAATCTTGAGATTCAGTGTCTGCGTAACGGCGAGCGTGCGCTCCAGCACAAGCTTCGAGAAACCGTTCGACCCAGGCGGTCCATATGATCTGAAAAGAAATACACTGGGAGCATGTAGAGTCATTTTCTCTCTGAAAACCCAGATAACACGCATGCTCACCCTCCTGATTCTCCCGCTGTTCCCTCCCCATGTCTGACGACCGCAAGCACCGCGTCGTAGTCGTCGGGTGATGTTACATCCTGCAGTGTAGCCTGCTCTTCCCCTCCGCCCTTCGAGAGGTCATCGGAGTGCTTGTCTTGAGATGTTTTTACCAAACCTTCAATAGCAATCTTGACTCTGTCCGAAGGCCGTAGCAACGCTTGTACGCGTCCCATGTTGTTCGATAGGGTAGTAATTCAGTGGCTAGGGTTGCCGATTCCGTAAAATGACATCCTAAGGCCCCGTTCAGCGAAGCAAGTGGTTAAAACAAAAAGGTGTGACTGGTATTGTGGTTGGAAGGAAAGGTGATGCACCTGCAGTCTGCAGCGCCCTTGACGCGACGCGCGCCAAAGCACTTGTCCACAACCATCTCCATCGACCGGCAAAGGTCTGCAAGACAAGTTGCGACCATGCCTCCACCGTCAGTGTCGCCTATGGGTGCTACTCCTCTGCGTCGCCTAGCGCTCCATTCGACATCAACGTGCGCAGAGCAAGCAACGAACTACGGGAAATGCATCCTTGCGACGTACACCGACGTCCACAAGGACGGCTGCAAAGCCGAGTTCGACAGATTCGCGTCCTGTGTGAAAGTTGCGGTATGTCTCGTTGTTCCCTTGTTCTCCACTTCTGGACTAATGCGCTCTTCTAACAGATGAAACGCAAGTAGTAGGATCTGACTTCGTGCGCATACCCCGTCGCCGACGCGTATACCGTTCTGATCATACAACTCAATAGTCCACGCGATTCATTTTCCATGCATGTCGCCGACGGTACAAAATGAAACCCTCCAACGCATAAGCTTAGACGAGGTAGCTTTTGCGCAAGGTCATTTCTGAGACGTTGCTCTGCGAGCTGCGGCAATGGACGGGTATTGCGTTCATTAAATTAGCATGCGGCGGTGAACGACGAGACTAGAGATCAATATGAAAACAAGTGTGGCTATGGCTACATCGGTAGAAATGTTCGAGGGACGGCATATAGAAGCTAGGGGCATGTAGAGGCGGTGATCAGGTCCTCCGTGGGGTATCTGGGTATAAAGAGGAACTTCTAGGTAGTGTGGACGATTCCGACTTTCGTTTGTCGTGCGATATACAATATCTGTAGCAAGGCGTTAGCAAGGAGCCTCAGAATCGGAGGCGGCGTCGCAATGGCTGACCTACAGAATCAGGAATTACTCCCATGAACTTCAAACCCGCACAGGGCGGTCGACGGTCCGCCCCAATTCATGCCAATGCTAACGATGATCGTTCGAAAATCAACGTTCCATTCCAAGATCTCCGGAAAGACGGTGAACGACTGTCTGAGAGGTCCTTCCAGGTCGTACTCAAACATGGCCACGGGCACATAAATCCCAGGCCGCGCATGCGCTAGTCCGGGAGGAAACGGCGGGACACGCGCGAGCAGAGCCATCAGCTTCTCCTCCTTCAACTTGAACATGTTGTGCACGTCGTCCAGGAGGCCATATACCGTCACGGTGCGGGGGCTCCAGTGTATCTGGCCGCTATGATGGCCTTCGCTGCCCGTGAGGAAGTCAGACTGCTCGACGGCCACAGTGGTCGGTACGGTGCGGACGGCTAGCGAGACTCCTAGACTGCCCTTATGTCCGGAGAACAACCAACACTTGTCTCGACCCGCGTCCCTGCTCAAAGCTGTGGAGGCTGTGTGGCTGAAGTTGCCTTGGGCGACCGACCAGTACTCTCTCCAGAGGAAGGAAGGAATCTCAGCCCCTGTGAGCGCTGGTACAATGTTAGCACCGATATCCTTGGATGCGGCGTTGTTGTGTAGTCGAAAGCCACTGCGGGCGGGGGCAGAACGTGTCGTATTAGAAAAAATGAAGGGTGGGAGTGCCCGAGGGATAGCCTTCGGGCTGCGGGAGGTCCTGGCTAATGGCGGAATCGAGTGGCGGATATCGAGAATGTAGTATATTCCAAGGAGCTGGAGGGTGCTCAGGACGATCAGAAGTAAAATAGCCGGCCTCCATGCTTAGTGGTTGTGCAACTATGAGCTACAAAACTGGAAGTACTTGGGGATATAAAGAGACGTACCTCCACGTAGGGAAGAATTACCCCGGTTAGCCGTATATGACATTGAAAGTCGCCAGTAGGGTGCGAGAGGCTCAGGTTCTGTGATCTGAACAGACGACTAACCTGAATGACGGTGGTGCTCGCCGACAGGCCTATAGTGCAGCATCGCGTAGCTCAATGGCCCCGATTTATAGGCATGACAAGGCCTAGACTTATACCATCGATACTAAACCTGCCTTTGACTCTGAAAGAGGCTGTAAAGACCAAAGAACCCGATCATGAGGTGAAAGGACAAGGTCGTGTGCATCATACAATCGGTGTTGATAATGGCGTTCCGGATTTCGACAAATGTTTCGCAGAAAAGCGAACTTTTGGGTTACGTTGTGCACGAAATCAAGAAACATCCTACTAATTTAGTCCTAAAGCAGAAACGTCGCAGACGCCGGTAAAGGCAGCGGCCAATGAAAGGGTGTAAAACAAGGATCTGATTTGTTCTTCCATAAAAGCTATCGTACATCCTACAGAAAGATACATGAGTAGTATACAAGAGCAAAAGTGGTATGCGAGAAGTCCATGGTGGGACTAGTAATACAGCATGGTCATAAATATCGGGAGCAATATGCGTTAGAAGTGATGGCGAAGAAAAGATAAATGATGAATACGCATGTGTGCGTCACTTCTCGGCAAAAGCATAGGCGACAGCAGCTGCTGCAATGCGTCTGAGCTGGTCGGGTGCGAGGATCTGCTTTGGATACCTCGCACTCCGGTCCGACGCACTAGGACCATCCGCGCGAAGAGCTGCAAACAGGAAGTCCTCCCGAGCCTTTGCGATCCTCGCGACGGTGTAACTCGAGAGCCTGTCGATTTCCGTCGCTCTCAAGGGTTTCGAGCGCGCAACCACCTCCATAGCGGCGGGGAAAAGATATTTCTCGCGAGGCAGCTGGAGCCGCTCTGCAATGGTGATCCGCTCGATCGGGTCCAGACGAGGTCGCATGGTGAAGATGTGGTCGACGGCGCGCTTTCGTACGTCGTCGAAAGCGAACCGTTCAGAAATGGCAAGCAAAGCTAGCCACTGCTCCGGTGTCATCGAAAAATCGGCGTGCATACTGAATGAAAGGGACGGGCCGGTGACTGCCAGTTAGATATACGGGGAGAATATAGAGCGTATACATACCTCTCATAGAAGAACAGCAAGAGGCTCTCGAACTCGAGACGAGTGGTGCCGTCAAGGATGATAGGCTTCGAATCCGACGAGCCCTCGGCAGTGCCCTCTCCAGAGGATTGTCGATACGAAAACATGACTTGAAACATGGCAGAATTCTTCTGGAGGAAATAACGGTGTACTCTGTACAACTGGTCTTCAACCTATAGCAAGGTTTTGAGTCCGTTTTTTTGAGACAGATACGGCCCTGACGCACCTGAAACACCGACAGTTCGTCCTGAAAGTAGAAAGTGCTATGTCGAGTAGCTCCTGCCGCTAAAGCAGGTCTGGGTCCCCTTGGTTTCGGTACAAAATATCGAGGTATAGAGGATGAGAGAGACTCGGAGTGGAAAATTGCGGGCGAAACCAAAGCCTCCATTAAAACAGGAACGAGTCTTAAGGACCCTTACCCTACCGCAAAGCAATAGGTGAAACCTGGTTGTAGGAGGCTAGGGCCACCTAATCGCGAAACTGCTCTGATAAACAAGTGACAGAACGATACTAGGAGCCCAGCTGGGAGGTTTTGTGGCGGCGCGGGTGAGTTGCGGAGTCTTGGTTGGGTGTCTCAGCCCTTCTTGAAGTACCAGAAGGCCGCACAACTATCTCAATCATCAGTAACTGACAGAACTGCGGTGAGCCTTAACCTATGCAGAGTAGTGCGCTGATGTATCTCGCAAACGCAGTTGATGGGCGTGCGGCCTGTTGAAGGGGTGGGCAGACCAAAGCCGCGGCCCCCAAGCCGGTCGGAGGAGGCGTGTGAATCGGCCGTTTCATATATCTGCTGTGCTGGCCCTCCATCATTCATAGCCGCAAGGTCATGTCGGTCGCCACTGTCTACTCGCTCATGGTCATGTAACGTGCAAGGTTTGTGCATTGTAGATTGAATTGGACACTTGCGGAAGACGGACTGACGGTCGATGACAGGCTATCAGGTACGAGGGAATCCGGGGGCGGGCAGAAGCGTCAAGACATGATAACGAGGGAACTTTCGCGGACAGGTGATCATCAGGCGTCTCAATTTTGCTAAGGATAGCCTGAGCTGCGCATCTATGGTTCTGGTCTATGCGTGCAATAACCGTTCAGGTTCGTCCTTTTGAGCATGCTGATCCCTATAAGAATATTTTGCTTTTCCGAGCCAGTGTCCCATGGCATACAGCACCCGTAACACAGACCGTATACGTAACCGAATGTTGAGCATGCAGTGCTGGATTATGGATTTGGAATAGCCCCCAAGAAGCGCGAACAGGTGGGAGAATATCTTTCAGGATCTTTTCGCTGCATGACCATCCCGCTTTACGATATCTCTTCCCCGTGCGTATATAGGATTCCCTCGGACATGCGCGTCGTCTCAAAACCTGGTCTCTTCCCCTCAAACCTGTTCGGATTGAGTTCACCTCGAAGATGCGGGGAACCCGTCTCCCGCTCCTGGTTGGCTTCTTTCTGTTGACATGTCTCTTTCTGCCGGGCACAGCTTGTAGCAATCTCGACGGAGATATCATATTTACTCGGGCAGCCCTTCCCGATCTATACGAGGCTTCCATCGCTGAGTTACAAGACGGATTGGAGAAGGGCCTTTTTTCGAGCGTTGATCTCGTCACGGTAGCTCCGATGTTTCTCTGATATCCATTTTGGGTCGATTTGAACAGGATGACATCGTCTCCAGGCGTATTTCGCCCGAATCGAGGAGGTCAATATCCAAGCACCGACACTGCGCGCAGTGATCGAAACGAACCCTAGTGCACTCTCCCAAGCCGCCGCGCTAGACGCGGAACGCAAGGCCAAAGGTCCACGCAGCGCCTTGCACGGTATTCCCATACTCCTCAAGGACAACATAGCTACGCGTGCCAGCGATGGTAATCCCTCATTGTCCGTTCCGAAATGAATGTCGTATTGACTCCGGCCGCTCGTAAGGCATGAACACCACCGCAGGCGCGTGCGCTCGTTACAACACGCTGCTTCACCGTGCTTACCAGCTTGCGTGCTTCAGGCTCCTTTGCCCTCCTGGGCTCCATACCTCCTCGGGACGCGACAGTTGCGGCCAAACTGCGTGCCGCCGGTGCGATTCTCCTGGGCAAAGCCAATCTTTCCGAGTGGGCACACTTCCGTGGAAACCTTGCGTCAGGATTCTCAGGGCGCGGCGGACAGGCGACAAGTCCATACTTTCCCCTCGCAGACCCGTCTGGATCAAGTTCCGGGAGCGGAATTGGCTCGGCCATCGGGCTCACAGCCGCAGCACTTGGCAGCGAGACTGACGGTTCCATCGTGTCTCCGAGCAGTCGAAACAACCTCGTGGGGATTAAACCCACAGTGGGGTTGACTTCCAGAGCGGGCGGTGAGTTTTTAATCACCGGTGCGGGCATGTGCGGTCCATACTCACCTCCGCAGTTATCCCCATTTCCGTTCATCAGGACACGGTCGGGCCTATAGCTCGTTCCGTTGCAGATGCAGCGTCCATTCTGACTGTCATTGCCGGGCGTGATCCGCTGGACAACTTTACGTTGGCGCAGCCTCCACGGGTTCCCAACTTTCTGGATGCGTTGAAGCCAAATGGGCTTGAAGGTGTGCGATTGGGTGTGCCCCGGTTATTCCAAGGAAATGATCAGAATATCATCGCCGCATTCAACTCTTCCGTCGCATTGATCAAGAGCTTGGGCGCCACCGTGATCGACCCGGCTGAGTTCCCCGATGCAGAGGAGATGCTCGCATCAAATAACGAGACTGTTGTCCTCGACACAGACTTCAAGGTAAATAGGTTTGTATTAGATCAGTCGAGCCCTCAGATACTCACGTATGCATCAGGTCGACGTCCAGAATTATATCTCTGGACTGCTCGAGGTGCCAACAAATGTCACTGATCTCGCTGACCTCATCGCCTTCAACATCGCTCACGCTGACGAAGAGCTCATCCCTCCATTCTACACAGACCAATCCGAGTACGTGATTGCGAGATTAGCCTCTGTTGCCGATCTCATCAGAATTCTGTTCAAGGTTCATCGCGTCAGAGAACACATCCGTGGATGCTGCGTACTTCGCCGCCCTGGCGGCAGACAAGGATCTGGGTCAGACCCGCGGCATTGACGCCACTCTGAAGAAGTTTAATCTCGACGCCATCCTACTGCCTACTGATGGTCAGTGCTGCCATACTGAGCACATCTATCTTTGGAGCACGACTGACATACCTGCGCGCTTGATAGGGTTCACTTCGGGACCCGCCGCTATCGCTGGATATCCCATCGTCACCGGTAACTTCCATTCAATAGATCTACTGGACGCCACTGACGCTTTCCCCTTTCAGTTCCTCTAGGATTCCAGCCTGACAATGTGACGGCAACTCCAGCCAACCCCGTGGTCGAAAGAGCGCCGGGCCTGCCCTTCGGTATCTCTTTCATGGGTACGGCGTTCAGCGAGTTCGACCTCATCACATACGCGTTTGCCTACGAACAAGCGACACATACACGCTTGAAGAGACTAGCGTTCCCGGCTGCTATTCCGAAGACTCAGCTTGCGGATGTCATTGGGAAATGAGCTGACAATTGATTTACTGCCCTTCCTTGCGCATCGCAGTTCGTATCGCATTGAGCGTCTCGAGATCTTGCAAGAATCCCGTGACACTGTCGGCATCCTACCCTTTCTCAGTTCCGAGACCCACTGCAAGAGCACAGGAAGAAACTTGATAGCGCGACAACGGCAGCAAGGTAAAGGGTAAGGATGAGGAGAGCAAGCCGTGCTGCGGGGGTGCCAGGGCAGGGCGAAGTACCTTCTCCAGGCGCAAACCAGGTGTGAGGACCACCCCTATATCCACACAGCCACTCACGAACACGTTAATACACGACTGTGAGCGGTATCAACCCGCACTCATCAGATCGCCACGGGGTATAGCCAACCTTGAGTTTCAACGATCCCAAAACGTCGCGGAATAAATGGACGCGATGGCGACGCCGGACTGAGATACCACGGCACGCGCTTCGCAATGACATGGACCAACCGGACCAACTAGATCAGATGGCGGAAGCCGAATCCGAATCGGATCTGTCAAACGGTGAACACACCTACACCGACCCTCGAGTGCATGGTCGTTGTAGGGTCGTCCATTGATCAGAGATCGACCATCACCTCTCCAGTTCCCTAGTTCTTCAGTTCTCAAGGTTTTGTGCCTGTGGGGATAAGAAAGTGCCATTTCAATATCGTTTTGTCTATTTTGGCGCAATATAGACTGACAGCGATCGAATTGCATTCTGGTATGTGCAGGATTTGCTTGATTTTGTTCCCTCCTTGCACATTGACTCTATGTGCAAAGCGTGTCGCTTTTGCAGAAGTGCATCATCCTCAGGGCAAACAGCAAACGTCAAGTACTGAATGATGAGTTTGTGCTTCTTCAATATATATTTTGATGCTATGGCAAGGACCCACGCTCAGGTGGGAAGAAATTCTTCGTACGCTCCGTTTTGCAAGGTATGGCGCCTAGTGAAGCTTCTTCTAGCGTATTATAAGGTCTCTTGCGCCATGCATTTCATCTTCAAGCCGTTTTTGTTGCTGATTGACCCCGGACATGTGGGGAATCCGCCTTCCTTTTCTCGCTGGCTTCTTCCTGTTTACCCATATCTTCCTGGCGAGTACAGCCTCGAAGGTTCTCAACGGAGATGGAATCTCCGCTCGGGCAGCCCTTCCGGACCTATACGAGGCTTCCATTGCCGAGCTCCAACATGGACTCGAGGAGGGCCTCTTTACAAGTGTCGACCTCGTGAAGGTAGCTGTCGTCTCTCGGATGTCTTTCCGACTCGATCTGAACAGTATGACCCGTCTCCCCAGGCGTACATCGCCCGGATCAAGGAAATCAACCTTCAGGGCCCAGCCCTGCGCGCAGTACTGGAAATGAACGCCGAAGCACTCTCCCAAGCAGCCGCACTAGATGCTGAACGCAAGGCGATGGGCCCACGCGGACCCCTGCACGGGATCCCCATACTCCTGAAGGACAACATAGGCACGAACGACGGTAATCATCCATGTCCCGCTCCATGTAATGAATGACATACTGACTCTGGCCGTTACCAAGGCATGAACACTACTGCAGGTGCGTGTATCGTGTACGACGCGCCGATCAAGCGTGTCAACCACCATGCTCCTGCGTTTCAGGATCCTTTGCCCTCCTAGGTTCCGTACCCCCTCGAGATGCTTCAGTCACTGCTAAGCTCCGCGCGGCAGGCGCGATCATCCTGGGCAAAGCCAACATGTCCGAATGGGCACACTTCCGGGGCCCCGGTGTCGCTGAAGGCTTCTCTGGGCGAGGTGGCCAGGCGACGAGTCCGTACTTTCCCCTCGCAGACCCCTCCGGATCAAGCTCTGGGAGTAGCATTGGAACGGCCATTGGGCTCGCGGCCGCGGCGCTTGGAACCGAAACAGATGGCTCCATCGTGCTCCCTAGTAGCAGGAATAATCTAGTGGGGATCAAGCCAACAGTGGGCTTGACTTCGAGAGCTGGAGGTGTGTTTGTCAATTGAACCCGTACAGCTCTTTCTGACGTTTCCAGCCATCCCTGTTTCCGTTCATCAGGACACCATAGGACCTCTTACTCGATCTGTTGCAGATGGGGCGGCCATCCTGACCGTCATTGCTGGACAGGACCCGCTGGACAACTACACCTGGGCCCAGCCTCCGCAGGTCCCCAATTTCTTGGACGCGCTTAAGCCAAATGGGCTAAAGGGTGTGCGGCTGGGCGTGCCCCGCTTATTCCAGGGGAATGATATGAATATCATTGCGGCGTTCAACGCTTCAATTGACCTCATCAGAAGCCTAGGCGCCACGGTAGTTGACCCGGCTGAGTTCCCCAATGCAGAGGAAATGCTTGCCTCTCTAGAAAACGAGCTCATTGTCCTCGAGACGAACTTCAAGGCAGGTTACCTCACGTCAGAGGAGTCTGACCTTCACTTACTCAGGTATGAACCAGACCGAGATCCAGAGCTACATCTCTGGACTCCTCGAAGTACCAACTGGCATTAAGAACCTTGCCGACATCATTGCCTTCAACACCGCCCACTCTGACGAAGAGCTGATCCCGCCATACTACACAGACCAATCCTAGTACGTGCGTCTAAACCCTACCCCCACCACCGATCACCAGAATTCTGTTCCAGTCTCATCGCCTCGGAAAGCACGACCGTTAATGCTGCGTATTATGCCGCCCTAAATGCAGACACCGCTGCAGGCCGGAGCCTCGGCATCGATGCAACCCTGGAGAAGTACAATCTTGATGCGATCCTACTGCCTGCCGACGGTCAGTGCGCAAACACATCTGCATCCCTTGCACAGCTGAACTGAAGGCGGCGCTTGATAGGGTTCACATCGACGCCGGCCGCGATCGCTGGGTACCCTGTCGTGACAGTCCCTCTGGGATTCCAGCCCGACAGCGTCACCGCGACCCCAGCAGATCCCGTCGTCGAAATGGCGCCGGGCTTGCCGTTTGGCATCTCGTTCATGGGCACGGCGTGGAGCGATTTCGACCTGATCACGTACGCGTTTGCCTATGAGCAAGCGACGCACACGCGTTTAGAGAGGCTGGCATTCCCGGCTGCCATCCCGAAGACCCAGCTCAAGGATGTTATTGGGAAATGAGACGATGAGAGGAAATTTTACCAAGTCTCTTTTTCTCAATTTCGCTTTTGAGGGTTTCTGTGCCCTGCATACTGATCCTAATACACGGTATCCTGCCCTTCCTCTGTTCTGACAACATTTGGCAGACACCGTCATCTGACCGTGACCTCATCGTGGCTTGTAGAGCTTATCGCCGCATCTTATAGCATCCGGTGGGTGTGGGCTCGAAGAACTGGAATGGTTCATATCTGAAGGGTCTGGACTCACACGTAGTGCATTGAACATCCCAACCCGTGAGATGACAGGCGATGACTCTGTTCTGTCAGCTCCATTCCGGTGCCGATATAGAGCGTCAGCGTACCGGGCAGGCGTTTGCTATATATGCAAGCTATTGCACGGCGCGATGGCTAGCATACTTGCTATAGGATTTGCAGATGGCGCCAATGCTAGGCGAACGAAAGGTGAGACATCCTGCGAGTTCTTCCTCTGGACACTATCCGAGCTCGAGAGCAAAGCGCGCCCCCGTTCTCCCCGACCTCTACGAGGCCTCCATCGCGCAGCTCCAACAAGGCCTCGCCGAAGGCGACTTCACAAGCGTAGATCTAGTGAAGGTACGTCAGCCCCCAAGCATCGCGTCGGCCCAGCATCACACCACCGCTCGCGCCAGGCATATCTCGCTCGGATCGACGAAGTAAACCTGAAGGGGCCAACGCTGCGTGCCGTGATCGAGACGAATCCCAACGTTATAGCCCAAGCAGCGAGTCTTGATGCGGAGCGCAGGGTCTCCGGCCCGCGGAGCGTGCTGCATGGCATCCCAATACTGCTAAAGGATAGTATCGCGGCGGATATCAGCGACGGTGAGCCCAATGCATCGACCCCGTATCCCGCTGACCCCAATGCCTACGACCAGGCATGCAAACAACAGCAGGTAAGACCACTGCGTCCTGACTCCGCTTCTATCGGTCACATCCCCCGCCTCAGGCTCCTACGCCCTCCTCAGCTCCGTCCCCCCACGCGCCGCCACCACCGCCACAAAACTGCGCACCGCCGGCGCCCTCCTCCTCGGCAAAACCAACCTCTCCGAATGGGCAAACTTCCGCGGCACCGTCCCCAACGGCTTCTCCGCGCGCGGCGGGCAGACGACGTGCGCGTACGCGCCGCGCGCGGACCCCTCGGGCTCGAGCGCGGGCAGCGGCGTCGCGCCGTCCGTCGGGCTGTGCGCGGCCGCGCTGGGCACGGAGACGGACGGGTCGATCGTCTCGCCCGCGAGCCGGAATAACGTCGTGGGCGTGAAGCCGACGGTGGGGCTCACATCGCGCGCGGGCGGTGCGTGCGCGCGTTGGTGCTTTGTGCGGCAGGTTGTTTAGCTGATGGGTGGGTGGGGTAGTTGTTCCGATATCGAGACACCAGGATACGGTCGGGCCTATGGTGCGATGTGTCGCGGACGCGGCTGCGGTTCTGGGTGTCATCGCGGGGCGCGATCCGTTGGATGCGTTTACGCTCGCTGCGCCAGAACGGGTGCCTAAATACCTAGAGGCACTCGACCCGGATGGGCTTAAGGGCGTTCGGCTGGGCGTGCCGCGTGTGTTGCAGACAGATGATGAGAATATAGTCAAGGCCTTCGACGAGGCGGTCGAGGTGATCAGGAGCCTTGGGGCTACCGTTGTCGACCCGGCTGATTTTCCAGATGGGGCTGATCGTGAAATTGCCTCGAAGGCGACGAAAAACGCGGAGATGCTGGTCCTCGAGACGGATTTCAAGGTCTGTGGTGTAGCGTTGGCCGTCCGTTGGTGCTGCTGACTTCCTGTGGCTTAGTTTGATGTCGAGGAGTACATTTCCAAGCTTGTGGAGGTCCCCACTGGTGTTCGAAACATGACCGACTTGATCGCGTTCAACAAAGCACATGCGGAACAGGAGCTCATCCCTCCGCATTATACAAGCCAGTGGAGGTAGAACACACTTTCACTCTAAATTTCGAAGCTGAACGATGTGCGGTCAGGTTCGAGAAGGCGGAGAAAATGGAAAAGAATGAAGCGTACTACAAAGCGCTAGAAACGTGCCGAGACTTGGGTCGAGCCCGCGGCATCGACGCAGCTCTCCAGAAACATAACATCGATGCCCTCTTGCTGCCTACCCAGGGTATACTTGGAATGCTTTCTTCACCCGATTGGTGCTCACCTTCGCTAACCAGGACGACCGTCAAGGCTGGCCGCCATAGGAGGATACCCAATGGTCACAGGTACTTGCATTGCATGTCCAATGTTGGCCTCACGTACCCATATCCTCGAATCCAGTGCCGCTCGGTTTCCAGCCAGACGACGTGACGCCGACAGAGGCAGACCCGGTAATTGCAACAGCCCCAGGCATCCCCTTCGGCATATCCTTCATCGGAACCGCCTTCAGCGAGTTCGACCTCATTAAGTACGCTTATGCCTTCGAGCAGGCGACCCAGGTGCGCGTGAAGCGGCGCGCATACCCCGCGGCGATACCAAAGACGCAGCTCGCGGACGTCATGGAGCATAAAGGCATGTCGGGAAAGCTGTGATTGCATGGTGCGTTCTATGGCCGTAGCACGGAATATATCGAGTACAAAATAACGATATGGCTGCCGGAGCCGGGGAGGCGGGGTAATAAAACATAAGCTGCGATGTCGGGGTTGAATAAGACATAGTTCGGAGAACCCATCGGAGACGCGTCTACGATATCGATACATAAGCATTCGTGCGAAGTCGTCTATCTGGCAAAGCGTGCGAGCGAGACATGTGCGGACGGGGCAGGGCGGGGGGTTTAGGGATGGGGGCGGCGTCTGCGGGACGGGTGCCTGCGGGATATCGAAGTCGGAACGTCGGAATCGTCTATTGAGCGAGCGCTGTGGAGGAATGAGAATAGCCCCGATGCGCGCTTCGAGCTGGCGTAGTCGTGCGCTGCTAGAACGGCTGTTGGCTGTGGTGCATCGGCCGATGGGGTGGCATAGGTGCTGGTGACGAGCAGGATGCTCAGTATGGACGCGAGTGCGATGCGCATGATGGACTTGAAGTGGCCGTTAGACTCCGTTTTCTAGCAGAGTCAAAGGTACTGCAACTCACAAAAATCTCGGGTAGCACTACAGTAGGGCTGAAGACTGGAGCACAGGGATGCGATGCTGAGGGTGAAGTACTTGGAAAATAAAGCAAGAATGAAAGCTGTCGCTGTCACTCGCGTCCAAGACGATGCAAGAAGAATGCAGGCGAGCACGTCAGTCAAGTCGTTCAAGAGGGGCGCGTGGGGCGGGGTAGGGTAAAATTGTAGCAAGCAGACCAGCAGCCAAATTTATAACGAGACGTCACAAAGAAGCAATGCAGACGCGCTCCTCAGCGCCATGGTGTGTGAATGGGGAACGTGGACATCCGAGGCTGTGTTTCACAGTGTGTTATGCCCCATTTCTGGCGGCGTGTCGGGGGCGAGGCCGGGGAAAAACAAACGGAATGAAGGGATCGATGAAGGGCAGTCCCCGCCTTACCCCCGTCCACGTGTAGCCCGCGTGCAGCGGTCCGACGTCCCCGAGTGATTGATCGATTGCTCAACTGCTCGCTGGCTACCACCTCCGCCTGCAAGTTGCAGCTCGACCATCACCACACAACCCGTTTCGTATGCGAAGCGCTCAGGTGCGTACTGTATGACATCGTGTAGGGGCGTAGCTGCTGATTGAACCGACGTTGTGTACAGTATCTCTGACACGACATTGAGACGAACCTCTGACTTCCAAGCCATGACCAAGCATAGCAAGAACAACACCGCGTCCTCTATCTTTTCGTACGCAGAGTACAAGAAGCTCGACTATGGGACGAAGAGGGTATGTCTTGAACCTCTAGCCTCGCGACGCATCTCACGCTTCTGCAGCAACGTCTGGGCAATGAGTCCATGCGACGTTTCGACGCCTGTGCTCTCTGCCTACAACGGGCCAGGGACCCTGTAGCATGCCAGGACGGACACTTGTTCTGCAAAGAATGCGTATACACAGATCTACGTGAGTCATCTTTGGCTTCCGTGATGATCTGTGCTGAGATGGATCCAGTGGGGCAGAAGAAAGACATCAAACGCCAGAAGGACAGGCTCGAAGCTATGAAGAAAGAGGCTGAGGAGGAGAAGGCTCGGGCGAGGGAGGCTGCACGCGAACGGGTACTTGCTGAGTTTGAGAAGGGGCAGTTGGGGTTAGCATCTCGGGTGGAGGTGACCACATCGGGTGCTGAACCGACCGAACGTGCGTCTTTTTGCGCTCTCTGACTGTCGGTCCATTCATAGTTTCATGTTCACAGCACGAGGGATGAAGCGGAAGTTCAACTTCGATGCGACGACGGCCGAAAAGATGGCAGATGAGGCGGAAGAGGTGGCTCTTCGCCAGATTGAACGCGAGCAGGCCGAAGCGCTAAAGAACAAGCTCCCCGACTTCTGGCTGCCCTCATTAACGCCGACATACACGTCCAGCGGTCCTCCCTCAACATTGAAAGACGTGAAGATCCAGACAACATGTCGTGGAGGCAATCCGCCTCACCCTGTATCGTAAGTCTCTTGCGGTGATTAGGAGATCAGTGTACTCAGTCTTGGCATAGTCTCAAGAACTTGATACCTGTCAAGTTCGCATTTTCGCCCTCCGGGCCATCTCGATCCCCAGCAGAGGAAGATTCTAAGCCAAAACATGAGGAAGAGGCAGACCCGATATGTCCTTCGTGCAAGAAAGGACTATCCAATAGCGTCCGGATATTCAGTACGTGAACTGTTCTTTTCCTGAATCCTAATTCATGCCATCTAGTCGCGAAGCCATGTTCGCATGTGACATGCAAAACGTGCACGGACTCCCTCGTTCGGCCTGCCAAGCAGTGCGTGGTCTGTGACAAACAAGTCGGGGAGAAAGATGTCATCGAGCTAAAACGAGAAGGTCGGACTTATCGGAAGGCTTGTAGCCCATGTGCTGACATTTCTTTTCAGGAACCGGGTTCGCTGGTGGAGGGATGGCCGAGACATCGAAAGCTGGCGTTGCTTTTCAGGGATGAGCGTTTGCTGTCACTATTTATTAACGTTATGGCGCTCGACATCCTCTCGTACGGTGATTTGGCGCTCCGGAGTTCTTGGCGGTACGTATAGTATGTCTGCATAGGTGTTGTCAGGTGCCCTACACCTTGTGCCCCGTCCGTAGTTGGACTGAGTCTTTCGACCGCCAACGGACTGTGTCCTTGGACTTGTTTCCGCTGAGGCGTGTTAAGGCGTGGGAATCTTCCTTCAACCCGTGCTCTCAGTGCGGGCTCGGACACTAACTAGCGACGCCTGCATGTCCTTCTAACATTGATCTCATCATCAGGTTCGCCCAAGCCACATATAAGCCTGCTGCCATCGTGACTGTATGCATGACCACACCGGAGCGGCATGCCCCTAGCTGTGCGCCATTCAAGCTTTCAGCGCGTTGTATAAGTACCGTAATGGATGGCCGTCCATATCCCACAGAAAATCGCCTTTGGCGCGACATTTTGCCTCGTCGCCGCCATGCTCCTGATGAAGTTCGCGCTGCCGTTCGCCATATTTGGCGCCGCCGTGGTAAGAGGCGACGACTCGCCGACTAACTCGACAGGCATCAAACTGCAAAACGGCTTCGAACGCGTCTTCGTCCAGGTGCCCCGCTGTGTTCTGTCCGCTACGCGCGCCACCAATAATTAACGGCGCGCTGCAGCCGTTCGGAAACCACGCGTTTCGCGTGCGCGCAAGCCTCATGCGGGACCCCACGGGCACAGAGCTCTCCGCGCTCCTCGACCCGCCGCTCGAGGGCCCCGGCGGCAACCAGGGCCTCAAAGTCGGCCAGACGGTCCCGTACGGCGGCAGCGCGACGATCCGCAACGGGCGCCTCGTCGCCTCGCTCGCGGGCGGCGTGCTCGCGTTCTACCGCCTCGAGGCGAACGGCTCGCGCACGCTCCTCACGCAGGAATACACCGACGACAAGGCGCTGCCCGCGCGGTATTACACGCAGGAGTTCCGCGCGTCGAGCGTCGCGGCGCAGTTTGCGTTCTCGAGCGAGGCGGAGGAGATTGTGTTTGGGGTGGGGCAGCAGGCGTGTTGTAGGGATAATAGTGTGAACAAGAAAGGCCAGATCGTGGACTTGCTCAATTTCAATTCGCAGGTGCCGATGCCTGTGTTTATGTCGAGTAAGGTGAGAGAGGTGTCAGCTTGTGCTGCGCTGATGCTGATGCGGGGCACAGGGCTACCTCATGTTCTTCAACTATCCTGGCCAAGGTCGCATGGGTAAGTCGTGCTTTATGTTGTCAAAGTGATCGAGTGATTTGAATCTACTTTTTCAGAATTCGGGCAATACAGAACGCGTTTCGTCGCCGATGAAGTCACAGTTGTAGACTATTATATGTGAATGCTCTTAATTCTCGTACAGGCAGGCTTTGGCCTAACATTCTGCAGTACCACTGCACCCGTAGGCGATTACGACGCCCTTCAGCAGCAATACACGGCCGTTACTGGCCGGCAGCCCACGCCGCCCGATTTCCTCCTTGGCTACCAGCAGTCAAAACTGCGCTACTTCAACCAGAGTCAGGTGTTGGATGTTGCACAGCGGTTCCACGACGAGGGCATCAATCTGGCCTTGCTTGTAGTCGGTACGTCAGCAACTTGCCCTGAGCTGCCTGAGTCGTCTAGATCCGAAGGTTCTTGCCTCGCAACAGATTTCTTTGCATGGAAGTACCAGGGAGACTGGTGCGTTTACTGAGTCGAGTTATGTCTTGCGAAGCCTTACTGGCGGAGTCCAGGTCGTTCGACCCGTCGCTTTGGCCTGATCCTGCAGGTATGGCTGCGGAAGTCAAACGGCTTACGGGGGCAGAAATGATGGTGTCGCTGTGGCCGAGCGTCGAAGACCTGTCGGTGAACTACCAGACGTTGCAAGAAAATGGCTGGCTTGCGTCCACGCGGGACGGCACAGGCGTTGTCGACTCGTTTGGTGGGGTGTATACACGACTGATCGACTCGACGAATCCCGGGGCGAGGGAGTTCTTATGGAAGCGTTTGAACGATAGCTACTTCTCGAAGGGTATCCACAACTTCTGGATTGATACCGACGATGGTGGTAGTAACGGGGAGCCCACCGTGAATGGTACGATGGCACCAATTCCAGGAACTTGTATATATATTCACCTATGCTCCTAGGTGGCTCAAGCGTCACCGGGATCCCCTATGCCCGTGCCTTTGCAGAGTACTTCATCGGTACCCAAACCGCAGCGGGCAAGATGTTCCCTTGGTTACATCAGCAAGCCATCGATGAAGGGCACCACAACCTGACCAATACGCCCGCAGGCGCGACGGAGTGCGAGTACATGTCACTGACGCGGAGCACCTTTGCTGGAGGACAGCGTTTCTGCTCGTACATGTGGAGCGGCGACACCGTGTCGAGGTTCGACGTGTTGTTGCAACAGATCACTGCGGGCGTTTCGATCACGGCGTCGGGCATCTCGTCATGGACCCTGGACATCGGCGGATTTACGGGATTGAATGTGGAGTCGGCCTATGTGAGTGCTCTTCAAATTAACCTCGCGACGGCAGGCTGAGTTTTGGAACTGTAACAGGGCCGTCAGCTGTTCGTCAGATGGATAGCCATGGGCACATTCTTGCCATTCGTAAGTCACCCTTGCTCTTCAGTGTTCCTGGCAGTGATTCGTGATGGATCTGCTATTTCATAGATGCGTGTGCATGGGTACGTTCCCCTCATGATTTAGTCGGGTGATTGTCAACTTATTGAGTGGCGATCTAGGGATCGGCAATGCAGCCTCAGCGGGCCCAGCGACATTTTTTCTGCGAATCCCTGTCCAAACGAGGTACGGCTCTAATCTGCTTCTCATTATGTGGTACTTAAAATAAATGCAGCCCTGGGCGTACGGCGAGGAGAATTTCCCAATCATCAAGAACGTAAGCATTTACTTAATTCGTTCTGCTGCATACTAACCTGTTGCAGTACATACTTGAGAGATATAAACTGGTCCCATATGTGAAGAAGCTTTTCCAGCAGTTGCAAGCTACTGGGCGCTCGATCATGCGGCCACTGTACTACGATTTTTCCATGAGCGATGCGATCGTGGTCAATGGCACTCGCGCCAATGATGGCTTAGTGACGCATCAGTTCATGCTTGGTGAGTAATAGTTACCCACGAGCATGCGTCATCTGACGATTATCTCGCTCAGGCCCAAGGATTCTTGTATCACCCGTTGGAACTGAAAATGCAACGTCGAAGGATGTGTACTTGCCAATTCTGAATCAGGAGCAGAGGAATCAGGGTTGGACCTGGCAACATTGGTATGGACGTAGCAACTAATAATCTCGAGGAGCCGACCTGATATTCTTTTTTAAGGTGGACTGGGAAGGACTATGGTAGTGATGGCGGTACGTTCCGCGTCGACGCACCGTTGGACCAGATACCAGTGTTCTACCTCGGCAATAAGGACGATATCCTATCTGGTAGCGTTTGAAACATGTTTCAGAATCTAATTTCTTTGCAGTGGGCTCCGGAAAGCATTTTTCGTGACATTGGCGTAGACGTAGTAGTTGTGTCTTCCATCATGACCTACCCATCTGCATTTCGTTATTTCTGTGTCATGGGTCCCGTGCTCGCGAAGCGCAAGCGTAGGGTGGAGTTACGGCGGATAATGTTTCGTGCATCCGGCTCTGCTTCTCAAGGCTGCGGCCTGCTTTTTGATAGTTTCTTTCCATCGTGACCCTCCTGCAGGACATCATATGGGGCAGTAATACTGCCCACGGGCCGTGAACACCGTCGTCTTTCTTCTAATAATCCGAGAGCGTATGTATATAAGGAGGCCAAAATTACTGACTAGGACCAACACTTGCCACCATGGCATTTGTGAACATCCTACCTCTTTATCTTCTCGTCATTCTATCAATTGACTTCGCCCGCGCGGATTACTTCAGTCCGAACTCCACAGGAATCAAGCTACAAAATGGCTTCGAACGCATCTTCATACAGGTGAGAACGTTCTCCTTATCTAATCATAGTCGCCTGATGTTGGCGAATCCAGCCCTTTGGCAACCATGCATTTCGCGTGCGTGCAAGCCTGATGAAGGACCCAGTCGGCACGGAGCTATCGGCTTTCCTCGATCCGCCTCTCGAAGGACCAGGGGGAAATGCCGGTCTCAAGGTCGACCAGGATGTCCCCTACCAAGGCAACGCTACTATTCGCAATGGTGATCTGGTCGCCGATGTGGCTCTCGGTGTTCTGTCTTTCTACCGCGTCGAGCCCAACGGCTCCCGGACACTCTTGACGTCAGAGTTCACGGACGACAAGGCGCTGGCGTCGAGATACTACATACAGGAGTTCAGAGCTTCGAGCTTTGAGACGCAGGTCTCGTTCACATCTGACCCAGACGAGCAATTCTACGGTGTCGGACAGCAGGCTTGCTGCAAGGACAACTCGGTCAATAAGAAAGGGCAAACTGTAGATCTCATCAACTTCAATTCGCAGGTCCCGATTCCTGTCTTCACCTCGAATAAGGTCGGTTTTTTTTCCGAATCTACGTGGTCCTATGTTTACAGTCTCCTTTTCACCGTCTGGCAGGGGTACCTCATGTTTTTTAACTTCCCCGGAGAAGGGCGTATAGGTGCGACTGCTGTCGAATGCCATTTCTCTAAAGCTGTCTAATATTCCATGCAGAGTTCAATCAGATCAAGACGCGATTCGTGGGAGAAGAAACCACAGTCGTTGACTATTATATGTAAGATACGTGTGTACTTGGTCTACGTTTGATTCTAACTATCTCAGTACGACTGCCGCTCCGGGAGACTATGACGCCCTTCAAAAACAGTACACGGCCGTGACCGGCAGACAGCCGACGCCTCCCGATTTTATTCTTGGATACCAGCAATCAAAGTTACGATACTACAACCAGTCCCAAGTAATTGATGTTGTTCAGCGTTTCCACGATGAGCAGATTAATTTATCGATGATCGTGGTCGGTGAGTTCTCAATCTTTATCACATGCATGTGCGCCGTGTTTAAGATCGAGCAGACTTTTTCGCGTGGAAGTACCAAGGCGACTGGTAAGTACATGTCCCTATTCGTCGAGTATTTTCTAGACATCCTACAGGTCCTTCGATCCTTCACTGTGGCCTGACCCGGTTGGTATGGCGCAGCAAGTCAAAGAACTGACCGGTGCCGAGATGATGGTCTCCCTGTGGCCGAGCGTCGAGAACCTATCTGAGAACTACCTCACTTTGCAACGAAATGGGTGGCTTGTGACGACCAGGGATGGAACTGGCGTGACTGATTCCTTCGCGGGAGTCTACACCCGACTAGTTGACTCTACGAATCCTGGCGCCCGGCAATTTTTGTGTAAGTCTGGTTACTTTGAAGTCAGCTTGCGACGCTTACCTATGGTACATAGGGCAACGGCTAAACGACAGCTATTTCTCCAAGGGTATTCATAACTTCTGGATCGACCAAGCTGACGGGAATACGCTGGGAGAAGCTTACGAAAACAGTTCGTCCTAAGTTCACCCGCCGTTTGTAGGCTTCTAAATCTTATTTCTCTCATCCTCCCAGATGGACAGGATGATATGCGCTTCATCCCATACTCTCGTGCCTTCGCCCAATACTACATAGGAACACAAACCGCCGCAGGAAAGATGTACCCATGGCTACACCAACAGGCCATCGACGAGGGACTCCACAACCTGACCAACACGCCGTCGACGGCGACGGCGTGCAAATACATGTCTCTCACCCGTAGTACATTCGCTGGAGGCCAGCGCTTCTGCTCTTACCTCTGGAGTGGCGATACGGTCTCGAGATTTGACGTGCTTCTGCAACAGATCACGTCGGGTGTATCTGTGGCCGCCTCGGGCATCTCGTCCTGGACTCTCGATATCGGAGGATTCACGGGCCTCGACGTAGAATCCGACTATGTGAGCGGCCACCTCACTGCCCATCGAATTTCACGCTAACTTTCATCAGGGTCGAGAGCTGTTCGTGCGCTGGTTGTCGATGGGTGTCTTCCTCCCTTACGTGAGTCTCCTTGTCACTTGAATTTTGATCGATGCATTGAGACATTCCGGCTACTGCAGATGCGAGTACATGGGTACGAAAAGCCTTAGGACCTAGGGATCAGACCAGCTGACCATATTGCCTTAGTGACCGGGACTGCAGTCTTCCCATCAACGAGTCCCTCATCATCGCCAACCCCTGTCCGAATGAGGCACGTACAGAACGCCATTATGTCCCTCTTCGCTAAATTTACATTGAACTATAGCCTTGGGCATACGGAGAAGAGAACTTCCCCATAATCAAGATGGTTGAACATAATCACTGCTTTCCCTGCCAGTCGCTAACCATTACCCTTGTCTAGTACATCTCCCTGCGTTATCAGCTCGTCCCATACGTCAAGCGATTGTTCCAGCAGCTCCAAGAGAGCGGCCGCACGATCATGCGTCCGCTGTACTACGATTTCTCCTTAAGCGATCCATTCGTGGCGAACGCGACGCGTTTTAATGACCCACTGGTCACCCATCAATTCATGCTTGGTATGGAAATTACTCCTCGGCATCTCGATCCTGTTTCACGTTAGAATAATAGGCCCCCGCATCCTCGTCTCGCCTGTGGGCGTCCAAAATGCCACTTCAAAGGAAGTCTATTTGCCACGACTCAACGCCGATCAGGTACAATCAAACTTCAGCTGGACCCACTGGTATGTGCCTCGCGCCCACATGAGATTTCATTGTTCTGACTGTGGACCGACAAGGTGGAGCGGCAAGGATTACGGTCAGGGTGGCAAGGCGGTGAACGTTAGTGCCCCTCTGGACCAAATTCCCGTGTTCTTCCTGGGAACCAAGGATGATATTCTATCTGGGAATATCTAAGACATGACGAATCTATTATCTGTATGAACTGAATATCAATTTCTTTTGTTCGACAATCCACTGGCCACAACTCGCCCCAACATGCAGATACGTAAGGCTCCAGTCCCTGTGGCATTCGGTAAGCCTTTGTTGGTCCGCTCATGAGCGGTTTGCCACACGAGGGGAACAATGGCTGCTCAACAACATGAGCCTCGTGGCATAGGCAGCCGAGGTCCACAACCACAATTTCCCTGTGAACAGAGCATATATAAGTAGGCGTTCTGACACTCTGCCTTCCCCCTTAGAAATCCTCAGAAACCCCCACCGCTCCTGGTAGAGCTTCACGTCCCTTCTCTCTAAAGCCAGAAAACAAATCATCTACCCTTCACATCGTCCTCGGTACTCAACATGTCTATCGCCTCTGACCCATCTATCGATACGGTTCAGCAGAACACCGTTCGGACTTTTATCAGCCCCGTCCTCAGGATTCGCACCGAGCTTCCTGCAACGTCTCCCCAGGCTCAGCAGGTCCTGAGCCCTGTAGAGCAGACGCCTCCCAAGTCACTCCCTACCTACTTCGGTGCCATTCCCCAACACCGACGGGGCGAGCTCCCCGTCCCCAACGAAAGCCTCGCGCGCGCCTGGAGCGCCGCATCGAACGACAACCTCATCCCGATCCACCTGTGGTCGGGCGACCGCCGTGCAATCCCCTTCCCCGCCGTCTCCGGGCCTACGCCTCCCGTTGCCGCACCTACGTCCGGCGAGATCACGCCAGCGACAAGCGGCGGGGGATCCTCCACGCTCGTTTCCCCGGCTACAACCCAAGACACCCTCGCAGAGCACGGGGTGAAGATCGAAGACTGGAAGTCTGCCGAGTCCCTCGTGGACGCGCTCGGCAAGCCCTCGGTGGACATCCTACGGAAGCTCGCGCGCGCGCTCGTCGACCGCGCTATCCTCAGCCACGCCAAGGCGCGAGAGACTGCGACGCTGGCCGGTGCCCTCACGAAGGTCATCGACGAGCGCTGGCTGCCGGAGATGGTGCACGTCTTCGGCGGCGCCGTTCGCATCGCGGCATTGCTGCGCATGAAGACGTACTGGTCCACCGTGGGTGCTCTTTTATTCTGTATTACTTGGCGCATGTATTGACGCGTTGTTCCAGGCCGGGGGGCACATCATGGCCTACGCAAACGCAGCCTCGTACGAGGTGCTCATCGACCAGGGCATCATCATGGCCGAGTTCCTCGGCTGCCTCTTCGCGAGCGGCGTCGTGACCTCGGACGACGTCTTCGTGGCCACGCGCTGGCTCATGCAGCCGCCGATTGCGCTCGGCCGCTTCCAAGCCCTGCATGTGCTCCTCGATGCATGCGGCGACGGTCTCGCCGACGAGCGAACGGCGGACTGGCTGTGGAACCTGCGGAACTGCATCAGCTTCCGCATGGAGGACGAGCAGTATTACTGGGGGATGGGCGGACGCGCAGACGGGCTTATTAGGGTGAGTCGTTGCGCAAAGCGCCGGGCGAGATACTGAGACTAGTCGGTCGTTGTGGACAGGGCATCTGCGAGACCATCGATGATCATTTCTCGGGGCATACTGAGAATATCCTCGAGGACAAGCCGGTCCCGCCTTTCCTCAGCCCTTCAAAGATCCGAGAGGGTCGCCGCAACATATGGCGCTGGTATCAAGCCGTCGGTATCGTTCCACGAGATGACGACTGCCCCTATGCAGACCCAATCTGTGAAGCTGAGAGCGACGTATTCGTCCAGCAAGATTGTAAGTGAGAAAAAATCGATCAGAAAAGAATTAATAGTTTAAGTTGAAGCCGGAATAAATACCTTACGCTCCCTACGAATATTTATGCATGAGAATGCCAATACATACGTTCATTTGATTCCGTGACAACAGACCCGTTAGCATGAGTGTCTAATTCGTCACTGTGACATTCTATCGACCGGAATTAGTGCTCGTGTTGTAGTCGTTGTGATGGCAGAAGAGACGAATACGAGGACATGAGGAAGGGGGATGGCCGCGGACGTCAACGGTGACGTGATGGGGTATCAGATAAGATTGCAACGCGCCTTCTGGGGTCGAGTGGCGTGCTGCTCTCTGAAACTGCGCTGCTCTCCTCTCCCCATTGTCTACCCTCCTCACCGTTGTTTTAGAACACTTGATGAGCACGACATGGAGGCCTCAATCAGCACAAGCCACTCAACGATACGCGGCATCCCCAGCCCACTCGAGATTCCCGCAGCAAGCTCGCAACCGTCCTCCCCGCGCTCGAGCACCCTGCCATCCCCACCAGACAGCCCGGATTCCATCTCATCCTTCCCATCCTTGACCTCGTCTTTTTTCTTCTCGTCTGTACCTGCCAGTCCACCACACTCCCACTCTCAATCGGACCATGGACGAGATTCTACTCAGGGGCTGATCATCCCCTCCTTGACGTTGCCTTCGGCGCTTCGACAACCGACAGCTTACGGCAAGACATTGGGTGACATGCGGCTCTTAGTGCTGGGCGCAGAAAATCTCGATGATGCTTCTCTGAGATCTGTCCTGCTGCATGACAATGACGACCTGGTCGATATCGACGACGTCGAGTCTACAGATAACGGATCAGTCTTGCGCGCGTCAACGCACTGGATTGAGCACCGCGACGCGCATGGTCTCGAGAGATTTGAGGCGGCGCATAACGTCGAAATAACACAGCTGCCGTCAATCGCAGACAATGAAGATGTATGTGATACCGTCTTGCAGACGCGTCACAGCGCGCTGACGCCGTTTGTTTCAGGTCCACGATTACTTGCAGGATATCCTGTCGACTATCCATGCCCCATTCCATAATGTGCATGAAGTGCTGGACCCCAATCAACCCCCTTCTGCACTTCTTTCGTTACTTCTGGCCTCTCCAGCCACCCCTCTCTATACAGCTCTCATCCTGCTCAATTCCAGTAAGCACCTTGTTCTGACGCGTTGCTTCTCTCCCACTCATCCCCATTTAGCATCTTCCCCTCAGGATCGAAGCATCATCGACAGCCTCAGTGCCCACATACCAATCATCACGCTGCCGCCCACAGCGAGCCACAGCAGGCAACGCCTGAAGCTCTCCGCATTCCGCCCATCCTCCGCCATCGCCCTACGCACTGGCCTCTTTCGCTCGCCCGAGACGCTCGCGCTCCTGCGCGCGGAGGCGGCAGACCGCTTCCTCCGTTGGCGCGAGGTGGAGCGCGCAGTGCACAGCGTCTACAGGACTGCGCACATGGCGCGCTCTGCCGTCGCTCGCACGCACGAGAAAAGCGCGCATGCAGGCCCGAACCCGAGTTGGAACAAGGCTGAATGGGAGGCGGAGTGGGATGCCACGCTCTCGCGGGACGTCGCAAGCCGGCTTCGCGAAGGCACTGTCACCAGGCCGGCGACGTCATCCGCTTCCCACCCGCCCTGCGCGCCCATGGCGTGCGACCCGCTGCACCTCCCATCCCTTTTCATGTTTGGACTATCGCTGTTCACACCGCTCAAGGCGCGCTTAGCGCAGGTGAAGCTGGCGGGCGGGCGCCTGGGCCTTGCTTTACTTAGCACGCTGTGCGCGGGCATCGGGATTGGACTGATGGTGCGGGGATAGGAGATTTTTCGGTGATGATCGTCACCCGCGTTTGGTGTGCATGAGTTGATTCGGCTCGGGATGGTGCATGCATTATTATGACTATCTGTGTCACTTTGCTTGTTTTTTGAGTTGCTGTTATGTTTTGCTTCTCTGTTGTTATCTTGACTACTGTTGTACCGGCTAGTCTATATAATAGGAGCACTGGCTGCTTGTAACTGCATCTTACCAGCAGATCTATTGCGGCAGCTCGGTCTGTCATCTAAAGCCAGCATTGCCGCGATTAATAGAGGGGGTTTCTCGGTTTGATTACTGTGAGGTTTCCATTCAAGTTATCCGAGGATGAGAAAAGTACCAGACGGACCTTGCGGTTGATGATAAATCGGACAGCAGAGCTCCTGTGAGACTCGGACTTGTACTTTCGCGTGAGGTACGTGGAGAGTGGGTATCGTACGCGCCGATCCGGTGGCCCGCACACGACCTCGAGATCATGGTCCATAATACCACGCGAGTATCCCTGCCGCCACGACAAGCGTCAGCTGTGGCACAGTCGACACGGACGCAGCAGAGCCGTACGAACAGCCAGGTTTCCCGGGGCCATGCGAAGGACGACAGATTTCAGGTGCTTGCATTGCTTCAGAATCCTGGAGAACCGCTCATACGCCAGGTGCATGTAGCGGATGTCGAGGGTCTGCAGCAGCGGCCACGAGCAGAAGAAGTCGGGCTTCTTGTGCCACTTGATCTCGCGTTCGTCGTCTGCTACGATGGTGAGGGTGTGCAGCGGCGATTCGCCTGCGACGATGGACATCCAGGACTGCAAACTGGCGAGGTCGGCGCTGGAGCCGACCCACTGGTGGCGTACGATCAGGCTCTGCAGCCGAGTCAGGCCGACGGCGTCAGCTGGCGTATCCTCCGTAGTCTCCTGGAGGTCGGCCGAGATCAAATAGACTCGTTCTGTGAGAGCTGGTGGACGCACCCGTGATATCGTCCGGAACCCGTCGTAGAAGATGTTCAGATATTCGAGATTCGGTGTACCTTGCAGTAAGCGAAGGAGCTCGCCGCTCGAAAACTCGTGCCCTCGGCCCAGCTCTAGCCTCTGGAGCTGCGTCAAAGCCAAAGAACGATTGATCCCATCGAAGAGGTCTTGCTCAAATCCCCGCGTTTCCTATACATCCTGTCATTCGATCAAGCCCATGTACAACGGAAGATGCAACTACCTTGATGGAGAGACTCTGAATTGTAGGGTTGGACTTGATCCAAGGCCCAATTCTTGTAATAATCGCTCGAGATGGGCGGTGAAATGCAACACTTTCGATCTCTGCCACCTGCTTGACGATAGCAAAATGTTTGTCCTCGACGTGAAAGTTCCAGTGAACATGCCGAAGTTGAGAACAGAGACCAAGGGCATCCACCACAAGCTTCAAAAAACTTGTGGGAATAGGACCGGCTTGATGAAAGGCTTCCAGGGTGTATGCGCGTAGATTGGGCAAGCTTGCCAGACTCTTTGTCCACGAAGGGAGTGCTTTGCCGTCTGCATAGAGGCGCTGTTCGTTGAACCCGGGAAATACTAAAATTGTATATGAAGGTCAGCGCTGCAAGGATGGACACCAGAAGAGGGTACGAGCCCTGATGAGTAAACGCCTGAACGTAGATCCTCAGATGAGGCCGTTTATTCAAGGTATCCAACGCGGACCAATTCTGGGTTGCATCAGCCGTGTACAGACGCATATATAGTTAGGTTACCCGTTCGAAAGCTGCATGGCAGTTGACGACTATATCTTTGTAGAGATATGGCGCGGTAATGTCATGGAGGGATTTGCACACGCGCATACATGTAGCTAGAGTGTGAGATTGGCCCTCCACAGCCTCTACGATGTACTCCCACACATCCAAAGGGACGCGATCTGCTTGGAGCATGCTAAAAAGGTGAGAGAAGGGGGAACGTCAGTGCAAGAAAAGAACAGAACGGCGACCTTGTGCTGACCGATAGAGCTGAAGAATCGCGGCTGACCGAGGGCCAGAATGGGAGACGCGGTCAGGTGACTTCGACAATAGGGCATGCATGCGCGTGATTTGCGCGATTGTCCCACGCTGCTTGAGCCCGGCGCTTGGCGAGAACAACAGCAACTTGCAGAACAACTCGCGTTTTGAGCCTCAGGCCGTCTTTTTTACTTTCCTTCTCTCTACCACACATGGCCACAAAACTTGCGAAACCCTTCTCGACGACGTCGGCGAGCCCTCGAATGAAGCGCAAATCTACAGGCGATCTCCCTCCAGGCGTAGAGCGCGTTGTCAAACAACCCAGGCTTACCCTTGACTCGTTTTTCTCACCGAAAGTATCTGTGTCAGTGGGTCCTGGAATCGATGGCGCGGGCGGTGATTCGATGGCAAAGACGCAGGACGTCTTTCTGAGCGATGAGCAGCGGAAGGTGCTGAGGATGGTCGTCGAGGAAGAGAAGAGCGTCTTCTTTACGGGATCAGCCGGTGCGTTCATTTCGCTACGGATTGAGTGGACCATCGACATCACTCATTTCAGCTGTATTGACTCGATTATCCTGGCTTGGATTACAGGCACCGGCAAGTCACTCCTTCTCAGAGCAATCATCGACGCCCTCCGCAAGAAGCATGCGAAGAAAGGCGACTGCATCTCGGTCACCGCCAGCACTGGCATGGCCGCCACCAATATTGGAGGTAAGGCCCTGGCTCTCTGACTCTAATGGAGCTCCATTGACATGTACCTTAGGCATGACCATACATTCATGGGGCGCGATATCCCCAACCGTGACAGACATCGATAACTTGGTTAAGTGTATTCGAACAGCGAAACCTACTCTTCAGAGATGGAAAAACACTAGAGTTCTGATCATTGACGAAGGTGATCTATTACTCTGTTCGTATATGCGCATTTTTCTGACTTTATAACCAGTGTCGATGGTCGACGGCCATCTATTTCAGCGGCTAGCCACGCTTGCCGCAAGGTTACGGAGAAGACCCCAAAGCCATTCGGCGGCATCCAAGTAAGCTTCGCCACACGCATATATTCCCGTTTGCTAATCCATTTATGATATCCACAGCTTGTCGTCACCGGCGACTTCTTCCAACTCCCTCCCGTAACGAAAGGTAATGAAGTGCCGTTCTTTGCCTTTGAATCGGAAGCTTGGAAGACTTGCATCGAACATACTGTGGTACTCAACAAAGTCTTTCGACAGAAGGACAATAGTTCGTGCACGCCAACTCTTATTCGCCATGAACTTTCTCCCTGATCCTTTTGTTCAGAATTTGTCGATCTTCTGAATGAGCTTCGACACGGGTCTCTCTCGGAGTCCACTACAGCCGCGTTTCGCGCATTATCGCGTCCCCTCGATTCATCCCCAACTTCACTACCACCAACTGAGTTATACCCGCTTCGCCACGAAGTCGACCGATCAAACATCTCCCGTCTAGCAGCGATCAAGACGCGCATATTCGCGTACACAGCCCGCGACTCCGGGTCGGCCCCACCCGAACGTCGAAAGGCAGTCCTCGCCGGCATGGTCGTGCCCGAAAAGGTCAACCTCAAAGTCAACGCGCAGGTCATGCTCGTCCGCAACGTTGACGACCGGCGCGGGCTCGTGAACGGCGCGGTCGGGCGTATCCTCGGGTTCTACTACGCGCTGGGCAGCAAGGCGGCCGACGGTGTCGTGAGGGACGTGGCGGTCGGCGACGACGGGAAGCCAATTTTCTGCGGCGGGGAGCTGGTGCAGACCGCTGCGGTGTCGGAGAAGGAGAACCAGAAGCCTGCGAGTGCGGGGAAACCTGTGAGTGCGGGAGGGAAGGCCGTGGAGAAGATATCGGATGAGAAATATCCTTTGGTGGAGTTCCTTACGGGCGATGGAAAGGTGACTGTGCTTGTCACGCGGGATGAATTTCGTGTCGAAGACAACGAGGGTAACGTCTTGGCGCGTAGAGTGCAGGTGCGTTTTCTACCTTACAACCGTGGTCGAATAGTCACTCACGCGCATATAGGTGCCTCTTATTCTCGCATGGGCAATATCGATACATAAGAGCCAAGGTCAGACCATCCAACGGCTGAAGATCGACCTTGGAAAAGTGTTCGAGAAGGGTACGATTTTCGCGCTGCTATGCGAAATCTAGCTCATACCGAATGGCTGTCCTAGGTCAAAGTTACGTCGCATTATCCCGCGCGGCGTCCATCGAAGGCCTGCAGGTTCTGAGATTCGATCCCAAGAAGGTGCGTGGTCTGCGGTAGGTCAATTACCCGGATGCTCAGGCAGATGCTCAGGTCGTGGCTCACCCGAAGGTGATTGAGTGGAGCAAGACGTTGGAAAGCCTGTGAGGGCGTAGGAATGACAAGCAACGTCAATCATGATC
This sequence comes from Hericium coralloides, assembly GCA_003675405.1. Taxonomy (NCBI): domain Eukaryota; kingdom Fungi; phylum Basidiomycota; class Agaricomycetes; order Russulales; family Hericiaceae; genus Hericium; species Hericium coralloides. The sequence goes on along the minus strand of QUOP01000018.1, from coordinate 272,986 downwards.
CTAAAGCGATACCTTATCTTCCGACTAATGGCTTGAAGTGGGTGGGCCGACTTCTGTCTGGTGCTTTTTGATGAAACTGAATTCTCCTCAGGTCAATGTAACTCATCATTATTATTATTATTCGTTCTATATTGTAATGTGACAGTTTTGGTGAATACTTCTGGATACTCACCCGAAGACGTGAAACCTTGGACGTAGTATCCCTAGGACGCGCATGAACCGCCGGTAATGTCGAGATATAAACGTTCACCCTGACTTCTATCATCAGAGTCTAATAATTGCATTGTAGAAATAAGTCTTGCTTTCACTAATGGTATGGTAACAAAAATGAAAGGCCTGAGAAGCCGGCCAAAAGCACCGTATGCATCTCGTGTTCCACCCCTGTTCGATTAAAGCGGATACTTCATGAACAGCTGAGTCAAATAATCAAACTGCCCTTCGCGGAATGTGTCCTTCGTAACGTTCGAAGCTGCGTCGTCCCATAACGTCAGAAGCTTTGGAGAAGTAGGCGTGTATTTCGGCCAGGGCACGCTGAATCCACCGTTCGGATCGAGGTGTGCGACGAAGCGAATGAGGTAATCGGTCATGTCGCCAGGTCCCCAGAAGGAAGGCGTCTCGCAGCTATGGCACTGATAACGAAGCGAGTCAGTCAGAGTATCACAGATTCTTTGGAAAGAAAAGACCTACGGAGCCAAGAACAGGCAGGGACTTCCTGCGCTTGCTCACTATCGGCCATCCCTCATCAGCAATGCTCCTTCATGATGATCATTTTGCTTACAATACGACCAGGTGTCCTGCTTCCCGGATACTTGCTGCAGGAAGGACCGCCTCGGAGCTTGGAAAAATAGGTCTCCTTGAAGAGCTGCGAGACGCTTGAATTCGGGCGTGAATGCGTTCGCGTCGCCCGTGTCGAATGGTGAACCGTCTGCGACGTCGTCCGGGTATAAGGTCAAGAGCCGGTCGAGTTCTCCTTGAGTTGCATTTGGCAAGTAGATTTCTTTCATGTAATCGTGCGTCTCATCGTTCGTCCTGTGAAACACGACCTAAATAGGCTGCTTGCGATGAAAAAGGCTGGCGCTTACGTGGTGTTGAAATTGAAGATCGTGAACAATGTGCCCTCATCGTCGGTGTCACCTGAGACCAGTGTCAATGATTTGTCTCGCTCACTGCAGACACACCCAATGACTGACCATTGATTATCGGCAATCGGACCACGCTTCCCTGCTCAACCAGCCGCTGAGGGTGATCCTTGAGGAACGCACCGTCGACGCGAGGCATCCATGCCAAATTCAACGACTATAAATCGTGTGAGTACTCGACGAGACGTGCAGAACTGAAAGATATGCATTACCTTGGACGTCGTGAACGCCGGTGTTTGGTCGATAGCAGCCTTGAGTTGATCATACGGGGCCTGCCTCAGACACTCGAGCGTATCAGAAGCATTGGAGCATCCGGTCTGCTCAACAAGCATGTCGTAATACTGCTGCCCGTGAGAGATGTCGCCGACGGGAGTGGGTGATCCTGACTGCATGATGCCTGCTCGGAAAAGCCCTTCCACGTTGCCGTCACTGGTAAGCATCTGCAGCGACACGGAGATGGAACCAGCGCTGATTCCGTAACTATGATAGCGTTAGGAGGGAAGAGAATTATGTTTGGTTGGGCGTACATGGTCACTTTATTGGGATCGCCTCCGAACGAGGTGATGTACTTCTGTACCCAGCGGAGTGCCTCGCGTTCTACACATGCAGGCGATTAGAAAAGGGCATACTTTTATGATTGAAGCACGTACGATCGTACAAACCCAGGTTGCCAACACCGGCAGCCTTGACCTCTTCGCTGGCCAGAAAACCGAAAGCTGTACTATGTTAGCAACGCGCAGGTCACGAAAGCCGTCAGAATCTCGTACCATTAACACTGTGGTAGGCAGATATATCAAAAAGACCGCCTCGGGACAACGCAAGAAGGATGCTTACCGATAATTAAAGCTGACGTATACAATAGGCTCTCCCATTTCAATAGATCTCTCAACAATGGGGCGGGCATCCGAACTATTGTTAATTTGTTCGGTCAGAACGAAAGCTGAGATATATATATGCAAGCTTACCCGGCCGGCCCTCCTACTTCGAAGCTACCTGAAAGTAGATATGACATTAGCTTAGGGCGCTCAAGTCATGCTATCGGCAGTAAAATACCTCCAAAAATGTACTACATGCGTCATCGTAAGATCCTGTAAGCACGAAGTTCGGGATAAATGTGACTACTCACAAAAAGGACGGGCAGCTGGGCGCCGGCAGTCACATTCGTCGGCTTGATGACATTGATTGTGAGGCCTTACAAAGCATGAGCTTGTCGTCGCAGATGAAACAGTCAAAAGTCTCACAATCTTCGCTTTCGAGCGGAGTGGCACCGGTAAATATAGCTTTAAGGTACTGCGTCGTCTCAGGGGGTAGGTTTGGCGACAGGTCCACCGGAATAAATTGCTGGGGACAGCTTGGACCAAATGAAGTGGCATTTTGGACTCCCGTATAGGGATCGTTTGGCTTTGGCAGACGGAAGCGAAGGTCGCCAACGCTAACAGGGCAATTGTCAATATGCATGTAGCAGGAATCCGGACCAGAACGTACGGCGGTTGGGCGAACGGGATCCCGAGGAATGAAGAGACATTACCAGAAGCTTGGCCAATGAATGTACCACTATCGAGCTGGATGGTAGGCCCGGCATCGTGTGTGTCTACCATCACAGGAATACGGGCCGACCAGAAGGCCAGAAGGCCGAAGATGGCGCCAGAAAGCCCCAGGAACATGCGAAGGGTATCTGCGAGAGAGGGAAGAAATTATGAGGAAAACATCTCGGATTGCACTCGGTTATATATGAACGACACCTTGGTGAGGCCGGAGGATATACCCATGGACAACATGCCACTATTGCCGGTGTACCACCAATTTGTCTGCGCTTCCATACGTGATGTGACAGAAACTGTCCGTTGCTCATCTTGCACCAAGGATGACTCGTAGTGTGACTCAAAGCTAGGCATGCGAACTTGCGGCACCGTCCCAAGCCGCCCAGAAGCAGCGTCGGGTCATCTACTTGACGCCCTGGAGCTCATAGCGCTCACTCATGGAGGATGTTATGTTATGCCTTCCACCCTTTCCCAACAATCGAGCTCACCAGTAGAGATTGACTCTGTCAGATGGACCCATAATCCACCAAGAATCGTTTCACCGTCATCCAGATCCGTCGTTTCAGCGGCTCTGATCCCAGTCATACAGACCTTCCGCGTCGCCTTGAAGGCGCTCATTTGCTGCGATAGCGCCAGGGTCAAGTCATACCATGTCCGAATCATCATATGCATGCATGCCTGATACTTGTCCGACCATCTAGGAGTGTCTAAAGATGACCAGATTGCGGACGCCTCGATGCACCGATGAGACTTGAACAAATCCAGACTTAGGAAGAGACACCGAGGGCTCAGGAAGTCGAGATACTGTAACAGTAAATAAGAATGATAGCGGAAAATGGTACAGCAGTGCACAAAAACTTGGAGAGCGAAAGGTCTTGAAGAAGTTTGTAGACTCAATTTGCAGACGGCCGACACATGTTCTCACGCTCCTCAGTAGCGCTTGTGAAGGAAGGAAGGAAGGAAGGATGCGGCGTCTACGTCGTCGACCACGCGGTTCGCGTTCCTTCTGCCTTGCTCCTGCCCAGACGTGTATTCCGCCGGTCCTGCTCAAAGTCTACAGAAATATTGGATGCCGACTATATGAACCAAACCAAACTTCTGGCAGACCGGACAGCTACACCAAGCTTATATACCTACACACATATGGAAACAGCAGCCGATGAAGCCCTCCTCGCTCGGCGCGCTCGCGGAAACCGGGAGAGGCGTGAGCCCTCGTGAGCCGCGGCGCGGGCGTCGCGGGCCCCGAGGCGGGCGCGACGAGCGGCTTGAAGCGCAGCACGTAGGACGTGAGCATTGCCTTCTGCGTCGAGTTGAACGCGACGTTCTCGTACTTCTGCACCAACCACCAACGTCAACAGCTCAGAGACCAAAGGCAGAAACAGAGAGAAAGCGAGAGAGAAAAGACGCACCTCCCAGTAACTGACCGCGCTCTCCTCCGCCATGAGCTCGTAAATGCACAGCCGCCCGTCGCGCAGCATGTACCCCTCCACGCCGATGAGCTCCGCGAACTCACGGTTGCCCTTGTAGATCTCGCCTTTGCGTCGCTAGAGGCACGCGGGGATGCCCATCGCACTGAAGACGCGGTCGTAGTGAGGCAGCAGGCGCTCGAACGCCTCTAGATGAACATGAGGTCCGAGTCGCGCAGCCTCGGGCAATACAACGTGTCAGCCGTCTGCCGCTCCAGCGCAGTGAAAGCCAAAGCGAAACACGCCCAGAATCTAGGCCGCAGCACGCCCAGCGGCCACAATATCTGCTGCTTCGTGTCCTGCGACACACTACCCACACCCAACAGCACTCACTTGCATTCACACTAAGCAAAAATGCACTTGCAATCCATCCACCGCGAGAGGCGCGCGTAGCCCATGACGTAGGTCTACGACTTGAGCAGGCCGGCCTTGTACTTGGAGCTCGAGTGGATTATGCGCTTGAGCCGTTCGTCGCAGCTCGTCGCGCGCGTCCGACTCCTGGTCCGCCGCCGTCAGCAGGAAGCGCTCCGCTTTGCTCACCGGACCGCCCGCGAGTGGGCCCGCGGTGGGGTCCGCGCGCTCAACGGTGGTCGACGCTTGGACGCCAGAGTCGGCGGTTCTCCGCAGCGGCGATCATTCAGCAGAACGAAGCAAGCACAAAATTCGGTGAGCCAAGAGTAGCCTGCGTATGTCTTGTGTGTAAGCACTCATCCTCGTAGCGGCTGGGTAACGCTTGTCGACGTAAGTACCGGCGTCTAGACTTGAGGCCTGAGGGGGATACCGCAAACAATGTGTGACTGTGGTCGAGGTGCTGACATATGTGACGGAGTATGTATCTAATGCGACCTCTAGCCAGCTCGGGCATATAGGCGATGTACAGTAGGAAGGGAGAAGGACGGACAAAGAAGTTGGTGCGGCGTCGAAGACAGATATCGACCTTACAGTAACGTGACAGATCACAGGCCCGACTTCCTATCAGAGTCCAGATGATTGAGAACCCCAGGGACAAGTCTGTAGTGATTGGAAAATGTACGCATGTACAAAACCTATTCAAATTCCAAGTCAAAATCAGTCATGAATTTTGAGAGTGTGGATGGTGGGGGGAAAAATATGCGATTGATAATCGCGACAGCCTGTGCTTCATTCTCCCTGTGCTTGCATATATATTCCTTGTACTGCTCCCGCGCATTGAAACATTTTGTGATTGTCTCAGGCGACATTCGCGTAATCTCCGTGGCGGCGAATAATGCTCCGCTCCTCATGATGAGCTGTGTTAGCACTGGCTTGATCAGCTGCATGGGTATGTCGAAGTTGTCTACTACCTCCACAATTTTTGCATTACTCGGAGGTGGCTGTGCAGCAGAAAACTCGCGTACGGCGAATTTGGGATCGATGGGGATCTGGAAACGCTTCTTGAGCGATAGCAGTGCTATCCATTGCTCCTGCGAGAAGGGATGTAGAGCCATGCTAAGGTGTGGATGTCAGGATCAATTCTATTCTACTTATAGGAGACGTACGGCTTGTAGACAAAGTCCAGCAGTGTTTTGAATTCGAAAGCTGTCACTTGAGGAACAACAATGGGTGCCGAATCTGAACTGCCTTCAGCGTCCTTGCCCGTCTTATCGGACCTGGATGGCCCGAGGGACAACATGTCGCGAGAGACTGCGCTCTCCAATCTCTCGAGGAAAGCGTTGTGTACCCTGAAGAGCCGATTTTCGGCCTTAGGTGCATGCGCATTAATAGAGAAGACGGCGTTGAAAATCCATATACATACCTGGAATACTAATAGGTCGGCAGATCCAGAGAAGTAATATTCCTCATCTCGAGCGATTGACGGGTGTTCGAAACTTTCGATGCCATTGTCATCGTCAGCATCGGTCGGGACCATGATGAATGCAGTGTCAATTGCAGGGGATACAGGGCGTAGTGCGTGTTGTCGATTCAGAGGATCTTGCAATCGCGCAGAGTTGCGTTGTGCATGATACTTATACCCTTCGCTGAATTTCATAAGGTTTGAGAAGCCCAACATTCGCTAGGGATGAGGCATCGCTGAGCCTTGGACTGCGATAGCACATACCACATCGTCTTCGCAGATGCAGGATCTGTCGCATTCGTTGCCGCAGCTCAGTCAGCTGAAGGCCTGCGGATCGCATATCGCGGGCTTCTCGTGGTTCTTTTTTGCGTTGCAGAATTCGAGAAATACTACGGCGATGAGCCCACCCGTGTATCCATCCTAGTTAGAACCTTTGGACACCTAAAGCATTGGTCTTCTGAGTTCTCCGCAGCTGTGATCGTTCAGCAGAACACGCAGATCGCCGCGCACCAAGGACAGCCTGCGTGTCCATTCAATTTCTATATTTCCTCGTCGTAGTAGCGGGGGACCGCATGTCGACGTACCGACTGTGTCGAGACTTGATGTTAAGAAGGATTCCACAAATACTTCTCAATCATGGTCGAGCTTACATGTGGCGGAGGATATATCTGATGCGATCGCCAGGGAGCTCGAACTAGCTTGGGCGTGAAACAATACGCAGTAGGAAGACAGATAGATGAAGGAGTTAAAGCGGCATTGAGGAAGACGGGGTTTTCCTTCCAAGAAGAATCTACGGATCCTGAGTAGACGCCTCTCAGCCTGCGGATAGACATCGTTAACAAGCTTCGGCTGCGGATCCTGAAGATCTGGGAAAAAACAGATCTGGAAGATGTCCACACCTGCGGCCGACGAGAAAATATAATGCAGTTCGTCCCGAGCAACTGCTTCCGGAGATTCTTGTATGACATCTGGGAAAGGACAGATGACAGATGCTCATCTCTCGAGACGGGTGATACACCTTGACGTTGCGACCTGTCCTCATCTACAGTATTTCTCGAAGTCATGGTCAATATAGCGTCAATCGCAGAGGATGAGGATACGGATATTAGCAGATATGAAGAGGTGATGGGTGTCGATGCCAAGGAGAATGCGCTGCGCCGCATGTTACATTGTCTGCATTGATTTCTGTAGTAAGGTTTAGAACCCCAACATGTGCCGGGCATGAGGCAACGGATCAAGAGCTTACTTACGGAGAAGAGAGAAGGTTTACCGCCTGGAGTGTCCCTTCTATCGTCACAAACCCTTCAAGCAGCCTCATTGCGCACCTAAAGATCCAAGTGGTCAGAGCGGTCAGGACACTGATAAGTAAGTTCACTGACACATGCAGATGCAAACCTGGTTCATGTCATTGAAGCCTCTCTTCAGGGCCTGCTGAACGGTCGTTTGGAAAAGGCACAACGGGCCGACATGAGTACTCAGAGCCCATCTTGACAGAAATTTCGGTGTTTGGGCTGTCAACGTGTCAACACCTCGGCCGGCAACCGCCGACACCTACTTCTTGTCACGACCGTTCATGACTTCGACAGCTGCCTCGAACAAGCTGCCAGCGCCTTGCTAACGACGCGTTGTAATCTGGCAACAAGACGAAAAGTAGCATGAAGCGCCGCGAGACTAACCATGTGCATGATGCGCGAAGCCAGGCGACAAGCAGTTTCGACTCGTTCAATTCGGCCTTTTACGACCGGCCTCTCGACGTCCTGGCCTTCTCAAGCAGCTGAAGGAGGGTGATGAGTGAACTTGGTATGCAGGATTGATGATTTGAGTATTCACTTGCGCTTCCCTCCGAGCTATAGTCACGCTTAGCTTCACTCTTAGTCGATGGTACCCTATGGTAGCTATCTTAATGGGGGCTTGACAGTTGCTTGACGGCCTTGAAGCCCTAGATGCATCACCGATGGCCTGGGCTTTCGACATTCTACTTGCGCGCTAGTGATTGGTCCTTTCGCCATACCTGGTTCGGTTGCAAAAGCCCCAGGCATTCCAACTGGTTGTCACAAGCCTATCGTGTGGCGGCCCGACAACCATCAAAAACGGTTCTGGCCAGGGTAGCGGAACGTTTGTTCCATACTCGACCTACTCGACCTTGCTCAGATCTTGGCGAGCTCCACCCTAAATCTACCAAAAGCATATGGTCAGGGCCCCCTCGAAGCTAGCCGAGAGCAAGGTTATCTGCCATGGCACCTCGACTACTTACCGTCGCTTCGGCTTCGAAAGCTCCATCTATTTCTCGTATCGGAGCGGCGCAGGAATTGAGGGCGATGCGTGCAGCGTATCTTTGCTGGCGGCGACCGTCGATCAATAGGCATGAATTTGCAGGTCGGCAAGTTGTCGCTCTCGAAGTCGGGCGCTGACACGCGAGGCAAGTACTAAGTAGGTGCCGACGCAGAACACGAGGTCCTAGTCCTCGCGTAATTTTCCTGAATTTCCAACAATTCTGATTATGTGGCTTGTTGCGCGGCGGCCTTCCTGCGGGTCACCGCCAAGTAGTCCCTCATAGCCCTCACGAACAAGCCATGCATCCACGCATACCCCCGCCCTCAGCTTGTTGAAAGTTCATGTCCTGACCCGCTGTCTGCAACTGAGGATACAGGTCGCGACCCTTGGCCATCGATGCTGTTGGTCGATGAGGCCGCTATCCTCTCCACGGCGTTGGAGGGGATGCTTTATGGTGCGTCGCAACTTGTTCATTCATGCAGTAGACTCAAGTGGGTCCGGCAGGGTGGTCGGTTTTGATGTTTGTACTCTCGATGTGGATTTTCCTGCGGAATTGGAAACGCAAGAGGCCGAATCCTTTGACGATTGGCGCGGCGTGTGCACTTTTCTTGTTGAGCACGGCGGTGAGTTCACTGTGTCCGACTGCTCTTCGTCGCTGATGAATGAACGAGTCTTAGGAGATGATTGTGAATATTGTGCGATTATGTGAAGGCTTCTCCGGTGTTGGTCGACGGCTCCCTGGTGGTCCTACGCAGTACTTCACAAACGTTGCGGCACCCACATTCGTTGCCAAGAGCTGGCTATACAACTTGCAAACCATCGTATTTGATGCTGTAGTCGTCAGTCTCCGATCTCCTCATCATCCGAGATACGTGTCTCATTGCACGGCAGATACATCGCGCTTATGTAGCATGGCAGAATGTATATGTCGTACTTCTTCCTGTCGCCTTGTGGGTGGGTCTGATAGGTATGTGTATCCACCATCTTCCTGTCCAAGGGCATACTTTGATCATTGATACCAGCGTCAACCATTGGGTCCAATTTGTCTTTCGCCAGGGCTACGGTAACAGCTGGTGACATCTTTGCGGCGAGCACGAGTAACTGGGTCACCTCGGTGTATGCCATGACCTTGGCGGCGAATTTAACGTCTACTGGTGAGCACCGTCCGACGCGATGCCAGTCCATAGTTTGACTAACATCGCGTCAAATCACCAGCTCTACTTGCCTTTCGTATCTGGGAGGTCACCCGCGTCGCAGCCGAGTATCGTTCGACTCCATTAAGACCCATCCTGGGTGCGGTCATTGAATCGGGTGCCATCTACTCACTGACCATCATCGCTGCTCTCGTGTCCTTCGTTGTCAAGTCGAACTCAGTCTTTATCATCCTCGATATGGTGTCGTATTGCCTCCGCCATGCCCGGCGTACCACTCAAACTAACCGCCATCGCAGATTTCTCCAATAATCTGTATCGTCTTCCATATGATCATACTCCGCATCGGTCTTGTTGCTGAAACCGACAGCCTGCAAGTAACGGGCGCGCCCTCTTCGTTATCCGCTGGGTCCTTAGTATTCGCCAGTGCTAGCAGGCACCAGGTGCCCCGTCAGACAGAGGATCCGTACCAACTGAAGTCTCTGACGATGGAGATCGGCCAGATTTTGGACTATGCAGACGACGAACCCACCTCGGGATACAATGCGCACCGCGATAGCAGCACCTCGAAGGCAGCAATCAGCGCGGCTGTATGACCGTGATATGTACCTTATTCCAATACAGTCCATAGTGGAAGATAATTCGCGTTCCTTTCATGAGAAGCGCAAGCTTCTGTGCCGCACCACGATGCTTTGACAACGACTAGACGCATGCCAGGAAAGCAATGAATCAGACCGCCTGTAGAAAACAGATACATTCAAGCTAGATTAGCGCCCTTAAGGAAGATCTCCTTCACAATCCTTTGCGCGTTCGCAGCAAGCCCTGCCTCTGACATGCTGAAAGACCGATTACAGTCGCGAATATACCACTCGCGGCCCCTGCAGAGGTCGGCCAGCATATCACTAGGTAAAGCCTCGATCTCATCGATTGAAAACGGCTGCGAGCGGCGTACGACCGTCTCCAGCGCTGCGGCAAATGGCCGTCTCGGCAGGTCGTACTTCGACGCGATTGCAATCAACTCGACGGGATCGACCGGCGGATCGAGCGCAACGAGGGCCTTCGCAGTACGGGATTGCGCTACCGCGATATCGTAGCGATGGGCAGCGGAAAGTAGGGCTACCCAGGATTCCTTTGGCATAGTGGAATCGTCATGCATGCTAAAATGGGTCAGAATAGGAGGTATTCATGCTACAAAATGACGCACTTGTAGAGGTAGTGCAGAAGCGTCCGGAACTCGAGGAAAGTTATCTCAGGGAGTACAATGGGTCTGCTGTCCGTGAACCCTTCTGGTGAATTGTCATTGTTATGCGACGTTCCGGTGGGCAGTGAAAACATATCGCGGAAGACGGGCGAATATTTGGCTAGGAGGTAACGGTGGGCGCGGAAGAGGTGGTCCTCCACCTATCAAAATCTAGATCAGCCAATGTCGCCGGAACATGTCTACTTCACCAACCAGGAATATTGCCATCTCGTCTGGGGGAAGGTAGAACTCCTCATCGCGTACGATAGGGGGCAGCTTGGTCGGACCAGACATGTCGAAGACAGTTTTAACTGCGGTATCCAAAGTAAATGAACGATATGCCTTGGACACGGTTAAGAGAAACGATGGGATGATTCTAGCATGCTCTTATACAGGATGCATCATTGACGTCGATGTAAGACATCCGCATAGAACTTCCCGAGACCTTCTCGAGGAATGGAGATTTCCCATGTAAGTCGGACATAATTGGAATGCAGCCCGGGCCAAATGACCAAATCGGGACTCTCCCCGCGCGGATGCGCATTTGGTCCGCGTTGACCGCATTTGCACCCCGAGTGCATCTGCATCTCGAACTTGATGGAAGTCTCCAGTTTCTGGCGTCCATCCCGAAGGTGCTGCTCCGAATGCCCTGCTCTACATAGCTATCTGAGACCAAGAATCGACAGACGGAGAGCTGAAATTGACTTGTTTTCGGAGAATGCTGAGACTTCGCACCTGACAGAGGCTAATGCATTTCGACGGTATTTGCGGCATCTTGAAGCCTCCTGTAACGCAAGTATTATCTACTATGTCCGCTGCGGGTCAGGATGTTGAGCGGCGTCCGCGGCCCGGGTTCTGCAAATAGTCAGTGCAGACGGAACGCTTTGCAATGACAGGATGTGAACAACATCAGCGTTTAGGCCGTTGCTTCAGAATCGCGCGAAACGGGTCCATTCAGTCAGTACTGATGCAGCTACACATTGCATAGCCAAGGGTCAGTGGCACGTTGATCAAACAACGACCACAAGACAATGATGCCAATCTAATTTATAAAAACACTGAAGGCATATCCAGGCTGTGTAAGTAACGTCAAAGCAAGACGAGCTCGAGTACGAACCATAAAAATCGATGACGGCCCTACAACCCCATAATTCCCTGCGCCAACAGCGATGCTACGCCTCTGTCTCTATCCCCTCCGGTATACTCCCCTCTGGAGCTAGACTGGGATCCATGAAGCTATGATTGCACTTCGTACAAACGAAGAACAGGATCATGCGGGTCTCCTTCCGCTTCGACTGATCTTGATAGTACACAGCACTGCAAGGAACATGTGCGTAAGATTTGACTACGATGTAGTGGACAAACCACGTACTCCTCATGACCGCATTTCGGACAAGGGATATTGGAATGAGGCTATAGAGGGATGAACAATGCATTACGCATAAAAAGACGGGAACACTCACTAGAGTAGGGTCCAGGCCGAGATCCGTCGTAACACCGACCTGCTCTCTGAGGCACCAGGGTCGTCCAGGATAGGGCGCGACAGAGTGCGATTAGACTCACTTTGTAACTGTCAATAGATCGTTCCTGTACACGCAAGTGTTGTCTCCCATATCAAAGTGTGTGCAGATGCGGCAGGCATGGACCATCGTTCGGCGCGTTTGGTCGGCTTTTGGGTAGAGAAGGTTGTTACATTCTGAACAGAAATGAAGCGAGGCCTGACAACGCATGTGACCACGACGCGAAGTCAAGAAGTAACAGATGAGAAACTCGATTGTGAACCGTGCAGTTGGAGACGTACCATTAGAAAGAGAAGGTAGTGGATAAGAACAGCCTGCAAGCCGTTGCTGAGAGAGCAAACTGCAAGAGCCACCAGAGTACCACGCTTTCAAAGTCCGCTGTATTTTCAGACTCAGCGGCGTTGTCTCCCGTTCATGGGAATTGGAAGAGAAACAGCATGGACAGGAAGGCCGTCCTCGTTCCAAACGTGTTCACCGCGAGGAGGCGTCAAAGCACTATCGATGTGACGGACAAAGTGATCCATAAGCATTCGTGCTGGTATGAGTCCTATCGTTCCTCACCATCCCCTTCGCCAAGATGGTTGAACCTGCCGCGCTGTCGCAGCCCGTGAATGTCCCGCTGAGCAAAAATACTGTGGCCCAGGTAAGGGTCAATTCTGGTCTGCGTTCGGAGAAGCTCTGATCAAGAATACTCAGCCCACACCGCGGCGTCATGAAAAATATTACATTGAGGATCGTCTGTCTACATTTCTGGTTCGTTCTCTAGTCACTTACACGGTTGCTTGCTTGCCATGTCATCGTCTATCTTCATCAGGTGTCTAGCTCTTTGTTCAGAGTCCACAGATACTACCTAGTCCTTGAATCTCCAGTCTTCAAGGATATGTTCGCGTGCCCGTCAGGAGAGGTACCCATGGAGGGCGAGTCGGACGACAAACCCATTGACCTTCCGGGAACTACAGTAGACGAATTTGAGGCGCTTCTTGACTTTCTGTACAATCGGTGAGCACAGTCACATGCACCACATCTCATGCTGACCCGCTCGCAGGCCATACGATGATTACTCGAGCTTCGACCTTATGCGGTGGAAGAACTTGCTCACGGTTTCCGATCGGTACGAGTTCGACAAGGTCCGACAACGTGCCATCACAGAGATCACAAAGCTTGAGGGCGAGTTGAACGGTGTCGACCAGCTTCTGTTAGCTGTCAAGTGCAATGTTTCGCAGTGGACTGTCCCCGCTCTCATAAAATTACTGGTACGACCCAAAATCTTGGATCTTCAAGAAGCCGAAAGGCTCCCACTTCCTATCGTTCTCCGCCTTTGGGATGCACGCGAAGCACGTCATCGACCGGTCGCTGTACCAATGGGTTTTGGACCCGCTCCCACAATGTCCGTTAATGAACATCTAGTGCGAGATAAGTTTCGTGGATGCGGTTATCCAGGTCTGGACTAGATGTACGTTGTGCGGTGCGGCGAAGAGAAAAAGAGTGTCATTTCCTGATACGATATGATGACGCAGATCATTGATAACTTCAGTTCGACATGTATGATATGTTTGCAATACGGATTTATTCTTCCCAAATCGGATTTCATCGAACGTCAGAGACAGCTATAAACATGCGGACATGTTATCTGTCATGATCGAGTGCCGGAAGCGGACGGGTTCGCCGTGGATCCAGGGTTTCTTGACTTTCTGCCACAACATACTGTTTCCTACCTCATGGAACAACCAAGTGATCCCCCCACTATCACGCCGGTACCTACTGCAGAGGTAGACCGGGAGGGTGTTTCACAGCTATCGACCGGCGAGCCTGCTACCGAGACGCCAGGCCAGACACCACCGTCGCCACCTTCAACCCAGGAACCTCGCAGTAGTGTCTGGTTTATCGATAAGCCTCCGATGGTGGCTTTGCAGGTCCGCCACAATCAATCTGCAATTCTATATCACAACTGAGATCCCGTGATGTTGCGAACCGCAGGTCGAGAACACATTGTATAAGGTCCATCGAATCTTACTCGAGCGCGAATCCGAGTACTTCAGGAATTTATTTTCGGCTGCCGCTCACAACAATGGTCAAGAGGTCATCTACGAGCTCAGTGACAGCAAGGAAAGTGAAGCAAATGCATTATTCGACTTCTTATATGACTCGTAGGTTTCATTTTTGGTTTGCTAGGAAGAACCGTCTGATAGTGTATCAGCGCGGAACGGGACACATATAGTGATGAGAAAATCCTCGACCTCCTTGCAATCTCCACGCGTTACTCTCTCGTACGCATCCGTGGTTGTGCGGCCAACCTGCTGGGCAAACGGCGTGCAACGATGGACCCTATCGACCAAATTGTTTTGGCACAGAAATACGACATCTTCAACTGGCTTGAGTCTGCATATTCGGCAATCATCGTTCGCGCAGAGCCACTACAAGAACATGAGGCAGAGAAGCTGCCCATTGCGACCATAGTCATGTTGGCCAAGGCGAGGGAGGAAAGTCTAACAAGCAATCTGCTCATGGAAACGGAAGAAGGTTCAGTTACTGACACGTACGGTATAGATGAGAGTGCGACATACCCTAAGGCGGTGATGAGCAAAGCCAAAATGATGACGGGGAAGAAGGGGAAGGGGAAGGAGAAGAAGGGAAAGGAAGGGTACAAGTAGTTTACCGTCGACCCGCAGTTACCATGAGATCTCCTGAGATCTTCTTCTAGACTGAAAGGGAGAGGACGCGAATCACCGGGAAACCAATGCATGTTGCCGATGCTTAAATGATTAGAACTGGAAAAGAAAAGACAAGAATGTGGCAGGTAGACCAAGAGATCAAGGTCAAAGTAAAAATAAAAATAAAAGTCAGAGTCAAAAAGGAGTGCTCAACAGCAGAGTGTGGGACGGTTGCCAAAGCTTAGACCTTGAAATCTCCAGTCAAACCCATCACATTCGTCGGATCGTATCGCTTCGTGATACTCTGCAACCTCGGGACATTCCCTCCCCAGAGTGACTCCAACGGAGCATCATGGATGGCATAATTGGAATATACGGCTGCATTCGCGATGTCTTGACCTTCAGCCACGGCTGCGAGTGTCATTTGATGCACACTTTGCACTATTTGCATCGTGCATGCGCTTGTTTTGTGACACATCGTTCCACACGAAGCGGAGATTGACGGAAAGAAGGGCCACAGACCGATCCGGAGGATACGCCGAGCTGTCGGGGGCACCATGATAGAATATTGTCGGAAGGAATGGTTCGACGGCATTGAGGATCGTTACTCCCGAGTGACGGGTATCATAATCTCCCCAGAACTGCGTTCCAACAGTCAACGATGAACGTCAGCCATACTTTTGGCAGGCGAAATTGCCGACCTTAGTCTCGTTGATGACGGCCTCGAGCAAAGATTTAGGAAGCTCTATGAACGATGCCGCGCCAAAGAATGCCCTGCAAAAGACAGTTTGACATTTTATTGTTTCGTGTATCTATGACGAATGCTTACTGTGATCCACCAGGAGGGGCTGCGGTAGACTGAACTAAGGACAGATATGACTGGGTCGTCAACATGCTCCCGTTGACGCCGGAGATAGCGAGAAATTCGTCGAAAATGGCCGATGGTTGTGCAGGCGCATCATAGAAGACGGCAATTTCCATCATGACCTAGGCGAGGTGGATGATTGAGGAAAGTCGTGCATATCAATTTGAAAGAACGGCACTTACCTCTCCCGACGAGTACACATAAGCTGGCGCTATCGCAGCTTTAGGGTCAGTGACATTGGCATGGAAGTTAGCTACTGCGTCCGTGGCTGCGTCTACACCTGACGCGGGAATAATTAGCAAACCGCCCTGTCTGTGGTATCAGAACATGTATTGTCGCCTGAGCATAAATTGGCGTACCCAAATGTCGCCTTGAGAAAACGTCTTAAATGTGAATTTCGTTACGATACCCTGAAGACCTTATGTAAGTGCGGGTTGCGACAACCAGGCGAGAGGCATACCAGGTTGTTGAACCCGCCCTGGGATTTGATCTTAGACGAGCTCACCAGAAGAAGACATGGCTGCGTACCTTCAAAGCCCAGAAAAGATCCTCGTCGTCTGAAGTGACGGTCATCACTGTACCATTAGGCAACACTAGCTCGTAAGCGACAACATTATCCACCGCAAGTCCGTATTGGTTCGTCTTGTAGGAGTAACCTGCAGTAATACCACGTCAGCCGAGGATTTAGTCAGGACCCTCGGAGAGAAGATCACCTCCTCCCAAAGTGAAACCAGCGACGCCGACGTCAGAAATCCGCCCGCCGATTACATTGACGCCATGTGGCTCCAATGCGGCATAGACGTCGTCCCAGATAAGACCCGCTCCGATTTCAGCAGTCTGAGACGACGCATTGTATGTGACATTGGAGAAACGCGTCATGGCGATTTGAACGCCAGTGCTAGAGGAAACCCCGGGATTCATTGCATGACCACCGCCCTTGAGCTGAGGACAGCATTTTGGTTCAATAACTTTAGATTCGAGAGAAAAGGAATATCATACGCCAAAGGGAATCCTAGATGCGCCCAGGATACGAATCTATAGTCGCCGCGATATGTATTCAAACTGATGCCCCTGCTCAAAGTTAAACGACCACGTTACTCACGATCGCACCCACATCCTCCGCTGTGCCAGGCTCTACAGAACATGCGGAAATAGCAGAACTAGAATCTGCCCAATGAGCATTATCTTCTGCATGGTTGGGCGAGCCTGGAAGAAAATTAGGCAGTGAGTATGCGCTTTTGAACGGTTATAGCACTTGGGACTTACCAGGATAGTAGACAGCAGACGCCGACGAGATAGTTTGGGCGATGGACTGACAAGTGGACAGCGAGGAGTTGCCGTTACTCGGCTACGCCAACGAGACAACAAAAATGCTCAAGAGCGAAGCGAACATGAGCAGACGCTGTGAGGCCATGTTCGATGGTCCTTCAAGTTGTGTGGCCCTCGATCTTTATAAAATGAAGTTTCCGTATCATCAGTAGGGCTGATAGGGCTGAGCAAGCGGTCTCCGACTTTTGCCAATTGTCCGCCACCCATCTATGGTATGGTATGGCCACTGCATTGAAACACTTCTGACATCGTCACGAGAAAGGAGTGATCAGGAGTCCGTAACGGGACGACATTTGCAAAAGCCACCTACGAGTAGCACTGACGAGAACGGAAGCGTTTCCCCCATCTGACATCGCACGGAGATTAATATACTTTTGGCCGACAAGACGTAAGGGAACAAGAAGGACAAACAAGTGCATTGGCGCCTTAGCTTGCATAGATTTGTCGCCACGCATGTTCGCTTAAGATCCATGAGACACGGACATCGTCCCGCGGAGGGGACTCGTTCAATGGTAAGAATTCTCACCATGGGCCTCCGGGCGCTTGCTGATGACAGCCCGCTCAACAGCCTAATTGACAGCATCCTGAGATCCTAGTTCGGCGATGAAGCAATCTAAGACACAAGAAAAATGCGTACTGAACATCGCCAATACGGTCGACCCATTGGCACGTCCATTCGTATGGCACTGCGGCGCGAGTTAGCGCCTATAGAGGTCATTCGTAGAACGTCAGAGGAGACTGATATATGCCGACTCGGGCATAGGGCAGCCAGTCCCAGTGCGCTCGGCACTGAAGTGGATATGGCACGCATGGTTCGTCCTGTGGTTCTGAACTGGTGAGCTTCACCGTGACAACGATAACTCAACAGCAGACTCACACTCACCACCTGGACGAAAACCTGGACGAATATATTGGCACACGACTCACCGTGAAATGCATGATTAGCTCGCCCACATTAGCCAACGACCATCCCGGAGGAGCAAGAGGCCAACGATCTGTGTTCGGTAAAGTAAACCAACCGAAATGCAATATGTTATGATGTGTTCCTGGATAATTATGTGATAAACAGCAAAAAATCGGCAATGACTAGCAAGTTAGCATGTAATCTAGTGTGGGCCTGTTGATCCAGAGGTATAAAGAGCTCAGAACTTGAACCCGCCAGCCAGGCCCATGACATTGCCAGGGTCGACCTGCTTCTTGATCGCCTGCAGCCGCGCGACGTTGCCGCCATAGATGCTCTCGAGCGGCGCGTCGTACAAAGCGTAGTTACCATAGATCGTAGCGTCGGCGACGTCCTGGCCTTCGGCGACGGCGGCGGCGCGGATACGGTCCGCGCTCTGCTTCGTCGCGGCGAGCATGGCAGCATCGCTCGTGGGGAGCTCCCATGCAAAGTAGATGTTGAGCGGGAGAAGGCCACGCGAGCGGTCGGACGGGTAGGCCGAGTTAGAGCCGTGGGAGAAGAGCGACGGCAGGAAGGGCTCGACGTCGTAAGAGATGAACAATGCTGTCTCAAGGGCGAGGGACAGGCCCCAGTGCTTAGGAGGTCGAACTGTTTCAGTAGCTTGCTCAAATATGATTGACGGACGAAGCTTACAACAGATTCATTCAGGATAAGCTTGAGCAGGGACTCGGAGTAGCCTGTCAGCGCGACACTAGTAAAGAGAGTCCTGCGATGACAACATTAGCATCGTTGTTCCACACTGCACGGGGGTCGTCATCACCTGGTGCCTGCAGTCGTGTTCGCAGGGGTGGCGTTGATGAACGAAGTGAAGGAGCGAGAAGAGACGTCACTCGTGAAGTGAGGAATATCCAAGAAGTCGTCAAAAATGCCAGCGGGAGGCGTAGGCGCATCGTAGAATACGATAAGGGAGACGCCGGGCTACGAAACAACACGATTAACTTACATGAGTACGAGATCGATGATTGACACTCACCTGGCCAAGCACAAAGTTGTACGACGGAATCATGGCTGCCTTGGGGTCTGTTACGTTGGCGGAAAATTTGGCAACCGCGACGTTAAGTTTATCAAGTTGGCCTGCCGTGATCGTGATGAGGCCGCCCTGGTTTAAACATATCAGAGCTGATTGAACCAAAACACATCTGGGTAGCATACCCAGACTTGTCCTTGCGGGACTGTCTTGAGGGTGAATTTCGTCACGACACCCTAACAGAAAAAGAGGTAATAGCCCTGATTAGCCAATGAGCACTGTTGAACTCACGAAGTTGTTGAAACCGCCCTGGTGATAGGAAATCACTTCAGCGATCCAAATAAGTGCCAAGTTGAGCACTTACTCTGAGCCCAAACCATAGGTCATCATTTGCTTCGGTGACAGTCGTTACAGTACCATTCGGCAAGACTAGCTCGAAAGCTTGGACGTTATCCACAGTAAGGCCATATTGGTTCGTCAACCATGAATAGCCTAGGTGGAAAGTACGGGAATAGATCAGCGAATAGTAATCGCGAGACGCATAAAAAATGAAGACAACCTCCGCCAAGGGTGAATCCTGCCACGCCGACTCCGCTGACTCTTCCTCCGACGACATTGACGCCTTGCGGCACAAGGACGTCGTAGACATCATCCCAGATAAGGCCCGCTCCGACGACGACGGTTTGCGACGAACTATCGTAATCGACTTGATTGAAGCGAGTCATCGCAATCTGGACACCAGTGGTGGAAGAAAAGCCAGGGTTAGAGCTGTGGCCGCCGCCTTTCACCTGAAAACCGGGCAATTTTCCATTCATTAGATGTCGAGGAACTCAACATCAAGATCTAATAGCCTACCGCAAACGGCGTCCTCGTCGAACCGAGGATTTGTAGCTGCACGCGGGGAATGTTTGTCAGGCTCCTGATCGTCCGATACGAAATCTAACAACACGTACGATCTTCGCGACATCCTCGGCGGAACCAGGCTCTACGGAGCAAGCTGCTTTATCGGAACTCGATGAGGCCCAGTGCGCGATGTCCGCGGAATACTGAAAAGAGACTAAAAATTCTGTCAGAAAGCTCCAGAAGTACAAGATGGGATGCTTGACTGACGTGGGTAATAGACATTGGATTGTGAAGAGATAGCTTGAGAGATTTTTGCGCAAACGGAAGAAAAGGACGCATCGGTGGCCCTCGCCGACAGCTCGCCGGGCAGAGATGACGCAGCGCCCACGAACGACAGCAAGATGCTGGCTGCTGCGATGGTCCCAACCATAGTGAGCGTTAGCCAAAAGAATGCAAAGTACGGGAGAACTCCCAATGCACATTATATCCTCCGAGACCCCGGGATTCTCGCTTCAACGGATTACCATGAGTACATTGAAGCCGCGCACCGCTAGCAACATCAAACGACCTCATGGACCTGGACGAGACGAAGCGGCCAACAACGGCCGCCAAGGAGAAGTTGAATAGCGCGAGCCTGCACCAGCGTGTTTGTTGTAATTTATCATCGTGATCCTCATGCTTCTGAAGACGAATGCCGTACGCCGGGCCCCGAAGCGCACGTCTACAATTCGCTGTCAGTACTTACATCGTGCCATCTTCAACTTGTGGCATGATGATCAAATACATAACTTACTTCAGACTGTTTACGACCGAGGGTGAACGTCACTAGGGCAATCACTGGTGAGCGATATGATATGACGCACCTAGGGACTCCGGAGCTACAAAAACAAGGTTAAGCAAGCAATCCCGGTGGATATTCACTGACCTTTCAACTTCAAATGGTTTGAAATCCCATCTAAACTGTCAATACCAGAATTATTCTCATGATTCCCATGTCAGTGTCTCAATTTCAAAGGGTGATTGAGCACAAGAACTTGAGAAGACGACTACTTACAACGGTATGGACGCGATGATCATGGGTCAGGTCACGTGGACGTCCAGTTGCAACTGTACAGTTTTATCCGGCAAAATCCGAGTGGCTTGCTGTGGCGCGGCAGGCGGACACAGTGACCACGACCCACCGCACCGAAAAGCAAGCCCCAGTCGCCGCCCACCTCCTCTCCCTCAAGATGGTCAAGAGTACGTCCATTCGCAGCATGAATTCTGCCTGATGATGCTGACCGTTTGTCCCAGTTTACAAGCCAGGAAAAGTGATTACTTGTGAAGCTCAGGACGCGGCGGGAGGCTGAATTCATCTTCGCAGGTTGCAATCGTCCTTCAGGGCCGCCAGGCCGGCAAGAAGGTCGTCGTCATCAAGCAGCTCGACGAGGGCACCAAGGAGCGCCCCTATCCCCACGCCATCGTTGCGGGCATCGAGCGCTACCCACTGAAGGTCACGAAGCGCATGGGTGCGAAGAAGCTGGCGAAGCGGAGTAAGGTCAAGCCTTTCATCAAGGTGCGTAGCGTTCTACCGAATTGCGCATTTCGAGTTTTGAACGGCGTGTTATAGGTGATCAACTACTCGCATTTGTTCCCCACCCGGTACTCGGTTGAGCTGGAGGGTCTGAAGGGCACCGTCGCGTCTGAGACTTTCAAGGAGCCGTCACAGCGGGAGGACTCGAAGAAGGTGGTGAAGAAGCTGCTTGAGGAGCGGTACACGAGCGGGAAGAACAAGTGGTTCTTCCAGCCCCTGCGCGTGCGTGCTTCATTCAATTTGTCGTATGGGACTTGTAGGCTCACTGTATCTGCAGTTCTGATTGTTTCTTTGCTATGTCCCTCTTGTCGTCAAAACTCACATGTACACCACATGCCCCCCATGATGCATGCCGCGCAATGGCTATTCACATGATTCCCTATAAATAATCTCTCTTTCGGCTGACGGGATTCATCCGCCGAGGGACGTTGTACGAAGGACATGCGTGCATCCGCCGGACATCCGAATAATGCTATTTTTGAGTTGTTCGAACCAGAATCCCGACAGTTGTCTCCCCACCGTGGAGTGGTATCCTCCGTTGCACAGCGCTCCTCGACGCACGTTCCACCTGCTTGTAAACGGTCACAACTCTCACTATCGACAGTTGCATGGAGAGGCACATGCACACATCGGCTCAAAACATACTGCTGAAACCGCAGCGGACCACTGTCTTACCGGATGAGTGGCCTACTGATAATAGGTCGGGGACTTCTCTGTTTTGCCACCCCGCAACAATGGGAAGTTCCAGTTTCGTACCGCGTGTCCCTATCCGATTCTATGAGCACGAAGCGCGGGACCAATGCGCTGGAGACCCACCGTCGTCCGCCACACAAACTAGCATGACAGCTTAGTACTAGTATGCCTGGCGCTCTCACTCCAAGGGACATGTCAAGATAAGGTCTTCATGAGCATACTTATCGCCTCGGGAGCAGGGATGGAATAGTGTTCTTTCTTGATAGAGTTATTTTTATCTGGTCTGCTGGTTTGGAAGCTCACCCCGGGGCTCCTAAGTCAATCAACCCATGGGTTGTAGTATTCGTGTTATCATAACACGATGAGAATATTTTCCTGTATGAGTGGTTGATGCTTTCATGGTGGGGAGCAGGCGCGGGGTCGACGAGGTACTCGGTCGTCGGCCCCCGCAAAAAACTCGCACAAAACATACATACACACCAGCCTCATACACCGTACCATGCACTTCTCATGTCGATCGTAGTATGCAATAATCGTGATGACAGGTAACGTACACAGGACACAGATGCAAACAGTGATAAATGAGGATTAACACGATGCTTGGTATGTGCAGAATCGCAGACGCGCGCAGAGAGGAACGACAACAGAATGCAGAATGCTAGAAATCGAGCGACAGACGAGCCACGGACCACCATTTTAGGATGCCATGCAAGAATCAAAGAAACAGAAGAAAAGTGAGAGTGAAGAAACGGAAGCGTCCAAGCCATCGCGCATCACGAGCCGACGTCCCCGACCCGCGTCAGCGCGACCCGCCGCTTTTTCTTCGGCGGCTCCTGGTCCGCCCTGTCCTTGTCCTTCTCCGAGTCCGACGGCGCAGGCGTCTGCCCGCGCAGCACCTCGCTCGAGCTCGAGCTCGCGGGCGTCTGCTCGCCGCGCTTCGCGGGTACGACCGGCGAGACGGCCGGCAGCGCGACGGACGGGAGCGCGGGCGTCGTCGCGGGCGTGAGCGCCGCGGACGTCGTGAGCGGGACGGAGTGCTGGTGCGCGATGGACTGGAACTGCAGCGTCGACTGCTGCGTGTGGTGGGCGGGGATGATGTCGTCGAAGACGACGATCGTGCAGTAGCCGTCGCGCGAGGAGAGCATCAGGCACTGGCCGTCCGGTGACCTGTCGCCGGCGTCAGTAGGGCGGAGGGGCGGGAGCGGAAGAAGCGCACCAGGTCATGTCTGTGAACTCGTCGTAGTGCAGCTTCGTGAGCATGCAGACGGGCCCCGCCTGCTGCGTGTCGTATATGGTCACAGTGTCCATGGTCGCGACGGAGTACAGCATCCGATAGGGCAGCGCGAACACGGAGCCATTGCTCGGCGCGGGCGTGGGAGGCTTCGAGATTGCGGGGCTGAGCGCCCGGAGCGAGTCGTTGGCAGACAGCGCTGGAGAGGGCAGCGTCAGGCCCTGGCTCGCTGGGAACGCGGACATCGGCGTCGGCACGGCGAGCGGCGTCAGCAGCCCCGACGGCTTCGTGGGCGAGATCGGCGACTGGCCTTCGCTCGACGCAGGCCGCGCGGGGACGACGAGAGGCGACGCCGACGACGAAGCGCCCACATCGACATGCGTCGTCTGCTCCTGGCCCCTCTCGACGACAATGTTCTTCGTCTCCGTCGGCACGTCGGGTCCGTGCACGCCGGGGCGCAGCTCGTACAGAATCGGCGAGAACTTGACCGCCACGCTCGCCTTCTTGTGGCCCGGGAGCTGCGCGATCGGCGGCCGCGCGAAGTTAGCGCGGGAGTAGATGTACACCGAAGACACGGAATTCGGGTTCGCCGGCTCGGTGCCGTTGCCGCTCGTCGAGGGGGTGCCCCTCCTGCCCCGCGCAGGCGACTCGTCTGGTCTCTGGCCGCGCGAGGCGCCGGGAACGACAGACGGATCTTCGAAGTGGCCTGCTGGTGTCAGCAAGAGCGCACCATCAGGACTGAATGTCAGCCGGCGGAAGAAGTTGCTAAAGCTCTCGTCGCCATACAGCTTGATGGAACTCCAAGTTGCAGGTGATGGTACGGAGGTGCGGATGGCGGGCAGTGCCGGCATGGGTGATGGCGAACGTCCATACCGTGCATAGTGTGATGGCGAACTGGGGGCGTTGGAGCCGCTGAAGGAGGACCGCCTCGAAGATGGTTTATCCATTGGCGGAGGAGGAAACATCGATTGTGAAGGCGTGCTGGCGATGGATGTGGCGGGTGTGAGTGGAATGTGGTGCTGGGACTGGGAAGTGGAAGCGTGGCTTTCATCCTTGGGTTGTTCGCTGAGCGTGGTGATGATGGATTCTGTATCACTTGCAGTTGATTCGCGGCGGAACATCCTTGGTCGGCTTGTGCTGTGCGTGCTGGGGGTGCGTGTGTGATGATGAGACATCCGCGCGTTCTTGCCGACTGCATGCGCCTCAAAGGAACCTGACTTGGTGCAAATGCTGTAGACATGCATGGAACGATCGCTGCTTTGTGTCGCGATGTACTCGTTCAGAGGGTCCCATGCGACGCCCTGGACGTAATGATTATGTTCCGCAATTTCGTACACGCATTTACCTGAAGGGAGCATTAGGGGGTAGTCGGAGGATGTACTGTCAGAGACTGACCATCTGACGCGCTAAAAATTCTGGCTGCGTTGTCCGTGCTGCCTGCGATGAGGTATTCACCGGTCGGACTCCATGCCAAATCGTATACTTGCATGGTCGTACACCTAGTTCAGAGGGATCAGCACAGTCCAGAAGAAGGAAAGTCCAGCCATACCGGAAGGTGGTACGCGGCTTCCAGTACTCCTTCTCGAGCTGCATTTCCTCAGCGCTTAGGTCGCTGCCATATACACTTTGGTTCGGAACACTCGATGGCGCCCAGATGATAATCATTCCGTCTGTCAGAGTGTCAGCTCGATCAGCGGGCAGGCGGCTCATTGTTCCATACCATCTCCCGCAGACGCGATCAGTTCACCTGCGGGTATCGTGAGCCCGGTGATACTAAGAAGAAAGGCAGGAACATACCGCTTGGGCTAAATCGGACGACATTCACTGCCGCCGAATGTCTGCTCAGAGTGGCGAGGTATTCGACTCTGGCAGGCCGCGGAGCAGGTGCGCCCGTCGCGTCACTTGACGCGCTTTCTGCAAGTGACGGCGGGATAATATTCGGATGCACCATCCATATCTACGAGAATTCAGCACGCCGGGCGCAGGCGGGGGCCAGAAAACGTACTCGGACGTGGTTGTCCTCTCCTCCTGTGGCCAGGCGATACGCCTGCCGCGCGAAGCTCTTGTCCTGCACCGGACGCGCCTTTTTGAACGGCACTGGCTGGAAGTCGCACGTAGAGATGGGTTTGCTGTCATGCCAGCGGATCTCAAGTGTCCTGACACGCATCTGTGGACGCGAATTTTGGGCTGGGATGGTGGTGGGGGTGAAACAAGATATAGGGTGAGCAGTGAAGGAGGCCCGAGACCTTGTCCTAATTAGCGGCGGCAGTCTCCGCGCACGCTGCAATCACATCCAAACACAGAAGCAAGTCCCTCCATCCACGAGTACAATCCTCTTTCCCCTTGTGGGAGCTCTCAATGCCCCCGACGGGGCTGCTTTGGCCAACTATCAATGCGATAAAATTAAATCATCATCATTCGCAGGCCCATGCTACCGCTACCGTAGTGTACTTCCACGCAGCGTCTGCGAAAAGCTCGTCAACAGGTCAGTCCGAGGCTTCGTCTCCTCTTCCGGCTCCTCCTCGCCATACACCACCGCCACATCCTTCAGGTCTTTCTGCAATATGGTCGTAAGATGCACCAGCCCCGCCTGCTCTTCGGCAAGAATCTGTACGATCATGAGCGACGGACCACCAGCGCGATCGGATCCAACTCTCACCTGCACAATCTGATTGAGCCCGTCCTCGTCCACGACGGCCCATTCAAGCCCCTCGCTTCCCCCCTTCGCACTGTTGCCCCGCATGGCATTCAACGCCCCCACAAGCGCCCAAAGCTCGTTCAGCTTCCCGACGATCCGGCCCATGCCGCCCGGCCTCCGGATCTCCCCATCGATGTCCTCCAGCGCGGCCCTCATCGCCTCCTCCTCAGGACGGATGGCCGACGACCGCAGCGCCGGTATCAGCAGATGCAGGTGCTGCACGAGCTTCAGCAGCCGCTGCGTCAGTTGCGTCTGCACCGACGACGCCTTGTGCAGGCGCGACGCGTTCGACAGCTCGTGCCGCTCCGCGAGCTTCTCGATGCGCGCCCTGAGGTCCTTCAGCTTCTCCTGGTGCCCCTGCGCCTGCTGCCCCTGCGCGTCCACGCGCGCTTTGAGGTCGTCAAAGCTGCTCGCGAGCACAGGCACGCAGCTGGCATATATCGCGTGTGATGTCAGCAACGGGCGCGATGCGTAACCGTCAAACTTACCACTTGGGATCAGGGTTTTCGCGGAGCGCTTTCTGCCATAAGGTTTCATTTTGGGCCCTAGTCGGTCGCCCATACAATTGGACCTGTGCCGGGTCGACAAGGTTATAGAAATAATGCTACCACATCAAAGTTACTATGACAAGCGCAGTCCGCGGGAACAAAGAGACGGACCTGAAAGCGATTGTTGGGCGAGTCGGGGCTCCAAGCTTCGACGGTGGCCTGTATTCGCTGGGCCAACTGCGTGAACTGTGTTTGGACATCCTGCTGCTGTTGCGCGGGGACAGCGACTGCTCTCGATGAGAATAAGCCGCCAGATGTCGCAAGCGGGCTCTTGGCGCCGCCAAACAAGCTTCCGCCCAGTAGCCCCGGTTGCTGAGGCTGCTGCACCTGCGGCTGCCCGAACAAGGTTGCGGGTTGCTGTTGCTGTTGCTGTTGCTGCTGTGCGGTCGAACCGAACAAGCCACCACCCAAGCCCGATGATGGCGCTCCGAACAACCCGCCTCCACCAGTTGTCGACGTGGAAGGTGCAGTTCCGAAAGGACCGCCGCCCCCCTGCTGCTGCGGCTGCAGCTCAGGCTGGGGCTGGGGCTGCCTCATGGTAGACCCGAACAAGCCGCCGCCAGTCGAAGGCTGCTGCGTCGTGCTGCCAAACAACCCACCTCCAGTCGCGGGCTGCTGTGTCGTGCTACTGCCAAACAGCCCGCCACTGGGCTGCTGCTGCTGCTGTTGAGTGCCCGCGCCGCCGAAAAGCCCACCGCTCGGCTGCTGCTGCTGTTGCTGAGTAGTACCACCGAACAAGCCCCCACCGGGTTGCGGTTGTTGCGTACTCGCGCCCCCGAACAGACCACCGCTTGCCGGCTGCTGCGTCGTCGATCCTCCGCCAAAGAGCCCACCACTGGGCTGTTGTTGTTGTTGCTGACCTCCAAACAGGCCTCCGCCGGTGCCCCCCTGCTGGGTAGTACTCTGTCCCCCAAAGAGACCGCCCCCAGCCCCCGTTCCCGACGCGCCAGTGCCCCCGCCAGGTTGATTCTGGCCCTGGGTTTGCCCCAGGTTCCCGAAGAGCCCGCCACCAGTCTGGCCTGGATTCATTTCACATCATAAACTCAACTGCAGACAATCAGAAGAGCAAACAGACGAACCAGGCGCGTTCGACGTTGTAGAACCTAGTCCGCCGAACAGGCCCCCGCTCTGGCCTGGCTGCTGCTGCTGGCCCTGCTGCTGCTGCTGCTGGGTGTTCGAGCTCCCAAATAAACCACCGCCACCGAATGCAGACATTGTGGGCGTTCTTTAGTGCACAATTAGCTAGGCCTGGGATCAGTACGAACTTCCAATCATAGCCGAAGCGTACACTCACCGTGTCACACGGTCAATACTACACTTATACAAACGACTCCGGGTCTCTACGAGTCCTGCCGTGCGCCCTCTTTTGATGTGTAGCGGTGGTGAGGGCAGAGGAGGCGAGAAAGAGAAGTACAACGACAGGACCGCCGAGAGTGGTGAAGGGAGGAAGGAACGCGTCTGAGGCGCGTGTGGCACGCGTCGCCTTCAACGCCCACACCGTTTAGCAGAACATCTTCGCCGTTTCTTTTACTGTAACTTATAATCCCATATAACTCAGTCTATTCTCACATCCCGCGAAATAGTCGCCAGAAATGTCCAGCCAACCCGCGCGCTGTTTGGTGCGCGGCTCTATCAGTCAGATCTCCTCTCTCATATCTGCCCCCTCCAACTGAATGCTGAAGCACGCCTGCAGACATCGATGAATTCTTTCACGGTGTGTTTGCCTATCAAGCAGGTTTTGACTGCGACCTAAGTATGCAATGCAGTGAAGGACATCGTGCGCCCCGGCGAGACCATCTCCTCGACCAGGTTTGAACGGCGAGGAGGCGGCAAGGGTGCGAACCAGGCTGCTGCCGTCGCGCGTGCCGGTGGTTCTGTTGCTCTAGTAGGTGCCATTGGCGACGACGGACTCTGGCACAGAGATGCCTTGCAGAAGGTTGGCGTTGTAGTGGACGCCGTGGAGGTCATAAAGGTGTGTCTGGGCCGCACATCCGAAGCATTCTCTGACATTTCGGCTGCTCTGACAGGGAGAGCCCACCGGGCGCGCGATCATCCAGCTCACCCCCGCAGGCGAGAACTGCATCAGTTAAGCCTGCGCCCGCTACCCCAGACCCCATGCTCACGCGGCGCGCAGTCCTCCACAAGGGCGCGAACTTCGCCCTCTCCGAGTCCCCCGCCCAGGTCGAAGCGCACCTCGCCGGCATCACGCACCTCCTGCTACAGAACGAGATCCCGTGGCAGACGACCCTCGCCTACCTAACGCGCGCACACACCCAAGGCGCCACGACCGTGTTCAACCCCTCGCCAATGCCGTCCGACGAACAACTGCGCACCTTCCCCTGGGCGGCCCTCTCCTGGCTGCTCGTCAACGAAGGCGAGGCCGCGAGCCTCCTGCACGCGCTCGGCGCCGCGCCCGGCCCGCTGCCCGCAGGCTGGGGCGAGATCGCAGGCGCGTACGCCACGATCCGGACGCTCGCGCGCCACCCCAGCTTCGCGTCGCGCGTCGCGATCGTCTGCACGCTCGGCGCCGCGGGCGTGCTCGCGCTCGTCCCGGGCGTGCCGGAGCCGGTGCACCTCCCCGCGGCGCCGCTCGAGGGCGCCGTGCGCGACACCACGGGCGCGGGCGACTGCTTCACGGGGTACCTCGTGGCCGAGCTGATGCGCGCGCACGCGGCGGCGCAGTGGACGCACGACCAGATCGGCGGGGTGTTGAGGCGGTGTGTGCAGGTGCGTGGTTGTGTGGTTCTTGGTTGGGTGGGTGCTGAGGCCGTGTGCAGGCTGCTGGGATGTGTGTTGAGAGGCGCGGGGCGATGGAGAGTATTCCGGCGCGGGAGGAGGTGGAGAGGCGGTTGTCGGCAGTGTAATCGAATAACTCAAAATGTAGCATTATCCAAATATTTGACTGGTCTACGACCCTGCATTCTGCGAGTGCAACTACCTTCGGCCTTTGGGCATGCGATCGCAGGGATGAAGACGAGTCAAACATTCACTCCGCCTCTGGGAAGGAGCGCCGTCAAGAAGAGGCAACATCGTTCTCTTGCTTTGTCAGTTAAAGAGCATTATACAACCACGACAAAGGTCTCAAATATGCCGTATGCGAATACACGATTGATGCAGATGAGATGAAGACAATACAGTATGAGCGATCGGCACACCCGAATCGTATACACCATCTAGCCAGTCCTGTTTTTGCTCCTCTTCCCCACCTGGGCCTGGAAACCGCTCTTGATCGCATTGACGGACCGCCTGGATCCACACGATTCGCAAGCCATGAAGAAGATACGGTTCTCCTTCGTAAGAAGTGTGTCGGGAGATTTGCACGTTTTGCAGGTGACATATTCGACTGCAGACGGCGAGCGTTAGTCATGCTTATATCTCGATAGTGAATGTAGGGCACTTACCGATATATCGCCTCAACACGTTCTCGATCTGCTTCTGCTGGAAACGACCACGGATAACCAATCGACCCGATCCATCCACTGATCCCGTTGTACCCAACTCAGCAAACAGGTACTGGATAACGTGCTCGGGCTGCCGATGCATCCTCTTGCAGATATCGGTGATGTTCGCAAAGATAGACTTCTTGTTGCCTTCACGATGGATCGACGGGGGCGCGATAGTGTACCGCTTGCCAGTAGACGTGAGTAATGACGGGTTGGAGGCGTGCAGGGAGTGGTAGAAGCGGGTCAGAAGCTCCGGATAGGTGTAATCGCGGTCGCTGCCTAGCCATGGCTCGGTGCCCGCATCCACGCCCGTCGGCGCCTCTCCGCGGGCAAA
The DNA here is from genome assembly GCA_003675405.1 of Hericium coralloides. Classification (NCBI taxonomy): domain Eukaryota; kingdom Fungi; phylum Basidiomycota; class Agaricomycetes; order Russulales; family Hericiaceae; genus Hericium; species Hericium coralloides. Next base: position 242,706 of record QUOP01000018.1, on the reverse strand, counting down.
GGGGTCTTCGCCGAGTTCAGCCTCGTCAACTTCGTGGATGTCACCCTCCTCGCCCTCCTCCTCATCGCCGGCCACGTCCTTCGCCTTCGACTGGTTCAGCTCCTTCTCGAAGGCCTCGAGATCGAACGCAGCCTTCTTCTTGGACGATTTCTTCTTTTTCTTGAGATCCGAGAAGTCAAGGTCCTCCCCAGCCACGGCTGGCGCGACGGTGGGGGTGGATGTGCCAGAGCCGTCCTCGCCCTGTAATCTCTGTTAGAAATGTCATGATTCCATAGCAAACGAATACGCACCAAGTCGAGAGGAATATCCTTCTTCTTCTTTTTCTTCTTCAGATCTCCAAACATTGCCTTGAACTCATCGTCCTCCTTTGCGTCCTTCCCGTCTGCCTCGTCTGCATCAACGGCGCCATTCTGCTTCATCTGCTCATGCACCGTCTTTGGTCCCAAATCCACGCCATCGCCGTTGGTGGTCGTATCATCGAGAGCGGGTGCGGGGGTCGTAGGGTCTGCGTCTGCGCCGAGCGGGTCCTCGGAGAACGCGACTGTCTTTTTCTTAGAGCGCTTCTTGAGCGAGGGGTCGAACAATGGTTCTTCAGATGTCATTATAATGAGGTCGATGTGGGGAAGAGCAGGAGTATGTCGTCGAGTGCAAGGGTGACTCAGTCATGAAGTCCGGCAGGGTATAGGTGATTCAAGCGGAGCTTGAATGGCCGCCAGCATGCGAGCCTGCTTCACCCGACGTGCTCGACGTCGACAACGAACACATCCCTTCCCTCTCCTCATTACCTTCTACCATGCTCGCTCGGCACTCTGTAGCTCGCCTGGCTGCGCAGCCAGCAAAGCTGGGCGCTGCGCCTCGTTCAGCGCGCAACATGGCGACGCTCCGTGAGATCGAGTTGCGTCTCAAGTCCGTCCGGAACATTGAGAAAATCACCAAGGCATGCGGTTTCATTTTCCAAGTCCCGCATTCATACTTATCTTTTGATAGTCGATGAAAATGATTGCCTCCACAAAGCTGAACAAGGCCCAGCGCGCCATGCAGAACGGCAAGACGTACGGCCAGGCGAACAAGGGTGCGTGTCTTCCGGACGCATGGCCATGCACGTCATTCATCCCTCGGTTCATACAGAGGTCTTCGAGAACACGGGCGCGGAGGCCGAGGCAACGAAGAACAAGCTTTTCGTCGTCATCTCGTCCGACAAGGGTCTCTGCGGTGGTATCCACTCCTCCGTGACGAAGGCGACGCGCCGCGCGATCGCCGACGGTACCCACGGCGCGAAGCCCGACTCTCCCATCATGGTCATCGGCGACAAGCCCAAGGCGCAGCTGGCCCGCACTCTGGGCAACAACCTCGCGTTGACGTTCAACCAAATCGGCCGTGACATCCCCACGTTCGCGGACGCGGCTGGCGTCACGGACCTGATCGTGAAGAGCGGCGTCAAGTACGACTCTGTTGTCATCGTGTACAACAAGTTCGTGTCGGCCATTTCGTACGAGCCTGCGTTTATGGAGGTCCTGAATGACGAGTCGCTCAAGGAGTCGCGTACGTCCCGTCTCGCCTGACCGCTTTTCAGGTAGATTTACTGTTGTCTTCACCTACAGCTGGCTTCAAGTCGTACGAAATGGAGGATGACGTGACCAAGGACCTTGCAGAGTTCTCGCTGGCCAACGCGATCTACGCCGCGCTCGTGGAGGGCCACGCCTGCGAGCAAAGCGCCCGTCGCAATGCCATGGACAACGCCTCCAAAAACGCCTCGGACATGATCGGCTCGTTGCAGATGAAGTACAACCGTGGTCGCCAGGCCGCGATCACCAACGAGCTCGTCGACATTATCACTGGTTCGTCATCATCAGTTACACGCGTTTGCAATGACTTATTCACCTCGTTGCGATATAGGTGCGAGTGCTCTCTGAGCGGTATTACCATAGATACTTCGCGGGCGGCGTGCCTGCGCTGGTGCCCTCTGTCACTTCCCTATGACACGTGCTGTCGTGTAGCCCGTTTTCAATGAACATAATATCCTCCATTGCTGATGCTAGAGACCCTTGCACTCCGGTCCGAGCGCGGCTTGGCGCGCCTGGTATGTAAAGTCATTTGCCTTCCAAGCCGCCACTTCCCACTGCCGCGGACCACCGTCTTACATTCGAGTGAGCGCCTTCCACAAGTCTTATTTGGAGCCTTACTCTGTTTTTGGCTTCCTCACAAGAATGGGGAAGTCCCAAAGCCGTGCCTCGTATCGGTACCAATACTGTGGGCGCGAAGCGCGGGTACTAAAGACCTGTCATTCTGAGTAGAGTTCATCCAGACATCGAGATGTGGGGCTTGTCGGCATTGCTCTTTTTTCTAGTATGGCGGGCGTTGGCCGTGCCAAGGCTCTGTCACATAAGGAGGACCTTTCGCCATACCGTCTTGGGGACGCAATAGATATGTAGGTCTGTTCATACTCTTCACAAAAGGGTGCCCTAACTTGGCCTGGCTAATGTGGGGACGATCTCAGGGGGTTCATCATTGTCGCATAACAAGACACAGATACGTATACTGGCTACACAATACATATAACAAGCCAATTCGTGCCCGCTGACGCCAGGTCAGCAGTCCCGAAGATAGTTCGAGCAACAGATTGCACGCATGCCTCCCTACTTGCGATCCGGACACAGCTGTCCAGCGCGTTCCCGAAGCATCTTCAAACCCGAATCATCGCCACAGGGTATGTCCACTTCGCCCACAAGCAGTTCCGCGAGCTTCGAGCCGTGCTTCAGACGTGTCTCCAAGCTGTCCGCGAGTGTTTGAAGGAACGCAGGAGATGTCTCCAGTGGCTGGGAGTACGTCAATTCCCACAGGAAGCCCAATGCCTCCAGCTGGGGACAGAGCAGGCTCGAGTGCCCGGAATCGTCAGTCACAGGTCGCTTCAAAGCATCCAGAACGGCTTCGGCCTCGTGACCAAATAGGACGGTGATGCGCTTGAGCTGGCCCATAGACTGCAGCAACGCCGCCCAGTCGACGGGATCACAGTCTTCGTAGGAGAACCAGTTGATGCACAGCGTCTCGACCATGTACATCGGCAGCTGCGCACAGAACGATGCGATGCCCTCGGCGATGGACGAGCCCTTGAGCGTGACCTTCGCACTGAAGGCGTCGGGATTCAACCGCGTGTGGAGGTCGTCGACGGCGGTACGCCATCCGGAGAGGGTGAAAGTCTGGCGCGCGTTGCTTTCAATCTCGAGTGCGCGGATGGGCGGGGACTCGATATCTGCGGATGCGATGTAGGGCGGTAGGAGGGGCTCGTCCAGGGCTTCGAATGAGTCGATGGATGTACCCATATGGAGACGGAGCTTTGATGGATCGTTCAGTTCCAGTTGGCGCAGGAGGCCGCGGTAGTTCGGGAGAAAGGGGCTTTCGATCCCCAAGGAGTCCAGATCTGGCAACGACACCTTGGGGACACGGGCAAGGTATGCCTCCAGAGATGATGCGTCCGCTGGTTCCGTTAAGATGTCGTCCACTGAGAGTGTCCGCATGCGGGGCATCCGGCGGAGAGTGTCGATGAGGACGGGGAGGGAGAGGCTGCGTGGGCAGCAGCTGGTGCGAGTCCTGACCAGGCTCAGTTCGGTGAGATTGGCAAGCAACAAGGGCGAGTCGGCATTTATTGCGATGTTCATGAGCTCGAGCCGGTCTAGATTTGGAACGACCCCGGAGAAAATATCGTTTGGGACTACGAAGTGCGATGCTGGATACCCGTCTTCGTCGACGAGGCAATTGCGAGGGATCTCAGCGAAGAGTGAAAGCATTTGTAGCTCTGGCGCGGGGTCTTTGGTCTTATGTATGAAATCGTATGCATGGGATCCCATGATGTAGAAAACGTGTAGGTCGCGAAGTTCATCGGCATTGGGCAGATGCTTCAGGCGTGGTCCGATGTGGGATTCCCGGTGAAGTCGAGTCCAAATTATCTTCGAAACAGACATAAGCAAGGAGCATAGTCGCATCTAGGTGAAAAATGCCATACCTTCCTCATGATCTTTTGCAATGCCTCGGGCCACAAGAAGAATACAATAATCGAGTTCACCACTAAGACGAAGGAACTGTGATCAGTAAACTTAGCAGGATTCATGTCGAATACTTCTTCACCTTGCAGGATCGCTGATATTTCTTGAAACATGGTGGACTCAAAAAGCGGGAAGGAGGGGTTGAAAGGTGCGGTTGATATGAATCATTACTTTAAGCCCTGTGTTTGATAATAACGGAGAACAATAAGGGCCCTACGTACCCCACTGAAGCACTTCGTTGTATTTTCGCGAAGACTAAAAGCGGGCGGCGCAATCAGTGCAGCGCTTCTAAGCGCTGAGACCTCGCCTTCAATTGTCTCGGTTAGGATGAATATCAGCTGTGTCGCAGAGCATGACTGCACAATTAGTGCGCGGCCATAATACTGAGACGTGCCTGGTTTTGGGGTGAGGCTGTTCGAATCGTAAGTAAGTAGAACAAGTACGTACCACCGATACGAACGTAATACGCACATCGAATATTATAACTTAGAATCGATCGCTACATCCTTCTTCTGGATAATTTGAGTAATGGTCGCTGGCGTCTATTGAGGTTGATTGCGATAGTGCAGTACTTCCCTTTGACTTCCCTTGCATGATTCTCTAGGACTTTCAAGTTACGAGAGCACCGTATCCAAACCATGCCAATCAATCGAGTGGGTACTACGCCGGAAGGAGCACATCAGACCAACATCAGACTCACCTTCCTCTGGCGAATGCGAAAACTCGAACACGTACGCATCAGGCTGCGGCTCGTTCCTCGCTACCATGAGTATGGTATGCCCCGTCCACTCATCCAACGCAATCGCGACTATCCCCTTGTCCCGCGGGCTGCACACGTTGTGGCCACCCGAGCGCGGTAGCTCGGATACAACGAACACCGTCTCGGAGACAGGCGGCGATGCTCCTCTTCACACATGGTGCGTTTCGCCTGAGTAGAGTGGATTCGTCAACGTCCCCGTCATCTAGAGCCCACGCCAAACTGTTCAGCAGTGGAAGAAGGCAAGTGGCATCTGCTATCTGTCCACCGGCATAATAAAGAACCGTGATTTTAATTTCAGCAGATTTTCTAGAAGCTCTGCATGCGAAGGGCACCTGGATCTTTTGGTGAAATACTTACGGAGAGCTGGAATAGTAAGTACTGATCGTAGTAAGTACTGTACTGACTACTGCTAATTCAGGAAAGCTTGGGTGGCGCGCGTGAACGCGCGGCGAAATCCAAAAAACCCTGAAAACTCGAGAAACTCGAAAAATTGCATAGAACAAGTGTTTTCATCTCATTTGACTCGTAGTCTTTAGGAAAATCAACCTCAGCATTGACCGATGTATAATTGAGCTCCTTGAAGGAGCAAGAACAAGATGCTGTTCCAAATCGGGAGGACCCTCTTACGAGGCCTCATGCAGAAGTTATCAGGGCTCAGAACTTGGCGAAAGCTCATAATGTTTTATTTAAGTTGTCTAGATCAGCCTACAGTAGTTACATGATGAGAATGTACACTATGATTCTTCAAATATAGGTGATTTCTTCGTGCAGGTGTGCGATGACCGCGGATAAACAGGTGAAAATGCTCCGGCAGGACACGAAAGTGGAGTGGGCAGACGGACGACGCTCGAACGCGCAGGAACGAGCCCAGTGAGCAGACGGACACGCGTCGGGCATGCGGCACGCGATGGGCGGATGGGTGGATGGGCGGACGGGCAGATGGGCGGGTGGGCCTGCTGCGTGCTTGCTACGAGCGGACACGCGTGTGCGCGTGCATGTGCAGGTTTTGCGGGAAGACGGGGAGGAGTGTGCGGCCACGTATACATGACTAGCAGGCATGCAGTACTGCGTGGATGTATGTTGCTAGTTCCGCCGGCGTGGGTTGAGAAAGCGCTACGTCGCTGAGACATACACAAGCATTCAGTCAAAATTCCCTCATCGTAATCACAGACGCACCTTCAGACCTTCAGGGTCCAGCTCAACAAGCTCTACGTCGTCTTCATCATAAAACCCTCCCAAACTCTCATCAATACACGACTCCTCACGGACAATGCCTGACTGGTGCTAATGACCTCGCAGAAGAGTACATTGCAGAAAAAGGGCGACGGATAGCCAGAAATACGAGACCACGAGAGGTTAGGACATGGTTTATGAGGTATAGAAGGCAAGCTACAGTTTTTCGAGTTTCTCGAGTTTTCAGGGTTTTTTTGGATTTCGCCGCGCGTTCACGCGCGCCACCCAAGCTTTCCTGAATTAGCAGTAACTTACAATTGCTCGGGCATGGCTCGGGGATCGCGAGCTGGAAACTGCCGGGTCGATCAGTCCGAGCCGGCAGTGGTCTCAAGATCGTCCGGTGTTGACCAAGACGTTGACGACTATTCGCGTTCAACTTCTCGACAACCTCGAGACCAGCATGTAGTCATTTTTCACGCGACTTTATCTCAGCCTGATTTTCTATGACCCGGGGAAGCCAGCCCGAGCATTTTGGCCGAGATCGATGGCCTAGCTACGCTGACTGTGCGACCGTATGTCTACGCGGAATTACAGAGGGTGAGCTCAGGTTTTCGCTAGAGGTTTCAACACTTAAATCTCTTTCCTATTCATACCTGAAAATTCCCGGTTAAGGTACTCAGCTTTATCACCGTTTTGTAACTATCCACTGAACTTAGAATATTTTTTGAACTTCTAGCGGCACGGCCTTGTCAATGCCCTTAGATGTAGCGGTGAGATGCGTTGCTGGACTTGCTTCAAGATAATGGGTTCTCCGTACACTGATTCCGATCTCGGTTCTGGAAGCATCATTACTCATCTTATTCAGATTCCCTACTAACTTGAGACCATTGCTGCATTATTTGCCCCGAGTCGCGTTGCTGAACGATCGACCTCTGTCATCCATCGCAGAGTCTGTCTTCTGTTCGCTTACTTCCCAAACGTCTCAGTATAAAACGTGGAGCGCATCGTTTTCTCTCAGCACGAAGCCCACTTCTTCCCTCTTTACTCCTCTATCCTTCGCTACACCATGTCCACCCCTAAGCTCTTTCAGCCCATCAAGGTCGGCGACATCGAGTTGCAACACCGCATCGTGATGGCTCCTCTGACCCGCTTCAGAGCCAACGCGGCGCACGAGCCCTCCGACGCCGCCCTCGACTACTACACACAGCGCGCCAGCACCCCCGGCTCTCTGATCATCACCGAGGGCACCTTCATCGCCCCCGAAGCCGGAGGCTACCCCTTCGTCCCTGGCATCTGGTCTGACACGCAGATTTCCCGCTGGAAAAAGGTACGTCTCTACCCACAAGCCTCGCAACTACGCTAAGCCAACGCGATTGACGATCAGATCGTCGACGCCGTGCACGCCAAGGGCTCCCACATTGTCCTGCAGCTTTGGGCCCTCGGCCGCACGGCCTATGCACAGGTCCTAGAAGCGGAAGGCCCGTACCCCGTTATCAGCTCCGGAGACCTACAGGTTGACGCGGAGCATGCCCGCCCGCGCCCGCTCACCGTTGCCGAGATCAAAGGCTTTGTCGAGAAGTACGCTACGGCAGCGAAGAACGCGGTCGAGCGCGCGGGCTTCGATGGCGTCGAGATCCACGGCGCGCACGGGTACCTCGTCGACCAGTTTTTCCAAAGTGGGATCAACAACCGCACGGACGAGTATGGCGGCTCCGTCGAGAACCGCATTCGCTTCGCGAACGAGATTGTCGACGCTGTCGTTGCGGCCGTCGGCGCGAAGAAGACGGGCATTCGCATCAGCCCGTGGAGTCCCTGGCAGCGTAAGCACCGTCGCTCTCCCCTCGAAAAGCCGAAGCTGATTCAGTATGTGTGTCGTGCAGTTGGAAAACGCATGGAAGACCCGCTGGCGACGTTCGGCGCGTTCGTGCGCCGCCTGCGCGAGACCCATCCAGACTTTGCGTACCTCCACGTCGTCGAGCCGCGCATCAACGGCGAGGAATTCCAAGCCGTCACGACCGAGACCAACGAGCCGCTGCGCCAGATCTGGGCCCCCAAGCCGTTCATCGCGGCCGGCGGGTTCACGCGCGAGGAAGCGATCAAGGCTGCGGACGAAACGGGCATCCTCGTCGCGTTTGGACGCCAGTATATCTCCAACGTGAGTCTGCTTTGCATGGGAGATGGGAAATGGTCGCTGATGCTTTTGATACCTGCAGCCCGACCTGCCGCTTCGCTTGAAAGCGGGTCATCAGTTGACGAAGTACAATCGGGCCACATTCTACACGAACGGCCCTGAGGCTGTTGGGGGATATACCGACTATCCGTTCTATACTGAGGCTCAGGCTTAATTAGACGTTATGTATGATGATTAGAATCTGCGTGTAAAGTGTAGTATGGCAATCGATTTTCACGCGATTCACTTCATGTGCATCGTCATTTGGTGAAAAAGGCCTCCCACGGGCAAACCGAAAGAGAGATGACGACGCGATCTCTCAAGTGAACGAGACTCGCGGCTCCTCGACTCAGCTGTAGTTACCGCTCGTGCTTCCCCCACTTCAATGACAAGTCAAAATCGATCGAGCCTGTTACTCCACACCTCGCTCGAGGCGTGCGTCAAGAAATAGACCGACGCGTTTTTTTCTTTCCGGAACTGTGCTCGCAGAGCACCATAATCAATTAAATTTATACGATGCACACAACATGTCAAGTCGTCCACGATCATGCTAGATCAGGAGTCCACCGGCCCGCGGGCTATTATTTACTTGCTGTCTGAACACAGCTGCCCAATCCGCTCCCGAAGCACTTCCAGGCCCGAGTCATCTTCACACGGCACGTCCTCTTCACCCACAAGAAGTTCCTTCAGCTTCAGACCATGCTTCAGACGCGTCTCCAGAGCGTCCGCAAGCATTTGAAAGAAGACTAGGGATTAGGGTACCGGGAGAAACTGCCTGGTTTTTTACTCGGTAAAATACTGATGTTATTAACTGGTTATTAACTAGTTATTTACTACTCGATTCTCGAGGTGGATTTTGAGGTGTAAGAATCTGTAAGAAACTCGGCAACGTACGGGGGTCAGAACCAGACTAGAAGGTCTGTTTCTGGTCCATGCCAGTCCGTATTCGCTGCATGTCACCTTATGTTGGGCTTCAGCGGCCAGTGGAACCCCCATACAGACTGCCCTAGTCTACAAGTGATGGGCCGTGAGTCCGACAAACTATCTGCTCTCGTGAGCGCAATGCCTCTCATGGGTAGTGAAAGAGTGAAGTAACAAGTCAAACATACCGGCTCTCCTCACTAGCAGTGATGGAGACATAGATGACTTATACTTCAAGGATGACTTTCTCGCAAGGCTCACCTGCCGTTGCTTCAAGTATGCTGCCCGCTCCGTCGCACCACTCGTTGCCTGCTCCTTGGCCTGCTCCATCACACCACCTGTTGACACCCACGCTAGGCTACAACATAAATCGTAATCGATCTGTCGCAGCTCAGAAACGACTTGATCACAGTTCCTCTCACTGGGGAGTACGTAGGAAGGCAGGAAAGAACATCGAGTAAATAACTGTAATTAACTTGTGTAAATAACTACCTGCATACCCGCTGAGTAAGTAACTCCGGTAAGAAACTAACGGGGAGTTTTTCACGGTACCCTAGTAGGGATGTCTCCAGCGGCGGGGTGCGGGAGAACTCAGAAGGCTTCATTGGGAACCCCAATCCCGTCAGCTTGGGGCAGAGGAGGCTCAGGTCTCCGGAGCCATCGCTCACAGGTCGCTTCAAAGCACCCAGAATAGCTTCGGACTCGTGGCCGAATACAATAATGATGCGCTTGAGCTGGTCCATAGGCTGTAACAACGCCGTCCAGTTGACAGGGTTGTGGCCTTTAGAGGAGAACCAATTGATGGTCAGCGTCTCGACCGTGTGCATCGGCAACTGGGCACAGAATGATGTGATGCCTTCGGTGGTAGACGAGCTTCCTAGCTTGAGTTCCGCACTGAAGGCATTGGATTCGTAACGTGGTTGGAGGCCGTCCTGGGTCGTACGTAATCCGGAAATGGTAAATGTCTGGCGGTCGTAGCTCTGGATAGATAGTTCGCGGATGGGCAGAGACTCGATGTCTGCGGATGCGATGTAGCGTGGTAGAAGGGGCTCGTCTAACGCTTCGAACGAATCGATAGATGTACCCATAGCAAGGCGGAGCTTCGAAGGATCCTTTAATTCTAGTTGGCGCAGGAGGCCGCGGTAGTTCGGGAAAAAGGGACTATGGATCCTCAAGGAGGCCAATTCTGGCAACGACACCTTGGGAACCCGGGCAAGGTATGCCTCGAGCGATGATGCGTCCGCAGGTTCTGTCAGACTATCGTGCAATGAGAGTGCCCGCATGCGTGGCATCCGCCGGAGAATGTCGATGAGGACGGGGAGGGAGAGGCTGCGCGGGCAGCAGGTGCCAGTCCTGCCCAGGTTCAGCTCAGTGAGGTTGGCGAGCAACAAGGGCGAGTCAGCGCCGACTGCGATGTTCGTGAGCTCGAGTTGGGTGAGTTTGGGAACGACCCCGGAGAAGATATCATTTGGAACGATGAAGTGCGATGCTGGATACGCGTCTTCGTCAATGAGGCAACTTCTAGGCATTTGAGCGAGGAGTGAAAGCGTTTGTAGCTCTGGCGCGGGGTCTTTGGTGTTATGCATGAAATCATAGGCATGGGAGCCTATGATGTTGAAGATATGCAGGTCACGAAGTTCATCGGCATTAGGTAGATGCTTCAGGTCTGGTCCGATGTAGGATTCACGGTGGAGTCGAGTCCAAGCTATCTTCAAAGCAAGCATAAGCACGGAGTGTGGTCATAATCAAGCATAGAACACCATACCTTCCTCGTAATCCTTCGCACTGCCTCGGGCCACAAGAAAAATACTATAATTGAGTTCGCAACTAGAACGAATGAATATGATCAGTAAAATTTAGCAACATTTGTCTATCGCATTTCCTCACTCTGCATAATCGCTGATATTTCTTGAAACATGATAGGTTCGAGAAGCAGGGAGGAGGGGGCTGAAAGTTGTAGTTATAATGAATCATCTTCTTCGTGGCCTATGTTTTATAGGAACAAATAACAATAAGGGCTTTACATACGTACCCCACTGAGGCACTGTGTTGCATTCCCATCAAGACCAAAAGCGGGCGGCGTAATCAGTGCAACGCTTCTAAGCGCTGAAGCTTGGAGCCTTGTCTTCAATTGTCTCGGTTGGGAAGGAAGGAGATCATGACTGCGTGAATGCACAATGGGTGCTCGGATACAATATCTGGGACGCACTTATTTACAAGGACCGTGCTTCGAATCGTACGTACCACAAGTTGAGGACAAGGACAGAACTCGCCCGTGATACGTAGGAATCGAAGCACACAGCGCTACGTACCGCGACGGCGACTGATTCTCCTGGATAATCGAGATCATGGTTTTTAACGGCCTGGTCTAGATCGTAGAGCCAGTCACTGGGCGTTGAAGATTGGAACATTCACTTTAAGGCTTTGCAACGATTCTTAGACGGCCACCTGTCTAGAGGATTCGTTCATGATAGAGCTGTTGGCTTATGCAAACCGCCCGAGACGTCCTCATAGGAGAGCCATGTCTTCATGCCTTGGGAGTCTGTAAGCAATACAATGATTCGAGGACGGTTTCCACGTCAAGGTGAGGAAGAGGCGTAAAAGCAAGACCGACCGGGTTAGACGAGGTGAGCCGCGATTCGTCTCACCTGCATCGCCCGGGTATTCGCATACGACGTATACGGTATCTTCGCGGTGGTGAATCATGCTCTCTAGACTGGCAAAAATGGGTGTTTTGGCTGAAAGCAGCGAAATCTGTGCCCGTGGCGGTCCCGTAGGTGGGATCACGTGTGGCTGCGGAGAGATACTGGGAGCGGGGTTGCTCGGGCTCTATATTCCTGCCTTCACAGGCATTGGCGAGTTACCAGTCGTTCAGGTATTATCCAGCAGTTCTTCTCGAGAACCAGGTTGCTGACACCGCTCTATCAAGTCCGGAAACCTGTCTTCGTGATGGCGCACCAATCGCCCATGATATCTATCCCGAAGAAGGGCACGGAGGAAGTCGACTGGACCACGCCCATACGCAGCGCAATTGGCCAGTCTTACGGCGAAAGCCCAGACAACTATGCAACGGAATGTGCTGCTTTGCAGCGCTGTAGACAGGATGCCGTCCGAGGCGCCGGCAGCGACCTGACTGGTGCGTGAAGCAATTCTTGCCTTTTAGTCAGCTATCTCACTGTTCATACAGCGCGCGATTTGTTATACAAGTACTTCGGCCAGCTCGAGCTTCTCGAGCTGCGCTTTCCCGAGATACGCGTCAATTTCCCCTGGCGGGACGCCTTCACAGCCAAGCTCATCGTTCAAACGTCCCTCGCATACGAGAAGGCGTCCATCATTTTCCAGATCGCCGCCACGCTCGCCGCCATCGCCTCCTCGCAGAGCCGCTCCGATCCGGAAGGCCTCAAGCGCGCGTTCTACTACTTTCGCTGCAGTGCGGGTATGCTGACCTATGTCAATGAGAACTTCCTACACGCGCCGTCGACCGACCTGAGCAGGGAGGTGATCAAGTTCCTGGTGGGCATCATCCTGGCACAGGCGACGGAGGTGTTCTTGGAGAAGTGCAAGGATGAGAAGAAGAGCAGCGTGCTCGTATCGAAGATCGCTTCACAAGTGGCGGCGCAGTATACGGCGCTGAGTGAGGAGGTGAAAGAGTTCATGGGCAAGGGTATCTTCGATCGAAATTGGGTCACCGTGATACAGGTGCGTATGGACACAACTTGCCTTCAGCATACCCTCATCGCCATTTTATGACAGGCCAAGGCGAAGCACTTCTCCTCTGTCATGCATTTCTATCGAGCACAAGTGGACAGCGCCGCGTCCAAGCATGGCGAGGCCCTCGTCCGCTTGCAGCAATCCGAATCCCTCGCGAAAGAAGCCAACCGGATCGCCAGCGGCTTCGGGTCTATCTTCATGCCCCAGATGTCGCCCAATCTGCCGCCCGACGCCGGGCAGTCCCTCGCAGATCTCACGAAAACGCACCTCAGCCTCTGCACAGAGAAGCGCAACGAGGCGCAGCGCGACAACGATCTGATCTACAACGCAGTCCTCCCCGCGCCCGAGACGCTCCCCCCCGTCGACAAGGTCGGCGCAGCGACGATCATCCCGATCCAGGAGGTCTACGGCACGCCGGAGGTGCAGAAGGTGATCGGCAGCGACCTCTTCGTGCGGCTGATCCCGCTGAGCGTGCACGAGTCCGCGAGCGTGTACTCCGAGGAGAAGGCGAAGCTCGTGCGCGGCGAGGTCGAGATGGCGGAGGGCGCCGCGGGCGAGGCGCGCAGCGCGCTCGACGCGCTCGGCGTCAAGGCCGGGCTGGGGCGCTTCCGCGCGATGAGCGAGGGCGGCGTGGCCGGCGGGGACGAGGTGCCGCCGGAGGTGCGCCGCTGGCGCGAGGACATCGCGCTCGTCGAGGAGCGCGAGGGCGTCGATGCGCTGCTCGAGCGCCTCGGGCGCGTGCGCGCGGACGTGCGCGCGGAGCTTGAGGGCGTGGGGCGCGAGCTGGAGATCGAGTCGCGCGATACGGAGGCGGCGCGCGTGCGGTATGGGCATCTGTTTGCGCAGGCGCCGTCGGCGGGCCTCACGAAGGGCCCCCGCGCGGACCTCAAGTCGCACTTCCAGGCGCTGGAGGCGGCGGACGCGTCGGATGGGCAGGTGCGCGCGCTGTGGGAGTCGGTGAGGGGGGATATTGGGCTGTTGATTTCGGACGAGGTCGAGCAGGTGTTCAAGGATAGCGTGCGCACGCATAATAGGCGGGAGAGCTTGCTGGACTTGGATATGGAGAGGGATGATGACGAGAAGAGACAGGTCGGACAGCTGGTGGACGAGATCGAGGAGAGGCTTGGTAGGCTCAACAAGATCGAGCGGGAGAGAGAACAGACACTGAAGGACCTCAAAGAGAAGGTACCGCTTTGCATTGACAGTCATACAGGGCTATTGCTCACACATTTGTTCACAGGTTCAAACGGACGACGTATCCCACCTGCTGCTCCTGAACCGCAGGAATCCTAGTGTCGAGCCAACGATCTTCGCAGCCGAATTGGAGAAATTCCGTCCCTACCAGCAGAGGCTGGGACAGACGGTCCACCACCAGCAGGTCGTTCTGCAGGAAGTCGCATCGCTGTGGAAGACTCTCAAGGATCTCGCTGGCCGAGGCGAGGGCGCGAGGAAATGGGATGAACGCGAACGGAGAAAGAAGGAAGCCATTCGTCGCTTCAGCCATGCACGGGACGGTTACATGGAGGTCAGAGACGGGCTTGCGTCAGTATCCCTTCTATATGCTAACCGCACAAGCTAATCGAAAAAATTTTCGCAGCAAAGGTCTGCAGTTCTATACCGAGCTGTCTTCGCTCAGTAGTACTCTTCGGCGCAACGTTAAAGACTTCGTCTCCGAACGTGCTACCGAGCGGGAAGGCATGGTTTCCGAAGCAGAGGTGAAACAGCGCCTCTCCAGCCCGTCGAAACCATTGTCGCCGCCTCCGAAGCCCCCGCCTCCGCCTCAATCCACCAGCCTTGACAGCGCCTTCGCATCGATGAACATTCACACAAATGGCAATGGACAGTCTCCAGCTCTGCCGCCCCCACCTTCATTGAGTCAATGGGGCCAACCCTCCGTGCGCTCGCCCCCGCCCCAGCAATCGGTGTACAGCAGCACTCCGTCGCAGCCGTACTCGCCAACATCTCAACAAGCGCCCCCACGCCCGCCATACCTCCCCCCGCCACCGCCACCGCCCAGCCAGCCATCGTATACCCAACAGGCCCCCCAGCACGACCCCTACGCGGCCCTCGGCTCGCTCTCGCAGTTCGGCGCGTCGCCGCCGCCGGCACCCGCCGCGCCGGCCCGCCAGCAGTCGTACCCGCCGCCGGCAGGCCAGCAGCAGCAGCCATCATACCTCCCGCCGCCGCCGTCGCACTCGCCGTACCAGTACCAGCCGCAGCAGCCGCAGCGCCAAGGATCCGGCGGGTCCGCGTTTCCCCCACCGCCGCCCCCAGTGAACTATCAGCAGCAGTATCCCGGCGCGCCGCCGCCACCGCAAGGAGGCGCATACCAGGGCTATGGGGGTGCGCTGCCGCCCCCGCCGCCACAGCCGCCGTATGGGCAGGGGTATGGGCGGTGAAGATGTTTTGCTGTGTTTCTTGGTCGTAGGAGGAGCGGATTGGTGTTGTTTTGCGTGTTGTTCTTATGAAGCTGTTGTATTTTCGAGTGTGTGTAGCATGCTGTTTGCACTTTACATGGAATGGAAGGAACGTTCTCGATAGAGCAGTTATCGATAGCTGCATGGCGTATGTACATACGACATCGTATGGAACAGTCTATGGGAGCGCGGTCAGGTTCGCTGGGAACCGGGACCGCCGTAGAGCGTGTTCCGGGTCCAGTCTGCGATGCGCTCCTCTGCTGCGCCTGCGCGCTTGTACAGCGCCGCGAGCCTGTCGTTCCACTGGTGCTTGAGGAGGGTGCTGAAGGGGTGCTGCACGATGCGCTGCGAGGCGGGGGTGGGCGCGGGGTGCGAGGGTGTGGGTTCGAGGAAGCGTTGTGAGAGTATGTGCAGGCTGTTAGATACTAGTTGTAAGAGCCAGGACCTGCAGTGAGATTGATGGGTGTTACGAACTCTCTCTGGTGTTGTTCAGTCCTGTGTTTGTCTGGTGAATGGGAGAAATCGCGAAGGGACTGGGAAGACAGACCTTGTCTGGATAAGAGTCGAGAAGCCGTAGTAGATCTGCACACATTATGAGCTTCAATGAATCCACGAGAGAGACGCTGGCTTACACCGCCTGCGACGAGCGCGCCCGAGACGGGCCCGACGAGGAAGGACATCGTGGTTGTCGTCAAAGACAGTGAACGGACTGTCCGGCCCGGCCACCCTCTTGTTATTCCCGTCCTTCTCCGCCACCACCGCGGACGCAGTGCTTTACACAACAAATGGTCTTTCCTTCCACTATAAATACAACACAGTCTGTTTGCAGCTTTTTCACGATTATGTGGGGGCTTGATTGTAAGGCGCCATATACATATGCTGGTGTGAAATCATTGATCGTGCAGCAAGTGACACCAAGAGCATCAGGTCAAAAGCATCATAGCGCTACAAGCAATCTACGTCTGGCCGAGTCCTCAAGCCGGCGGCATGAACCACAATGCAGAATGATTCTGCCTTCTCCTGTCCAGCGACACGCTCAACCCGTCCGCAGTCGTCCGTGACTGGAAAGCAGGAAGTTAATGTCAAATTGGGCGCAAAGCTGGAACCACATACCGTCCAGTGGCGATTATCACTGACAACCTTGCGCAAAGTAGGGATCTTCTCCATCAAATCGCGAACAGGCTCAGTCGTGAGCGACACACGCGGCCCATGCGACGTGTGCGAATCCCCGATATCGACCAAAGTCTGCAGCGACTTCGACTTCGCCAGCGCATGGTTGAACGGGTGCTGCATCCCACCATCAGCGCCCGCCCCATATCCATCGAATGAGAAAGGCACGCACATAGTCCCGCGTCGGCACGGGCACGACGAGCCGCTCGAGCACCTCGCACTTCCCCGCGATCACGCCGATGCTCTTCTGCGACACGCCGCAGTTGAGCAGGCTCAGCTGGCGCAGCGTCGCGCCGTGCCCGTCCGCGAGCTCCTGCACGAACGCGTCGCCGAGCAGCATGCGCGAGCTGAGGCGCAGCGCGACGGACGTGAGCGGCGCGCTCCACGCGCGCGTGCTCGCGAGGATCGAGCCCCAGATCGCGGGCACGGAGCTTGTCGCGAGCGGGCTGAGCGTCTCCGAGTCGACGGCGAGGTGCCGGAGGTGGAGCAGCGGCGGGTGCCCGAGGGTCGAGTGCGTGCAGTCCTGTGGGGGCGGGGGTCAGAGCGGATGGGCGAAAGAACGACTGGGAGGCGCACTGTGGTGGAGAATGCGAGGCTTTCGAGAAGCGGCGTGTGCTCTGTCGCAAGGCGGAGCACGTCTACGTGGTCGATGCCCGTGCATCCAACTATGTGGAGACCCCGTAGCTTGTGCAGATGGGACATAGTCGATTTTAGGACTTCGACATTGAGCTCGCGGGATGACTTCTCGAGGGTCATAAGTGACATCTCGTAGCATAGCTAGGAAAGAAGCTCACATAAATCGTAAGGTATTGGAGAGACGGCTGGAGAGCCTCAGCCCACTTCGGCAGGGCGTTCAAGACCTGCCACGACGCGTTCTCCAGCATAATGTTCGTCAGCCCCCGGATGCACATCAGCTTGTCCATCTGCTCTTGCGTGATGTGGGCGTTGATGCGGATCGTATGCAGCCGCTCTTTGTTCTGCAGCGGCACAAGGAAAGACGAGAGCGAGTTGGACAGCGTGCATGTGAACGAGGTCAGGTTCGTGGCGGCCGTGACGGCGGCCGAAGCCTCGCGCAGGAGTTGCGGGTGCGGCATCGTCTTTCCATGTATGCGGAGGTTGGGTATCGCTCGGATATCTGTCATTTGTGAGCCGAAGGCCTCTGGATCACTAAAGCTGCCGTACCGATATTCTGCACATGGATAGCCAGACTCGGGTGAGCGAGCATGGCCGCGAAGGGCGACATGACCTATCTTTCTTTCAGTCTGTAGATCAGAGAGGATTAAAAACAGTAGCTCACCCTCGTAAAGTGCTTCGCATGGGTCTGATAAAATGCTAACGACCTGTACAACCGGGGTATCACTCCCGCCAAGAAGGATCGACTGACCAGCGAGACCGACGCAAGATCGCGGCCCGCAAGAAACGAAAAGATAATCTCGAGCACATCGAAGTTGAGGCTATCTGCGGTGACCATTGTCCGCGATGTGCTGGTAGTCGTCAGAGTAAGAAAGAAGGTGCGCGTTCGCGGCGCGGTCACTGTGGCGGAGGCAACAACTTGCTAGAGGTGTTGCGCGGGCCGGGCTATCCGCTCACTGCGACAACCACGACGGCCTTCAAGGTTTCCACTTCTCTGACGCGCCCCCAACAAACTGGATGGCATGAATGTGCACTATATCCGAAGATCTAGAATATTGAAGCCAGAACCCGTGAGTAATATCGGGCCCTACATTAACCATCACCATGATTTGGAGTAATATATCTAACGCCAGCAAAGATACGACTATCGTACAACTCTCAGGACTTCTGAACATCTATCCTTCACAACCGACTATGCCTAAAGAAATACACGCCCCGGTCAGGTCGTGGTAATTAATCGAGTGAGCGCAGAAGGGACTGACAGATGGAGAGCGTGAGGGGGGCGATTCCAAGAACGAGGGGTCTAGCAGTCCAGCTGCCTTGAGGCGCATGAAATACCGCAGTGCCAGCACTGGAAGGATGGTCAACGTCTCAGACATGATTGACGTTTCCTCCGGCTCTGGCTCCGGCTCTGCCTGGGTCTGAGCATTCCATGAACAAATGTAGACAAGGCACGCGGTCAGTTAGACACTTACCGGGGACATCGGGGGATCGCGGCTGATCGAGGCGCTGGCATGGCTGTAGGATCGCGCCCATGCCGGCCCTGCGTAGACCTGCGGAGGAGGGAGGGACGAGGGCAGGAAGAAGGATGCGCCTGCGCCGCTCATCGGCACCCGCGAGTTGTGCGAATGCGCGCGGCCGCTGTACAGCACCGGCTCTGGCAGCTGCGACACCACGCTCTGAGAGGTAGGCGTTGGCTGCGGGGGACCCGCAGAGGCGCTCGAAGAGAATCCCCGCGGCGAAGAAGAGCTTCCGAGCTGGTGGGGGACGTCGAAGATGTCGAGCGCTTCTGTGGAGGGTGAGGCTGAGGCGCGATGGAGAGAGCGACGGTGTTGATGAGAGGAGGGGAGGCGTCTCAAGGCTGGACGAGCGGACGAAGCTGGCATGACCATTTTGTTGCGTGAGGATGGAGATGAATACACAGAATGTAAGATGGGAGGGGCTGGAGTATTTATACCAGTGGACAAAGACTCGGTTAGACGATGTGAATCTGGGCAGCGGCCGTAACAAGGTGTGGGGTCGCTGAACGACGCAGAAGGGAGCTTTGTGGCTAGAAACAACAACGAAGCGCGGCGTTGATGCGGATTTTCCATGGCCGAGAGAAAGCGCAGTGTCGATGAGAGCGACAGAAGGTCTTGGGCGCCGGGGTGATGAGACGAAGAGCTTGGCAACCAAGACCTACGAAGAGGAAGCTACTGTGCAAGACGGGTAAAGTTCAGCCATGGCGAGGTACAACGTCTCCAGAAAGTTAAACACCGCTTTAGCGCCGCGTACGTGAGCGACACCGAGCATGGAGGTCGGTCGAGTCTGGTGGACGAAGGTCGCATACCGCAGAGGGCTGCATGCGCCAAAGTGCACGAGTTCGGAATGCCTTGGCGTACGTATGAAAGCCAAGAAGAAGGCTGTTTTACTTAACGAGATGCTGAAGACCCAGAGAAGAAGTAGCCGCTCCGAAAGGGTTCAGCTGAGCAAGCTGCGTTTCAGAATCCCCTGTGAGATTCAGTGTTAGAGGGCTGCTAATGAAGCTATGTAGTCCGACTTTCAGTAAATCCAGTACTCAAATTGAAGCGTTGACTGTACAGAGATATGGGTTGCTTCTGGTTTCTTCAACTACGGACCATGTCAACATAGCATCTCCGGGCAAGCGAAACATTCTATCAGAGCAGATGAACCGGAGTCTACAGATCAAAATTACATACCTTCCCACCCGTTCCATTGCAATTTGTTAACGCAACACCATCCAAAAACATGCTGAGGGCACGTTGCCAGAGGCGACGCGCGACGCCGCATCGTGGTTGCTGTGTGTTGAACTGATCGGTTAGATATAAAGCTCGCGACATCATAATTATAAATGAATGTCGTTAGCTGTGCATATACCTCATGAGGCGATGCTGCAGCTTTCGTAGTGAGAGGAAGGAATGCTGCCAGCGATGGTGGACGCTGGAACGCGTGTTTTTCGCGCGTGATCTGCCTTCGTCCTCATGTGACCGTCGCGTTCCCACGATCATCAACACGTTTCCTGACCACGATTTGGCGTCCACCTTCGTCTTCCACAGCTTCGACGATAGCTAGTTCTCGAACAATCGTCGTCGAACATTGTAAGTGTCGAACTCTTCTATCTAGATATCTCCGTGGGTGCGGTCGCGTGGCTTTCATCTCCCGAGGGCATGCCACCTTGCTCCGAAAGTTGAGTACAATTTGTTCTGGCCTCGTTGGCTACACGTGTCTGGAAGAGCCTATCTACGATGTAATCGTAGCCCTGGTCGTGCTCGAGGAGTCTGGCTTCTGCATTGCTTCCATGAGGCGCGCTCTTTCATCGGTCAAAACCACCCCGATGTCCCACCCGTAAGTGCTCACTTCTCGCGACACCTAACACCTCCTCGTATGGCGCCTATCTCCCCCACCACAATTATCTCCCCTACCGCAGCAATTTCTCCTACGATGAGCATCGGCTCTCCATCAAAGGATTCGGGCAATTTTCAGCTGGGGTTCAGCGCCCTCCCTCAGTATGGATTTGGTCCCGATCTCACCTTCGACTCCTTGCTCTCCCACAACCCCTTCCTGTTCCGCGTATACACGCCGAAGCCCATGACTCCGTTCTTCGACAGTTCCGAGCCATATTTTATCGGACAGAAGTTCAAGAACAACTACCGGTATACGGTGCAGGATTTTCAGACGATGAGCCCGACGTCGTTCGGGGCTCCGGATGAGCCGGGCATGGCGAACACCTACGCAGACGTCGCTAACCACATGGACTGGACGAAGAAGTCGTCCTCGCCCTATGTGACGACATCGTTTAGTTTTGCGTGGGCCATCTGGGAGGCGACTCGCCGGCATCGGGCTAACCCGAAGCACAACGTCGAGATCGCTGTCATCGATGCGCGTGCGGTCGCTGGCCGAGCCGTAACCGCATTGGAGCTGCTGAGAAAGGGCTCGCCCAAAGAGTAAGTGCTAATCACCGTCATTGGAGGTTGGCTACGACTGACGCTGATTTTCAGGCGCCACCCCGACCACTGGAAGTGGTACCGATTTGCGACCGAGGCGCAGGACGTTCTCGTCCACGGATACATCCCCGGATCAGCTGTGCTGTCCTCCATCCCCATCCTTTCCATCCTCCCCAAGCTCCCCTCCTACTTCCTCCACCCCGAGCCCGAAGAAGGCGGCGACGCCAAGCCAAACATGTTCAGCAGCCTCACATGGGACGTCACCCAGCGCCCAAGCTACCAGCAATTTTGCCAGCAGATGTCGGAGCAGTTCCTGCGCTCATCATCCGAGGTGCGGCTGCGGGACACGACCGCGGGCGCCGTGCGCCTCGCGATGTGCTTCCTGCGCCCGTGGTTCCAGCGGCACGCGCTGAAGGACTTCCAGGGCGCGGTCGACGTCGTCGCGGAGCTCGCGTACATCGTTGCGCGCTGGCCGGGCCAGTGGTGGGTGCGCGAGCACGTTGAGATCTGGGACCTCATCCAGTCGATGGTGCACGTCATCGGCGAGGAGGTGCGCGATGCCCAGCGCGTGCACGCCCTAGGCGAGGTCACGCGCCTGCAGGACGTCGTCAGCGAGCTGCAGCAGCTCACGGACGAGTACGTCAATGTGCAGCACAGCCGCGCGGGCTCCGTGTCCTCCGGCTCGCACCACGAGTACGATATGCCCCGCACCGCGTCGCCGGGTCCCTTGACGCAGGCGCTGCACGACGCAGGCGCAGACGCTGATACGAAGATTGCCGCCCCTGCGCCCGTGCCCGCAGGCCCGCCGCCGCCGTCGACGGTCGAAACGGCATCGTGCGTCATATCAAGCTTCCTGTTCGGCGCGTTCGCGGCGATGTTTCTCATCAACTCCCAGAGGCGGGAACTCGCACTTCACGTCACATAGCCTCGGCGACGACTTTGAGGTCCTGGACTTGTCGGATCTGGAGAGCGACGGGGACGATACCGAGTCGGACGTCGATTCGGACACGGAGTCGGATGTGAATTCGGATAGCGACTCCGAGTGCAGCTGCTCGAGCTGCTCGAGCATCGCCTCCTTCAGCACCCTCGAGTCGGGACAGGTCCCTAGGCGAGTCTGAGGGTTAGAGGTTAGATTTCGGTTCTGCATTGGATATCAGGCGAGTGTTGAGCACTTCACTGTTCATTGTTTTGTGACAGCGGCTTTTGACATTAACTTATTCCATTTGGATATTTACTGTATTCATTGTATCTTATGACTACCGGAGCGCTAGGCCCCACAAGTAGCACCGTGCACGTCTGTAGAGCATGGGATGTAGGTCTCATGCACATGTAACGACAATCAATCAACTTGTATTTCCCAACTCAGAATCGGTAGTGGCCTCGAAAGTTTACAGGTGGCCTACGTTACAAGTCTGCAAAGGCAGCATAAAATCCTGCGCGAATGGACAAATCGGTGATGCAGCAGCATTGGCTTCGATAAGAAACGCGTATTTCACCTTTTCAGAATGAATACACCGTGGCTTCTCCAACCTTTTCCTCTGACCAAATTGTGTAGCCAGGGCCTGGCTTAGGCCGAGGAGCCTTGAGCGGTATGATAAGCTCGTAACTAAGAAAAAGACGTATATCAAACTCACCATAGAGAATCCCATAATTCTCTGATCATCAATGCAATACCGTCTGTGTTGTCCGGGTGCAGCTGCGACGTAAAAGGGTAGGCTGGTCACGATTGGCTCCTCAAACGTCGGTGTCGAAAGCGAGGTCGATTCAGAGACCAGTGTCCACTGCCCATTGGAAGCGGTGTCCGTCGAGGAGAGCGTGAGACGCTCGTGTCGTACCACGTTGAAATCGAGAATGTACGGCATTACGTCGGCTTGCGGATCCTGAGTTCCTGCCATGTCGGCCATGTGAAGTAAAGCGCGCGAGCCGTACATACATCTTCCAAATTCTCAGCGATACTGAAAGCACAGTGAGACCATTGAGTACTCACCCATGTTCATTGAGTGATGTGCGGCATTTAACGGCCCTAGTATGACGAGGTCCCCATTCCTTCCATGGGATGACCACTGGCTCGTTACTCGACTGACTCCAGAGATGTTCCTTCAGCAAGGACATAAGCGATGCGTGCTTGAAGAACAACGTGAGCTGCGCTTCAGAAATATCGATCTGATAGACACGGGAGTCTAGAAAGGGAGCCTCAAGCCTTGTCGCTTGTTTTTGATAGACTCTTGGATCCGTCTGATAGCGTGAATATTTGGGTTGGGAGACATAACATCAGGCTACTGCGACTTTCCATAGGAATCGGCTGTATCTGGAGGCCCTTACCATAGGCAGCCGAGAAGAAGACTAGCAATTCGGGAGTCGCAAAAGTGAAGGTGCCGGGGATATCGAAGGCTGATGGCGGACAGCTATAGGCTTCAGTCACCTGAACGAGAGAAAAAGTTATTGTGTGCACGACGAAGTGAAACTCATGATCTTACCGCCGTGAGGCAGTTGCCCGTTTTCCAGTTGATGATCATCCCAATGATATCGATGCCTAACCTGCCCCAGACGCCGAGTAAATCTCCCATTACAGAAAGTACTATGTCAAAGCCGCCAGGAAGATATGGGCCTTCTATCTTGGGTGCAGTAGCCTCGGGGTGGGGGGTTTCTCCTTGTGAGCTCAGAGTCAGAAAATGAAACTGAGACTCGGGGTCAGAGTCGTCCCACGTAGGATCGTCCCGGTCAAACAAAATAAAGAGATCCTGGCTGGGATCGCAGGTCATGCTCTCGATGTGGCGTTCACGGAAAGGACCCTCGCGTGTTTCCCACCCAGTTTCCCAGCTCGGAAGCGTGTGGAAGAGCAATTGACAGCCGCCGTCACCGTTGTCATTTATGGGCTTGTGCGTAAGAAAGACCCCTGGTGCATACTCAAAGATATAGGCTTGCACACTGAGAGGCTTGTGCTTTGTCCACTTCATATTCAGCCAGTTAGAACGGCGGTCCAGTAAACGCCGAAGACGGTCGGCCTCATTAGGTTCTGCAGGATTTCCGTCGACCGATCCTTCGAAGGCGAGTTCAATCCGGTATTGAAGGACCGCGAAGTGTGCGATTCCTCGGCGGAATAAACTACACACCTGCGAGAGCGTTCATCAATTATGTGATTGCAAACCGCGGTCATATTTGAACTTCGAAAAGGGAGACCCGCGTACGTACCGCAGAGCAGTGTATAAGGTCCAGGTCACCAAGTTCGTCGAATATTCGCAGCTTCAGTTCTGGGGCGAGTGTCAACAGCGTCGGTTGCGACATTTAGAGGCCGAATCGTGGATGGCGATGGCAATGGCGATGGCAATGGCGATGGTGATGTAATTCTACCGGATGCCTATACCCCGTGGCCCTCTGCACACGACCGATATCGCCCGATCTAAGCTCCCAGAAGCAATCTGCAAGGAACTACGACGACCTGGAAGGGAAAATCAATCAGTACAGTCGAGATGACAAAGTGATGAAGAGCGAAGAATCAGGACTCTCTCATAGCGTAAAGAGAGGGTCGGCAAAGCATGTCTCCATAGAACAACGATTGTTGCACTCGGCCTGGTGCACAGCATATACTCATCCCAGAGAACGAATGAAGAAATCGGCATACCTATAGAGATCGTCTTGTATCGGAGAGCCCGAGATGTCGCTTCGTGGTGGTTGACACTGGAAGAAACGCGGAGGCAAAGAACAATAAGTAGATGGAAGCCACATGTGTCACCAGTCTGAACGTTCAATATTTCATATTCAGTTATCCTGCGTTTGTGATATATAGCATCTAAGACTTTCCACTACAATCAGAGAAATGCCACAACAAAGCGTATGCTGGCACATGTCCTTCAAATTTCCGAACTTAGCGTCCCGACCCATGCACGGCGTCCCAGCCTTTCGCTGCCTGTGAACACCGTCAGCTCTGTACACCTTGTGTCGAGATTGCGAAACACCGACATTACAGCCCATCGTACGACATCCTGAATTGTGGCTCGCTGTGTTGTCGTTGAATCCATTGACACCAACGGTACTTGGAGAGCAAACGACTGAGGAAGCCGAGGGGCGGCTGGCAAAATGGCGGGTGGCGTAGATGAGCAACACGAAGCCGGCATACGTGGGCAGAGATGCAGGGGACCCTGATGCAGACCAGATAGCCGCGGGAGAAGGAACGATGAAGGGCGTGGGAGGGGCGGCCAAGTGGCAATGAAGACCGTCCTCGTTAGCGGCCAGGGTATTTGGTTTGAGGCCAGGTACTTATGCTGGCCTAGGATATGATCGAGGTCAATCTTCGAGATAACGAGGTCATAAGCGAGGCTCCAAATCAAGAGCCCATGAGAACATTTATGGCTCTCGCGACGATTCCAACGCTCTCAAGGACAGATGACCTATCTTCCTCTCGAATGCGCAGTAGAACCCGACCTTCGAACTTGTCCGGATGGAAGCGAAGCATTGTTTCTCGAAGACGATCTCTCCGCCGTTTGGCACCCGCCGCCTCATCCTCCCGGACAGAGACAACAGGGAGCAGAAAAGTGGATATCGCCTCGGCCGTGAGCTGTTCGGGGCTCACACGCTCGCCAGAGCGGAATATGGGCCATGGGACATCATCAAAGGACATAGATGCGGGGACAGCGGTAGAGATTTCCTCTGACGGCGCGAGGAGCTCCTGCCAGCGTCGTTCGTATGCCTCCCGAGCCTCGTCTTCACGTCGTTGTTCGCGCCAGCGTCGCCGCTGCCGACGAAGTTCTCGCTGCTCTCTGAGGAGTCGGGCAGCTTCAGCCTCGGCAGCTTCGCGAGCAGCCTTTGCACGCTTCTGCTCTTCGAACTCTGCAGCATGCTTCTTCCTGCGTCGAGTGTCAACACACGACTTAAAAGCTCTGGGGAAAGCTACGAACCTGTGCATACTAGTCCGTATCCATTCCGCGTATTCCTCATCGTCCAGGAATCGAGGGTCTACGGTGGGTTCCTTCGGGTCATAATAGTGGCTCTGAGGCGGCGCTGCGCCGGCACCTCGCCATCGTCGGGGAACATAGGCGTAGTCGTTGAATCGAGCTTCCACATTGTGTAGGTGTTCATCGTCTTCGAAGGCACCCGCCATCTTTTCTCTAAATCGTTCCTCCTCCACCCGCGCACGAACGTCCTCGTACGCCTCATACGACGAGGGACCAGGCGGTGGCGGTGGTCCATAAACGTCTTCGTCGTCTTCCGTTTCTTCTGTGTCGTCCCGCCGCCGTTTGTGAGCGTGTGAGGGCCTGTCCTCGTCGACGTCATGGTACCGCTTGCGGCGCGACCTTGCTGCCTTGCGCGCCGCTTTGAGGGCCTTGCGAAGGTCGCGCTGGGCTTGTTCGGCTGGCGTGCGCTTTAGATGCAGCTTTCCCTTGCCCTTGTCGCTGGGCATCGTAGATGCTGACTGCAACTAATGCTGTCGACGACTTGAAGGCCATGAATCGATTGTCATCCAGCTAAGATGCCCGTGGGAGTTAGTTTCTCACGGTTTGTTCCTGACGCCAACAGTACGCCAACAGGCTTGAACGTTGCAGACATGGCTTCAAATGTTTTGCATCTTACATGCTGCTCAGGAATTGGTATCTAGGTCACTTGTAAGTGGTATCACTCGTCCGTTCATTTATCATAGATATTGTTGCGCTCATAGGTCGCTGCAGTTTAGATCTGAAGCCAAATATTGTGCTCACCAACTGAATGACAAGTTGAACTCGCCGTTGACTCCGGGCTATGGAGAGTATTGCAACGTCTCACACTCTCATATGGCGAAGGAATTACTTATCCTGTGACTGGTGCGGGCCATCGTCGGGTCTATGATGCGCTGAGCCACGTTAGAATTCACTCACGCCAAGTTCCTATCAGCGCTCTAGTGCTGGGCCGAAGCAACTGCACTATACTGGACCTTACATGCGATTCAAATGAAGCTTACTTGGAAGGTCCAATACCATCGACCCAGCGCTTCCTGAGCTTCGGATCCTTCTGACAATAAGTGTACTCATCAAAATTTTGACCGCGCCCAAAGAATGTAAAGAATGACATCGGCGGACTGGCGTTCTTGATGCTACTCAAACCCGTTGGTCGTTCAAATCCAGGTATCCCTCGCATTGGAACTTCTTTCCCGGATAGGCGCATCTCTACGACGTCGGATACCCGGCTGTACGCCATTATGGGCGTTGACGGTTTCTGTGGTGCTGACGTTGGCTTGCAACAGGTCAAGGAACTATCTTTCCTCGGAAGGCATTTCGTCGTATGTCTCATCCCTCAAGGGGTATATTGTGCCGTCTCGGCGCCAACTGCTGATATGTAATGTGAGCGTATGTTATCTATAACTAGGTATACGATGATGTAACAGGCCTCTGACCAGAAATGCATAATAATTGGGACGACCCTGCAGTGTGTCGAATAGCAGCTTGGCGGTAAAATTTCATGGGTTACGGATTTTTTCAACAGCGCCAGTTGATAGGTAAGGTATAAATCTGCGGTTGAGGTCTCCAGCGATGCCATACTCATTCTCCGTTGCCTGCGCTTAGATTGCCCCAAATTCGGATCCCTTGACGTGAATTGCAATGTGGTATTTTTGTTGCCATAACGACATCCCGGTATCGTTTCTGGTCCGGCTCAAATTACAGGTTCTTGCCTCGTTGGGCGTTCATGCTGGTACACATCTTCGCATTTCCGAGAGTGATTGAGGCAATGCATCAACTGAACAAATTGTGCAAAAGGAACGCCTGGTTGCATGCGTACGTATAAACCAATCTTCCACACGAGAATGCTGATATTCCCAAGCACAGGTGACAGAAATGTAGCAAGACACAATTCCGTACTTTCGTAAACTCTCATGGTTTTAATTTAAAGATTCTTCTTGAAGATCGGCCCACATACCGGCGGCGTCAATCTATGAGCTAATGGAGACATTGTCTGCCGGATGCAATTTCGCGAACTCGAGGATCTGTCAGGCGATGCTGTTGATCGCAAGGGGTCATTGATGCCTCGCGGGCGGGTCGTCAGCCAACCTTCACTGCATACATCCGTGGGATCAACAGTGTCGATGACGGGATCACATAGATAGGTGAAACGCGACGGAAGCGCTCAGGCTGATCCTTTCGCTGCTGTCTCCTCAGTTCTCTATTCGTCCCGCAACTCACCTTCGATAACCCTTTATGCCTGGTGCTCATCGACACGCTTACCCGCGATGTTGAGAAGGGGCTCTTTCTTTCACAATGCGGCTCTGGTAGTCTCGGTCTTCATGTCTCTCTTTTCAGCGCGAGGCTTGGCTCAGCAGGCTCTGACGCCGGCCGCGGTACCTCTAGCAGTGCGCTCACCTTATCTGAGTTGCTGGGAGTCGATGGCAAATGGGACGCACCCTCCGAATAGTTGGCCTACGACCTGGGAGGACCCGTCGGTGCGTTTCAATACCTGCATTTCGGAGCTATGGTGGCTCACGCGCCATGACTTGTACCTCTAGCCGCAAATTCTTGGGTGGCAGGGCTATGTCCGAGTGGACGATATCACATATTCATTCCTTGGAGACTTTCCTGATAATAAGATTATCATGAACATCTCGCAGACCACCATCACTCCTACTCGTACCACTTGGACTATGCCGGCAGGCCCAATGGAGATCAACGTCACATTCTTCAGTCCAATAGAGGTGCGCAGGTCTCACACCATGTGTCTCTGAAACATAATCTCAGAGGGTTTAACAGCCCGGAGATCCGATAAGGCAGTCTATTCCGTTCTCTTATATGTATTTTGAGGCGGTTTCCACCGACGGTGCAGAGCACAGCGTCCAAGTCTATTCGGATATCAGCGCGGGTCTGTCTTCCTTATCCCAAGGAAAATGCAACGACCTGAATTTTTTGCAGAGTGGTCGTCCGGAAATCGTAGCGAAGTTGTTCAATGGAGCACCGTCGCTGGCTCGAACAGTATTTTTCACCAGGTGTTCCTTTCCGACCAAACGACATTCAAGGAAATTGATCAACAGGCTGAGTGGGGGACGCTGTACTACTCCACAAAAGTGGTGCGTCAGAGTCGTCTTGTATTCCGGAACGCTTCGTAGACTGAAAGTGGGTCCATCCAAGAATTCTCTCGTCACGTATAAAGTCGCGTCCGACAAGAGTTGTCGTGATGAATTCCATGATAAGGGCAAACTTGACTTCGGTGAAGATACCCAGTTTCGAGGCATTGCCAGGTGAGTTGAATTGTCGTTTCTTTTTCCCGTTGGGGTACGATTAGACGCATGTGTAGCTCGTTCCCTGTCTATGCAATCGCAACCGACCTTGGTGCCATCACCTCGACACAAGGCAGCCCCGTAGTGTGGGCCATCGGCTATGCCCGGGACCCTGCAGTGAGCTACGTGAACCTGACTGGTGTACCGCAGAATCGGAGCTTGTATTACCGGTCAAAGTACTCAGACGCAGGTTCCCTGGTAAGCCCAGAACACAAGCATTTCCACATTTGAAGTTCATATATAAGGCTGACGGCGGTGCAGATCAATGACTTCCTCGACGATTTTTCGAACGCTAAAAATCGTGCAGACCAGCTCGATGCCAAGATATTGGATGCAGCAAATAACCTCTCGAGCGATTATGCAGACCTGGTCTCTCTTGCGGCACGGCAGGTATTTGGCGCTACTGAGCTCACCATTTCAAAGGGGGCAGACGGGAACTGGGACATCTCGGACATGATGATGTTTATGAAGAACATCGGAGAGAGCAGCAGAAAGCACGTTTCACTGTTGGTTCTATCTTACTATAAACTCATACTCCCTGCCGCAGTCGTGTCAATGCCGTCGAGGTACTTTATCAAGCGTTCCCGCTCTTCATGTATGTGGATCCGATGCTAGGAGGACCTCTTCTGGAGCCACTTCTGCGCTTCCAAAATTCGACCAATTACACGAACCCGTACGCAGCACAGGACATTGGTATGTGCCAGACCTCTTCATTTGCAATGCTATGGCCGACGATCTTGCAGGCAGTTCATACCCAGTCGCCTTGGCAAGCAACCATACCCACAATGAAGGCGTCGAACGTGAGTGTGTGCTATGCACTGCTAATGCGACTAATGATGTATCCACATTTCAGAATCGGCAAACATGCTCATCATGGCTTATGCCCATGCGCGCTCTACGGGAGATGGCAGTCTGGCATTCAGATACGTACGTAGCCTAGACTCTCTATCTCCAACCCGCTCTTATCCGCCGACTCCATTGCAGTACAACCTGTTCTCCAGATGGACAGGTTTCTTGATTGGCGGCGCACTACACCCGACGAACCAGTAAGAGTTTCTTTTTCTGATGGCTATACAGATATCCAGAGAACTGATCAATCTCCTATGCTGTTCACAGAGCATCCTCCGATACGGGCGACGCGACAAACTTGACCAATTTGGCGATCAAGGGCATTGTTGCAATCAAGGCAATGTCAGAGCTGAGCAAGGCGCTTGGGAGAGTCGACGACGCCCAGCAGTACGCGGTACATCCATCTATCTGTTCTTTGCGGCGCCAGAGCCCGTATAGTGGTATACTGATCGGCTTGTTCTTTTTTGTCCATCACCAGGCCAACGCGACGCAGCTCGTTCAGCAATGGACTTCGCAAGCACTCTCCTCGGACAAGTCGCGTCTCTTGGAAACGTATGGCGATGCTTCCTCTACGACCCTGGGGTACAACCTGTTCGCAGATCGCTGGCTGGGAACGCAGCTTGTCGATCAGTCCGTAAGCATTCTCTCAGGATACGTGACGATCATAGATTGGTGCTTATGCGGTACCCCTACTTTGGCGTAATTCCCTCAGGTCTACGATGCCCAGACAGACTTCTTCGCACAACTATCTTCTGGAAACACCTTCGGATTGCCGACTGACAGTTCGGATCCAGGACATGCCAGCTCAAGTCAGTCCCTTCATTAGTTCTCTATTTTTGATTGGTCCCGCTGAACGTCACTCCTTGTTCATCTATTGTGACAGGTTGGAATCTGTTCGCTGCCGCCATCGCCACGAATACCACAGTTCGTGACAGTATGATTTCTAAAGTGCGGGCGCGTGCATCATTCAATCAGAGCACGGGGGCATTCCCAGTCGTGTATGAGCCTCTTTCCGGGAAAAGTACCTCCGGAGTGGCTAGGTGGGTTGAGATGCCAGGGCTGCCTCTACGCAACCGCACTGACTGCCTCTGACAGCCCTGCGCAAGGCGCCATGTTCGCGCCCCTGGCTTTGACGTAAGTCTATACAGTAACACCGTCGAGGACCACGCCACTGACAGGTCCAGACAGCGTTGCCCCCAGCCCCATTTCCGTGAAGCTCCAGGACGACGACGACGCTGGACAGTCAAACCACCACATCAACAGCGGTGTCGTCGCGGGCGGCGTGGTCGCCGGAGTCGCCGGCCTGGGCCTCACAGCAGCCCTCGGCCTCTTCCTGCGCTGGCGCCACCGCGGCCGCGGCAAGCTGGACATCGTCGAGCGCGGGGGCACGCCGAGCCTCGTCGAGCCCTTCGACGGGCGCGACACGTCCGAGTACCGCGCGCCCGACTTTGGCGGCACATGGCGCTCGCGCTCCTCCGTAAGCAGCAGCAGCCCCGAGGCGCTTTCGCCGCCCGATAGCTCGCAGACGCACTCGGAGATCCACGGGTTCGCGCTGCCGCCGCCCGAGCCGGCGGTCGTTGGCCTGGCGGGCAAGGAGCTCGCGCGGTACAGGGCGGACTTGAGCGCGGCGCCCGTGAACAGGTCGGATGCGTCAGGGTCGAGCCACTACGGCGATGTTGGGCCCGATGCGGGTGCGAGCGCCCCGATGCTGCAGACGTCCAAGGAGCTCGCGCAGCTGCGTTCTATGAATGCAGCAGCAGCAGCTTCATCGTCCTCCGGCGCACCGCAGTTCACAGACCCGTTCACGGATAACGTGTCGATGTCGACTGGGACGTCCTCGCAGCCGCCCACCTCGGTCTCAAGTGCGACCCAGCCGAGCGTCAGCACGTACGGGCCGCGGCCGTCGGTATCCAGTGCCGGAACGGGGAGCGATGTCGCGAGTCAGCTGCGCAACGAGGTGGAGGGCTTGCGGAGGGAGATGGAGCAGATTCGGCAGGAGCGGCTGGAACCGCCTCCCAGCTATTTTTGAGGCGGGTTCGAACTATGTAGAATGGTGATTCGGTTGGTGGTGGCTTTACGTCGTCGTCGGATACTACCTGGTAATCCATCGTGTATGCGTGCCGTTAGCTGATTAGACACATAGCTGAGAAGTTGATTTTAAAATAACGAATTTTACAGTATACAATGCGAAACCATGAGAAAGATTACGATTAGCCTGAGCGATAGAGTTACAGTTCCAAGACAACAAGCTGCTGGTATCGAATGCATTTTGCCTGAAGCACGAGAATGACATCAGCAGCATACCAGGCGAAGTGGGCAGATTGACGCACCGAGTCCACCGAGTATACAGACCATGATGATAAAGTGAAAAACGATACGAAGATCCGGAGATCTACCTTCTCGAGAAATGTGAGCCTACGAGATAACTTACTGAGACGGAATACTCACGGCATCATGTTACGACCGCCCTTCTCTTGCCCTTCGCGGACGACTTCCTACGCACTTGCTGGCGTGGCGTATCTTCAACACGTGAAAATTCGACAGTCTTCTTGCCCGGCTGCCCAAGCAAGACCCATCCAATCGCCTTCACCGTCTGGCGTGCGCCATAGCCGACAACCACCCCGCTGATGCACGCGACCCCCACAAAGACGTAGATGGGATAGATGGTTTGAAGGAACCATACTGCAAGATGGTAGGGCAGAAGGACCGAGACACTGAGAAGGATTTGCGCGGTGACGATCACAGGGGCCAGAATGTAGAGTATGGCGGGGAGGACGAAGGAGAACGGGAAGAACAGGAAGCCTCCTACTGAAAGGGTGGTACTCGCAACCAACGAGACGGCAGACAAGGATGCTGAGAAGGAGCGCGATATGAGCGGTAATAGCTCCAAAATTGGTGCGGGCCTTTGTCCCGCCAGAGCAGTCGGCGAGGCTACGGCAAAGCTTGTCGACGTCATGTTGATGAAGCTTCAAGATTGCAGTCAGTTACAAGTCTGAACAAAAAGAAAGTATTAGAGTTTGACAAAAAGGTAAGAGACAAGAACACCAGCGCAAGCAGTCCGCGGTATCCGGGAGGGAACTATGGCACGTACTTGCATGAACGTTGGATGCAAAACCGAAACGACCCTCGTGCTGCAACAGCGAGCGGAGGAAGCGGCAGAGAGCGGCCCGGAAACGGCCCGGGGTATGCTCACGGTAATCATGGCGGACGTTGACAAGAACTCAACTGTTCTCGCCTTGAGCTACGTGCACCTCAGATTTCTGGTTCCATTTCGTCGGTTGGTTCAATCCACTGGGATATATTCTATTGTCGAGGTACGAAATATCGCAACAGTCTCTGGCAGCAAGGCAAGACAATAACAACTTCCTTTCTCGGTGAACAGCCACGACGAGTTGTTGGGAGTATAAGGGTAACAAGGTTTCCAAGCCGGCCTGGACAATAATTGCTCATAGCGACCATCATGGAAGGGCCACGGACAACCTTTAAAACGACTTGACCCGCAGGTATGCGCCGTCAACTACGACTACCTCCCAGACCTCGAACACAACCTATTCATGATGAATAACTCACTTGCTGTCCAACCTTTCAGGTCGGATTTTCTTATTCAACGTGCATCACCCAGAAACAAAAGCTCGCTGACGCTCTTGACCAACGACACACTTGTTGATCACATTTTCCCGTATCTCTCGATTCGGGATCTCATCCGTTTGCGTGGCGTACGTATAATATCATTCATTCGTTTTCACCCCAGTCTAATGGTGATATCAGGTCTGTCGTCTGCTATACGAACTAACCCACCACCCAATAATATGGAAGAATATCCTTCGCAGCATCCACTTCCCATTACCGCCTTTGCCGCCAACGTCCCGCTATTCATTCCCCTCTCTCAGCAGTTTCGAAACTGAGCGCCTCATAGTGCGCGGGCTGACTCTTGATGCGAACTGGAGGAGCGAAGTGCCTAAGATATACAGAGGATGGGCAGTACCGGCTTACTACGACGTCCTCTCCATGAAGATCCTGCCCGGTGGTCAGTATATGGTAGCGTCAGTGCGCTGTAGTGGCCCCAACAAATATGCGCTTCTTCTGTACATGATGGACCATCGAGTCAAAATCGTTTATCCTATAGCCATCATGCCCACGAGCTCCAAGGCGTACAAGATTGAGGCGAAGTATATGCAGTACGAGGGCGACCTTGGTATCATGGTTGGCTATGTGCGCCGAGAACCTAGACACGCGAAAGACAGGCAAGCTAAGTCAGTTTGGCTCTTTGACTCTGTACGGTGGGTATAACAAATGTTGACGTCACCTTTTCGCAGTGTCAACGTCTCTGAATTCTCCGATGAACATATGATAGACTGGCCGGTGCCCGTTCGATACGAAGCCGTCGTCCTGTTCTCCAGCCTCAAGTCCCTAGAAGTTCTTGCGGACCCTCGTTATCCCCCAGGTTCAAAAAAATACCAAGAAAATGCGCAGTCATCACAAGCTCCTCCGTTCCGCACTGTTGCCAGTCTTCGGAGCACGTCGTCCTATGACTTTCTCGACCTGGACGACGTCGATGGCGAACCTCATGTCTTTGTCGCTCGCAAGGGAAACGAAATTACCATGAAGAATCTTGTCAGCCGTGTGGCATCAATCCTAACGATTCAACCTTTGGAGGACCCTGCCCTTGCGCCGTTCGTATGTCTAATGGTTTTTTTTTCTAATCGTATGATTTTTAATAAGATATGTGCATTTTCCTACAGGAAGCTTGGACGTTCGCACTTAGGGGCATTCGAGTGCTTCCCACACAGCGCCAAATTCTGATCGTCCGCATTGCAGACCGTGTAGGCGGCGTGCCACCGACCAGTCGCCTCACGCTAGAAATGTACGATCTACCAGAACCGGGCGAAACCATTGAAGCCGTCGCGGACGACTACAAAATTCACCAGGCCGAAGCTCGCTACGGCGAGGTCCGCATCTCGGCGCACCACATCCCCTCGATTTGGGACCAATCGGTCATCCCAACCTTATGCCAGAACACAGAGCCCCCGCCCCTCTCGGTATACGCGGTGGTCGACCACCCGTGGGGCATCGTGCACTACCGCATCACGCCCCTCCGCGTGCCCATCACCCCGCAGCCCGAATTCATCCTCGATGCGGACGGACACGCGACCGAGCCACCGCCGCCGCCGGTCTCCGAGACCGCGTTCGTGTACCCGCTCTTCCGCGCGCGCGTGCAGTGCGCAAACGTGCACGGCCCGCGCGACAAGATCCTGCACGTCCTGCCGGGCATGACGCGCACGCTGTTCTACAGCACGCCGATCGACGACCGCACCGCCGCGCCGGGGCTCATGGACCTCTATGCGTATGCGGACGTGCTCCCGCCGACGCGGACCGATGCGCGCTGGCCGGTGGACGCGGAGCGGCGCGCCGCGGCGGAGAGGGAGCGCGCGTGGATCAATCAGGCGTATAGGCAGCGCGACGCGCAACAGTTGCTTGTGCCGCTGCCGTTTGCGGGGAAGGTTGGGAAGATGTTCAGAGAGGGAATGGTTACGATGGCGTGGGATGAGTGGACGGGGCATATCCTCATGGTGGCGAAGCTTGAACCGCAGGATGTGTACGTGTTCGAGTTCTCGCACTCACCTGAAGAAGGCATGTTTTATATTCCGATGTTCTCCTTCGATGTGATGCTTACGATTTTTTTGACCAAAGATAAACTTGGGAACAGACTACCGCTCCCAGTTCATGACGTAGATGAGAGATTCCGTCTTCCCGTTGATGATCTGTACGGGGATCATTGAAGGACTGGCTGGTTCGTCCCCGGTCGTTACATCTGTAATGCGAAGATGGACTTGAATGAGCAATTGATCAGTATGAAGAGAAACCTTCTTAGAATATCAAGCAGTGCTCTATCACAATTGACTTTTAAGACCCTTAAATGCTGTGAGTGTCGAGTCCGTACTTGCGATACGTACTTGCGATACGTGCGATCCGACAGACTGTGCCCGAATCGAAGCAGGTCTCACCATTCTGCTCGTCCAACAATTCTACAGTTACCATTCGCGACACAATTGGCATTCGCTCGCAACTGAACAATTGCAGATGAGATCAGTCAGGGCTGCAGGGTCCAGCAGCATTACGCGGATTGCGCCGTCCGTTTTCGGTGTCCAAAAGAATACAACGAACTTCTCCAGTGCTGTGCGTGGGCTCTATTGTTTTCTGTTCTTATAGAATGCGAGTCGTGGGGTACGCTTTCGTTCAGTTACAACTTCCACTCCCTTACTCTCAACGACGATGTTTCGGCAGATATCCACAGTTCTGAAAGGTGAAGGAACGCAGTTTATGGTTCCTTCTATATTTTTCTGATCACATTCGTTCATTTCAGTGGCGAACTCAACTATTGTCAAGTGGTTGTCGCCGGGAGAGATGCGGAAGGTCATGAACAAGGTGAGGAGCTTTCACGGGTTGGCGCCGTACCCAAGCATACTGATGCCTGCCTTGAAGATCATGTGGACTCGATTTCCACGGAAATCTTTCATGGGGCCATCCTTGAAGCATTTACCCAACGCCGATGAGCTCCGCGACCTGAAGAGTTTCTTTGTTATTGGATCCCATGCGTATGACTTCATACATGACACCAAGGGCGCCGCACCAGAATTACTGTCGCTTTCGCTGAATGCAAAAATGCCCAGCTTCATCGACAAAGACGGGTACCCAGCATCACACTTCATAGCTCCAACCGACATCTTCGGTGGTCATATTCCCAAGCTTCGCGGACTCACGCTCCACGATATTGCGATCACCGCCGATTCGCCCTTATTGTTGGCTAATTTGACCCATCTCGACTTGGGCAGGTACTGGACGAACAAATGCCCCCGTAGTTTCTCCCTGCCCGTCTTCCTCGACGTCCTCAGCCGATTGCCGTATTTGCAGTGTCTGGGAGTGAGAGATCTTTTGATGGAACCTACGGACGCGTCATCGCTTGAGACGCATCTCGACAGGATCCCTAAAGTTTGTCTGCCAGATCTGGAATTTCTAAGGATCGACACCCCCTTTATTTGGAACTACCGTGGCCTCCTTCGTCAGTTGACGCTGGAGAACGAAAATCTCCGCCTCCATATGGGCACGTCTGTCCAATCATTCGAAGACATGGACGAACCCCTCTTGCCACCTTATATCGCATCCGCCGACAGCCAGTCGCTCCCCATCCGCGCACTCACAATTGAGAGCCGTAAACCTCGACGGTTCGAGATTTCCGGGTGGCGTACGCCTGAAGACGACCTCTCAGATGCACCGTTTTTCGGCTCTGTTTTTTCCGCAGACATCCAGCTTTTAGGCTCGTCGAACACCGAAGGCATCTCATCGTTTTTGAACCAGCTTCCAATGCACATGGTCGAGACGCTGTGTATCGATTGGTTCTCTCACAAAGACCACAATCCTATTGACTGGTCGGTAATCCTGCAGTCCATGGATCAGCTCAAGCGCATCTTCATCATGGATTTCTATAATACCAGGTCCGAAGTCATCCTGGATGTCTTGGCTCAACCTGTGAATGCTGAATCCGGCAGCTCGACCCCCCTCTGCCCGCAGCTCACGGCGTTGAGTCTCCCGTGGATGAAGGACTTCCAGTCACCTAAGAAAGCCTCCGCATTCTTTCGAGTGCTTGCGAACACTATAGAGAAGCGTCTGGAGCACGGTTCCAAAGTCGAGGAACTTGTTGTCGGCGATGAGATACTGTCATTCGGAGACGACTCGGGTCTCAAGGTGCTGCGGGAGCGCGCTGGACTCCTAGGCTCGGATGGGAAGTAGCGATCCGTGTCACGATGCCAACAGTTGGATTTTCTTCAGAACTGCAGACCTGGTGTCTGCGGGAACGAATTTGACCTGTCCTGTTTCATGCACTGTACCTATATGCTGTTAATAATTATCAGTCAGTCGCAGGACGACTTTATGATGCTATGCATTGTTTTCGCCTTGCTGCATTTGAGCCAGGAATCTCAGCTTACCGTGACAGGTAAGCAACAGGTAAGGGAGGAAGCTTTGTTAAATTCGCATAGCTGGCAAGCTCAGTCTAAAATCGACCTGGAGCCTGGACGTCGGATACTTGGAGCTTAAATTATAATGTATACATGTATACATGTAGTCCACTGCACCTGGAAGACCGGCATTGACTAAGGTCACTCAAAATGGACAAATTCTGCGAAAGAAGAACGGTCTGGAGGTCAAGAACTATATTCGTTAACGATAGATGAAGAAGGTCCGGTGTTTGGCCATCAAAGATGGCGAGAGGGAGCACAAACTTAAAGGGACTCTTCTTGCTGCCAAAGATCGCGCATGGAAAGCTAAATTTATTTAAATTACACAAGCTGGATACAAGCTAGCACGTAAATAGCACGAATCTCATGCATATCCTTCTGCCTGGAATCTCGCGCGGTTCTGTGCCAAGGCCTCATGCAGGGCGGCCATAAGTTCATCCAATGCCTCCGCCTCACTGGGCACACGGCGCTGTCTCAGGCTCGCAAGATCCTCCGCCGTCTGACAGGGCACCACTTCCTTCACCACTTCCTTCCGCACCAGAACTAGAAGCTGGAGGCTGCGGCCGCCCTGCAGGCGCTTCTCGAGAGCATCTGCAAGCGCAATGAAGGTGTTGGCGGGGCAAGCCAGGGGAGTAGAGAGTTCCAGCCTCGCCAACTTGGGGAAGTTCTCCGGCCTTGCGAGCGTATCCATGAGACACTGGATGTTCCAACTCTCGATCTCAACGCGAAGGCTCTCGACTTGCGGCAGGTACCCCCAAAAGAGCGACCAGTCGCCAGGGACAGCCATCCCGCTCGATAGCGTCAAACTCCGCACGGCACTCAGCGGCTTGCGAAGATGGAAAAAGAGGGAGAGCAGACCCGGGAAGGCTGCGCAGTCCACGACTTTGAAGTTGAGCGAACCCGCTTTACCCGACGCGCAGAACGAAAGCTCTTGGGGCGTCTTGATGCAGACTTCAAGTTTCTCGAAGCGCGTCTCCACCGGTGGGTCCATGTAAAGGGCACGAGGAAGCATTTGGAAACCTTGGATCCGCGGCACGCTGACCGTGGTGCCCAAGTGGCAACAGGTGGACGCGACGTGGAATTGCACTTTATCCAAGAAACCTGAATAATTCTGCATGGACGGAATCCGCAGACGAAGCGTCTCCAATTTAAGCAGGTAAACCTGCTCGAGCTGCTCGAGTGACTCTTTGAGCGAAGCCTCGTCCTCCGGTTCGGTCAGGACGTCCTCCACCTTGAGATGTTGCAGCAATTTCATGGTGGATAGAACCCCGAGGAGTTGAGGCAGGGAGCAGAGCCGCGGGCAGCCGTCGTTTGTCCTGGTCAACTCCAAGGAGGCCAGATTCTTCGACAGAACGGGGGAGTTCAACTCTACAACGACATTCCTCAGCGACAGGTAAGAAAGCGCCGGCAGCTGGCCATCGAAGATGCCAGGAGAGAGCACAAAGGGATTCTTCTTGTTTCCCCAAATGCGGAATTTCTTGTGCTTGGCATACTCCGAGTCTAGCGTGAGTTGCCACAGCTTGGGGGCAGGTTTTTTCGCGTTCTGCTCCATAACGCTACACACACGAGCTCCAGTCACAACTAGAGATTTCATGCGGTCGCAGTTGTCAAAGATGAGCCGGACGATGCGCTCCCAATGGATTGCCGTCCATTTCGCATCGAGGTCCATGGTGAGCAGTGCGGAATATCCAAACGGTGGAAGGCCGATGTGCCTTTCCTCCTCCAGGGACAAAGGGCCAGAGCCTGGCCAGAGCCTCGGTACGTCGAAGGCAGCGGTGCGCCAGCTGCGACAGACATGGGCGAGGACCGTCCAGCCGCGCTGCTCGAGATATGTCCTGGTCCACGTATTGCAGACTTCCTGAAAGATCCGGACGAGGATCCGTCTCGGTAGACGGGCGGCGGGAGAGACTTGCTTAGCTGATGATCGCTGCGAGACAATAGAAATCGACGGTTGTGGCGTAAGTACTTGCTCTCATAACGCAAGTGGAACGACTTACAACACCTGGGATCCTCTTCAGCAGTAGCGAAAGCTCCCGATATGCGGTGGATGGATTAAGCACTAACAAGAGAGCAACCCAACCCAACGCATCAGTAAGGCCCGCTATGGCACTTCGAAATACGACTCACCTTGCATGATGAACAACCAGAGTTGAGGGTAAAATGCTAGGGCAAGGGAACGCGATGGCAGATGACAGACGGTATCTGCATTGACGCCTTTTATAAGCATTAGAACAAGGCTGCAAGTAGGGCACATAGACTCCATATTGATCGCGGCCATAAACGGGTTCAAGACAAGGATCTGAGATCAGCATTGAGCGAGTTGTGCCCTATCAATTGTGTTGGGTTCGAGGTGAATGTTTCATCGTGCTGCTATTGTTCTCGGTCTGGAGCTTTCGCCTTGCTCAGAGCCACGTACCTTCGAATTCTGCGAACATAGCCACCAATACATCCGTGCGTTGCATCTGTCGCTTGACTTACAGGCTCTGACCCCTCCGACTGGGAATGAGGCCAATCTTGCAGCAATAGAAGCACAACTTCTTCGAGCGATGTCCTAAAGCAAATAAATACAACTTCATTCACAGCGCACTTCACAGTTCCAGTCAGAACCGAACCGGCGTGTCTCCATCTCCAATGGGATCTTGCACGCCGATCTCCTTCACCACGTAGTAGCTGAAGAACAGAACCTTAAAGGTAAGGGCGATGCCCGCGTGGATAGCCGCCACAGCGATGATAAGAAGGCGAACAGCCTTCTGATCCGCCTACAACACGTCTCGTGTTAGCGGAGATCGTCTGTAATCCAGAAGGGGACTCACGGATGCAAGAACGGGATAGACGTTCTTCACGAGGAAGTACCCCGAAAGCGCGAAGGCGCCGCCTGTCAGGACCCAGCGCACAATCGGCACCGGAATGACGCACAGAATCTACCAAATGGGTCCTTAATATACCACCACCGCTCGCGAGGCAAGAGACGCACCGACACGGGGATCCAGACGAACATCGCGTACCCCCACGTGCTCATGGCCTCGACGGCGCTCCACCCCTCGCCCAAGCCGGCCCACCACCGCAGCGCCGCCCACAGCAGGATCGGGACGCCCAGGCCGTACGCATACACGAGGCCGACGGCGACGCTCAGGAGGGTGAAGTCGTAGTCATATTCGGTGCCGGGGTCCGAGAGGTAGGACACGATGGACGCGGCGAGGGAGGATGTGACGAAGAGCGTGAAGATGAGGGTCGTGAGTGTCCAGAAGGGGCCGTACAGGTCCGGGTACGGGGTTAGGTGCGCGGAGGTGTAGGATGGCGAGAGCGGGTTGAGGGTGGTGATGCAGCGACTGAGGACCTGTGCGGCGGGGCACACCGCGTCGGACAAATGGTGAAATATTGTGAAGCAAGTGACGTACGGTCGTGGTGTCTACGTCAAAATATGACTGATAATATTCTGGTGTCCAGAATGATGCTGAGCCTTTTGACGTCGTCGCGTCGGCGAGATATCCTTTTGGAAAACATAATGTTAGGATACAATTCGCCGTCAAGGCCCGCAATGCCGAACGCACCTCTGTTCACATTGCCACCGCCTGCCCTCGCACCGGTGTTCTGATTCGACGAAGCAGTCTCTTCGCCAATGAAGGCTATAGAGAACAGCGCCCTCGTAAGTTGGTTCCGGCCATATCAACCATTGGAACACGTACACTTGAACTCGAGGCCGTCGCCCTCCTCAAGGTGCTGCCTTCCGGAAGTGCTCAGTACTTTTCCGTTCTGAGTCAGAGATTGGGCGCACGTCGTCTGTCTCTACCGATACATAAGCCATTCGCGTGTCCGGTCGGGTAAGATGGATAGGAAAGCCCTGAACGGCGCAAAGGAGATGAGGTGTACGGTGTGCAAGGCCAAGGGCGAATCTGAGTGTCGCGCACGTCGGACTCCGGACACCGCGTTTGTCGAGCCGGTTAAGGTGAATCGCTGCCCATCTCCAAGCCAAATAGCCTATTTATTAGCGACCACCATGTAAGCGGTCGTGAACCACGACCGCTTGCCCTGGAGGGCCTACTTAAACGCGCACAACGTCCAGCTCCACCACAAGCAATGTCCAGCCCCGTTGACGTGAGCGCACCGTCTTTTCTTCGTCACTTTCATTCACATTACAGCCAGGATACGCGCTACGCCCGCATGACAGCGCCTCTCGATGTATGGATAGAAATATTCGACATCGCGACCTATGTCCCAGGTGTCTTGGACATGGAGCCAGGTGATCCATTTTCGTCGCCCGAAACATGGCTTGCGAACGAGCAGACCTGGAGGGACGCCTACCTGTCACTGAGAGCCGTCAATAGGACAGCCCTGTCTTTGAGCCTCGTATGCAAGGACTTCGCCTCGCTGGTGTTGCCACTCCTCTATCGCTACGTCGCGATAGACAGTCGACGCGACTGGGAATCATTTTCGCGCACCTTGCAGACCACCGCGATGCGCGAGCCCAGTGCCGACGGTCACGCTGGAGGTCTAGGGCGCTATGTTCGCCACGTCCAGCTGCGCACGCGCACGTTCAGCTTCCTTTCCCGAGATCCCTTCCCGAAGTCATATACCCTTGCCTTTGACTATCTGCCCGGACTCCAGAGTCTTTCCATAGACCGCGGACACTGGAGCAACCAAGTCGAGGCCCAGTTCGTCAAGGCCGTTCTATCCTCTTGCAGCAGCACCCTGCGTAAGCTATGCATCGACCCGCGACCATACGAGCGCATCGACATCTTCCCACCGTCCTTCCCGAACCTACAAGCGCTATTGAATCGCAACGGCTGCCCTCTCCACCTCCCTTCCGCACCACAGCTGTCCCACCTGACCCTCTGCAGCAGCGACTGCGTCTCCAAACACACGCACGACAAGCCGCTCCCCAACGTCCGCCACGTCTGCGTCCAGGTGCCCTACTACCCCTTCGTCGAGCACTGGCGCCGCTTCCTCGCCGCGCAGGGCCGCCAGCTGACGACCGTCTACATCCACTGCGCGCCCGACTGCGGCGAGAACGACGGCATGTTCCAGGCTGTGAAGGACTTCTGCCCGAACCTCGATAATCTGATCGTCCGAATCGACCGGTCGTGGAAATACGAGGACCTCGTGCTGCCCGTTGTGGGACGCCTCGGCGTCTCGTTGAGCGACTGGCCGCCGCAGCGCAGTGTGCACGCGCTTGAGGAGTTCCAGGAGTGGTTCGAGGTCTTCGCGCGACGCGTGGGCGCTTCGGTTAAGGTTGTGCGACTGCTAGATGCGTCTCTGTCACAGGACATACGGGATTGGATTGCGGAAGGCGTGGACTTGGGTCCGGAGGACTGGAACTTCAAGGTGGAAGACTGTTATGGCCGGGAGATACAGGCCATGTCTCGTCAGGTGGATGGTTAGTCGGGTCTCAACTATTCTGTGATATACTAGGTCAGTCCTTCAGAAAGGATGAGCGGTTGTAAACTGATGCATTTGATGCTACATTTCCCTAGATTTCTTGATTCCGCGTCCTCTGGAGAGTCGCGACGACTACTTAATATGCAGGTCCTGTCAATAATGTCATACTTACTATACATACCGCTGAGTCCGCGCCCATCTCGAGACTCGCTATTTACTCCGTTCG
The DNA here is from genome assembly GCA_003675405.1 of Hericium coralloides. Classification (NCBI taxonomy): domain Eukaryota; kingdom Fungi; phylum Basidiomycota; class Agaricomycetes; order Russulales; family Hericiaceae; genus Hericium; species Hericium coralloides. The sequence continues at coordinate 199,068 of QUOP01000018.1, read as the reverse complement.
TTTAGATTGCATCATACTATATGACTGCGTGTTAATCATTGTGGTTTTACCATACATACTTCATTGGCGTCTGGTCCGATAGCGACTCAATACAGATTCGCCCCGTCCATGACCAAACATACCAGCGCTCAGCTGGAGATAAGCGCTCGGTGCACCCCATCCCAGCTGCTTCATTTCCGTGCCCGTGCTCAGAATCCACCTAGAGGACGTCATCGGTCACGATACGAAGCCAGCCAGCGCACTGCAAGCCAGAGTTCCGACCCCCATCTCCGTCGACCACAACTAAAACAAACCTGGATACCTTCCCGATAAGGCAACTTCGATTTCTTCCCAGCCGAGCAAGGCGACAGCTTCCCTTCATCGTCGGACCGCCAGGTAAGTATGACCGGAGGATCCAATGACCGTGCTCAGATATAAACCCGGCATCGTCGACATCAGAGATGTCGTTCTTCCCGACTTCTGCCCTCCAGCATGTCCGTCGCCTGGCAGACCATACTGACACGCGTTGTGTTCGGCCTGGTGTCTGCCCTCGTAGACGGCGCGATCACCACCGGTATCCTTCTGTGGGACCTGGGATTGTTCGCGTATAATCTGTTCGCGCCGAAGCTTGATGTGGGCTCGGTGGTACCGCCAGGCCATCCCGGTTTCCGCGGACAATGGCCCGAATTCGTGCCTCCAGGCGAGGACGACAGCCGGTGCTCCTGCCCTGCGCTCAACGCAATGGCGAACCACGGTACGCCCGCCTCATCCCTCCCAATTGCTTATCATCACGCAGTATCTTGATACTGGATGACCAGGCATCATACCACGCAACGGCCGCAACATCCGCTTCCGCGACGTGACGGCCGCGATCCACCCTACATTCAACTTCGCGCCGACGTTCTGCGTCTTCGTCCCGCGCTACATCGCCGGGATCCTCGGGCGCTCGTATCTGAACGGCACGTTCGACCTCGAGGACATCGACGTGCACAATGGCATCGAGCATGATGCGTCCCTGGCGCGTACGTCCCTGCTCATCCGCGTTATCGCCGAGTACCAGACCTCATGTTTACTTTATATGGGACCAGGCGAGGACACGCACCTCTCGCCCTCACAAAGCCGCCCCTCGGTGTCCTACGTCCAAGAGCTGCTCGCGTGCGCATCGGGACCCGCGATCCCGCCCTCTGCGACGCCCATCAAGCCCTCCGACATCGACGCGAAGCTCAACCTCAACCGCAGCCTCACGCTCGCCAACCTCGCGCGCCTATTATCCAAGCGCCGCGCTGACTCGCGCAAATGCAACCCCCAATACTCGCTCAGCACATTCCACAAGGTGTTCGGCAGCTCCAAGTGCGTTCGCTTCTCTTTCTCTTCCGGCTATCAGTGATGGGCTGCTGATGCTGTGGACGCCAGCTCCGCGACGCTGCTGACGATCTTCGGCGGTGATCTGCGCGCCATCCACGCGCTGCTGATGGAGGAACGGCTGTTGCCCGGCTTCGAGTCGTTCGTGAGGCAGCCGATGGGGCTGACGATGATGCAGTTTAATGCGACGGTGCTGCCGCTCGAGTTGAGCGTTGAGGGAGAGGCGGAGCAGGGATGGAAGACGCTTTTGTGAGGGTCGGGATTACTCCGTAGATCTAAGGTTAGGTGAAAATGCTTTATCGTAATGTTTTTGGATAGGATATAATGTGGATTTCGAATCTGAACGCGAGTCCTAGGTCCGGTGAGATCGAGCAGGCTAAAGAGTCATGGGTGTTAGGTATCACGTACATCAAGAATGCGAGCCTCTGGACGTGTACTTCTTAAAGAAGAGGGAGACAAACGTCCAGCCAGAGCCAGTCATAGCTGAATGCGACGCAGCGCGAGACCCACACGTCTACAGTCGATCAACAGCGGTAAGGACATTCGAATTCCCAGCTATTTTCTGGCGCCAGGAATTTTCGGAGCTTGCACACTAGTGATGACAGCACTCACGCGGTGATTTGATCCCTGATCTTATTTTTCTCTTACTTACCTTCGCCCTCGCGCGAGTTCCTTGAACAACCGCACACCAAATGGAATTTCCTACACATAATTGTTGCACAGAGGCTCCATGTCTCACCAACTGTCCTCGCCGGCTGGGCTACACATCGTTTCAGAGGCCTCACCTGGACCCCATCTGCGTCGGAGGGTAGCAGGACTTCCTTGGCAGCTCCGCCTACCGAAATGAACTTGGATACCTTCCGGATACAGTAAAGCAGCCGATGGCGTCCAACCTCATCGTCGGACTGTCATGCATTCGTGACAGAGAATTCAACCGCCATGCCCAGATATAAAGCCGGCGTCGTCGACATCTCAGATATTCTCCTTCCTCCATTCCTTCCTCCGCCATGTCGGTCGTTTGGCAGACCGCCTTGAAGCGCTTGGCTTTCGGCCTTGTCTCTACCCTCGTGGACGGCATAGTCGTCGCCGGCATCCTCCTCTGGGACGTTGGGTTGTCCATCTACAATCTGTTCACGCCCACAATTGCTATGGGAAGGCTGATCCCGCGAGGCTATCCAGGTTTCCGCGGGCAATGGCCCGACTTCGTGCCGCCGGGTGAGGGCGACAGTAGATGTTCCTGCCCCGCGCTCAACACGATGGCAAATCACGGTGGGTCCTTCCCCGCACTCAATCGCGAAGCGCCAGACCTGGTTTGATGCTGTACGTTTCCTGCGCGGTCAGGCATCATACCTCGCAATGGCCGCAACGTCCGGTTCCGCGACCTGACGGCCGCGATTCACAGGACATACAACTTTGCACCCACATTCTGTGTCTTCGTCCCGCGTCATATGGCGCAGATCCTCGGCCGCTCGTATCTGAACGGCACCCTTGACCTCGAAGACGTCGACGTCCACAACGGTATCGAACACGATGCTTCCTTGACGCGTAAGTCCTGCCCGTCATTGCTCATGCAGAGCTGATATTGATATCCTGTATGGTGACTAGGCGAGGACGTGTATTTTTTGCCCTCTCAGAGTCGGCCATCGCCATCCCGCGTTCAAGAGCTGCTCGCGTGCGCATCGGGCCCTGCGTTCCCGCCTTCCGTGATGCCCACCAAGCCCTCCGGCGCCGATGCAAAGCTCGATCTCAACCGTAGCCTGACCCTCGCCGACCTCGCGCGCCTGACCGCCAAGCGCCGTACCGAGTCGCGTAAACGCAACCCACATTCTCGCTCAGCACGTTCCACAAGATGTTCGGCAGCTCCAAGTGTGTTTTGCTTCTCTATTCAAGCCTGGTGATAGATTGCTCATGCGTATGCGTTTGCAGTTCTGCGACGCTCGTGACGACTTTTGGCGGGCACTTGCCAGCCATCCATGCATTTCTGATGGAGGAACGGCTGTTACCAGGGTTCGAGTCGTTTTCGAGGCAGCCGATGGGGATGACAATGTTACAGTTTAATGCGACAGTCCTTCCGCTGGAACTGAGCGTTGAGGAAGAGGCAGAGCAAAGGTGGAAGACGCTGATGTGAGATGATTAGATTCGCCTCGTAGGATGAGCAGCAATGCACTGGCATACAGTCCCCTCGCTGATTAAAACGGAAGATTTGATTGAACGAGAGACCTAGGTGCTGATATATATCCTTCGAGGGCCTGTGTCGCGGTAGTCAAAGATGTCGTCCCTGAGGATTTCATTTGTGGTCATCATAGAATTCGGGTACGAGAACCTATTGCGCATGTCCCATTACACGCGGATTAGCCCAGTATGTCCGGCCGAAAAGTAATGGTAAACAGGAAACCTTGTCGTCCTCCTTCGATGCCTTTTGCTCTAGTTCGAAGAATGTGAATATATTGGCTCATTGTCAAAGGCCATGGAATCAGGGTGAGGTTTTGGCAGCCAATGTGAACTGAATGAAGTTATGACGCTGAGCCATGAGTACTTGAGTAGTTGAAGTCTGCGCGACCAACGTTGAAGAAAAGAAATGCCAAGGAGAAGCCACTAATTTTTGCCATGCCTTCATTATAACCTCGACACCGTGTCGATTATTCAATGTAAGTGCTCTGTCGACAACATCAGCGATCTTGAAGCTTGAAGCTTGAAGACCGAACGACTGGCCGTGGGTTCGGACGACGGGGGCAGAAGAAGTGTTCGGCAATTCCCGTCGGTCGTCCAAGTACAGATGCTCGGCCGACGCCGACACCCAATCGCCGCCCACCAACCGCCCACCATCCAGTGATCCCGGACTGTCCAGCCTCAGGCCCATCTTCCTCTCACTTCGTCGTTCACTTCAGATTTCTATGGGGCTCAAAAAATATGAAGGTACGTACGGGAGGCACGCAACTTGAGAGTCTTTCAGATATACGGAAGACTATGCAAGGAATGACAACGGCTTCCTTTCTCGGCGGATTGGCTGGGTCATCATGAATTGTACTTGGGAAGTACAAGGATAACAAGGTTTCCAAACCGGAATGTACAGCGGATGCTCAGAGCGACGATCATGGAAGGGCTATGGACAATCTTATAAATAGATTGGCTCGCGAGGTATGCACGGCTAACTACTACCACATATCTTCGAGACCCCGAACACATCCCATTCACTATGAGCTACTCACTTGCTGTGCCGTTTTCCAGGTCTGAATTCCTTATCCAGCGCGCATCATCCGAAAACACGAGCTCGCTGACTCGTTTGGCGAATGACACGCTCGTCGATAATATTTTTCCATATTTGTCGATTCGGGATCTCATCCGCTTGCGTGGTGTATGGACAGTAACATCATCTCTCTTTATCCCAATCTAACTCCAATATCAGGTCTGCCGTTTGCTATACGAATTAACCCACCACCCGATAATATGGAAGAATATCCTCCGCAGCATCCATTTCCCATTACCGCCTTTGCCGCCAACGTCCCGCTATTCATTCCCCTCTCTCAGCAGTTTCGAAACCGAGCGCCTTATAGTGCGCGGGCTGACCCTTGACGCAAATTGGAGGAGCAAAGCGCCTAAGGTACACCATGAATGGGCAATCTCGACCTATTACGACGTCCTCTCCATGAAGATCCTGCCGGGCGGTCAATATATGGTGGCGTCAGTGCGTTGTAGTGGCCCCAACAAATATGCGCTTCTTCTGTACATGATGGATCATCGAGTCAAAGTCGTTTATCCTATAGCCATCATGTCGACGAGCTCCAAGGCATATAAGATCGAAGCAAAGTATATGCAGCACGAGGGCGACCTTGGGATCATGATTGCGTATGTGCGCCGAGAACCTAGACACGCGAAAGATAGGCAAGCTAAGTCAGTCTGATCCCCCAGCCTTGTATAAAAGATGCTGACGGTGTGTTCTCGCAGCATCAATGTCTCTAAATTCTCAGATGAACATGAGATCGACTGGCCGGTGCCCGTTCGATACGAAGCCGTCGTCTTATTCTCCAGCCTCAAGGCTCTAGAAGTTCTTGTGGACCCTCGTTATCCCCCAGGTTCAAAAACTTTCCAAGAGAATGCGCGATCATCACAAGCTCCGTTCCGCACTGTCGCCAATCTCCGGAGCACGTCGTCCTATGACTTTGTCGACCTAAATGACGTCGATGGCGAACCTCACATCTTTGTGGCTCGCAAGGGCAATGAGATTATCCTGAAAAATCTTGTCAGCCGTGCGGTGTCAATCCTAATGATTCAACCTTTAGAGGACCCCGTTCTTACGCCGCCCGTATGTCTCGTTTTCGTTAATGGTATGATCTCTACTGAAATACATGTCATCTTCTACAGGAAGCTTGGACATTCACCCTGAGAGGCATTCGAGTACTTCCCACACAACGCCAGATTCTGATCGTTCGCATCGCAGACCGTGCGGGTGGTGTGCCAGCAACCAGTCGCCTCACGCTAGAAATGTACGATCTCCCAGAACCGGGAGAAACCGTCGAAGCTGTCGCAGATGACTACAATATTAATCAGGCGGAGGCTCGCTACAGCGAGATCCGCATCTCAGCGCACCATGTCCCCTCTATCTGGGACCAATCTGTCATTCCCACCTTATGCCAGAACATGGAGCCCCCGCAGATCTCTGTATACGCTGTGGCCGACGAGCCATGGGGTATCATCCACTACCGCATCACGCCCCTCCGTGTGCCCATCACCCCGCAGCCCGAATCCATCCTCGACGCAGACGGGCGCGCAGTCGAGCCGCCCCCACCGCCGGTCTCGGAGACCGCGTTCGTGTACCCGCTCTTCCGCGCGCGCATGCAGCGCATGAATGGGCAAGGCCCGCGCGACAAGGTCCTGCACGTCCTCCCGGGCATGACGCGCACGCTGCTATACAGCACACCGGCCAGCGACCGCACTGCCACGCCGGCGCTCATGGATCTCTATGCACACGTAGGCTCGCTCCGGCCGGCACGCGCTGATGCACGCTGGCCTGTGGACGCGGAGCGGCGGGCAGCGGCGGAGAGGGAGCGCGCGTGGATCAACGAGGCGTATAAGCAGCGCGACCCGCTGCAGCTGCCTGTGCCGCTGCCGCTTGCGGTGCAGGTCGAGAAGATGTTCAGGGAGGGGGTGGTTGCGATTGCGTGGGATGAATGGACGGGGCATGTACTCATGGTAGCCAAGCGTGAGCCACGGAATGTGTACGTGTTCGAGTGTTCGCATTCGCCGGAAGAAGGTGAATATTCTGTTGGATGTGCTGCTTTCTGTGCGATGCTGACGAATGTATGTTACTAAAAGATAAATTTGGGAACAGGTGGCCGCTCCCGGTCCATGACGTAGATGAGAGATTTCGTCTTCCCGTCAGCGATCTATATGGAGATAATTGAAGAACTGGCTGGTCTGTATTCGGTCATGATATCTGTGGTGCCGGAGATATAGGCCTTAAACGAGCAAATGATTGTATGATTTTGATACTGGGCTGGGTTAAATTTTTAGGTTTCACATGTAATGCCGCTGGCTCAACCTCCATTTGCGTACCACAAACAACCATAAAGGCATCATTCAAGGTCGTCCGCTGGCGCCAAGAATATCTGGAGGAGTCTCTCAGGTTCGTCCCAATGTGCCTGACAGAAATCAGCGATGAACACCGTAAAGCAACGAGAAATCCCACAAAATGATTCGATCCCCTCATCCGAGAAAACTTGATATTTCTCGTCGCCTTTCCGTCGTCCTTCGCCTTCGCGAGTTCTTTGTTGAACGTCCACGCAGCAAAAGGTGACTCCCATACTGATTTGTCGCACCAGAGGTATAATACCTCTAAGTCGTGCCAGTTGTCCCCAGCGATGGGACCAGAACCTCCATCCTTGAGGTAAAGTGCATCTTCTTTTAGAATCCTGTATAGCCCATATCTGATGCCGTTCTGGAGTAGCTTCAAGTCGGAACCGCCCACGTCACCAGGCGCTGGGTACAATGCTGAGTGCCTCTCCTCTTCCGACATAGTCAAAATCGTCGGCGCTGGGGTGGCCAATGGGGTCTTGAATTCCAGTTTGGCGACTGATTCCCCGTGATCGTAATATCCCGATACCCATGCGGCGAAGGTCAGTGTCCTCTTCTCAGGACTGAGCGTGTCGTCGCGCAGTGGATTGTAAGCACCGACCGGGTCTCCATATCCGAGAAAAATGTGGGGGAGATCTGCCCCAAACGATCAGTGAAGTCTAGCTCAGCAACTGAACATTGAAGGAAACGGAGAACGCATACCGTAGAGAATGACGCGACGCAAGTACTTGCGCAGTTTTGCGTGGCCGGGATTAGGCACGTTGACATTCGCAAGCAAAGCGTTGATCCAGTTCCCTGCAAAAGACCAGCCCGCGACGATAATGCCGCCGTGCTCGCGGCCCGCTGGCGGGAGCTGCTCCTTGTCGATGATCAGCTCGACGAAGTCAATGAGCTGATCGCCCTGACGCTTCATAAACGTGCGCAGAGACGCAAGTGTCGCGGCCGTGTCCTGTGGGTTAGCAGGCGAAAGCAAGCTGAGATCCTCCCCGCCGAGAGGCTCTGCAGCTGGATAGTCGCGACGGTTCATGAGTATCAGACGAATTCTGGCCTCGTCGGCATGTGTAGAAAGACGTTGGAATGATCCTGCGTGCATCGATTATGAGAGGGCGATTCATGAAGTGAGCTGACCTGACCTGCATGCCAAGCGAGGCCGTGAAGAATGAAAATGGTCGTATATTGATGAGGGGCTGACGCTGGAGGGCCTGTGTCGTGGTAGCTAAAGACGCCGGCCTTGAGGAAGTCGCCAGTGGTCATGTTGGAATCAGAAAGGTGATGGGACAGGGTGTGTCGTGCATGCGAACATCGATTTCTTCACGTTTGCCTCTGTGTTTAAGTATCAGCAGAGACATCCTGGTATACCAAATGAGACGCATGTAAACATTGTCCCATGACACCGTGAGATCAGCCCACTACGTCCGTAGTTGACGCGCGTTGACGCCCGACATCAGCTAGTTCTGTCATTCCTTGGTCATTTCACCTTCTATAAGATTTGCTCTATTTCCAAGAACACGCATGTCCTTACACTTTGGTTAAGGCCATTAAGTCGGAAACAGGCTCTGCGTAGCTAGGAAGCTGCATGAAATTCTGACGCTGAGCCAGTCTTCAGCGTCTGACGAAGATAGATCCCAAGGACAAACCGTCATTTTTTTTTCATGACTTGAGTAGGAGCCCGGCATCGTGTCGAAGTATTTTGTCGACTTCAACACCGCGAACCGGAAGGCTGAGTGACAACCGACTTGGACGACGGAGGCAGAAGAGGTGTTCGGCAACTCCCGTCACTCTTTGATGTGGACGACCAGGGGCGGACTCACCTGAGCTGGCGGAAGTCGGCGCGCCCCGTTCCCGACTTGAACACATCGGGCATGATTGTACAGACTGAACATGGTATATAAAGGTGCGCCTTAGTCTAGGCTGTGAATTTTAGGGATACTGACCAGAGGACAAAGCATGACCGGGCAGAACGGCCGTGCAGAATCGCCAGGGCGTAAAGTACAAGGTGAGAGCTGTGATCCGGCCTTTTGTTATGGTCTCATCAAGGATCCTATAACCAGAATCTGATCACGGAGTGAGCAGCGTAATCGTCATATTCTCAGATCGCCAAAACTTCATATGATCAGCCCTTCCATCTGATTTTCAGCCTTCTTTCCTGAACTTCGCGCATTTATGTTGACCACGCGCTCGCGCTTTGACTCTGCCCCGCGGACGGGCGCTGCAGGGTCCTCACAGTTTATCTGTTCAGCTTTTATCTTCGTTCCTACGGCAGGCTGTATATCTGCCTGAGTCCTTTGTTGTTACCTGCTGCGAGGATGCTACAAGGGCAGAATGCACCTGACTTCTCGCCGGCGTCTCCCCTGGATTCCCCGCCCTAGCAAAACAATAAGGTCGTTATCGGCGGATCATAGCCGCCTGTGCGCTTTGTCCAAGTGTCGTCAAAGCGTAGCGAAGGCGTAGGCACCACGAGGCCCATCTCGAAAACGTAAGGAGTCAAAGCGTCGGGCCTAATAGTGGCGCGCTTGTATTTATTTGTGAGTTCGCCTCTCTTTCTTCCCTTCTACCACCATCACGCTCAATACTCAATAGTTGTGCATTCACACTCGACCAACTTATCTATCTCGCAACTTGCGGCGCCCATACACCTGCCGCAGAACTTGTCACCATGCGGACTCGGTTCCCGCCGCAAGCTTCCATTGCCGTGCGGGTCGGTACGCCACACAGAATGAAATCATCAAGCCTGTCGACCAAGGCTCAATGCTTTGGTTTCCTGGCACATCTTCTCAACATTTTCCTTCTCCTGTCTCCTTGGTTTCTGACGTCGTTCATGCTCGTCTACCCCTACTTCGATCACCACCGTTCCCTGCAATCGTACCTCGAATACAAAGAAACCAAGCAGGCGACTGGTGTCTCTACCCCCTTCTATCCCGGCATTAACCCTGTGTACCGTTTTCTTATGTTCGTCCTGGCCATTCCTTCCGGGTTCATGCTTCACACCCGTGCGTGCCGGCCTGTGCGGACTGCCTTCGTGGCCAAGATGTTGCGCGGGCACGAGGGTCAGCTTTGGCGGATATTTGTGGCCATCTTGAAAGTGCCCTTATTCGCCGGCGGCATATTCACCCTCCTCGTATTCGCATTCGTGTGCGGCTTCATTTCGCTCGTTGAGGCTGTGAGGGAGATTCAGACGAGTGAGCGACCTGCTATCTTCTGGCACCTGTATCTGACCAAGACTTATAGAACATGCACAAGTTCAGAAGCGCGTCAGATTCGAGGAAGATGTTGCACCCGCTCTTGGACAGACAGATACCCCTGTCATTCGTATGTACTGACAAACTCGTCGCACGAACTCTATATTAAGGACCACTCTGCAGGCAAGCCCTTCCCGTCGAAGGCTGCCATACGCGTGTTCGAGAGCAAACCTCGGCCATATGGAGCTCCAGCAGTGTACGTTGCTTCCCGTGCTCTGAACGTGAGGATGTCGACTGATGGACGTGAAGTGCTTGCAGCGGTAGATACGGTTGTAAGGAGAAGAAACCCAAGTACTCTTCCTTGTCTTCGCCATCTGGCTGGGACCACACTGCCGAGCACAGGTAACGCAAATCGTGCTCGCATTACTCTTGAGCTGATCACTCGCTCGTCATGTGCCTCGTGGCTAGGACCAGGACAACTGATAGGCCTTTAGTCGCCCAGCCTACTTCGCGCACGTTCAACGGGTACTACAAGGACTCGCACCCGAAGGAGATATGGCAACCAGATCTCGAGCGCTACCCCAGGATGAACCACCGCTCTGCTGAAGAATCCTGCAAGCTGTCGATGAGCAGCCCTAGTCCAGAGCCGAAATCGGCTTCTGGTTTCGCGGACAAGTCACAAACCGAGCTTGACGACGTCACTACGATGACGAGAAAGGCGAAGGCCTCTTTCGTGCCTGTTGAGCCCGCCGAACCCAAACCTTCCGGACACTTGACCAACTTAACCTCTTGGGCCGAAACTTTGCTTGAGAAGGAGCGCGAGGGCAAGGCAGCAGTCGATATCCAGGTTGTTCCAGAGACGGCCGATAAGGAGCGAGGCACGGAAGGCGACAAGGAACCTGCCGTTCCTACCGAGGTCTCCTTACCTCACGCAGAGGCCGCCTTCGAGAAGGGATCTAAGGACGATACACCCGTCGATGTTCAGGTCACAGAGCGCGACGAAGAACCTGCCGTTCCTGCTGACACCTTTTTCGCCGCCGTTGCTGCCTTCTTCAAGGGAGAATCCAGGAGCGATACAGCCGTCGAAGCCACAGAGCGCGATGAAGACCCGATCTCGTTACCTGTGGAGTCGAAGAGTGGCGTAGAGAAAGATGAGGTGGAAGAGAAATGGAGTGCCTTCCGCGATGAGACAGAGGAGAGCGATAGCGACGAATCTCATTCCTCTGCGGACGACGGAAGCGATCTCGACTCTGTGGACGTGACCCTACTCAACGAGCTCCTTGTCTCGTTGATTGACACCAGCAAGGAGGACGACTTGGACCGGGAAACTGTTGTAATCAGTGATCGAATCCCTGCTGTGGAAAAAGGGAAGTCGCCGATTCGGAGCTTTGTTCCCATCGTAGAGGGTCTGGCGACTGGTCCTGAATTCACTTCCGCTGTCGTCGCCCAGGAGGAACCGGCTGTTGCGTCTCCCATTTCGACTCGGCCCCACGAGATTTTCGTCCCATTGCAGGCCCCTTCATCGAATTTCCCACTTCATTCTACTCCGCACGAAGATGAGCCTGTGCCTATCGACTGCGACCCCGTGCCCGCACCTCTCGATGTGATCATGATCGACATGGATTATGTGAACGAGGAGGTCACAGGTCCTGCCATCATCGGGGTGCCGCCTGCTTTGGCCTCCTGGCTGCCATATACCCAGGACCCAGCATTTTATTTCCCATCTTTTCAAGTGCCTACTGTGCCCGTGGATTGTACTCCCATGCCACCTACCCAGAAGCCTATAGTGCCCATGGTTGATGCTGTGGCAGACGCTCCTGTGACTGATCTTTCCGTGGATGATGCTCCCATGGTCGACGCTCCAGTGGATGATGCTGCCGTGGATGCTGCTGCCGTGGACGAAGCTCCGGTCGTCGATACAGATATCGATATGCAGGACAACATCGACGTCGTGCCGGTCATTCAGCCTCAACCTCAGTCTCAACCTCAACTTCGACCTGCTGCTGAACCTCAACTTGCGATGGACATCTACGACGTGGAGCCTCAGGCCCCAGTTGCGCCTGTGCCTTCAATCGTGCCTCCCAAAGTGCCTTCGGTGAACCCACTCCCTTCCACGAGTCCGCTTGCCCCTCAGAAAGCTCCCGCGGCACCACTGGGATTCGCAGCCAGAGTGATGGTCCAAGCATCTCGCCAAGGCGGTTCAGCCGCACCTCGTGCTCAGCGCATCCTTGAAGGAACCACCAAGGCCGCAAGCCCTCTTCGCAACGAGCTGCCTAAATCTCACAGTTCATCTACGGACGAAACCCCAACTTCTTCACGCGCGCCCAACACAGGTTTGAAGCAGCTTGCTCCTGAAGAACAGGCTCCGGAGCGCTTGTCCAACACCGCAAGCTCTCTTCGTGCCGCCGCGCTTCAATCTCATAGTTATTCCATGCCCAGATATACCTCGGCCCCACAGCTCTCAGGATGGGCGCCTGCAGAGCGGACTCCATCCTACGCTTCCAAGAGCACAAGCTCTCTTCGCGATGTCGCGCGCCAATGCGGCAGCTATTCCGTGCCCAGAGACACTTCAGCCCCACAGCTCTCCGGATGGGGGCAGCCTTCTCGTTCTAAGCAAGCTCCGGTTCCCTCGCCCAAGGGTACAGGCCCTCCTCGCAACGTCCCGGTTCAATCTAGCCTTTCCAAGCCCACGACCGCTGAACCCTCACGCCCAGGATTCCGACAGCTTCGTCGTGAAGAGCACGTTCCAATCGACCCCTCCAAGCTCGTCAGCCTTCCTAGTGAGCCTGAGATCAAGTTGTGCACCCTCCCCCAGGACTTCCCCCCAGGCACTCCTATGTCAGAGAGACTCAAAGCTCTAGGGACCGGCCCGATGGCTGTGTCCTATTAGGCTGTCCTCGCACCATATTGAAAGGCGAGTATCATGTCGATACATGCGACGGGAGTGCTGACCTTTCAATTTCTAGCTTGACGATCGCCGGTCTGCCGCGTACGCTTAATGGCGACGCCTGCACATGACCCTCTGCAGCACCGTGACGGACGGCGCCCCGACTCCCGCCTTGACTCCTTTTCATTGTCTTACCCTATGCCCGACGGTAGAGCACTCTGCTCCTGTCACCATCTATCTCACCCTCTCACCATCTCGCTCGACGACACGTCCGGCCCTCCTGCCTGCATTCACTGCGGCAGTCGAGTAAACCACGACCTGGCCTTCTCAGGCCAGCCGTCCCTGTCCGAAGATGATCTCGCCAAACTATCCGACACCTAATGGTCACCCACTGACCTCAGGACACGGAAATGTTTTGGACGGGTTCTTACTGGACTCCCGACGTGTCGCGCTTTTCTATCTCTTTTTCTCTGTTTCTCTCCTGTATCGTATCGACTGTATCGTTTAGCACGGAGGATTTCAGACCTCAGCGGCCATCACGGACCAAGTATTCACATGTAGCTTGTAGCTCACATATTCGCATCGTACATATCTTTATAAAGTAAATTATCCTGTGAACTCTGGGTCTGACTATGCGCAACATAAGTTTGCTCGCACGACGTCCACCAGTCTTTGGCGCTTCGAAGAACATTCAGATCTCTAACCACGGAGGCTGCTGCGTAGAAATTGCACGCAGGCACCGTGAAGCTGAGATCTGGTAGTATACTGGACCAGAGCATTTTTAAACGCCCTCTACTCCCTCGGCCTCGACTCCAACGCCCATGTCCTAAACTGCTTCGCCTCCTGGAACCGCCTCTCAGCAGCATCCGCAACAGCGGCACCCCACACGTCCTCCGGCCTCCTGACCCTCTGTTCCCGCTCGACAACCTCGCCCAGGGCATCCACGAGTACAAGCGGCCGTTCGTCCGCCGCGCCTCCGCCTTCCGCCTCGCCAACGACGAAGACCTCGGTTATGGCCGCTTGAACCTCCGCCTCCTCCGCGACGACGCAGTTCTCGAGCGACAGCGCGCGCGAGAGATCCCAGCGCACGAGCGCGGGGCGCGCGCAGACTGCGTGCGGCGGGACGACGGAGCGCGCGAGCGAGATGTCCTCGAAGAGCACGGCGATGTCGGACGGCGGCAGAGGCAATTTGCTGCCAGGGTTGAAAGTCAGCTTCGGTGGCGCGCGAGATGGGCGAGGACATACCCGATGACGGTGCCCGCGATGCGCTCTTCGCGCCTGAGAAGCTCCTTCCATAACTTCTCGTAGACCTTCTTGCGGTAACCTGCAGGGAGGGGCCGTTCGAGGGGCTTGCCTGCGAGATCGCAGAGAATGTAGGTGGCGATGTTCAGGCCGAACAATGCCGGAAGCGGGCCTATCATGGAGAAGTTAGTGAGTGATTCCCCTTCCCAGACACGCGAAATACGACCTACCCAGCACGGGCAATATCCGCACCCTGAAGTCCTCGAAGGCACTCAGCTCACTGACCTTGCCCTTCGCGAACTCCTCATCGGGAAGTGGGAGCAGCGCCACGTCGCTTGGGACTTCGGTAGAGTACACAACGGGGATGCTGGTCTCCCCGTCGGTGGATGGGATACCTACGGCACGGAGGCGCTGGCGTACGGAGCGTGCGAGGGGGTCATATACGGTTTGGGAGAGGTCGGCGATTTGGATGCGTGTTGGGTCGGTCTTGGCGCCGGCGCCCATTGAGGAGAAGACCTGAAGGAAGCGGTGTCAGAACCTCGGGTTAAACATCAAGAAAAGGAAGGTGTCTGGGATCCTGTCGAGATGGGAAGATCCTCAGTCTTCAAGATAGTCACTCTATCCACGTCTCAAAGATGTCACCCGCGAAATGGAGTGAAATGTTTATGATTCTGGCAATATATACAGCGGAACCAGCGTAACATGGACTGCATAACCATGTGCAGCGAGAAGTGTCCATGGATACGCAGAATATTGCAGTAAATAATATACTCACCTTGATTTTGTTTTGGACGCAGTATTTAAGCAGTCCGACTTTCGTGCCAATGTTATCAATTGCATCTGCAACTCAAAAAGTCAAATGGTGTAGTGGTCCGATTTATGGAGTGCCCTACCGATGACCCAGTCCACTCCTTCTAAGAGAGCCGCTCCAGGATCATCGTCTCGCCATAATTCAATCCTTGCATCGACCTCCACAAACGGTGCGATTTGCCCAAGAGTCCTGGCTACACATTGTACCTTTGGAATTCCGACATCGGCCAGGGTAGCAGTCGCATGGCGGTTCAAAGAAGACAATGTCACGTAGTCAAAGTCAACGAGACGAATCTTCGAGACACCCCTTCATGGAAGTCAAATTCTCGCAGTACGGAAGATGGAAGGACGGAGACATACGATCGCGCAAGCATGACTGCTGCCCAGCTACCTACGCCGCCACATCCCACAATCACCACGCTGCCATTCCTCACCTTCTTCATGCTCTCCTCTCCGAGAAACGCGTAATTGCGGGCGAGCTGCTCTCGTATGAGCTCATCATCGTACCCGCCCTCCGCCTGCTTCTGTTTTCCCTTCTCGGCAAGACGGATCTCAGCTTCTATGTCCGCATCTGGAGGAGGTGGTGGAAATCGGAGGCTTTTTGAACGTGATAAGTTGTCTGGACGAGATGCGGAAACGGAGAGGCGCCGTCGAATGTCTTCGTCGAGCTCCTGCCGCCGCTTTCGGCGTTCGTGTCTGTTGTAAAGAGAAACAGCGGACGCCGTTGCAACCGCTGTTCCAAGTGCGGTCAGCACCAACTGAGTACGATGCGAATGTAGGTCGATCAGAGACATTGGCTCCCGAGTGCTGGCTCCCTAGTGAGTTGCTGGAAAGAAAGCTTGCAACTCCAAGTACTCCTCGAGCTGGCCGCACGTGACCCACGTGCGACTTCGTCATTTCTCACTTCTGTTGGTCGTCGCTTGTTTCTAGCCACGACAACTTGGTCGATGACGACGACGTTTCGCTCAGGTGTAACGCCTATTCTAGTCTCATGAATTGGTCCGGCGAATAAGGATGCAGAGGGCTACTGTCATGGCCTTCCTCTAAACGTCATCTAGCCTCTCCGACGTTCCTATAAGATTTTGCTCTAATGTGAAACGGTATAATGTATTGAGGTAGGCGGGCCGTGCTGTTAAATCAGTGTTTCCTTGCTGACTATGATTCACCGACTAGTATGTCTACTATAGATGGGATACAGAAGATGTCCTCGCGTTTCTGATATGTGAGTGATACAAGTATCATACCCGGGCATTCACTCATAGTGCATTCCCCGCAAGGAAAAATAAAAGATACGTCTGTTCCTTGTAAGGGTACGTACACTCTGTCAGGATACAACTCTTTACCAAGCGCTGTGCTGATTATCTCCTACGTAGGCGTGATGCTCGTCCACAGCGTTTTAAGAACAGCTACGTAGTGCTGATACCAATGGTTTTTTGATTGCCTCGCGGCCGGATTCTCTTGCACAGTACGTATCTCTATCTCGTGGCCGACACGTTACTCATTCCATACAAGCAATATCGGTGGCTATTAGCGACGGTCTTCTGATCGAGTCTAGATAGGCAATGTTCAGACCGTTCAGCGCTTCTCCTGCTTCTACTTCGGGACCTGCACGGGTACGTATACATGGGATACGTACCATGCCTTATTGTGGTAGGGCGACGATTCGTGGTTGGCACACACATCAGGTGTCTTGTGCACGGTTTTGTATAAAATGAAATGAGGTCGCTGTCGCCTTCGTCAACCTTCAACGAGCCTTTCAGTCTAGTTCACATCTGGCGATCTACCATTTATCATGCAAGGTACGGAAATCGCTTCGTCGACATGGGTCTCGAAGCTTAGTGGATGTGTTTAGCGCTTTTTAGGTCTCCTTCTCATAAAATGGGACAAGATGCTTTTCGCAGAATGCTGAAGAAGGCACGAGTGAGTCATCCAGTCACTGTCTATAGCTAGTGGCCGACTTGACCGTTTCATCAGATATCTTCGACCACTGTCCCATCCAGAGCCGATGCCGAATCGGAGGCACTGTCCCCGGGCGCCCGCTTGCCGACAGAGCTACTCATGCCGATCTTCGACCAGGTGAAGGAGACATGGAAACCTTGCGGGGATGGCCTTGAACAGCACGAGAAACTGGGATGGGTTGTTCTCAGTCATGTCTGTCGCCACTGGCGCCTCATCATCCTTGACATGCCGTGGCTTTGGACAGATATCTCCGTCCAGGCCGGAGGGTGGCCGCAGGAGTTCATGCGACGTTCTCGCAACCAGCACCTGCAGCATGTCGCCTTCACTACGAGCTCTGGCATACGGAAGCCGTACCGCCAGCTGCGCGATGTAGATCGACTCATCGCCAATCTTCACCGCCTAGAGTCCTTTACGCACAGCGGATATCAAGTGTACTGGTTTTTGCAGCACGCATGCACCTCAGCGCCGTATCTGCGGAATCTGTCTTTGAGCGTCCAGGAGCCGGGGAAGAAGTATAGGAAATACCAACGGCACTTCGTCATTCCCTCCGACGTCTTCGCGGGCGTAGTTCCCGCACTGCGTGAACTTACTCTGTGGGACATCCCTGTAGATTCCAGTTCGCCTTTGCTGTCGGCAAACTTGACCCATCTAGCCCTAGGAAGAGGCCCTGCTCGGGGCCGTGAACCATGCGCGGAATACTTCTCTCTCCTCGAATTTCTAGGGGTCCTCCGTCGCATGCCGAACCTCAGGGTGCTCAAGGCGCACGATATCCTCACAGCTCCGGAGAATACGCATTCACTTCTGGTGACGCTGGACCAGTCTTCGCATGTCGTATTACCTCACCTGGAGAGACTGGAGATATGCAGTCCTCGATTGCTCAACTATTGCGCTTTCATTGTCATGTTGGAATGCAACTGGACTTTGCTGAAGCTGGACATGACCACGATGCTCTCGCTGCCGGGTGGCCGCAGCGTTGTCCAGCTTCTACCCGCTCAGGTCACAGGCTCCAGCATCCCAAGTGTGGCCCCCCCTCTAGCTTCGCTCCGTGTCTTCAGTGGAGACGCCAGGATGTTCTCCGTTGAAGGCTGGCGCACGCTAGACGTTGAGACTGATGACGGTAGATGGAACAAGGAGTCGTCATCCTTTTCGGCGACGATTATGCTGGCTGGTGCTAAGGCCTCCGATGGAGTCCTTTCCCTCTGCGCCCAGTTTCCGCTGAACACGATCGAGAAACTGTGCTCATCGTGGTATACTTCCTCTCCGCTCCATTACTGGTCGGGCGAGAACAACCCGGGCGACTGGGTGCCCTTGCTACAGCAGATGGATGCTGTCCAATATATTCACATTCCCATCGTCGACTCGTTCCCAGAGATCACCGCTGCACTGCTCGGTACACTGGATGGCTCCGGGAACCATCTTTTGCCTTGTCCCAGGTTGCGCGAGCTACATTTTGGACGTATTCCGTATAAGGCGTCAATGACCGGGGATTTCTTCGATCTACTCGCGCACGTTTTGGAGATACGCCAGAGACATGGTTTGGCGCTGCGGAAGCTTGTCGTGGACAACATATCCCTGCCATGCACTGAGCCAAACGACTTCCTAGTTCTTCGAAAGGTTCGGATCGGCAAGTGAGACATCTGAGCTGATGAAGTCCCATCAGGTTGAGAAGGAGGAAACAGGTTGGGTGAATGGGTCGAGTGAATGGGTCGGGTTGTGTTAGGTCCGTCTGTCAGGCAGCACAAAAAATTCTAATGGTTCAGTCCTGTCCCACTGTCTTGTCCAAGTCTCGTCTATGTACTTAATGAATGAATTTCTGGTCATCTTGTATCGCGCTCAATCTGACAGTCACGTATATGATGATAGTCACTTCTATGATTCCAATACAGTTCATTACGCTAAGGATTGAATGTGCTTATGGCTACCGAGGATCCTGACGAGCTTGCGTCGGAGTACAGAACTGTACTTTAAGCACGAAGGTTAGCTCGACACAATCTCTTCATATCAGTCTCGACGTACTTCAGCATGGACTTGGATCCTGTATCGTCAAGCTACTGTTTCCACCTTCTGCTTCAGCTGAATGCTAGCCTGTTGTATCGCGTTGTCGATTGATTGATTACGGCAGGACCTGAAGTTGACAGAATCGCGGTATCCTTTCCACGCAGTCTTCTCCAACATCTGCCACCATTCCTCGGCAAATGGATGGCCTGGTGCACCCGCATATCCCCATGGCTTCGCGGTGTAAGGTTGCACCCAGGGATTGAGCACGATTTCCAGCGCGGGATGTACCGGTCCGGTGAAATGAACGAGACACGGGTCTCCCATTTCTTCCAGACGCAACATGTTACGCTCCGGCGAAGGCGACAGCGCGTACGTCCCCAGGCCTTGTGCGTTCCACTTCAATGACAACTCGTGCCAATTTCCAGAGAAATGTTTATTCAGCACGTCTTGATCCTTGTATTTTGCTTTCGTCATGGCCTCGCCCAATATCCTCAGTCCTGCACTGGTCTCTCGGATCTTTGCCAAGTCCATGAGCAGAACACCCGCATTGAAATAAGGCCCTGAATTGCCGACCGCATGGCCCACCGGATACCCGACATCTCTAGCTGCGGCAAGCGGGCTACCTCCCAGGTCTTCATCCCACAAGCGCTTGATGTCCGCACGCAACAGCGTGTCGCCATCCAAATAGAGCACCCTCTCGACGGGCACAACACTGGCTACGTCTATCTTCGCCCATACTGCGCCTGCATCCTCGGTAAGGGATCCTGGGGGAAGGTCGAGGAAGACCAACCCAAAGTTCTCGCGCGCCGGCAGAGAATCCCGCAACATAGACTTGTCATCGTCGGTAAGGCCACAGTCGATGATGTAGACGGTAAGTCTCTCCTCCGTATGCTCCAAGATGCTGCGAATTGAGACAGCTGTAGGCATAGCGAATCCCGAGTCGATCGCGTAGACGACTTTGATGCCGTATCCAAGAGCATGTGCAAGGTCATGGTCGGCTTTCTCCTTCACCAAGAACCCTATGCGCATGTCCGATGTCTTCTGCAGAATCATCTGGTACTGCGACGGGCTGGAAAGCCGTGTGTACTCTCCGTCATGGAGGGTAAGAAATGCATCGATCCCTCGCTTTGGATGGTGCCTGCTATCCTGAGGCTCGACGTTCCAGTCGTAGTCGTCGAAGATGAAAATCGCGCCCTTCCTGGAGAGACGCCACGCAAGTTCGCCATCGAGGAACGTATCGTCCGCCTCGTGCGATCCATCGACGTACACCCAGTCGAATCCGGGTTCTGAAGATGACATCTCTTCCTCCAGGAGTATCATCAACGCGGGAAAGCTGAAGTGGTCGAGGATACGATGGGTCTTCCCCGTCTCGGCGAGATTGTGCGTGATCTTGCGAAAGCGCTCTCGGCCGGCGTCGCTGCGCATCAAGTCGAAGTGGTCGATACAGACGATGCTCCCGTCCTCGCGGCAAAGTTCGTCCAGCAGGAAAGTCGCTGACCGGCCTTCCCAGGACCCAATCTCCAGCACGCGCGGTGCCTTCGACGCGACCAAAGGGAAGAGTCTCCTCCACGTCTCCATGTTAAAGGAGAACCAGTCTTGTGTTGGGGTAAAAAGGTAGTTTCTCGCTTTGTCGATGACCATCTCCTGTAAATTCACAACTCATTTTTCAGATCAGTGAAAAGTCGTAGAAACTACTCACAGACGGCTCTGTACGAAATGCCATAGAGGATGAAGGAAGATCCATTGCAAGCCTCACTAGAAGGAAGATATAGTCCTCTGAGATACTGACCATACTGTCATTGTATTTGCGGCGCCGAATCGGCGGATATCAACGCATGCTTCAGCGTTTCAGGGAATGTGGATCCTAGGAAGATTCCCTTGAGTACAATTGCTTCCACTTTTCTTCCATCGACTTTCATTGACTGACGTGCTGCGGATAAGGGCTCGTATCACCCATATCGAGCACCTATATCTCTCAACCTTTCAACACGCAGGCTGCTATCACTTCTTTTGCCGCTTGAGACCTGCTGCGCAGTCGGTTGGACATTACTAGGCGCTCGATGATCCGCTGTCTAGTCTCCAACTTCAACAGAAGGCCGACGCAAAGCCTTGCGGATCGCCCTATGAAAGGCAACCATGCGCCTGCGGGACTCATCTTCTCAGCCTTCTTATTTGGAACGCAGCATGTCTCGCTGCTATCCGCAGTCCGAATTGCTGCACATGGCTTCGCACAAAAATTTTCGAGGAACATGATCAAAGGACAGCAGCTGCTTGGCAGCGGGAAAGTGTCGCGGCGGGCTGACCGAGGATCATCTTCAGGATTCTTTTGTATTGGAGTGCTAAATTCGTCAGGCATTTGCGTAGCTGCAATTTGGTTTTCTATCCTTGCTTTAAAGGAGGAGTAGTCGGAGGCGGAACCGGCAGCCCATTCAGCATGGATAACCCCACAGATATCGTCGTCGTTACAGGCGGTCATGGTTTCATCGTCAGTCTGTTTATTGTTTCCTGAAGGCATGTACTGACTAGATATCGACTCATATCCACAGGGCTCTCACGTCGCAAACCGTCTGCATGATGCCAGACACTTCGTCCGCGTCGTGGATATCAGTCCAACATCTGCGTTTGGAGATACCAAAATCTGCTCCGAATTCCTCCAAGGCAATCTCTGTGATGCCCCCTTCTGCGAGCAGGCTGTGCGAGGTGCCCTCACGGTTCTTCACTTTGCCGCTACCATGGGTGGAATGGGTACAATCCACGCCGAGAACGATTTTGACATCTATCTGGAGAATCATACCATGACACTTGAGGTACTTCGCGCCAGCATTGCAGCAGGCGTCAAGAGGTTTTTTTACGCGTCGTCCGCCTGTGTCTATCCCGAGGCGTTGCAGCAGGACGAAAATACCGATGTTTCGCTCAAGGAGGGCGATGCATGGACATCCTTCCCACCCACTCCTCAAGGCCTCTACGGTCTCGAGAAACTGCATTCCGAGATTCTTCTTCGGCAGTTCGGTTCGAGCATTCAGATTCACATTGCTCGTTTTCACAACGTCTACGGTCTCCGGGGTGCATGGTGTAATGGTCGCGAGAAAGCTCCAGCAGCCATGATACGCAAGGCGCTCTGCGCCAAATTGCTGCAGACTAACGTTGAAGACCCCGCGACGATCGAGATTTGGGGAACCGGGACGCAGCGCCGCAGCTTCCTCTTCATCGACGATTGTGTCGCCGCCATCATTCGCGTTCTCGACTCGGGCTGCACGGACGTGGTCAACGTTGGCTCAGAGGAGTCCATCTCCATTGGCGATCTCGCTCGATTGGCCGCACGGAGCGTCGGCATTGATATGGCGGCTCTTCACCTGAAACTGGATCCCAGCAAGCCAGTCGGCGTCGCGTCTCGCAATTCCAATAACGACTTTGTACGAGGTAGACTGAGCTGGCAGCCTCGCTTCAGCCTCGAGGAAGGTGTGAGGCAGACAGCTCTGTGGATCGGAGCTGAGCTAGAGAGTCAGGTCACCGGATTAGACGAAGGACGACGGGTGTCGTATTTGCGTGGTTTGCAGGAGAGTAGACTCGTGCATATGAAGGACGAACGGGAGACATTCGCCATTCTCTTGCCCATCACGTCGCGCGGATCGGACCATCCAGAGGACTGCCTTGAGAACCTTGCCGAGTTCGCTCAGTCGCTGGAAAAGACGACCTGGAGAGACACACATGCGCTTGGTGGGAGGCGCTTCGAGATCAAGATCTATCTCGCAATTGATGCTGACGATCACTTCCTCCGTGACAAGAACAGAGCCGAGGAGGTCCTGCGTGCCAACAGGTTCTCGAACATAACGACGCTAATTTGCGAATATCCTCGTGGCCATGTCTGCAGTCTGTGGAGGGCATGCGCACGGCGCGCCTGGGAGGAAGGCTGCGAGTATCTCGTCTTGTTGGGCGACGATGTCATTCTACAGGATGAAGGCTGGATGCGCGATGCGGCGGCTCAGTTCTGCAAGACTGCAGAGGCGGAGCAAGTCCCCTACGGTGCAGGCTGTGTCGCATTCACAGACACGAGCTTTCCCGGGATGCCAACCTTCCCTATCATTCACCGTCGACATATGGATATCTTCGCAGGCGAGGTGGTCCCGGACAGTTTTGTGAACCAAGATGGGGACCCGTTTATTTTTCAGCTGTATCGTAGGTTCGGGTGCTCTAGGATGATGCACTCTAGGATTCGGAACAAGCTGGGGGGCACCAACAGCGCACGATACGTGAAGCAGCACAACCGCGACTGGACTTTTGATACTTTGACCACAGCAACCCGGATAGTCGAGGGACACCTAGGGGCGTCAGCTCGGAAGCTGACGATTGACGTCGTAGTTCCCTGCTATCGCGTTCAAATGCGGTATCTGGAAGGCATCTTATCCCTTCGGCCGGCTTCTACCTGCACGGCGATGTTCATCATCATCGTTGACAATCCCACTTCGCCTTTTATTACTCACCTGGAAAACCGCTATGGCCACCGCCCCGATGTTCGTATCCGGGTTAACGCAAGTAACGTGGGTGCTTCAGCCTCGCGGAACAGAGGCATGTCCGAAGCCTCGGCAGAATGGGTATATTTCTTGGACGATGATGTCTCGCCACAACCTGATCTCCTTGTCGAAGCGGAGAAAGCGATCCGAGCAAACCCGCTGGCTGCCGGATTAGTCGGGACTTCCTGCTTTCCCTCTGCCGATACAGTGTTCACAACAGCGGTTCATCTTGCGGGAGTGACGTATTTCTGGGATATTGCCACGAAGCTCCCTGAAGATGTCCGTAGTGATCTCCCGTGGGGTGTTACTGCCAATTTAATCGCGCGCCGCGACTTCAAGGACGGAGTCCAATTCAACCTGCAGTTTCCGAAGACGGGCGGTGGAGAGGATATCGACTTCGTCCGTCAAAAGCGTCTTCACTCCCTTGCTAATGGTGGCAAAGGATTCGCTGCCGCACTCGACGCAACAGTCACCCATCCGTGGTGGAACGATGGCGAGCGGTCCTATTGGCGTTTCTACATGTGGTCGAAAGGAGATGGAGGACTCATCAAGCTATATCCCGAGCATGTCTACGTTGACGGTGCTCCGAACAGCGCAGAGCTCCTCCTCATCTCCTTTTCGGTATTTCTCCTTGGGGCCATTATCGCGGTGGGCAATGCGGAAACGTTTTTGCTATTCTTCGGTCTTGAGATGGTTGCAGCGGTACTGTCAGCAAACATCCTGCATGACTTATATCGCCATCTCTGGAGGAATGCAGACCGGGTTCGCGACATGAAGTCCACTGTCGTTGGCTTGCGCTGGATTGCGGCAGTCATCGAGAGCTCACTGATTCGTATGTTCAGTGAAGCAGGACGAGTCGTCGGTCTCTTGGAGAGAAGCGAGGTCAGACTGCTTGGACATCGGTTCGACTGGTTCACAGGAAAGGTGGGAGATGGACCCATGCGTGAAGAGAGGATGAATTCGCAGCAAAGAGTCATCATCTCGATTATCATTCTAAGCGCCCTACAGGGTTTGAGAATGGCCCAGTAACCTCGTAATTTTGTAGCACGGTGAGAAACCATACCTGCAGACGATTATCTACGGAGACTTGATTTCTTGCAGTTCCCAACAATCTCAGAACGGATGTGCATCATGTTACAGATAAGCAAGCATATAAGAAAGAGACGGATTACAGTGCGAGAGCAAACTCAGTATGAAAGCCTGACTGATCCGTTAAGCGAGTGACGGTTAAGCGAACGATGGTAAGAACTTCTCTCTGTCACTACCTCCGCCTCGACATCCTCCTCGTTGTCTGCGGAAGAGAAACTCATATCAGAATCGGTTGGGAAATAGCCAGGCCTATATTTGGAGGGAGTCTTCGGAGAGTAGTTGGGTGGAGGCGACAACTGGGAGATGTAGGACCCAGAATCGTGGTACACCTCAACGACTGAAAGGAAGCAATGCTCAGTATTTAGAAAGTGCTGCGGTGTAGAGGTGCAATATCACTGACTCTTCCGCAATCTGCCGGTCTCGGAGGCTGCAAATGGGTTTTCCCTTTTGACGTCAGAAGAGAAGTCGGTGTAGGATTGGAGCTCGAGCAAGAGAGCACCCTGGCGGTCCAAGACGGGGCTAGAGGCGCAAAGCACTCCAGGGCCGGGAGGCGAGAAGTGCCATGGGCCCTCCAGGGATCCCTTCAACCTGCTTGCCACATCCCCGAACTGGATGCTGCTAGGAAGTTGAGCCTCAAGACCCCCGCCGCAAAGGAGGAAACCGGAATCGTCGATGTCGGCGTCGAAGCCTGAGAACTCAGGGACGATAGCAGTGGAAGCCTGGACGCTCAGGCCACCAGCACCGGTGGAGATGAACGAGAGAGTTGTCGACCAATCGGCGCATTCCTCGGCTCTACCGTACCGCTATGAGCCCAGAATCGACCATCAAAAGGCGGGAACTTACTGCCACTGATGCGAAGTCCCTTGGAGTGCGAGCTTCAAGATGACCTTGCCAGTAACTTGGATAGTGACATTTCCATCGTTGAAACCAGTAGGAATATGAATCTTGTTGGTCGTCTCGCCTGCAAGTGAACACTAAGTTGACGACACTCCTGATTCAAAGAACGGATATCGTGCTTACAAGATACGCGGTAAGTGCAGCTGTTATCCACCCCACCTTCGTGCTCGTAGGCCCATCGGTCGACATTGTGCCAGATGAATTCAAGTCCACTCTCCGAAGAACCTGACAGCTTGAAGCTGCAATCCCGACCTGCCTTCGCACTGTCCTTCCAAGTCTTGAGCGTAAGTTCCAGTCTGCCCTCCTCGACGCCTGAGAATGTAGGAATGACAGTCGTTGAAGCATTGATGTACGAAAGCAGCGAAAGAAGCTTCCTCTTGAGGAAGACCTCCTTGGAAAGGATAACTGTGCCTTGGGTAATCTCGCGGTTGAGACCGAACGCCCATGTACCCGAGTGCGGAATGGGCCTCTCGAGGCATCGGCCCTCGGCCATCCCCACGAAGACGATCATGTTACGCTCGAACAGGGAGCGTTGGCGGCCTCGCACGCCCTCGACGTACTCGTCGTCGGGACCAAAGGTGAAGGGGCATACTCGGAAGTCGATGGACGTGATCGAGAACGCGCTAGTCGCGCTGACTGGAAGCGTGTATAGGACGTCGAGGCCGCCTTGCACGAGAGTAGGGAAGTAATAACGAGTGAAGTATTCGACCAAGGCTTCGCGCCTCTTACGGATCAGTCTGAAATTGGAGTCCTTGGCCAAGCTAGAGGTAAGAGATTTGGCGTCCAGGTATTTCGCAGCTATAGAAGGGACGATCTCAGACTAGACCTGACCCGGATCAGACAGACACCTACTGGAGAAGTCCAAGACGAGCTGCTGGAAATCGCCATCATTGCACGTCTCGAGGTACTTTCTGAACTTTTCAGGGACCTTGTAGGTGTCGGAGCAAGAACGCAGCTTCAGTTCAATCTCGAAAGCAACCGTCAAGCGACCAAAGTGATGCTCCAATTGAGAGCTAAAAACCAAACACGAATTAGAATAAACCAGTTTTACGGAGAGGTATGAACATACTTCGCATCGAGCTTCTTGTTTGGACCCAGGTTCCGGATGCAACCTTCCTTGACGTGGTAATAGATAATAACCTTCTGGGATCCAGGGGTGCAGACAAGTTGAATCTGAGGAGCAGTGAATGACGCAGTGAAGTAGGTCTGCCCCTCGTATTGCAAGGCATAATATGCCAGGGCAACGTCGGAGGAGCTCCCAGTGGCCCTGCTGCCTTGGACTTCAAGCGTCTCGAGCTTCTGCGATGCCGTCTCCCAGAGCAGGCTGCCATACTTGTTGAGGGCACCTTGTGTGACCGAGGTTACCAGGTCATAGTCGTACTCGTAAGAGTGGCTGATGATCTTCTGGTAGATCTTGCCCCAGTAGATGTGGCCGTAGACATAGGTGTGGGTGCATTCTGTCTCGCTCCCGCACGTGCAGCCGAGGCTCTCATCTTCATCGCCTCCGTACCAGTCGATTTCCTCTTCTTCGACCGTGGAGACGATAACCCGCGTATCGTGATGGTAGACAAAATGGTGCTTGGACTCGTCGAGGATCCTCACGTAGCGAGTGGTGATGTATTGAACAAGGGCGTAGAAGAGCTCACGGACTTTGACGTCTTCGACAACAGTCGACAGACGTTCGCAGAAACGCGCGGCTGGGAAATATTCGGATGAGCATACTCGGCAGTAGGAACGAATTTTGCTTACTGGAGAGATCCAACTTCAGGCGCCTTACTTGGCCCTCTTCAGTCTCCTCCAACTCAACATCAACGATAAGCGCGATCTTCCAGTCGGGGTAACGGAGTGCATCCCTGGACATAGCTCCGTCAGTACCTGGGCAGTTCGCAAGGATAGCATACACACCCAACAAAGCCTCCCGTGAAGAACTGAGCGTCATGCACGTCCAACCACAAAATCACTTCGCTCTGACACAAAGGCTCGACCTTGAGAGGCCCGAAGATAGTGTGAATGTAAGCGTCGACGTTCTCATCTGTCCAACGGCAGCGGTGCTCTGCAAGATGGAAAGGCGTGGCCATGTTGTAGCTTTCGCCCACACCGAACTCGTCGATGTAGGCGGTCGCATCGAGCCAGAGCTTCTGAAGGTAGGAGTCAACTTCTGTGACGCTGATACCGAAGATGTCGTTGAGGATGAGCGGCCCTCTGGAAACGACAGAATAGTCGACGTCCCGAGAGCGCGACAGGTTATCGAAGTCGGGAAGGGCGTGAAGGACGTGGAGTCCAGCGCGCTTGAAGAGTCCAAGGTATTGCGGGCCAAGATAGCGCACGAGAGGCGTGCATTCCTGAGTCTGCTCTTCAGTGAAGTCTTGATTCTGGGCCAGGTCGCGTGACAGGTAGTCACAGAACGATGCGGCTGGCCAAAAGCTATGAGGATAGAAATGGTTTCGAGATGATGCAGGGGACATACACGCAGTATCAAGGACCAGGAGAGTCAACTCGTATGAGTTGGCGTTGCCAATGGCCTTGCATACGACGTTACGCAGGGTATGGGTAGAATAGTTGAGGCGGAAGGCGATGAGCTTGTCGCTGAAGGGCAGCTTCCCCTTTCTATATGCGACGTCAGCGAATTCAAGACACAAAATTATAATGCACGTACGCGTCAGGGCGGGCGCCCTTGTCGTTCTCGAGGTAGACGTGGCCCTCCTTCACCTCAAGGTAAAGAATAGCCTCGTGGTTGCAGACGAATTCAAGACGAGGGGCGCCGAAGGAGGCCCAGAAGGCCATATCCTCCTTGGAGCGCTGATAGTTGCCTGCCTTGCGGTAGTAGAACTCGCTCAACGCTGTGCCATACTCAACCTCGCGGCTCTGGGGCTTGAGGCCCTCCCTGTTGTGCTTCTGTACGCATCGCTGAGAGTTCTCCCAGTGAATCTGAAGCTGGCTGTTGACATAGTCGGATGAGACTTCGGCGAAGTTGCCAAGACACATAGTGGGGATGGAGATGGAGATGATGAGACGAGAAAGTGATAGGAAGGGATGTAAAGTCGGCTGCTGAAGGTAATTGCAGTCGAGGGTGGTGAGATGAAGACATTATGCAGCAGCAACGTCCCCTTTTAAAGCAGACCTGCCGTGGATAAATTTGGAGCTAGAGTCGACCGGCGAATTTCCAGAAACACTTCAGGCTTTGTCGCTCCCGCGCACCACATCTTCCCGGAATCGACACAGCGGCAGAGCCTGCCATATAACTGTCAGGGACCACAGAGTTTGCGCTCTCACAGAGCGAGACATAGCTCCGGCGAAACTCGCGAAGCGACTCACCTACAATATGGCGGCCCAGATGCGCAATATCACCGCATTCCCCAGCAACGTTCTCAATCCGAATGGAAGTAGAGGGTAGATTGAGCCCTGTAAAGACCGCGGACCGATGCTACGCCAGAGGCTGGGTGTATTGATGCCCGGGGAATATGGCTGTTGAGCGCGCGTAACGACACCCGAACCGGGTCGTCTCGAATTCAGCGATAATTGATTTGTTACCGGGTACCGCTGATACTCCAAAGACACAACGAGCATCTTCGAGAATATCCAAGTCATATACAGAAAGCAATATAGAATTCCCTGTTGAACCATGTAGATTTTGTCTGAGCAACGATCGTATCGGCACGAGTAATTGTGAGCTCACAAGAAGTTTGCGTAAGAAGAAGGGTTACGTGCTTCTATTCCGGTACTTGACACCCGTCCATTAAAGAACTCGAAGGCCGGCAGTAGCTGCGCTCCTGTTCGTGTTTTGCGGAAGTCAGGTACCACGGCCGTCATCGAGCTCTATTAGCCTTGCCTGAAACGCCATTTCCATCTATCAGAGAGGAGGCACGTTTCGACCCTTTCCCAAGTGTCACCGAACGCGGCTGCCATCGGGGGGATATCTGCTGCCCTGATGGAGAACTTGTGCCGGATCTAGGAGACGCGGCGTCATTGAGTGCGGGTACAGTATAAGAATCCAGACGTGCCCACCTGGGGTCATGAAGATATCAATAGATTGCGAAATCAGTCTTATTTCATACGGGCGTAGAGAATGCACCCCCACCTGCTTCGTCTTCGATGCACAGGTGAATGACCTGCGTCGGGACAATGAAGACATTGCTGGCAATAGCAGCTAACTACTCCATGGGGAGAGTATTACAGATCAATCACTCTCGGAATTGACACGGAAACTTTATATGACGCGTACAGCGCGCTGGATGGGTGTCGAGACCATGGGCATACGTCCGACGTGGATCGCGACAGCTTCGCGTCCAGCGTCGACGCTTCACGGCTATGACGATAACCGACCCGTCGCGCCAGCGTGAACGCTGCACCGGGGAGTGTTAATTCCGACTGAATGTACCTGTACGCGGGAACACGCACGCTTCTGGGCTGCTCGTGGACATGCAGTATCTGTGAATCGGATTCAACAGCGACGGTAAACCACCCGGCCTCCACTCCGAGTGCTGCTGTCAATCCAGACTTGGCGACAGCGACGGCGGCGCAGGTACATGTAGACCATGACGGCGACGACCTGACTGGCTTCAACATGAGCTTTCGCTAATGAGAATAGAGGCGGTGCCTACCTCTCCCTGTGGCCTGCTCTGCCTCGCTATGGCCGCCAAAAATCCTTTCCTTTGATGATGCACCCACACATATCCATTTGACGAATCTGCTAATCTTCGCTCGCTGGTGGAATGAACTTTCAATCCACCGTCAAACTGCGACTGGCGCAAGGTATAAATGGCCACTGGTGGATACCCGCAGTCCAGTTATTCGGGGATTCGTATCGACATCCAGAAAAAGCTTCTTCAACAATCGGCCGATTGGGAATGGTCAGAACTTCGACAGCCCCCAATGGCAAAGAGATACGCACAGAAGGAAAGCGAAACTACCATGAGACGACCTAGCGTTAAGAAGAGATGATGTATCGCACCTGCATACTTGACCACTTATATAGCCTCCAGCTTTGGGTAACAGAACTAGGTCAACATCTGCAATCAAACATTCACTGCCGAGTACCCTCGAAGTCACCAGGAACACTTGCGTTCGGTGGCAGCTTGTCATATCATGATCTGCGGGAAAGTTTGCTTATCGATTCAGAATCAAACTTCATTACTCGCCTAGCCAAAGCAAACATAAAAGACGTGTTCCGGCAAGTGACAGCTCTGCGGTGCTTTCGGTAGTTCCGTGCCGAAGCTCTCAGCGTGAATGATTTGGAACGAACCTAACGTCTTGGGATGGATCTGTCGCATAAGTCTAGCCCAGCAACTCCGACCTCAGGAATGTACCAGGACATCAGAACGATTCAGCGGACACGTCGCAGCCCGAACATCTCGACACTTTGCCAAGTTACGGCTTTGCTGGGAAGGGCAGAGTTGTGTAAGTATCGGAGGTCGAGCTGGCTAGAAAGCCCGTACTTCCGCAGTAGGGTTTCCAACGTAACGAAGGCATAGTTTGCTACAGGAAATTTTTAAATTCGTGCAGCCATGAAGAATTGGAAAATACTTACAATCTCAAGCCGAAAACCAGAGGCCTGTGCTCATGCTTTGGTGAGCAGCTCACCCCGCTTGACTCAGATGATCAGAGAAGAACTGCATCAACTTAGACAAGCAGGTCGCAATATGGATATGTTGACAACAAACCGATAACACTGCTTATCCCTCCGGCAGACGCCAATCCGCCATCTCCGGAACACAGCGAATCACGGAGATATCGAGGCACATAACGGATCACCACAATGCAGATTGAGATTCGCCCGTCGTCTATGTCGGACGTGCCTGATTGGCGGCTATGACGCAAGGGGAGCCTGCAAAAGGTCGATTTATCTGGTAATGAGATTTTCGAATCTTTCAATGAGAAGAAGGTGAAATCAAGTCAGGCTTCAAGCTGGAAGGCGGGCGGCGCATCCGGGTCCAACTCGTAGAAAATGTCATCAGGACCAAGTTGGGACCAAGTGCTGTCGCCGCTTTTGTCGGAAAGATGGATCATACGCAGGACGATGACTGATATAAACCGGCGTCGGGCGCGCGTTGCAGCCGACGACCATGGGCTCAAGTTTAAGCTTATCGAGTGTCAACGACCGCCGCGCTCGGCCATTCCTGTCTTTGAAAGCTGTAGATCCATAGGGCTCAGCTATCGTTGCTAATGTATTGCGTACGGACATGGCACCTACGGTACAAGGAAACCAAAGTGCGAACACGATGCAGACGTTTCCGCCTGTTTGATCGCGTCCATCGCGTCGATGCCCAACGGCGGGCCGACCAACATGTCAGGCAATGAATTATGGTACCACCAGAAAAGTTTCTCGAGAGGCGCGCGTTTATTATAAGGCTGATCGTGATGGTTGTGAAGATTGATTGTGTCAGAAGAGCCCGGATTATGTCGAGGCCAGACACGACGGGGCGAGACGGCCGCGCCGGGGAACGCACATGCCGCACGGACGCACCGATATCCAGAAACGCATGCTCTAGAAAGGCAGATAAAACGCAGAAAAAGGTGGATTTCTCTGGATAGAGCTGTCGTACGGACCATGCAGAGTGCGAGGCTGGAGAATGACGAAACAAGGTGAAGAGTGGACGGAAATTTGGCCGAACTGTCCTGGCCAAGCCCTTCGTTCAGGCCGAAGGTTTGCACGAGTTAGGTAAGAATGGCGGTGGGCCGATGGTGATACGGGGCGAGTTTCAAGGCGTCTATATAGCAGCAGCAGTACTCAAATTTCCTCTCTTTAACGTCCATACCCTTCTCTACCTTTTCCTCCTTCTAATACCACTCATGGCCCCCGTCACCGTCAAGAAGATCTGTTGTAGTGCGTGAACAGTGCAATCACAACTCGTTTCTGTGCACTATGAGCTAATCTGGTCTTATCCAACCCACAGTTGGTGCTGGTTATGTCGGTGCGTGTCCCACGCGGTGCCTGTCACCTGCGAACAACTCTCATCCGTCAGACAGGTGGCCCGACGTGCGCCGTTATTGCGCTCAAGTGTCCGAACGTCATTGTCACCATCGTCGATCTGAACAAGTCGCGTATCGATGCGTGGAACAGCGACGACTTTGCCCTGCCGATCTACGAGCCCGGCCTCGTCGACGTCGTCAAGCAGGCGCGCGGCCGCAACCTCTTCTTCTCGACGGACGTGGATACCGCGATCCAGGAGGCCGATCTTATCTTCGTCAGCGTGAACACCCCCACGAAGAAGAGCGGTGTCGGCGCGGGCTTCGCTGCCGACCTCAAGTACGCGTCTATCCCCGCGATAGTAGCCTCCAGTCAATAACTGATGTGCAATGCGCAGCTACGTAGAGTCAGCCACGCGCCGCATCGCCGCCGTTGCCACCTCGTCCAAGATCGTCGTTGAAAAGTCGACCGTGCCGTGCCGCACCGCCGAGTCGATGCGTACCATCCTCGAGGCAAACTCCAAGCCCGGCTGCCGCTTCGACATCCTCTCGAACCCCGAGTTCCTCGCGGAGGGCACGGCCATCGAGGACCTATTTGCGCCGGACCGTGTCCTGATCGGATCGCTGCAGACCGAGGAGGGCAAGGATGCCTGCCAAGCCCTCGCAAATGTCTACGCGAACTGGGTGCCGTAAGTGGCCTGCCTCGACCCCCGCGCGTGGCTTCATATCTGACACCTCGGCCGCAGCAAGGAGCGCATCCTGACCGTCGGACTGTGGTCCTCCGAGCTCTCGAAGCTCGCCGCGAACGCGATGCTCGCGCAGCGTATCTCGAGCATCAACGCGCTGAGCGCGATCTGCGAGGCGACGGGCGCGAACATCGACGAGGTCGCGCACGCCGTCGGACGCGACTCGCGCGTCGGGCCCAAGTTCCTGCGCGCGTCCGTCGGCTTCGGCGGCTCGTGCTTCCAGAAGGACATCCTCAACCTCGTGTACCTCTCCGAGAGCCTGCATCTGCCCGAGGTCGCCGCGTACTGGCGCCAGGTCGTCATCCTGAACGACTATCAGAAGCGCCGCTTCAGCAAGACCGTCGTCGACACGCTTTTCAACACCATCACGGGCAAGAACATTGCCGTGCTCGGCTTTGCGTTCAAGGCCGACACCGGCGACACGCGCGAGTCGCCTGCGATCGCGCTCGTGCGCGACTTCCTCCTCGAGCGCGCGCGTGTCACGATCTACGATCCGCAGGTCTCCGCGGCGCAGGTCTGGCTCGACCTGCAGGAGGCTCTCCCCGACCTCCCGCTCGAGCAGAGTGCGTTGGCCCTCTCTCTCTCCACCTTACTACCTGCCCGCTGACGCCCGTGTGTGAACAGTCCAGAAGCAGGTGACGATCGCGCCGAGCGCACTCGCAGCAGCGAAGAGCAGCGAGGCGGTCGTGATCGCGACCGAGTGGAGCGAGTTCCGCCAGATCGACTGGTCCGCGATCTACGACACGATGAATAAGCCCGCGTTCGTGTTCGACGGGCGCATGATCCTCGACGCCGACAAGCTCCGCGCGCTCGGCTTCAACGTGAGTGCCCCTTCCCCCTCCCTGCCCGCAGGCGCTGATCCGTCGCGCAGGTCAAGACCATTGGCCGTGGGGAGAAGTTCTAGATGGCGGCGTAGATGAATGATACAGGGTTGGGAATAGACTTAAGGACGGACGATTTACGTGCTACACTTATACATACCCGTTCGCTGCTCCTTGGTTTTTGGCTGTCCTTTGGATTGTGGTGTCCGCGGGACTCACAGACATGCATAACTATAAAATCTGTAATCTAGAATTGCTTTTTCTGTGTTTTTGACTTTTACTTCGGGGGTGCGATTAGCTTGTACGCAGGCAAACGTCGCAGATTTGTGGTGCAGAGTATGCACGTCCTCGGGCCGGACCGAGACCGGGAATCTAATCTTATCAAGCAACCCCGGCAACCAGGTCACTTCGAAGTGCAACTTGAGCATGGCCACATCGACCACCGAGACAGATCCCGTCAAGCTATACGCCAGCTATCCTTTCAAGTCTGACGAAGTTTTTCAGGTAAGATCATCTTCATTGTCTGTGGGATTAAGGGTACTTATCTCATCTCTTATCGCGATCGCAAGCAAGGTCTTTCGAGTCTCTTATCAAGTGGCGTATTGAGCCGAGATGACGACGACAGTCAAGAAAGTAATCTGAGAAGAGCGAAGATATTCTATTTCAAGAGGTACGAGTGACAGCCAATACTGTACGCTCTGTATCTCAACTGCATGCTAGAGTCACCGGGCATGATATCTCAGAAGCCGACGCTCAACTAGCAGAAGGTGAGTAGTACCATACGATATCAACCCATCCACGCGACTTATCATCCTCAGCGTCTATGTCTCCATGTCCTGCTACACCTTCAGACGTCATCGTGGAGAATGAACCTCCGCACCTCAGTTTCGCCCAGCTGAAGGAGCTGATCGAGCAGGGGAAGACAGACCAGATACCCAATAACAAGCGTATACCGGAGGCCTTCCATGTTTGTCACGACGGCACCTTTTCAGCTTTTCTTTATTCACTTATGGCTTCCTGTAGGACGCCCCAGCGACGGAGTCCAAAGCACCTCCGCGAAAGAAGCCCTGGGAAGTGGCTGCCACTGCTGCAAGCGATACAGATGACCAGGGCTGAAGTACTTGCAGCGTACGAGAATGGTATTTCAAGGATCTGTAGTAGCCGCAACATAACACCGACCCATCGCCCTGGTCCGACGTCGATATACGTGATGTTGGAACGAGAAGCAGTGCATTGGCCGCGTACTTCTATCTGTACCGACGGCGGTAGCCGCGCAGCGCCCCCAGTCCTGTCGCTTCTTCGCGCAATAGACTCCAACTCGATGGTGCACCGTGCACCGCTGATTACAGACAACACGTGTGGGGAGAACGTCCTCCTGCGCTGGTCGATGTGCTGGGCCGCCCCGGTTTGGCTGGTTAGAAGTTCTGCCCTGACACTTCCTGGGACTAATCTTGAGCGCGCGAGCGCCGCGCACAGCATAACCAGTCACAGCCTGGCGTTCAATTTGGTTTCAGAGTACGCTGACCGTCTAAAATATATCATACAGAACGATAAGAGGAACTGCAATACGATAAGTAGGACCGTACAGGATGGATCCTCTCCCCTTCTGCAAAAATAGTAAGCAATTCAAAGCACATTTTCGAAGCAACAGCAAGCGGAGGCATGTGCCTATGCGAGTACTGTCATAGTGCGCGGTACTGGGCATGCTTCCCCCATGTTATCTCGAGACATTGCACGTGTTCACTGCCTCTGTCTTTGCGATTCTTCGCACTGCAATTTGACGAGTTTTAGAGGTAAGCGGCGCTATGCTTCATTCATGCAATATCACTCACGGATGATCGCTCCATGCCATGCAGCATGCCTGGATAGAACCCATGATACTTTCATTTTTTGGCTTCGCAACATGTCCTGTTTTGAGCCATTCGTACAGCGACAGTTTGAGGCGTGTTATACGGTCCGCTTTGGAGACTGGTCTCGGGTGACGTACGTGTCTTGACGATTAATTGCCATCAATTTGCATTGATCGCTGCACAAGCCGTCCCCGGCCGTTGGATAAGTTTCCACACAGCTGGAGTAAGCTCAACAGCAGGATATAAACAGCACCCGGCCGTATTTATGAGCCTTCAATGCTCCAATGCCGTCCGCTCAAGGTCTTCTAGCTGCCATAGCTGCCATTCTAGCCTCAGTGCTCGTGTATGCGCTCGTTCCGCTGGTTTACGGCTTTTACAGGGGATCGAAATCGCCCTTGCGTGACTTGCGAGGCCCGCGTTCACTCAGCTGGCTGAGCGGTAGCGTCACGGGTATTTGGGAACTTGACGCTGCGGAGTTCTTTGAGAACATCATCTCAGAATATGGACCCACGCTCAAGTATTATTCGTACTTCAACGTCAGATTTTCATCGCTTTAATGCCTCATGAGCAATCATCTGCTAAACTCACTTTTTGGCGTTTAGATGTACAAGCTGCTCACTGTGGACTTGAAAGCCATCAATCACATCCTGAATCACTCGATGGAATTCTACAGAAGTAATGAAGTCCGCTACTCGTTGGAAGAAATCTTAGGAAATGGTCAGATTTATTTCCGCGCGCTTTGTGGATTGTGGCTTATTCCTTCAACGTTTCAGGGTTGTTGGTCGTTGAAGGTTCGTTTCTATATGTCGGAAGCCTTACTCGCTCACTGAACGCACGTATTTCAGGTCAGCACCATAAGCAGCAGGTTCGTCTCGTCGTTGCGTCGACTGCTTCCGGTCTAAATTAGAATGTGTCCTTTCACGTAGCGCAGGATATTCGTAAGAACCATCTCGTGCACAACGTCGTCTACCAAATTGAATGACCGACAACTACAGAACCCGGCCTTTGGTCTTCCGCAGCTTCGTGAACTGGCGAACATATTTGTGGACAAGTCTATCGAGGTATGGCACAATTTCCGGTCATCCTCAATAAGAAAAAATTCACGTCTCAACAGCTCCGGGATATTCTGAGGACACAAATCGTTTCCAGTCCCGTCCGTGAGGACAACTATGCCCTGGTTGACATATTCGGCTGGCTTAGCAAGGCCTCGCTTGACATGATAGGCTTAGCTGGTTCGGCGACGACACTCTTGGGATCTGTGTCTTGATTTCGTTGACTTCCTTTGACTACGTCCAGGTTTTGACTATCCCTTCCATTCATTGCAGGCCGGTGACAAGCAGCCTAACGAGCTGTACGAAGCCATCCGCACCATGATGAGCGCCGAATCGTTCAGCCTCAGCTTCCTCATCCCGCTCATGTTCCCGCCCGCGCGATACATCGTATGCTGCCTTCTTCATATGCTTCCTCACATGCTGAGCCGCCCGTGCGCAGCCAACAGCGCGTTCGCGCACAATGGCTAAATGCCTTGCGACGATCCGCCGCATCGGTACACAGATCGTGTCGGAGAAGAAGGCTGCCGTATTGGCCGGCCTGGGGCCGCAGGAGAAAGGACTCGAGAAGCAGGACTTTGCGAGCCGCGATCTCATCAGTCTGCTCATCAAGGCGAATCTGGCTGTTGACCTCCCCGAGTCTGCGAGGCTCAGCGACGAGGATATTGTTTCTCGTGCGTATGTTCCTCGCCGTGTGAAAAAATACTTGCCTAATCATGTGTATCGTCGTAAAGAAATTCCTACATTTATTGTTGCTGGCCACGAGACGACCAGGTATGTCTCTTCAATTATTAGTCACTACTACCTCCGACTTACGGTCAACTTGTTCCTCATGATTAGCGCCTTACTGGCCTGGACGCTGTACCACCTATGCATCAACACCAAAGCTCAAGACAAACTGCGCGCCGAACTGACCGCCCTGCCTACCGATACACCAACCATGGACGAACTCAACGCGCTGCATTACCTCGACCTCGTTATACGAGAAGGTCTGCGCGTCGACAGCCCGGTCTCATCGAGTGAACGCGTCGCAACCGAGGACTGCGTCGTCCCCGTGGACAATGAGTATCTCGACAGACATGGCAGTGTGCGGCGGGAGATCAGGGTGAACAAAGGCGACGCGATCTTTATTGCCGTCCGCGAGATCAACAAGTCGAAGGAGTTGTGGGGCGAAGACGCCGTGGAGTTCATGTCAGTGCTTCTGCCCATCTTTGTATCGTCCTACGCGGTGAATTGACCGTCCTATCTCTTTCCAGCCCGGAGCGCTGGGAACGCCCACCCGAACCCTCGAAGAACATCCCTGGCACCTACAGCAATGTCTTATCCTTCCTCTCTGACCCCCACGGCTGCATCGGCTATCGCTTCGCCATCGTCGAGTGCGTCGTCCATCCCTCCATGCCTCTGATTCACGCGTCTGATCGATGTCGCAGAGCTAAAGCTGTTTTGTTCACTCTGATCCGCTCGTTCGATTTCGCGCTGGCGCTTCCGAAGGAGGATATCACGCGGAAGACGAGGGTCGTCGGGCGTCCGCATGTGGCTCGGGAGATGTTCAAGGGGCCGCAGATGCCGCTGCTTATACGGCCAGTGAGCGCGGGGTAGAAGAAGAACTGTCGCGTAGCAATTCTGAGTGATCAGAAACGGACAACTTATCATTCCAGAAGAAACGTTCGCGTCGATGCGACCTTGGCAAGCAGCCCTAGCCAGGGGTCTAGTGGATGTAAGATGAGCATAACGCTCTCTGAAATGACTTTTGCGCTGCAATGTTTTCGAGTACCCTCGGGATTTTAGTGCCCACAGGGGCCCAGAAGTATGTGTAACTGTAAAATCTATAAATTTGCATTACTTGCTCTATGCCAGTGTGTTTTTGACTTTGGTTCCGGGGGAACATGATTTGTTTGATGTCGGCGGCCAGTCGAGCGAGAAGGTAGAGATGAACAGAAAAACGAGGCCCTGAATAAATGCTACAGATGCGTACAAGGCACTGTGCGTTAGGCTAGTAAACCTAGATGAAAAACAGACACGACCCATAGAAAAGGAGATCGTAGCCGCACTCCTTACACTCCTGGACTTGTGTTTATCAAAGAAGAAAAGAAGCACCGTATGGCCAAGATCACAGCATACACAATCACAAAACTAGACAGTCCTGACATGAGCATGGACACCAAAAGCGATGAGGGGTTGGGACGGACCATTGCAGTATAATATAGCGCACCTGCTCCACGAGCCCACGCCGCCGCTCCTGGCGCACGCGCACCTCCTTCCACGCATCGCGCCGCCGCTCAACACGCGCACGCGGCTCCTGCAGCTGCGCGGACTCCTGCACGGGCCTCGGCTGCAGGCCCGCACAGAGCTCGTCGCGGAGCTGCTGGCAGATCTCCGTCCGCAGCTGCGCGCGCTCGTGCGCGAGCTCCTCGTGGAGGTCGAGGTGCAGCTCGAGCTGGAGCTGCTGCAGCCCGCCGTCGAGCGCGTCCTGCATGTGCGCGCGGTCCTGCTGGCGGTCGCGGTCCACGCGCTGCAGGTCGTACCGCAGCGTCCGGACCTCCTGGCGCAGCTCCTGCGTCTCTGTGTGAGCATGCTCTGTGGCAGGAGAGCGGCACCGGACACGGCTGACCGCGACTTCGGACGGGTTCGAGATGGGTTTGGCGGACAGCTTATCTGGGGGTGCGTTGAAAGGCGTGAGGTTGAATAGCATTGTGCGGGTCTGGTGGCGTATGGACGCCAATGTACTGAGGCAAAAACAGGAGACGAATTCAGCGGGACAACGCATAGGGCAAGTCGTGTCTAGACCGCGGAGCGGACGGCCGCCACTACGTCAGTCAAGCAGTACGGATAGGGATAGGAGTTGAGTTTGGTGTCATCGCAATCTCTCGAGTTCGGATGTTGACGTCGACGTCGAGCTGCAGATCCGAGTGAGGCAATATCGAATGTTTCGGAATAGGAATTTGCAGACTGTACGAGAGACGACGTACTCACGGAAGCAAATATGCGGCTTGACAGACTCGGAGGATGGTAATCAGCATAGTCATGTCTCAAAACGAGGAACAGGCCGTGGCCGCTGCATTGCGTGTTACAAGATCGCGAGAGCAGCTCTGATTTCGCCTGAGGGTATTTACGAAGCCTCAGCAAGCTAGCATCTGTCAAAATCTAACGAAATATGAGTCATTATGAGAAGGGAGACAAGGACCTTGGCAACGGACGGAGGCGGCCAAGACGGCAGGTGGTTCGCACGGGTGTGCGGGTGAAATTGAGACGATCCGAGTCTGCCCTCTCTCCT
The DNA here is from genome assembly GCA_003675405.1 of Hericium coralloides. Classification (NCBI taxonomy): domain Eukaryota; kingdom Fungi; phylum Basidiomycota; class Agaricomycetes; order Russulales; family Hericiaceae; genus Hericium; species Hericium coralloides. The sequence continues at coordinate 158,938 of QUOP01000018.1, read as the reverse complement.
CCGCTCATTCGTCGTCGCCGTCCCCCTCGACGACGAAGAACCTAGGGCCGACATCCTCACCCCAGACGATGCCGTCGAACATCGCCATTAATCCCCCTTCCCCTGTCCCGTCTATGTTCAAAAAACGCTCCACGCAATCTATGACAGCCATGGCCTCTGCTGCCTCGTATCTGTCCGCGGTTTCCCAGGCGGACGCACGCGCCAGAGCCCATGGCACTACCCCCACATCCACCCCGGCTTTGTCGCTCTCGTCCTCTATCACCTCGTCTTCAGAGGACACCGTCCTGGACGAGTCGGAGGACTACGCAGATGGTCTCAGCTTCCCACCCAACCCGCCCACCTCGGAGCAGGTGTTCGACACGCTCCACTCCGAATTTGGGCATTGTGCGAACGAGAACTATCGGTACACGTCAATGCACCCCCAGGGCGCGGAGATCAAGCCATTCGACGAGAAGGAGCCGCCCTATTACATCCTCATCACCACCTACCTCAGCTACATCTTCCTTATCTGTCTCGGGCATATGCGGGACTTCCTGGGCAAGCGTTTCAGGTCTCAGTACTACAGGCACTTGCTGCCGTACGACGTGAGTGCTCCTTTTCTCGCTGTTCGAGCGCTTGGTAGTGTGAACGCGTCTGTGGCTGCCTGTTGGTTGCCATCAGATGGTGTCGTAGCCATTTCCAGAAGGGTTCAGTCGTAAAGAACCCCTTTGCCTCCCTCGTTCTTCAAAGTCATTCGTTCACCTTTCACGTCTTCACAACTCTGAGTGGGATATTTACTGACGCCCATGTTCAAATAGGGTCACGCTCCTTTAAACTCGGATTTCGACTCCTTCTATACCCGCAGGCTGAAGACTCGCATTGACGACTGTTTCTCCTATCCCGTCACTGGTGTTCCCGGCCGCACCATCGCTCTCCTGGACCGTTATTCCCCCGATCACAATCTCACGCAGATTCTCACTGGCAGCAAAACACGCGCTCTGAACATTTCCTCCTATAACTACCTTGGGTTTGCCCAGGCACGCGGAGGCGTCGCTGACGCTGTTGAGGAGGGTCTGCGCCGGTATGGCGTTTCCACCTGTGGTGCGCGGCTAGAGGGCGGCACGTCCGAGCTGCATCAGACCGCGGAAGCGTTGGTCGCTAGCTTCGTCGGCCAGGAGGATGCGCTCATCAGCTCCATGGGTTTCGCGACGAACTCCACCATCATTCCTGCGCTGGTCAACAAAGGTTGTCTCGTCATCTCTGACGAGCTCAACCACGCATCGATCCGCTTCGGCGTTCGTTTGAGTGGCGCAAATGTCCGCATGTTCAAGCACAACGACATGGATGCGCTCGAGGGACTTCTGCGGGAGGTCATTAGCCAGGGACAGCCCAAGACGCACCGGCCATGGAAGAAGATTATGATTATTGTCGAGGGTCTGTACAGTATGGAGGGCACCCTGGTCAACTTGCCCGGCTTGATCCAGCTGAAGAAGAAGTACAAGGTCTGTTTACCGAGTTGTACTGTAGCATTCGGCCGCTGACTGTTTCTTTAGTTCTATCTGTTTGTCGATGAGGCTCACTCCATCGGAGCTCTTGGTCCTCATGGACGTGGAGTGGCTGACTACTTCAACATCAATCCACGGTCAATCGACATCCTGATGGGCACCTTCACCAAGTCATTCGGCGCTGCTGGCGGTTATGTTTCCGGTAACAAAGCGCTCGTGGACCGCCTACGTCTGCGTGGACACGGCGGTGTCTATGCCGAGTCGATTTCACCTCCGGTCTTGATCCAGATTCTTGCCAGCATGGCCAGCATCATGGGCGTCGGTTCCGCTGCGTTACCTTCTGCGCCATCATTGAAACATTCCACACGCTCCTCTGATTCCACCGTCACCCTCCGCCAGGAAATGGCAGAGCAGTACAAGTACCCAGGGCCTGCCATGCCCTCGCAGCTCCCCGCCTGGATGGACCTGCCGCTACACCTGCGCGACGGTTCGCAAGGCGGCACGCGCCTGCGGCGGCTTGCGTTCAACTCGCGCTACCTCTCGCGCGGACTCGAGAAGCTCGGCTTCATCACCTACGGGCACAACGACTCGCCGATCGTGCCGCTGCTGCTGTTCAACCCGGGCAAGATGGCGGTCTTCGCGCGCATGATGCGCACGCGCGCGACGCCGATCGTCGTCGTCGTCGTCGCGTACCCCGCGACGCCGCTCGTGACGTCGCGCGTGCGCTTCTGCCTCAGCGCCGCGCACACGAAGGAGGACATCGACCTTGTGCTGCGCGCGTGCGACGAGATCGGCGACGTGCTCGATTTGAAGCATCTCCCGGGCGAGCGGTGGCCGTTGCAGCGCATCATGGACAACGCGGTCGAGCTCGTGCATTTGCAGTAGGCGTAGGCTAGTCGCTCTCTACATGCATGCCGTGATTATGAACGGAACTATCTACCGGCACCATACCATACTACGTTACGCGTCTGCTATTTTATTTATGAAGAAACCAGTTAAGAACTTGCATAGAGTGCTGGAGCTCCGTATGTCCTTCGCGGTATATACTTATAGCATTTATTTAATGCACGCGGCGGGGCTGCTTTCGTTGGGAAATTTTGAGACGAAAGGAATGCTATTGCTGCATTGGATCCGGGGTAGTGATACAGTCTGCAACGTCGCCATCGTACACCTATGAGCAGCCCTGTACATCGGCGTCACGTAGAACCCTCTTTTCTCAGCTCAAAAACCATCTTCATACCCTTAAGCTCATAATCCATGTCGGCCGGCACCCTGATCTGATATACCATCCTCTTCCACTTCCCCGGCCTCGACACCTCACCGGTATCCTCAACCCGCTTCCGCTTCTGCGTCTCGTCCAGAACGCCTGCAAAGATCACGGCAACCACAGGTAGGTCCTCGTCGCCATCGAGCGCCCCCGCCTTCTCCGCAGCGCATTTTTCTGCCTCTGTCGACGGTCCTGCGCACGCTGCCGAGTTGGCAGGGGACGCGGGCGGCGTGGGCAGCCGCGCCGTCGGCGCCCTCGACGAAGCAGGCGCCTCGCTCTCGCCCAGCTCCGCGGGCTGCGTGGCGCGCGCCGCGACGCGGAAGCGACTCACGATCTCGCGGATCCGCGGCCGCAGGCTGTCGCTCCTGGGCGCGGGCGCCGGCTCGCCTTTCACGGGGAGCAGCTCCTCGTACCCGAGCGCGGCGTCGGGCGCGGTGCTCAGTGCGCCGCTGCGCCACGCGATCCAGCGCTGTGCGTCTGCTAGCTTCGTCCAGTCGTAGCCCTGGCCGACGTGTCTCCAGAGGAAGGAGCGCCAGCCGCGCTTCGCGCGGTCCTTCTCCAAGAAAGCCGCCCAATCTGCGCACGCAACGGTCAGCATTTCGCTATCTTCGCGGACGGCGATGAGGAAGAGGAGGCGCACCCATGCTATCGATGGCGGAGGCTTTGTACGGCTTGCGGTCGTGTTTGAGCTCAGCCTCCCAGTACGCCTTCCGCCCGACGGCATCGTGTGCGAAGCCTGCATACTCCCGGCACAGATACCCGCGCATCAGGTCCCAGCGCCATCCCTCGTCAAAGTAATTCTCATAGTTCGCCTCGTGCACGGCCGTGAGGAACTTGATGCGCAGGCGCCAGAGGTACGTGTACAGCAGCGTGTCCGCGTGCGTGAGCCTGCGCGCGCCGGGCGCCGCGAGGCCGCTCGGGAGGCGCAGCGCCTCGAGGAACGCGAGCTGCTTGTTGAGCAGCGCGAGCGGGAGCGCGTACACGCGCGGGAGGAGGCACTCGTGCGGCTCGTCCTCCGTGTCGAGGATGAGCACGCGCACGAGCGGGCCGTCGTCTTCGTAGTGCACGTCGCAGCGTGGGGCGCCATCGCGGTCGGGCATCTCTGCGGCTCGGGGGAACGCCTGTTCGTTGGTAATGCCTGTCTTGTGTGGAGGCTGACTCTTTGCAAGAGGCATCTGGGCGTTTCAAGGCAGTGAGCAATGCGAGGCTGTAGTTGTAGGTAGACTCACATTTGTTGATGCGACTAGATGGTGGGTGGAGGATAGCACTGTATCAAATTTACCTCATCTAGCTGCATCATGGCCTGCAGCCGCAACGTACCCCGAAAGAGACAATGCTCGGACAACGTGGTGCTCCAAAATCGTTCCGCATATGTAGTATGCTACCAAAGCAAACGAACGGAACCAGCCAATACAATGCCAGAAGGCTGGTCATCGCGACAAGAAAAGGTCACAGTGACAGATAAAGACTGCTGATCTGACAGGAAGGTAAAGACATAATTGTAAGAGACAAGAAGACGGGAGGCTGCAATGCCTCAGTGCCCGTGTTTTGACCCGGATTGACGAACCGTACACGGTCCATCATAGATAAAGGATATGCATACCGACGTGCAGAGTCCCCATGCCGAAACACATCCTATGAGCCGCAAGGCGAAGCAGTGAGCTGGACTCGAGATGAGAAGGCCATGCCCGATATGGGGCGACAGTGGCCTGTAAAGTGAAGCGAACACGACAATTCCCGTCACCGCAGCTAGCCTACTCTGCCCCAGAGGCCACCGACGTTTTGCTGCCGGTCACCAGGATAGCCGGGCATGTCGAATGTGTTGAAAGCGTGATGCTGATTTGGATGCGAATATGGCAGCTGCGGCGGCTGGCCTGCAATCGTTGCAATCGCGGGATCAGAGTACATATCGCTGCTCGACCCTGGTGCACTGTCCACCCTCATCCCATCCCTGGAAAACGGAACCTGGGGGTTGAAACCGGCAGGCGATTGAGCGTAAGGAATATAAGAGGCCGATCCGTTACGGCTGGCTGCGAGATAATTGTGCGACATAGGGAGCGCGGCACTAGGCACGCGACGATGCGCGCTCTGCCCTGGTGCAAGCGCGAACGTGTCCATGGGCGGGATGCTGAAATGCTGCGGATGCGCCGCCTGGCTTGATTGATTGAATGAAGACGGCCACGAGGCCTGACTCATGGACTGACTGGAAGCGTGCACGCCTGCAGGCGGAGGCGATAACGGCATCGAGCCTGACGGCTGATGGTGATGTTGAAGAAATGACCCCTCGCCAGGGCCTGCAGCCCAGATAGAGTGCGCCGCACCAGATCCGGCCTGCGGGCCTCCGAATAGAAGCTGGGGAGGCAGGGGCGAACCCACATGTTGTGGGGTAAGCGGCGAGTTTAACGATGGCTGGGCAACATGTCCTCGATGCGTCGGTACGCGCGTGCCGGGATGGGATCCGGGAAGTGCTTGCTTCGGAGCCATGACGTTGTTGAGGAGGTCCTGCGCTGTAGTCTTTGGCGAGATGAGCGGTGCGGGGCCGGACGTCGGACGCGAGATCGGGGAAATTGTCGTTGAAGTCTGATGTATCGGGGAGGTGGGACTATAGGCAGGGCTTGCCTTGACGGGGCTGAGAGGGCTCGTGGGGCTTATACCGGGGCCCGTCCGAATATGCACAAGATGCTGAGCAGGCGCCGCAGGCTGAGCAGGCGGCGACGTTTGTGCTCTGCAGACGTGTAAGTAATGTGATTCAACGAGGACTACCCTACCATTACCTTGGATCCCACACGATCTCGTCATCCTCTTCCTCGTCCGAGATATTCAAGACTTGGCGGAATGCATCGCCTACCGGGTCGTCATCCGTTCTCGTCATCTCCGTTCGCGCATCTTCCTCGACTTCCATCGGCATACGTCCTTTGGACCAGCGCCGTCGAGCAGACCAGTCCGATACAGTAGACGCCGCCTCACCACCACGCTGCACCCGAGCATTGCCATTTCCGCTGCGTTGATCTGCTCGTGTCGAAGGCGGCGCCACAGCCTTGATTGGCGAGCCTCTGAGCTCTGCCAACGTCGAAGCATTGTGCCAGAGGTCCCATATGCGCATCAGCTGCTCCTCGTTCGGATGCACTTGCTCAAGCGAGCGCGCGCTGTCGCTGCCGGGGACCTGAGAACCAATCCCATAGCCGAGTTGTTGTCCGCCTTGCGTTCCATCATGAAGCGGGCCACGCAACGGGAGGAATCCTTGCAGATCCATGTCCTCCTCGAGAGGACGCGTCAGTTTCGGAAGGTCATCGGGCGGAAATATTGAGGAAAGCCGAAGAGCGAAGGCCATGTAAGCGTCGAACAGGGCTTGAACGCCGCTGATTTGCACGGCTGGACTCTCGGTGTTGCTGTTTCGAGCGCCTGAACTGTTGCTGAAAACATAGTCCGCATTCGTAAGGAGCCATTTTCCTGCGACGCGTAGAGCGGGAAGCATGCGCCGTAGCGTGGCGGTGATACGCATCGCAAGATCGTCCTCTGCGATTCTCGCGGATTCATCGAGCTCGGCGTCTGCGCATTTGATGAGGGCATGATGTAAAGCGACGATATGCGTCGCGATACGAGACTCCACAGCAGCAAGCGATGCGGGTGAGGCAGCGGCGCCAGAGCGCCGCGAAGTGGTGGCCGAAGGGGTGCGGACCATCCGATGCTTCCACAAGGCTCCCTCCGCAAGGACGAAAACTTTCGTGATCGTGTCAATAGGCAAAGAGCGTTCTGCGACCAGATGTGAAAAGTCCTGTAGTACTTGCTCCGCATGGTTTGGGGAAAGTTTGTCCATTCTAAAAGGCGTCAAATCGCGTACGCAAAATTAGGGCGGAGAACGGGACATACTCTTCCGGAGTCAACCTCCAGAGGGCATGAATCAGGACAACCCTTTCTCTGAAAGCCCGATATCTGGCCCTCCCGCTGGCCGCCTCGTCGGTAGGTTCCTCGGGAACGACCCTAGCTCTCACCTTCCCTTTCCATGATTCCAAAACCTTCGTCAGCACCGTCCCCATGTTCTCCGCCGCGGGATCATACGAGACGCGCGCGCAGAGCGCCCGATAATAGTTCACGAGACTCTCGAACGTGTCCCGCTGGTACGACGCAAGGATCGCGAGCTGGTGCGATGCGTTCCCCTCGTCCGGCACGAGATCGCGCGCGCGCTCGTAGCAGCCCTTTGCCTTGTAATAGTCCTTGTCCTTCTCCTTGCGCTCCGCAGCATTCTGGCGCCTGTTCCGCCCGCCGCGCCGCCCACCATCCTCGCGCGCACGGCCGCCGCCCTCGCTGTACTGCTCGCGGTAGCGCGCGAGGTCGCCGAGGCAGATGAGCGCCTTGCTGAGCGTCGTGAGCCGACTCGCGCGCTGAGTCTGTGTCGGCGGAGGCTCCGGCGCATCGCCTTCAGGCGGAAAGCGGAAATGGCTCTGGCGCCCGCCGGCTGCATCGTCGGCTACGTCGGGCTCATCTGTCGTCGCCTCGGTGGGGGAGAGGATGCCGAGGGCGAGGAGGGCCGGGCGGGCTTCGGTGAGTGCGAATTGGCGCTGATAGCGCACAAGGAGCTGCGTCCAGAACTTCTCCTCGTTCGCGAGGAACTGCTTGAACCGCTGCAGGAGCTTGCGCTGTTCGACGGGTCCGTGCCGCGGCCCACGGCCCTGCTGCTTCTGCGCGCCGGATTCACGCAGGGCACGCTCGACAGTGGTGATACGCTGCTTGTACACGGAGATGAGGGCGTATGAGGTCTGCATCCATAAATGCGTTTCCGCGTCTTTGGACTCTTTGGCATACGGATGAGCGAGCAGAAGGAGGAGATACTGCTTCTGCAGGCTATGGCAAAGATTAGATGTACATTGCAATGGCGCATGGGTGATCACGTACTTTTTGCGCTGGAACTCGACTTCCTTGTCCCATGGATCTCGAGATTTTGCCGTCAAAAACTCCTTGAGACCTTGTTGAAGGCCCTTCGCCTCTCTGAAGAACGGTAAGCGTCGCGAGATGGATGATCATATTTCGAGACGTACTTGGCGATGGCAGACGCTTCGTCAGACATGTTTTGAGATTGGTAAGAAGATTGTAGAGGAGAATGCTAATGCGAGTTCATGATTCGTCGTTGAAGTCGTAGAATTCTGGCAATGCAGCCAGCGTCGGCGACGTTTAGGACGTCGAGCAGGCCGCTTGCCTCGCTTCCGCTATTGTGACTCTCTGTCACGGTCACATCTTTCCACCCACCATCACGGCGGATTCTTTACTTTCGACTGCACGGGCTGTCAGTACCCTAGTGCTCGAAGTGCAGATATCTGGTGCTATACACTGTCTCGATCACAGGATCGTAACACTGCTCGATACGCAACAAGTGAATTCATTTCGCCAAGGCCACTCGGCACAAGTAAGTACTGTAGGTAAGAAAGTATCTTCGGAAATTCTTTAGGTAAGTACATCTTTGAAGCCTCGGGATTGACCTCGTACTCACGCAGGATGATGACGTCTTCGGAGCAGACACTTTCTTCCAGCCGGTGCGCTGGACAGCTGGACGATCCCAAGCCGTTGCTCTGTGTCCTCAACGGCTCGACGCCTCTCCCATAGCTCAGCGCCCTGTGATCGTCAAGCTTGAATGTCCACATTTATGCACGTATCTCAGGATTATACAGGTGAGCCTATATCGCCGCTCACCGAGTCACTTACTGGTTGAAGGTGTCCCTGCAGTCATAGACCAAGTCCGGTGTGCAGCGCTCGCGTTTGCGGCTCGTCCCGCCGCGCCTGCGTGTCGCGCATGACATCGAGCCTAAGCTGCAGGCTGAATTCTGCGTGCTGTGCCCGCATCTGTAGGTCTACTGCGCTGAGCGCCGTAGACGCCGTGCGCCGAGGCGGTGAATACGGTACCGGGTATTGCGGCACGCGTGAAGCGGGCGGGCGGGAGGATGAAGCTCAAATGGAGGTATGTCCCCGATGCAGAGGGGTGGAAACGACGTACATGTTTCGGGCTTTGAGGAAATGTGATGACGGTGACGGTACGCTTATACCTGTGGGTAGAGCGGCGACGTGCGGTCTACCGATTTTCCGTTAGACGGTGCTGTCTCACAATGTTCGCACAGCTTATAGGGTTCGTGTCTTGACCCATTGACCTACCCTTATCATTTTCGGTGTCATTGTGGACACCATTCAATAAGTTAAAACCATTATAGACACAAATGTTGTAGACACTGCATGGTGAACCTGAGGCCAATGTCTCTGTGTGTCTCGTTGCATTCTAAGGTTCCCTTAGTGGCGCACACTGCATGGCAGTGCGGCATGTCTCATATGTCGAGACTACTTGGCGCCGAAGACTGAGAATGCCGTTAAGTTCTCGAAGGCCAGAAATCTGGCAAGAGAGGCCTAGGCTACTGCAGCAAGAAAACAGTAGACCCAGCTCCAAATCAAATCACACTTTCTCCCTTGGAATTCTCCAAGCATTAAAAATTGCTTGGATAAATTCCACAGGAGAAGGGCGATTTATTTGGAGCTGGGATCCCCATCTCCTTGCTGCTGCTTCCCCTGGAATTTCGGCTAGGATGTCATGAATCGCTCCATTTCTCTCCGCTCTGCTCTCCTCCATCTGGGCAGCACGTCCGGCCTCCCTTCCTCAGACCAGACCTCGCATCCAGTACATGTGCCTATGACCGGACCATGATCCCGTCATGCCGCCCTAGACCCAACCAGGTCCTTCACGGCAACCACCGGATGCCCCCCGGAGACCACCAGGTTCCTCGGGCTTTCCCCGGAGGTCACCAGACCTCCCATGACACCCCTCGGCCATTCCTCGGATCTTCCTCGGCACTCACCACAAGTCTCCTCCCTTATCTCATCTCTTATCTATACTCACCCATCTTGTACCTATCTGATACTCACCGGCCCGCAGGTCCGACCTGCTATCCGGACCCCATCATCTTTCGGACCTCCGTTCCCCTTGTACCTATCGGATACGCACCGGACCGTAGCTCCTGATCTCGGTATCGGATTATCATCCTCCTCCGCCATCATCGATCTCCCTCGTCCTTATAGTCTCTCGGTCGTTTACCTGTTCCCTTAGACTGTCCACTTTGTCTGTACTGTACTGTACCTGCTATCCAGGGCACTGTGCTGCTTGCCATCGTTCTCACTCTCGTCTCCTTTCCTCCTGAGCACCCGGTTCGCATAACCGGTTGGTGACTTGGGCGGCTCTTCTGCTGTCTTCAACCGAGTCTTGACATAGGAAGCATACAGACTTTATGTATGAATTCCGGTAGGTGTGGAGATCTTATCTATATATGGGAATGATCTCCACATAATTTGCAAGCTTCGCGCGGCCTTTACCCCACGTCACCCCAAATTAGGGTTAACGGCATGGGTGCACACCGGTGCAACCCGAATTTGGAAGGTTCATTGAATCACTCAGATCGGGCCGCCGTCTCGTTCACAAACTTGACAGACTTAATTTTCGACAACGCACGCCGCACCGAGCGCGATGCCGCCAAACGACGCGTCGGTATCATAATTGTCTCGGCCTTGGAGATGTATAAGACAGTGGCCCCCCTTCTTGTCCCAGGTAAGTGTCTCTGACCACTGTTCATCGACAGTTATGCAGACATCCACCTGGAGCGCGGGATTCTTTGGTAGGTCTCTCGTTTCCCCGTGCTTCCATCGTCATGTATATAACATCGCTCCGACAGGTATTTCTGATACTGGTCACATACAAATCGCGTCGAATTTTGACAGCAACATGTATTTGTATGACTATCCCGGCAGCCCATCAGCGCCGCCTCTCACAGTAGCGCCATCCTACCCGCCTCTCAGCGAGCCCGAGAATGAAACACTCAGCGCTGCATACGCGGGAGCAGTCTCTAGCAGCACCGATCAACCGTTATACGACACCGCGTCCAATTCCGCGGCAGACAATGCATACGAGCTCATCTCTCAAGTCCCGTTCGCATACCGCACGACATTCAGCGCGGGGCGCTATCCTCGCGACTTCGAGCCACACAACGTCGCCTTCCAGATGCAGGGCGCGACGCAGCCCGGCGTCACGCTCAGCACCATCGGCTCAGGCTCGCACGGCCTCGTCGACGCCGACAGACCCGTGTCCTGCGCAGACATGGCCAACGTAATCACGCTCTGTCTACAGGTACCGTCTCTCGCACTAACATTCGCCGTTCCGTCTGCTGACAATTCCAAGATCCCTGGGTGCGCCGCATACAGGCCCAGGATCTATACATGGTCGAAAGACCGCACCGCGCGCATCACGGTCGAGAACCTCGCCCGCCAGCTCGCCAGGAGGCTGTATTGCTTCTTCAAGGTGAGTGTTGCATTGTCGCGCTAGTCCGCGAGTTGATCTTATCGTAGAAACCGTTGGCGCGCGAGTGGTTGCGGAGGCAGCCCATCTCGGACATCTCGCACCAGATTGTCCTTGTCAATTTTCACCGTGTGACGCGCGGGACGTGGCAGGTTGATCTGGGGCTGAGTCGGCTCCCCGTTGTGGATCGAGGTGTTAACTAAAAATGTTGGAGTGTGTAGTCTTGGAAGCATGGAGCTGACTGAATGTCATTGGATGAACTTCTTTCGATTCAAGCAAAGACGTGCAATTAAATCTATACGTTTGAGAGCATATCCAAAACACGGTATTAACAGGTATATCTTAATTCCAAGAAGAGACAAGCACGAAATCATCTACGAGCGCTCTAATCCTCATCCTCGTCCTCGTCCTCGTCTCGCCCTGGACGGAACAGCGCCATAAGATCGTTAAGATCGAGCTTATTATTCTTAAGTTTGTCGCCGCTGAGCGCCGCGTCCGCGAGTGCGCGCTTGGTATCCTGTAGTGCGAGAATGCGCTCCTCCACGGTCTTCTCGATCGTCAGTTTGTAGATATTCACATCACGTTCCTGCCCGAAGCGGTGAGCGCGGTCGAAAGCCTGCTCCTAGGGTGTCGGGTGGTATTAGTACGGAGCGCGACGGTGTGTTGCCGGTGGAGCGCGTACCTCGAGCGCGGGGTTCCACCACAAGTCGGTGAGGATGACGTTGTTGCACGCCGTCAAGTTGAGCCCTGGTGACGACGGCGTAAGCCAAGCGCGACTGGAGAATGCGATAAGACCACGTACCAACACCACCGGCCTTGAACGAGATCAAAATGACGTTCGTGCTCTTGCTATTCCGGATTTTCTCGAGGCTCGCCTCGCGCTTATCCTTCGTCATCGACCCGTCATCTACAGCAAACACGCCAATCAGCAAACGCCCACATGCGCAACACACACCGCGATACTCACAGCGCACAAACTTGATGCCCTCGTACGCGAGGAACTGCTCAATGAGATCGAGCATCGATGTGAACTGCGAGAACACGATGGTTTTCTCGCCCTCTCCGCGCGCCTCGATCGCCTGCAGCAGCTCGAGGATCTTGCGGATCTTCGCCGAGTCTGCAGGCAGCCCCGACGCATGCGCCGCCGCCCGGCGCTCCGCCCTGCGCACGACGGCGAGGCACGCCGTGCAGTGCTCGTCGTCCTCGGCCGTGTTGGTCTCTGAGAGCCTGTACGTGCACGGTCAGCATGGGGAGAGAAAGCGGGAGGGAGAGACGCAGGAGATACGCACGGTGTCTGGCAGACTTGGCATTTTTTGGCGTTCGAGATGGTTGCAGCGCCGAGGAGATTCGCGAGATCGTCCGCATCGTCTTCGTCCTTGTTGTTGGTGGCCGGACGGGACTCGACGGCGTCCCGGTCCGCCTTGTAGTCCTTCGACACGAGCGACGGGTGGTTGCACGCTGCCATGACACGCAACGTTAGCAAAGCAAATACCAGAAACGCGGAGTCACCTGCCTTGGCGAAGTCGGAGCAGGAGAACTAAGACATGTGTGTAGTTCTTCATGACATCACCGCTCTTGAGCAGCTTGTTCATCTGCTCCTCAATGCGATTCTCGACAGAGTGGTAGAACGCGCGCTCGTCATCATCGAATTCGCACTGCAGCACCTCGACAGACCGCGCCGGGAGCTCAATCAGCGGCTTGCCGTTGATCAAGTCCGTCTTGCGGCGCCGGAGCATGATTGCCTTGAGAACAACCTTCATACAAAGATCAGCAACAGAAAGACGAGGTGGAGCGACGGAGAAACGCACATGCAGTCGCTTCATCGCGCGGACTGACTTGCCGCTCTTCACAGGCTTGAAAATCTGTTCGTTGAACGTCTGCCAGTCATTCAATGGCCGGATACGAAGAAATTTGAGGAAGGCGAAGATATCCTCGACGCTGTTTTGACTGAAACGCGGCCTGAGCACGCTTCATGCTTGGAGGAGGCGGACTTACAGTGGCGTGCCGGAGAGGCACCATTTGTACTTGCTGTCGAGGGCGCAGCAGGCTTGCGATGCCTTCGTGTTCCTATTGCGAATGTTGTGCGCTTCGTCTGTTAAATATCTTGGTTAGCCACGTTCCTTCGAAATGAGCAATAGAAAACGTACCCAGCACGATTCGCCACCACTTGACCTGGAAGAGGGCATCTTTGGTATTCCTCTTGGATGCAGCGGGCTTCTTCTTGATCGTTCGCCCAAAGCCTTCGTCCAACTCATCAGACTCGGACTCAGAGTCGACCTGTTTCTTCTTGCTGGCCTTCTTCTTCGGCGCCGATTCGTCTTTCGCGTCTGAATGCCAAGACGCGAACTCGGACGATACGGTGTTGTAAGAAGAGACAACGACGTGTGCGCGTTCCAGAACTGATGGGTCTACAGGAGCCACCGTCAGCCTGCTTGATCAAAATGAAACAATCGCGTATACCTGTTGTTCGCGACGGTCCATGGTGCTGCACCACACGCAAGCCGACAGCCATCTTGGCGATTTCACTGGCCCATTGCGCGACGAGACCCACAGGAGCCACAACACTGTGACTAGTTTAGCATCGTGCCGCATGAGCAAGAGCAAGAGACTTACAGCGTTGCCGCGGACCAACCATCGTCCTTGTCCGACCGCCGCGGCTTCCCGTCGACGATCCGCGTGAGCGTCTGTATGGTCTTCCCAAGCCCCATGTCGTCCGCGAGAATGCCGCCCGTCTTCTTCCCGGACTCGCGCTCCGCCATCCACTTGCGCCCGAGAATCTGGTGCGGCAGCAGTTTGATGCCTTCGCGGAAGCCCTCGACGAGCGCCTCGCTCTCGTCGATTTCGGGCGGCTCGCCGTCCGCGCCCTCCTCGCGCCCGTCGAACGTCTGCTGCAGCAGGTCTTTGAGGTCCTTCTCCGCCTCGGTGGCGCTCTTGCGCGGGTCATAGAGCCCGTTGTCCTGCGGCTCGTTGAAGGTTTCCCAGAGGGCGTTGTGCGCGGCGACGGGATTCGCGGGGGGCGCGGTTGGAGTTGGACGGGACGCGTATAGGCTGTGCCGGCGGACGGATGGGCAACGTCGGGGCGCGGAACTCCATGGTGCGTTGAGCGGGAGGGTTGGGCGCGAGCTGGGCTGGCTTTGCCGCTTGAGCGACACTGGAATAATTATAGTATCAGAGACATCCCGCGCGAGTCACTCACAAAGTCTTACCGGACAAATTCTACGCCGTCATCTGAGTCTGAAAGTTCGTAAACTTTAGGGCCTTCACGGGGCTCTGCTGGGGGTGGTGTAGTCGATGCAGTGCTAGCCGAGGAAACAGACTTCCGAGTGTGTCAGGACGCGTCTTATGTAGGAGAATACGTGACAGAGGTGCAGATACTTACGATCGCGGACTGCGAAGAGACAGATAAAGGTGCCCTCTTGGCGCCGGGCTTGAAACTGCTCACAGGCTGGGGCATGAGATTGACTCGCTTGCGTCTGGATGCGTTACATGAGATAATCGAAGATGTAGAGCTGTATCACTTACAAGTCTTCCATGGTAGATGGTGTTGCTAGTGGTAAGGAGCAAGGAGAAAGACAAAGCAGGAAGCGAATGTACGCGACTTTGTGAGGTTCGCAACAAGCTGTCAACACGCGCCACTAACGCGTATCGGCACGTGCCCGGGGATCTCCCTTTCACCCTGATTGACGCCAATTACGTTCGGCCATTTGTCCGAATACGGCCGCTTTTGCGCGCTCCGTGGTCAATTTCGTAATTCTGTCCACATTATGCCCGAAATGAATGCCATGCCTTTACGCCCCCGCTTCCACAAATATGGCTGCACACCATGGCACACATCGAGTACTCCTTGAGATACATGACCATTAGGTTCGGAAAGGGTAGCTTTATCTGTCCTGGGTTAGATTCACGCGTTCATCTAGTTTTTGGGCATCCCCAGTGTCAAACACTTCTGTGAACTTGAATCGTACGGTACATGCAATGAAGTGTCCGGTGATAATTTTTCACATACACGGTGGGCGGTGCTGCTTCTACTCCGCGCTCACAGGCCGTATGAGCAACGGCATCTGTGGCCCCTTGAACATCTCACTAGCCACATGCGGGCGGCCGACGATCATCGTCTTCCGAACAATCTCCTCCTTCGGGAGTGCCAGTGCGAACTTGAATGAACGGATAAGGGTGAACAACACCGCCTTAGCTCTATGGAATCAATCAGCCGAGTGGCGTATGAGCGGAAACGACGAACGACGCACTCGCCGATAGAGAAGCGGTAACCAATACAGCCATGCGGGCCAGAAAGAAACGAGAGCAGGTTGCTGTAGGTGCTCGGGATGTTATTTGTCACCTCAGGTGGATGCTCCCAGCGTTCAGGGCTACAGAGAACAGAGAAGCTCGTCAGCCATGCGGAATCATACGATACGAACTGGGCTCAGACACTGACATGAACTCCATAGCGTCCTCACCCCACAGCTCCTTCGACTTATTGATCTCGCGGGCGGGGATGAAGATCGCATCACCTTTGTTCAGCCTACACATGATAACGCCTCGTGAGGGACACACGCCGAGCGTTGTCCGATAGCGACGAACCTAATCTCCCGCCTGACATTCCCATGCTTGTCTAGGTATTCATTGTCCACAGGAATGACGCAGTCCTCGCGCGCGACGCGCTCGCTCGCCGAGACTGGGCTGTCGACGCGCAAAGCCTCGCGCACGACAGCATCGAGGTAAGGCAACGTGTTGAGCTCGTCCATGGTCGGCACGTCCGTCGGGAAGGCCCTCACTTCAGCGCGCAACTTGTCCTGGGCCTTGGTGTTCTGGCAAAGATGGAAGAGAGTCCAAGCCAAAGAGACGCTATTCACGCGGAGCCGCCGGCTATCAGTCGCGGAAAACAGCATCCAGTAACTGACGAGGCGTACCTGGTAGTTTCATGCCCAGCAAGAATGAACGTCGGAATTTCTGTACGATTGTAGATACGATCAGGCGATTTTTCATTCGTGCGGAGAGAAACACGCACGAGAGACTAAATCGTCATCACTGAGCCTCGCAGACTCGGGAAGGTCGACAGCAAGATTAGCCTTGATGAGCAGACTCATGAGATCATGACTTGCAAAGTCCTGTTTCTCGAAACCTTTCTGCGCCCCAAGGCTAGCCAACACCGCAGCCTTCTTCTCCGCGACGATCTGCGTGCTCACGCGGCGGACCGTCGCGAACGCTTTGGCCGTCTTGCGGGAGCGTTCTGTCGGCTGTGCACAGCCGTTCAGTACGGGACGAGACGTGGAAAGCGTCAACGCACAATGTATCGCGCGGGCGGGAAGACGAGCGGCACGAGGAAACTCAGGGTGAACAAGTCGAAGTTCATCATGGTGCGAACGGCTTCGTAGAGTTCGTTGGGGCGATCGTCGGCCGCCTCCAGTGCATTGAAAGGATAATCGAAACCTGTACATTATCATGAAAGTCAGTCAGACCGAAGCGGATTTCGGAAGTAAGTGCCATCGCGCCGAACCAGCTAGGCCTATGATGTCGAGCGCGGCTTTGCTCAGCCAGCCGTACATGTCAATCAGGACATAGTTGTCCTCGCGGACAGGAGCGGCAGCGATCTTCGCCATTAGAACGTCTCGCAGCTATTGAAATATGAGTTTTCCCCAGCGGAGGAGATAGATGGCTGTAGGGTACCTGGATAGACTTATCCACAAATATATTCGTGAGTGCACGAATCTGAGGAAGGCCAAAAGCTGGATTCTGTATATCCCGGCCATGCTAAGTCCGGGATGAAGGTCTCCAGAAGAGAACACTTACCAAGATCCTCCGCTACATCAAGTAACATGCTGCTTTTCAGACTGAAGATACTTGATTCGAACCAATGGGACGAACCTGCTGTTTGTGCTGCGGGCCTAGAATATGTTCATTCAGGAGGCAGCGAAGCCGTTCATGACTATAAGCGCACCTTCTACGGCCAACAGTCCTATAATGTCGCAAAAAGTGAGTACAGTTCTGCAAACTGAACCAGAAGCCTGACCATTTCCTAATACCCCCTCCAACAAATAGCGAACTTCGTCAGTCCTGTAAAACTCCATCGAGTGATTCAGAATATGGGTCACGGCTTTCAGGTCCACCGTGAACAGCTTGTCCATCTAAAGACCAGATTATAAGACAAACCGAGACAGAACACGCTTTACAAAGAGATCCTTACATTCATGAATGAATGATATTTGAACGTGTGTCCATATTCTTTCATGGACCGTTGAAAGAACTCCGGAGCATCGGGCTCGAAGACATCCTTGATGCTACCACCCTTCCAGCTGAGCGACGGTGGTCCGCGCAGGTCGCGCAGAGGGGATACTGACGCCCTGTAGAACTTGACAACCAACGGCGCGAGGACATAGACGAGCAACGAGATCAGTACGGCTGCAACAGCAGCTGAAACAACCTGGGCGGATGCCATGATCACAGGCGAGGAGGTCCAAGTTGATGCCGCGCTTATATATGACCGTTGAGCGAGACTCGATAGCCTTGCGCAGCTGGTGCGGTCAATTCAAACTCGGGTGACGCCCTCTCGATCGCTAATTCAGTACAATGTCAATCTAGCAACAAGCCGCAGTGTCGGGATCGACATCCTCCGAGTGCCGAGCGGAACCAGAAAAACATGAGCTGCAGATCACCATGCACGGCGGGGTTGGAGAGAAGGTAGTGCATCGCAGCAAATCAACCGAGCGGTTGAAGTCCACAGATGGAGGAGATGTTCTTTAATGCTCACGGAGCCGAACGCGACGTGCTACGAGGTTTCGGTTTCAGTACACACTAGTGTTGGTCACAGGTCAGTGCACCGGCTATATGGAGCTATCATTCGTGAGTGATCATTGTATGAGCGGGACAGGGCGAACACATTACTGGACGGCCTTAGATCTAAGGTATGATACTGTACCCTTTCGACCATTTCTCGCGTCACATGTCACAGCCCTCTGGCCAGCGCGAAATTCGTAGGTTTGTCACAGGTCACAAACGGGTTGCGCGAAATTTTCTTCCGGTTTCAAAAATGTTGCAAACTCCCCAAAATGGTCTGCAATTGCTTTCTGGCCGCTGTTTGCTGGCCCGGGCAGCATGGAGGCCTCCACTGACCTGCAAGAATGGCTCCAACATGATTTGGCCCTGTGAAAGCCCAAATTTGGCCCATTTGGCCATATTTCTGGTTGAATTTGAGCATGGCCCAATGGCACCAACAAGCTTCGTGCAACTCGAAATAGGTGCGGGGACCCTCGCAGGGTGGTTCTTTGCACTAGTGCGGCGCCAGGCACATGCCAGCGCGAAATTCTTGTATATGTTCCCGTCACAAGACCCTTGCGCGAAAGCGCGAAGTGGTCACACGTCACAGGGTGCTCCCCTCAGCGAGAAATGGTCGAAAGAGTACAGTATTCCTGAGGCCATTTCAAATGCCTCGCTAACGTCCAAAATAGTTAGACCTCGTCGCCAATCAGGTCGCGCAAATCAGCGGACTCTCAATCTAACAAAATGACCTCGAAAACATATCAAATCATAGAAATAAGGCCGCGGAAAGTCGTCCACTAGGCACCGTGAACTGCCGACGAAATGCAGCGCCTAAGGCACGTCAGAGAGCGTTATACGCACCTCAAATTCATTAGATTGCCTGCGACAGTCGCATTGACGCAAATATCTCTTGTCCATCCATGGCGAATTTTTCTGTTTCTATTCGTAGGTCTTGGGTCCGGTTGCTACATCATAGTCCTGCTCCGGGCTCACAGGCCGTATGAGCAACGGCATCTGTGGACCCTTGAACATCTCATGAACCACGTGCGGACGCCCGACAACCATAGTTTTTCGTATGATGTCCTCCTTCGGAAGCGCCAGCGCGAACTCGAACGCACGGATCAGAGTGAACAAGACAGCTTTAGCTCTGCGACATCTATCAGACGAGTGTATTACAGGCAAAAAAGGATGAACGACACACTCGACAATGGCAAAGCGGTAGCCGATGCAGCCGTGCGGGCCAGACATGAATGAAAGGAGATTGCTGTAAGGGCCAGGGATGTTGTTTGAGGCTTTGGGTGGGTGTTCCCAGCGTTCCGGGCTAGAAAAAAAGATAGGACACTCAATTCACCGCGCCGGACGATCTGAAGATAGGCACAAGCACTGACATGAACTCCGCAACATCGTCGCCCCAAAGTTCCTTCGACTTGTTGATCTCGCGGGCGGCAATAAAGATCGCATCGCCTTTGTTCAGCCTGACCAGATGATGCCTCATGAGCCGTAAAACGGCATGTTATGTCTGATGACGACGAACCTGATCTCCCGTCGGATCTTCCTATACTTGTCGAGATACTCATTGTCCACGGGGGTCCATATTCTTCGATGATGCTCTCAAAGAATTCCGGGTCGTCGAGTTCCCAAACACCTTTGACGCTGCCACTCAACCAGCTGAGTGATGGCGGGCCTCGCAAGTCACGCAAGGGAGAATTCGACGCCCTGTAAAAGCTGAAAATCAACAGCACGAGCGCATATGCGAGCATTGATGCTAGAATGGCTGCACTGGCAGCTAGAACAACTTGAGCGGACGGCATTGGAGAAACTGAAGCCACGAAGGAAGAGCCTGGTGCTGTTTATATATTTGTTGAGCTGGCTCCAGCTGTGTGGAGACTTTTATCCAACGGCCGGGGGCGGCTTGTGTGAGCGATCAATTCGAATTGATGACGATCAATTGCCATATCATGTACATCAGTACACCAGACCGCCCGCAAGCTGTCGCTGTCGCGGCTACTACGAAATTGTGGAATACCAGGGAAAAAGTACCCGTGGAATACTAATGTCGTACATTGCAAAAACTTCAGCCCTGGACATCTGTGCGGCTTGCAGCAACAGCCACTTCCCAAGGCTTCTTTCTCGGAGGTGCTTTGGACTCCGTCGCTGGGGCATCCTACAGGAATCCACAAGTGAATAAAGAAAAGCTGAAAAGGTGCCGTCGTAACAAACATGGAAGGCCCCCGGTATATGCTTGTTATTGGGTATCTGGTCTGTCTTCCCCTGCTCGATCAGCTCCTTCAGCTGGGCGAAACTGAGGTGCGGAGGTTCGTTCTCCACGATGACGTCTGCAGGTGTAGCAGGACATGGAGACATAGACGCTGAGGACGATAGGTCGCGTGGATGGGTTGATATCGTATCGTACTGCTCACGTTCTGCTAGTTGAGCGTCGGCTTCTGAGATGTCATGCCCGGTGACTCTAGCATGCACTTGAGATACAAAGCGTACGGTATTGGCTGTCACTCGTACCTATTGTAATAGAATATCTTCGCTCTTCTCAGATTACTTTCTTGACTGTCGTCGTCATCTTGGCTCAACACGCCACTTGATAAGAGACTCGAAAGACCTTGCTTGCGATCGCGATGAGAGATGAGAGACCCATATTCCCGCAGACAATGTAAGCAAGCTCACCTGGAAGACCTCGTCAGATTCGAAGGGATAGCTGGCGTATAGCTTGACGGGATCTGTCTCAGCGGTCGATATGGCCATGTCCAAGTTGCACTCCGAGTGACCTGGTCGCCGGGGTTGCTTGATAAGATTAGATTCGCAGTCTCGCTCCGGCAGTGCTCCGGCCCGCGGAGGTCCCTAGTTCGAAACCGACTCGGTCCAACACGACAACGCACATACTAGTACTTCTCTACACTGGACTCTACACACCTCAAAGCTTCGACGTTTGCTTGTTTCGAAGCTTTCGAACCTAATCGGAGCTTGCCATTCTATCCTTACCTCTCTCAAGGACCAGACAGCCTGCTCGATGTCTTCGGGTTTAGCCAAGATCAGTGCTGAACGCAATCAGAAGGCAGTACAAGAGCTAGCAACGAGGCCGGGAAACGGTGAGTGTCCGATCCTCAAGGTCGTTTCAGGTGCTACGGAGATCTAGCATGGAGAAGGCGACCAAGCAAGCGTTGATATCTTGATCCAGGGTCCCAGATTCTCCCAAGGAATGTCGGAGATCGCGCCCCGGATGTTCCATATTGCTCGTGCTTTGCCTCGCTCCATGCCAAGCTGCATCTGAAATCTTTGTGACCACAGGCTGATGGTTGCTTGCAGACTTCTGCGCAGATTGCAAGACACGAAACCCGCGATGGGCATCCCATAACTTAGGTATATTTATCTGGTGCGTAGATTAGGCTCAATCAGCACGACCACGGCATGTTCAACGTTGTCCTCGTTCAGCGTGAATTGCGCTAGCATTCATAGAAAAATCGGCACCCATATCACCAAGGTGTATGTCTCATTCGCTGCTCTTCTCAGCTGCGACCCTTAACTCTGTACGTAGCAAGAGCCTGACATTGGATACCTGGACCAAAGAACAAGTAGAAGTTGGTGCATCAGTCACCTCTGTGATTTGTTCCCTGGTCACTGACGGGTTTGTTTAAGAGTATGCGACAGAACGGAAACATCAAGTCTAATCAACGATATAATCCGGATGAGGTCCGTAATCCACCACCAACCAATATGGTCGACGCCGAACGGGACAGTGAATTGGAGAAATTCATCCGTGGTCAGTCCGTAAAACGACTGATCATGCGATTCCACTGAACTTTCGTCCTCAGACAAGTATGAGTTCAAGAGATTTGTTTCGCGATCAGCTATCGTGGCTCAGCATCTAGGCCCGTCTCGATCGGCGTCATCAAGCAAACCGGGCGCAATACCTTCTGGACCTCAACGCTCTGCGACTGCTCCGGTCATACCTCAACCGCAGAGCTCAACACAGCCGCCGCCATCTTTTCAACCACCACAACCACCACCAGGGTCTATCCCGTCGCAGTCTTCAATCACATCGGATTCATTCCCGACGCATATAGCGTCTCAGCCCCAACCCCCTTCTAGCTACAGCGCCCAGCAGCCTAGTTTTGCTACTCAGCCGCCTTCTGCTTATACCCCTCAACTACCTCCGCAGAGCCAGCCGCAACCGCAGCCACAACCCCACCAACAGCAACACACACAGAACGCACCGTCAGGCGGCGTTTGGGACGACCTAATCGCCTTGCAAGCCCCGTCTCGCAGCTCAACGCTGCCACTGCAGTATCAGCCCTCGGCGCCCATGCCAATGCCAAGCAACAATCTTGCCCCGGCGAACCCCTTCCCCATTGGTGGTTCATCCTTAGGCGGGCTTGGTGTGAGCCCTGGCGGCGGCATGACTCCGGGAGCATCCCCAATGCAAATGGCATCGTCGCCCTTCCAGATGCAGTCCCAGCCCGCACCGCAGATGCAGATGCAGATGCAGCCCACCGGGTTCCCTTCCCAGCCAACTTTCTCACCCACCGCGATGCAAGGTGGAAACCCGTTCGGGAACATGTCCGCGCAATCACCACCGCCCCAACAATCCATTCAGCGATCGTTCACAACGCCTTTGCCTGGCCCGTTTACGTCACAACAAACTGGCTTCCAGCCGCAGCAGACCGGCTTCGCACCTCAGCAGACCGGCTTTACACCATCGGCGCCACAGCAGCAGCAGTTCCTCTCTCAGCCACAGGCGGCCCCGAATCCATTCTTCAATGGCGGAGGCAGGCAGGGCATGCTAGCGCAGCCGCAGATGCCTTTCCATACTACGCCGTCACCGCAGCCGTTTGCGATGGGAACGTCTTTCCAACAGCAGCCGCAACAGCCACAGCAGATGTTCGCGGCTCAGGCCCAGCCTATGCAGGCACAGGCCGCCAATCCGTTCACAAGCTGGATGCAACAGCCTTCTGGACCGACGCAGGGCGGGTTTGCAGGACAAGCTGGGCCGGGACAATGGGGGTCGATGTGATGATGTCTTGATTCGGATGCTGGCTGTGGCCTTGAATAGGATTATGGAGGCGATTGATGTGGTAATGGCTTATGGCGACGATTTTTATGACATCCGTGCTGGTTTTCGACATAATGCAGCTCGTTTTATGTGGTCTTTGTTCGGTCATGGCCGCTTCAAGTTGTACGTATACAATCGCTTTAGCGTTGGACATTTCCAGGGACTACAATGCAGTGCCACCGCCAAGGGCCACATCGGCGCACTGCATCCGGTTCACCGAGATACAATGGGCGTTGGGTGTCACCCAACAAAGGCGTCTGAATGGCCAGACAAGACGTGTGGCAGTACGACGGTGGTGAAAGGCCATTGTGCAGCTGCAGACACAACGCCTTTATCGCCGAGTGGCATGATGCGGCCCCCGCCGTCACCGACACCCTCGATATATAAAAGCACATGCAACGCCCTGCGACCCCCAACGAGCTCGACGCACCCGTGGCTGGATCACACTTACGAACATCTGCCTCACGAACACATACGCTAACTTATTCCCTTAAACCCACTTCATACATAACTACCTCTCCTCGTCGGCCGATGGACACCCCCCGCGCTCCCCGCGCCCCGCGCACGCCCTCCCCGCGCAAGCCGCCCACCAGCAACCGCCTCACCGCCTCTCAGCGCGCCGCACAACGCCGCTCGGACACAAAAGCCGCACGCATGCTCGATGTCACCATCGTGCGCGCGGACCCGGGCTCGCGCGACGAGGAGATGCTCTCGCTGCTGCACCCCGAGAGCGCGCGCCGCGCGGGCTTCCGCGTCAACGTGCAGCGCGGGCTCTCGCGCGGCCTCAGCACGATCCTGCAGCCGCTCTTCGGCCGCGCGCACGGCGTGCGCAAAAGCGGCGCGCGCCGCGCGGTGCTCCCATCGCTCATCGCGGCGGACGATCTCTTCGCGCGCGACGACCCGCACGTCCGGCTGCGCCGGGTGCGCAGCGAGACGTCGCGCCTGCACAAGCGCGCAGAGAGGGAGAAGGAAAATTTGCAGGATGGAGGGAAGGGGGTGGAGGGGAGGAAGGAGGGAAGCCCGGAGGCTATCTCAGTCGACACGGACTGGAAGTCGCTGTTTGCGCGCTATGGCGCGAGCACACCCGCGCTGGACCGCGAGCACGCGACACCGGTTAGCAGCAGCGGGAGCGAGTTTACTGCGCCCGGGATGAAGAACGACACTGGCGACGACTGCAGCACCCTCGTGTTCGCGCCATTGGAGGATTGCATGGACTAGGAGGGAAAAGCGCTAGCGGACTCCAGGTTCGCGAAGGCGTGAAAAGTTCGAGTGTGATGGACAAGATGGCCTGGCGGTCATGTCGGGCTTGTGAAGAAACGATAATGGGACGCTCTATGATTTTGCCGGAGCTTTTGGGAAGAAGTACGGTGGTATGGAAATTACTATAAGTTTAGCTAGGACTCATACGATACGAAATGGAAAAGGCTGTAATTACGATTGTGATTGAAAATATTAGTAGCGATTACCGTCAGGTTATGATGAGCTGTTTTCAGCGTTATGCTTTACTTTGCGATCGCAGTTATGTAGGGCTAAAAAGCGGATGTGCTGCAGATGCGTATGCAGGGTCCGGATCCATGACCACATCCTTTTGTCATGTATTTTGCTGTATACCAGATCAGCACCATAAACTCAAGAAAGACATACTGAGAGAAAGACATCGAAACAGGTCTTCGGTTTCCTAGATCTTTGAGTTCGTTCATGCTGAGGAGCATAAAAAGACGAAAGTCGTTGAAGCGGACGTGGTGGTAACGGCGTATGGTGGGGGACGCCACTTCATGACAAACCAGACCACGGCCCCGCAGGGCCTGAAATCGAAATTTTGCTATGCAAAGTGACCCTGAAACGTCCAAATCCGCTGTCTCCGGTTTTCTAACCCTAACCCTAATGAAAGCGCCAAATTGGCCTCGGATGACCGACCTTTCAAGACCTCCTTTCGGGCCTTTCGAGCTACAAACTTGGCCACCTGCGACATGTGCTCTAATTCATTACTTACAGTAGAGTATATACCATCATTTCTATACTCAGGGGACTCCAGAGAATGTAGATAGAGAGATCTGACATCCCCAGCCTTCCCCTACGTACACTTGGGGAGGTCATGTGATGCTTATTAGCGCCAGCACGTGATTGAAAAGCGCCAAATCCATGCCGAAAAACCCAAAATTTTGGATTTCGCAAAATCTGGCCCGACCATCCTTTAGAGCATCCTTAGATGTGTCGATTCCGATGGTTTTCAGAGTTCCAAGTCAAAATGGCCAGGATCCTTAGCGATTCCGCGGGAGGCCCTCGGCGCTTGTCACGAAGTGGCGTCCCCCACCATACGTCCGAGGCGCCGGCGGGACGGGCCGAGCATTGGCCGAGCACAGTCCCGCAGATAAGATCAAACAGGAAGCGATATCTCACCGACGACCACGATGACTCGATGACCTCTGGGAACATCTGAGTACCGCTGCAGTCTCTGCTGAACACGACTGTACACATTGGCCCCTTGTACAGTGCGTCCTCTAAAATTCGTTCGATTTTTGCCATTTTTACAAGCTAAATTAAGTTCAGACTAGAGTCATGATACGGCCAGACGTGACGCCTGACGTCCCCGTCGAGGAGCAGCCTACAATCGGCCTCATTGGCATGGGTGCTATGGGGAGATTGTATGCAAACCGGTTGTCGCAGGCGGGGTGGAAGAAGTGAGCACCATGTCGTTATCGCTAAGCGCTCGGTTTGACAAGAAGAACCAGGATTCATGTTTGTGATCTGCCGGAAAAGTATGAGGCGCTTAAAGCATCCTACGAAGGCAAGCGTCGCGCTTTGTCAAACGCCAGCTCGCTAAATTTGACGCGATTGCTACGTGTAGGTGTTCCAGGCATCACCGTTCTTAAGGACGGTCACTATGTCTCGAGGACGTCCGACTTCATCATGTACTCGGTCGAGGCCGAGTTTATAGACCGCGTTGTTGCAGAATACGGGCCCTGTGGGTACATTTTCCCATACAACCTTTTATATCTCTCATCTTAATGTTTCAAGCCACAAAGGTGGGAGCGATTGTATCTGGCCAGACGTCGGTCAAAGCGCCAGAGCGTGAGGCCTTTGAGAAACACCTTCCGGAAGACGTCGACATAGTCTCGTGCCATTCGCTACATGGACCGACGGTAGATACACGAGATCAGCCATTGGTCGGTGCCCCCTACGCTATGAAGATGCCGGGCTTATCATTGTCGTCAGGTCCTTATCCAACATCGTGCGCCCGACGAGTCACTGCACTTGGTGGAAAGTATCCTGAGACCGTTACAGTCTCGCTATGTCTACCTCTCCTACGAAGAGCATGACATCGTCACCGCCAACACCCAAGCTGTAACGCACGCGGCGTTTTTGAGGTAAGACATCCTTTTGTAGCGTCTCAGTCCTCTCATATTTATTGCACTTTAGCATGGGCACTGCATGGGCCAGCGCAGCCTCCTACCCCTGGGAGCATGGGCTCTACATCAGCGGCGTCGAAGTCGTCAAAGTGAACATCATGCTCCGCATCTTCTCCAACAAGTGGCACGTCTACGCGGGCCTCGCAATCCTGAATCCATCCGCGCGCGTGCAGATTAAGCAATACGCGCAGAGCGTGACGGACATCTTCAAGCTCATGCTCGCCGCGGATGAGGCCGGCCTGCACGCGCGCATTTACGACGCGCGGCGCCGCGTGTTCGGCGACGAGCAGAGCAATACGCGCGCGCCGGTCTTGCTATCCGAGGACGTGCTCAATCGATTTAGTCTCGGACGGAGGCCGTCGACGAGTAATGGGATTAGTGGGAGCGGGAGCCCTCCGCCCGCCAACTCGCACCTGTCGCTGCTCGCGATGGTCGACTGCTGGGCTCAGCTCGGGCTGAAGCCCACCGAGCACCTCGACGTCGCCGCGACGCCTATCTTCCGCATGTGGTTTGGCGTCTCGGAGTACCTATTCCGGTCGGAAGAGCGCCTCGACGCAGCGATCAACTCGGCGTTGCATGACGTCTCGCATCGGTACGACGATGTCGAATTTGTGGTTGCATCGCGGGGTTGGAGCCAGTGTGTGTCGTTTGGGAGCTTTGAGCTGTACAAAACGCGGTTTCAGGAGACGGCGAAGTTCTTTGAGTCGAGGTTTGCGGAGGCGACGAAGGTCGGGTCGGAGATGCTGAAGGTGATCGCGAGTAGCTCATGAGTGTGGTCGACGTGTAACAGCAACACTACTGATGTAAAATTGTAACAATGGGACTATGGCTTATTCTCGCACTCGTCAAGTGCGAAGGTATCCAAGCTGGGCGCTAAGACGAAACGCGCCTTAAGTACGCCTAACAGGCGCCTACCAATGACGCAGGTAGCGACCTTCCACCACCATCTCCACCCACGCTCCTGTTTGTACGACCACTTTCTTGTTGTTCGCGTGGTATACATCTCCGTGTCGCTAAAAAGATATCAGTGCCATCATATATCTTGACGATCTTCTGCAGACATCAATGAACTCCAGTCGGCCTTACGACTGTTGCGCGTTCGGTACACGAGCTGCACAGATTACGGCCTTATCTCCGTGGACAATGGAGCATATCGAATCAGGTTACTGATCATGATTGTACAGTGATTGTACTCACTGAATTCTTCGGACGACGATGTCACTGGTCGGCGTCAATTTCCACAGAGTAACACTTCAAGAGATTGGAAGATAATATCAAGTACACTCCACTCTGCATCTATCCCGCTCTACTACTAGGTCTATATCAAAAGGCGTTGGAGTCGCTGCGACTGCGACGAGTGTCATACAACTCACCACGCTTTCACTTTCAAGTCAGCATGAAAGGGATAGTCCAGATATCCCTTGATTGCCTCAGGACCGCGCGTGTAGAAGGTGCTCCGGTCGTACTTGTTCAATGGATACCCATTTTGAATCCGAACCGGGAGATCAGGCTATTACACTCATCAGCAACAGTCACACGCGCATAAAGTCATCGAATGCTCACATTCGCGAGGTAGTGCCGCCCGAATGCAACTAAGATAGGTGCCGCGCAAAACCAGCACCTTATGTAATATTACATAATGTGGCGTGGGAACCGCCAAATCGGCTGGCATTGACATCCCATACCCTCCCGACCGGACCATAGGGCAAGAAAAGAGTGATGTACAACCCTCCAAATGAAGGCCTTGTAAGGTGAGTGATGAGGATGCATATCCCGCGAACAAAAAGCACTCATAGTTTACATGCCGCAGTGTCATGACTCATTGCATCACCTTCATGCTCGCTCTTGCTCTCGCATCCGGCAACTTCCCGAGGACAAGAACAAGGACAAACGACTTTGTGAGTGCCTTGCGCCCACCGACGGAGATTGTGCCTCGCCAGGGCACAATGACTTGCGCAGCAAGCCCATGCTTGATGTTCTGCATGAGAGTGTGCACTGGATGTTATGTGCTGGTCATGCAGGGATCACGCAGCCACTCGGCACATCTTGTGTGCATCTGCCGCAGTGGTGCTCATTCCTGCCGACATTGCACCAGCTCTGCGGGGTTCCTTCGGGCCCTTGTAATGAATATATTCAAAGCATGTCATAATGCAGTTCCCTCTCAGATTGTGAAGGCAAATCTGCTATGTATTATATGACTGCAGTGTTGGTTCCCGAGGGGTATTAGGATGGATTGCTCTTTTTTTTCATCAATAACGCGTCGTGCAACGCGTTCAAACACATCACGTGTTCAGGGCGCTTATATCACGTGCGGGCGCTTAGTGAGCACTTAGCCCGCCAAATGTCCCGAGGTCAAAAAGTTCAAAATGCAGGAAACAGCTCAGAATGCGGCACGCTGACGATGTCTGTGTCCGCTAGCGTTATGTAATAAAACCACTAGCGGAATGCGCCGGGACCGCTAGCGGAAAATTGCGGGATGCTGCTAGAGGGGTGGGGCGTGCGTGTCACTGTCGCGTCGCGTCGCGTTCGTGTCTAGTAGGCGACAACGCGAACATATCGCAGCATCACAGTTATTCGACAAAACCTCAAAAAGCCCCGAGCGCCGGCCATCATATTCATAATAATGAGGTCCGGTGACGACACACATCAAGATGAAGCTCATCAAGCAGACGAGCGCCATCCACCTGCTGCTGGAGCGCCAGCTGTTGCCCGCATCGGCAATGATGACAATGATCAGGAGCTGTGGGATGCTGTGGAGGACATTGGTCCTTCAATGTGGGACTCAGTTGCCGTGCGAGAAGCTGCCACTGCTGCTGCTGCACCGGAGAGGTAAGTCCTGCTATCTCATATCAAGAAGAAGATCAATGAAAGAGACTTCTGACTTCTCGTGTCTTTCGGTAGGTCCGCGAGTGCGCCTGGTCCCACGACGAGGACAAATAGTTCCACCGCCGAAGCTGGGAGCGCCGTACTATCAACGGGCGCCCACGATAGCCTAGCGCTCGGCGGCTCGGCGGCTCAGGCTCCTTTGTCTGTTTCCTCTCGCTCGACAGCTCAGGCTGCAGTTCCACAACTGCCTAGGGCGCGCGGAAGACCTAAGGGGAGCAAGAACAAACCTCCCGACGAGTTCGGCAACACCGAAAAGCGGCGCCCCGGTCGCCCTAAGGGCTCAGGCAGGAAGCAGCAAGCCCACGCTGAGAACACGAACGAGGAGCCCGTGATTGCGAAGCGCGGCCCAGGACGCCCTCGCAAAGAGCCTCCACCCGTCGATACTAGTCAGCTCATTACGTCGGTGAGGTCGGTTTTCACTTTCTTCTCCCGCGGTTTGCTGATTTGTCTTGACAGCTACATCTCCCTGGTTCGGGTGCCGGCGCCGGCTCGTCGTCTTCCACTTCCATCGCACCCGTCTTCCAACCTCAGCTAACACGCCCGCCTGTCCAACCAGCTTCACCTCGCCCGCTCCCCACCCCCAACCAGCCAGCGACAGACCAATCATCGCAGTATCTACGTCCCCAGTTGGATCCATTCCGTCCGATCGACGGCGACCTCGAAATTGACGATATTCTTGACCGCGGGCTTGGTGTGGGCATCGGGGAAGATGAGGACGAGGAGGACATGGAGAGTGATGGAGAAGACGGGGATGGAGACGGGCAGTCGTCGACTCGTGCACGCCCGCCTCAGCCGTCATGGCTAATGGCAGCGTTCAGGGCGAAAGTCGAGGAAGCCAGTGTACGAGTTGACGGTGTGCCCTTACTGTATACGAAAAACAAGACATTCTGGTTCCCCCGCCCTTCCTCTTATTTCATTCTACAAGCGACACCATCCCCTCAGCAACTCTACAATCCTCGCTTCATGCTCTGGGACCCTGAGTGTCTCGTACAAGGTGGTATTGCATGCCCGATTTGCAAGTCCAAGCTTTCTCGCCATGGTCGTGTTCCATATCCACGACGGTGCTTCGATCTCGACGAGCCATTTTGGATTATCGGATATCGATATAAGTGCAAGAATTGCTTGATACCGCCAGGCTTAAATCGCAAAACCACGATGGTCACCTTTCTAAGCTGGGACTCCCGGATCCTAGATGTTCTCCCCCCTGCTTTGCGCGCTGAGTTCCCTGTTCGCTTCACGCACCGCAGTGGACTCTCAACTTCTCTCGCTCGGCTTTTACGTTCCTGTACGCAATCAGGAATGCCAACGCAGCAATTTTGTGACGCGCTCCGTGTCCAGCATCTGCTTCGTCACGATGCGCAGGGCCTGCAGTATCTGGATGAGATAGCGACCCGTCAGGGACTAGCAACATGGACAACAACAACAACGTTCAAGCCTTGGCTTCCGTACGATGATAGATCGGATGATGGTCCCTGCGGTTGGACTCCGAGCGCTCGCTGGCTGCGAGACGTCTATGTCAGCATGATCCACGAACATGAGCTTGAAATATTCCAGGACACGTCTCTTCGCACTGCCGAAGTTTGTGCTCTAGATCACAGTCATAAGGTCGGTGGTCAACTTCACTGCCATACATATTAGAGGCTAATTACGGTCATCTTTGCAGATCACGAAGCAAGCGATGAAGATCAATGGTGTTGAGATATTTGTCGGCCTTCTGACAGTTACAAATGAGAAGGGCGAAATCCGATGCTGTTGCCTTGTTGCTACAAAATCACATTCACAGTTCGAACTCGCTCTACGGCATGCGCGTGAATCCTTGCAAATTTATGGGCACATACAGCCACGCGTGTTCTACACGGACAATATGCTTGACAAGCAGTTTCTTGAGGCTGCCTTTCCTGCCCTCCGGGACAATGTCACGCCCATCGAAAAGCACGCGCATCTGTCTACTCTGGAAATTCCCGATGACTGGACTGCACCCCTTGTGCGAAGCACAGCTTCAGCAATCGATGATGATATTCTGAGGCTGGTCGATCAAATCCCATCTGATGGCAGGAAGCTCACTGTGGGATTTGATACGGAGTGGAATGTTGACCTCTCGGCTGGAGCAGGACAGCAGCGTGGTCTGACGGCAATCATCCAGATTGCGCTTGAAAAGCAGATTTACATCTTTCAGGTGTGTATCTAATATTCCTGCAGATAAACACGAAACTTATACCATTATCTCAGATTGGAAGCATGCTTGCAAAAGGTTCTTTACCGGCGCAACTGATTTCATTCTTGGCAAATCCGCAGGTGCAGAAGGTTGGACGTCAAGTTCAGGTTGACCTTCGAATGCTAGAACAGGAGTGCAATTCTCGTCAACCGTTCGTTGGTGCAATTGACTTGGCGCAGCTTGCAAAAGAGCGACACCTTATTCAGAATGCGACTGCCAGCTTGGCTGACCTCTGTGCAATTGTGTTACGCAGGCGATTGAACAAGAACCTGCCGGTGCGCGTGAGCACCCAATGGGAGAATGCTGCATTGAGCGACGCTCAAATCAAGTATGCAGCTCTAGACGCACTGGCTTCTCTCTGGATCTATGACGAGTTAAGCAAGCTCTCTGCACCAGAAGTACTGCCTTCAATTATTCCACCCAATAAACCTGTCATCCTCTATTCGGCTGATCATTCTCGCCCTATTGCCTGTGGATCCATTTCTCCACACGCATTTGACGACACATATGATAGCATTCGCATTACGCCAACACGAACAGTCATTCTTGTTCAAGATGTATTGGTGCCTGGGGCAATCATGTCAACGCATCACAAGCGTGTATTGTCCAGCTTTATGTCAGACCCATTTTCCCCTTTCCATCTTGTTTGCCTCCGTTCACGGCTTCGAACTGTGTCCGATGGAGCAATGCCGGACTTGAGGTCAACACAATTAGTACAGCCTCTCGCCTTGTCACCTTGGTGCTCTCCGTCCATGGCCAATCAACGGAATTCTGGGAGCTCCGAATCGTCCAACTTGGCAGCCCCCAATCCCAACACTCCGCCGCCAGCGACCGTCATGGTTAGTGAGCACGATTTGGCGGTCGCATCAGCCTCCGATGATCATGAGCAAGCTCCTGGGATTGGGGACCTGATGCGTGATCAGGGCACCTCTGAATCTGACGAGACGGGCTTGTCGTTCTCACTGTCAGGTTTCAATCGCAATCTCGAGAGCGAAATGGAAGGCGCGCAGATATTACCAAATGCGAATAGTACTGCAACAAGTGACCCTGACTCAAGGAGGGTTGTACGCTCCCGAGTCCTCAAAGATCCCTTCCACCTGTTTAACATGTTTTATATTTCTCGCACTCATGGCTTGCGGATCACGTTCGCACGAGCTCTGCGTGATGCGCTTTTTGTTCCAGATGCTGAAGACAAGCGCCGCATTGTCCGGTGGGCCGCATTACAGGATCCTCCCCAGACTTGGGAGGATCTCCTTCAAAAGCGACCCGATGGCTCTGGCGGCATTGCAAACGTGTCATTCCCGAACCTAAGGAACTGTACACACTTGTGCATGACGTCTTTCGCACTTACGGCCCTCTGGAAGATGCCAAGACTCGGCAGCCGCTCTTCAACAAGGCTGCTTGGCTGACGGCAAAGAGCGTTTTGGGGCTCATTGACGATGCTTCGGTAACAGATCCACCGGATGTCCCGCTCTATTTTCAGCTTGGAGTTGATAAGAATGCTAGCAACTTACCCGTCTATCGCTGCATCCGAGGAACAACAATGACTGAAGGTGGCGTACACAAACATATACGGCGTCATTTGCCGCAGGATGGGGTATCCGTACGGTTCTTATCTGCGTCGTTGATGGACTTTGTACTACATCATAACCTCAAGGTGAGTCATGATGCAAGATTTCACGATCTCCACCGTTGAATTTAATTGTCTGCCGCCAGGTCGGAACCTTCAACAGCACTGGACAGGCCTACAATGGGCACTTCGACATCTGGCTCACGAATCGTCTACAAGAGATGATTGTGCTTACTCAACCCGCGGTGCCTGAGTCCAAGCCGTTGAGTGGGTGGGTCAACGGCAATCTATACGTTCAAACCAAAGAGGTCATTGGTATCCTCCCCATCCCCGATGACATACGCCATTTGACTGAGATGAAGAGCTTTGAGGACATTCGTGGAGTGAAGCTGCGGCATCCATACTTGGCATCGCGTCAAGGAACTCGGAAAGCTGTCATGCCCATTCACACGGATGACGAAAACAAGCTCTTTCGTACGCTCATGCGAGATCATCCCACATTCCGTGACAGCGGCCGCGGCCTGAACTTCAATGAAGCAGCAAAAGTCTGGAATCAATATGCAGAATACGAAATGAATGTCTTCTACAAGGTAAGATCATCCTTAAGTCATTACGGTAATGTAGTCCTCATGGCACGGTCAGGTTCCAGAACACATACGTGCACATTACAACACATGGAAAACGAACATGAATACACGACAGACCGTGACTCAAACATCCGAGGCATGCAAATCCACCGATGCCGCCATACGAGATCACCAACGATCAGCGAGGATGTTGCCTGCTCAGGCGATGCCACTGCGGCCTCTTGTTGTCCCTCGCGGCCTTCTCCCTGTTGAACCGTTTGACCCTCCGTTCAGCTCGGAACCCGCCGACTCGGACCCCTCCGCCAGATCAGACGATAGCGCGCCGGTGTCGATTATTACCAGCACGCGTCCATTTGCTCCTTATCCATCACCCTCAACATCTCCTGAATCCCACCGGCACCCGCTACCTGTAGAGCCGGAAACCGTCAGCAATGCGAACCGGCAAGGATCATCAACGCCGGGATCAATGGGAGGGGTTGACTTACCACTGAGCCTCGTATCACAGTCCTCTACTCCACCTGGATCATCCCCCGAGATCCTCATGGATCACCTGCCGCCACCACAGCCCGAGCGCACGACGAGTCAAAGTCCCGACACGACAAATGCCGAGACCATCAAATTGCACCTCTCACGAAAGCGAGCCTTGACGCGCTCGGCACCAATGCCAGACCTCAAGAAATCCGCAGGCACGCGAAGCTGCCGGAAGTGCGTGCAGAGCGAGAGCTGTGTCGGCAAGAATGGAGTGTACCGGTGTAAAAATCCTTGCAAGGATTGCGGTAAAGTGGATTGCATGGGCCGTAACAAGAATCGGCCGTCAAGGCCATGCTGGGAAGCATGGGATGGCGTGGACAGCTCGAAACGTCAAACAGGAAGGCGGGACAAGAACTGCGGTCATACCTGATGTCTTTCGCTGTGTTTCGGATGGCCGTAGTGCGAATACGACTTGATATGCTCGCGGCATGTATCACTATTAGAGTACTACTATAGCGGCTTCTTATTGGTCGATTTTTTTATTATTAGTTTTCGAGTTATTTATAATAGCGACACAGACATGGTCAGCGTGCCCAGAATGCACAGAAAACTTGTTTTCGGAAGGTTTCACTTCGAAAAACTTGTTCACCTTATAACTCAATGATTATGGGGAGTTGAAGTAATATTCTTCCTGGCACTTGTAGCTATGCATGTCTACTACACACCCCAGGGAGCAGAATCCTGAAAGAGTTGCTTGCGGCGGAGGAGTAGGCATCGTCGTCGGGCGGCGCGCCTGCTTACATAACAGGTGCGGGATTCGCGCGGCACCTATCTTAATACGCCGTCCTGTTCTGCCGCCTTGATCGCGGACTCCCTCGTAAACCCGCCGTTGAGGATGATGGGCTTCGGCGCCCACAGCTTTATGAAGGGCTCATTGGTGTCCTCTGGCAAGGAAGCCTGCTCACTGAGGTCCGGATCGTCGGTGGTGAGTTCTACGCGCGGCTGTGACACATGCAGCCAGCCGAAGTCGGGATGCGCAGCGCGGAGCCGGCGCACGAACTCGCCGAAGGTCGCGAATGGGTCGTCCATCCGCTTGCCAACTGCATCATGAAACTGTAAGCCAACTACGATGACCACACCGAGAGATGCAAGTACTGACCTTGCCACGACTGCCAGGGGCTGATGCGAATACCGGTCTTCTTCGCGCCGACGGCCTTGGCCACGGCGTCGATGACCTCCAGCGCGAAGCGGATGCGGTTCTCGACCGAGCCGCCGTACTCGTCCGTGCGGTTATTGGTCGCGGTCTGGAAGAATTGGTCTGGGAGGTAGCCCCCGGCACCGTGGATCTCGACACCGTCAAACCCGGCCCCTTCCACGGCATTCTTCGCGGCCGTGACATGTTTCGCCACGACGTCTTTGATCTCAACGACGGTGAGCGGCCGCGGGCGGGCGGGCTTCCCGTCCATCTGGACGTCTCCGGAGCTGATGTAGGGGTACGGGCCCTCCGCCTCTAGGACCTCCTGTTTGGCTACGCGGCCGAGGGTCCAAAGCTGAAGGAATATATAGGAGCCTTTTGCATGCACGGCTTCCACAATCTAAGAGTACCATTAAGTGCATCTCGCTTTGTGCATAGCAAATACCACTCACCTTCTTCCATTGGGAAATTTGACGTGGGCTCCAGATGCCGGGAACGTTGAGATACCCGCCCAGATCTGGCGAAGGAAACGTGCCCTCCGTGAAGAGGAACGTCCCGGGAATGCTAGCGCGCTGCTCGTAGTATTTTATAGCATTTTCCTCGTGTTCGTGGTTCGCGTTGGCTCTAAAACGCGTGAGGGGCGCCATCACTATGCGGTGCTGCAGGGTCGCGTCGCCAACTTGCATCGGCTGGAAGAGCTTTGGTGTGGAGGACATAGTGTAAAGTGACTCGCTAGCTCAATGAGCGACGATTGAGCTGCATTTTATATACAGATCATGAAATCACAAGTCGTGAACAATGGGGTTGCGGTGCGGAGAGCTCGGCGGGTTGTCTTGTTGAGTCAGACTCTCGGCCGTCGGGCATGCAACCGGTTCTACTGCAGAGATAGCCGTAGTGAGAGAGACAGCTGTGCCCGGAGAGTAGAAATGACAAAGGTTGGGGAAGACATCACCACGTAGTCTCCGTTGGCGAACCCCATCGCATCGTTCACGATCAACGGATAGCAGCAACACTATCGTTCGGGCTTCGGGTCAGATACGACGATCCTGAGGCACGAAGGTTGAGTCCAGTATCTACTCTGCCCCCGGGAGACTAGGCTTCGGGCTTCGATCGGGAGTCTGGCGACACCGTGGGTCTCGTCTAGATTTCGTTTTTGAATCGTTGAATCGTTCGGGCCCCGACATATATAGAGAAGACATAAATTACCAAGTCCGCGGATTCGAAGGTGACCACTGGCGATTTGCTGGCAACAATGACTCGACTAAGAAGAACAAAATTCTGGACACACAGTTGACTGATCTATCTGAACACGCGTCACTTTCAACTCGGCATCGCAGTAGTCATGGCCGAACGACAATTCTAACATCAGTTTTCAATCAAATGGCGATGTATATAAAATCAACGTGTTCAAAGTTATTCTCCTGATGCGCTTTGCATCCAGACTCTAGTCGCCACATATAATGTACAATTAAGCCTGAGCCTCAGTATAGAACGGATAGTCGGTGTAGCCCTCAACAGCATCAGGGCCACTCGTGTAGAACGTGTCCCGGTTGTACTCCGCCAAGGGGTGGCCGGCCTTCAAGCGAAGCGGAAGGTCAGGCTAGAGGCATTAATAGCATCAGCGACTATCCCAAACTTCCATGCAAAGCAGACTCACGTTCGATATGTACTGGCGCCCAAACGCGACCAGGATGCCCTTCTCGTCCGCGGCCTGGATTGCCTCTTCGCGCGTGAAGCCACCGGCCGCGATGAACGGCTTGGGCGCCCAGATCTGGCGCAGCGGCTCGTTGCTCTCGGTCGTGACGGCCTGGAATTCCTGGCCGTTAATGCGTGGCTCGACGACGTGGATGTACGCGAAGTCGGGGTGGTTCACGCGCAGACGGCGCACGAACGCGCCGAACGTCGCCAGCGGGTCCTCCATGCGCTTTCCCACTGCATATCACCAGTCAGCGCTTGCCTTGCTGCAGAAGAGAAGTAGTGTGCACGCACCCCTCCGGGGACTCCATGGGCTGATGCGGATGCTCGTCTTCTTCGCGCCGACAGCCGCGACGACCGCATCGATAACCTCATTCGCGAACCGAATGCGGTTTTCGACGGAGCCGCCGTACTCGTCCGTGCGGTTGTTGATCCCGCTATGGAAAAACTGGTCGACAAGATACCCGTGCGCGCCGTGGATCTCGACGCCGTCGAAGCCCGCGCCATCGACTGCATTCTTCGCGGCCGCGGCAAACTTCGCGACGAAGCCCTTGATTTCGGCAACGGTGAGCGGGCGGGGGCGGGCGTGCTCCGCATCTGCCTGGACGTCTCCGGAGCTGACGACGGCGTACGGGCCTTCCGCTTCTAGGACCTCTGCGGAGGCCATGCGGCCCAGCGCCCAGAGCTGCATGACGATGTAGGAGCCCTTCGCATGCACGGCGTCGACGATCTGAAAGTCAAATGCATGTCTCTAGCGTCGTCCCATAGCTTCAGGTGATGGGGATATACCTTTTTCCAGCGGGAGATCTGCGCATCTGTCCATATGCCGGGAACGCAGTAATAGCCTCCGGCCTCGGGGGCGACAAAGGTGGCCTCAGAGATGATCAGAGAGCCGGGGGTGCTCGCGCGCTGAGCATAGTATTCGAGGGCTGCTTCAGAATGCTCGTGCGCCGCATTTGCTCTGAAGCGGGTCAAAGGGGCCATCACGACGCGGTGCTGCAATTCGATGTCGCCGACCTTGACGGGCTGAAAGAGCTTGGATGTGGACATGATGTAACGGAGAAGAAGGGAGTACGGGGGCAATTAGTGGGTGGGCTTCGTTCCGAGGACGACGAGTGACATGTTTTATACTGCGACTGGGAGATGGCCGGGAAGTAAGCGGAATGAGAACAGACTCTATGATGGGCTGTTAGAAGAGAATCAGAATGAGATGAGTAATCCTTCCAGTATCGAGATCGGGGTTACTGTATGGAGAACCCGTATTCCCGTATTCCATGAAGCAAGTTCGACAACGAATCTCGCCACGACTATATAGTAGGGGCATTGGCAAGGTCGTGCCGCTAGAAATCACCTATCTTCGATGGCTATTTACGAAACGGCGACGAAGCTGAATATCTGTGACCGAGAATTTTCAGACATCAGAGAAAAGGGCTTCAAACCGTTGAAACACCTCATAAACTTGAGCTCACCGTCGGTGATTCTGACCGATCTTCAAAGTC
Organism: Hericium coralloides; assembly: GCA_003675405.1. Classification (NCBI taxonomy): domain Eukaryota; kingdom Fungi; phylum Basidiomycota; class Agaricomycetes; order Russulales; family Hericiaceae; genus Hericium; species Hericium coralloides. The sequence goes on along the minus strand of QUOP01000018.1, from coordinate 120,521 downwards.
ACTGGGCATCCTCGCGCAGATACGCTCGTACTCAGTCAGCGCAGCCGGCTAGCGGTCTCGGTCAAGATGTTCGGGCTGGCTTCGCCCGAATCATCGAAAACCAAACTTAGCATAAAGCTGCGTGAAATATTACTAAGTGTTGAACGTTGATCTCGGAAGGCACCTGGGGCATCAGCCAGTTTTGACCTGGCTGTTATGTCACCAAAGTGGGTTTGCCCTAACTTATTTCAGCCATCTCTTTGTTCCAGATAAAGAGATGGCTGAAATAAGTCAGGGCAAACCTGTGTCAGTGATAGAACCAGCCAGGCTGAAATCCATTGATGCCCCCGGTGAGGAAGGAACGGGGTCGACGGAAACATGAAATGTACTGCAACTCACCGGCAAAAATGCTGGCCCCGCCGCTGGCTCGATTCGGCAGTTGCCGGCTCGCGAGCCCCGAGCGTTATCCGAGCTACTATCGTTTTGCCTTTGCTGAAGCAAATCATTACAGTCAATCTCAAAGTCACAGTAAGTCACCACACTTGTTTGCTTTTTGTTTGCTGAAGAAAGACTCAGGTGCGCGGGCTATGCCGGGTACTTCAAATCCATACCCTCTCGGCACCGCACCGGTCAAATCACAGTATGTTCCGCTTCGTCTGGATTTACCGATATCTCATACTTTGATTCCAAAGATACCTTCTCTCCGGGGATAGCACATTATCTCGAGCACCAGACGACGATGCAGCCGAAGGCGGCACGAGCCATACCAAGCGGCCAGCAACTGAAGCTGAAGCAAGCAACGATGGCGAGCCTCCGGAGAAGAAGGTGAAGCTCAGTAATGCACAGAAGAAAAAGCTTTCAAGGGAGGAGAAGAAGAAGAACCGCGGCTCGAACAAGGGCAGGCGCTGGGGAAAGGTGCATGACGAGCTCGACCTCTGCTGGAAGGTCGCCAGCGGCGGCTCGTGTGAGTTTGGCTCAGAGTGCGTGTGCTGCTGTGCTGTGATCGTGTTTTACTCAATTTCATGACCGTACAGATGCCGATACAACCATGATATTCCTTCTTATCTGGCTGCCAAACCCCGCGATGTCTACTTTCCTGCTGTCGCTGATTTGAGCGAAACACCGCCGTTTGTCCGGAGGCCCGCAGAGTCTGATCCAAGTGTAGACGGCGAGAACGCCGAAACCGATGCCAAGGTCCCAACGTCCATTGATCCCAATACGACTTGTCCTATCTTTGAGGAGACGGGGGCATGCCGTCATGGCTACAAGTGTCGCTTCCTTGGAGGCCATGTTCAAAAAAGCGAGGACGGCGTGCTGAAGCCCGTCGAAGATCTGGAGAAGAAAGAGGTCTCGCTCGTCGCAACAGCAGAGCTGAACTTTCTGAATGGCCCCACCCTCAAGCTCCTGCGGACGAAAAAGGTAAGACTTGACCCTCCTGTCGCTGCCAAGGCTAACGATGAAGATAGTACCCTCATCCTATCACCGACGCATATCTTCGTGAGCTGGAGCAGCAGAGCACTGAAGAAGGAAAAATAGATAACGAAAGCGATGAGAAAAAACCGACGGAGACGAGCCTCGACACGGTGGACGCTGTTCCTGAAGAACCTGCTGAAGAGCCCGTCGCCGCCGTCGCAAACGGCGTAGAACCAGCGCTGACCAGGCCTACAGCAGATGAAGCCGCAGCGCAGGTGGATACCCCAGACGTGCCTATCCGCATGGTAGAGAAAAAACGCCTAAATTGGTCCGAAAAGACCTGTACATCATTCTCTTTCTACCCAAATGCTAGTCGCTAATTTACCCTCCGCAGACCTCGCACCCCTCACCACCGTCGGGAACCTGGTACATTCATCTGCCCACTGCATCTATCACAGCTAACGTCCTATTGATTCCAGCCATTCAGACGCGTCTGCGTCTCCTACGGCGCCGACATTACCTGCGGGGAAAGTGCGTCCCTCCCTCCCCTCTCCTCCAACCAAGCTGACCACCTCACCCAGTGGGCCTCTCGAACTCCTTCCTTGGCGGCTCGAAGGAAGAATGGTCGCTCGTGCGGCGGCACCCCTCCGAGCAGATGTTCGGCGTGCAGCTCGCGGGGAGCAAGCCCGCGTCACTCGTGCCCTGCGCGGAGGTCATCGCGCGCGAGTGCGGTTCCGGCGTCGACTTTGTGGACCTCAACTGCGGCTGCCCGATCGACCTCGTGTTTCGCACGGGCAGCGGTTCCGCATGTAGGGCATCTCATTCATCGTCATCTTTTTGGTTGGTGCTGAATGAATGAACAGTGCTCGATGCGCCGGGGCGGCTGGCGAAGATCTTGGCGGGGATGAATAGGGCGCTGGGTGAGATCCCCATGACGGTTAAGCTTCGGACGGGCGTGAAGGAGGGGAAGAATACCTCGCATAAGTTGATGCCTCGGTTGAGCTCCGAGTGCAGCATTTCTGCGATGACAGTAAGTAACACGAGCTTTCCTCTCATCATACTCTGGTTGAACGGAGTTATGTTAGCTGCATGGCCGGACAAGACAACAGCGATATACCAAGCTCGCCGATTGGGACTACATCAAAGAATGTGTCAACGCTGTCCGTGCGCGCGAAGCCGACGAGGATCGTAAGTCACCGCTCACTGCCTTCTCCCCTGCGTCCTGATGTTTACCTATTGCCAGTGCCGCGCGTCCCCATTTTTGGCGGTGGCGACTGCTTCTCGTCGCAGGACTACTGGAGCGCGGTCGAGCAGAGCGGCGTGGACGGCGTCATGGTCGCGCGGGGCGCGCTCATCAAGCCGTGGATATTCACCGAGATTAAGGAGCGGCGCGAGTGGGACATCAGCTCGCGCGAGCGGTTAGAGGGGATAAGGAGGGTATGCATGCCCTTCGATCTCTATCCATTCGCTATTCACTGTGTCTTCCCTTATCGCTTTACCAGTATGCTGAGTATGGCCTCAAGTGAGTGCCTTAGCTTCTGTTCAGGACTTAAAGAGGCTAACGATGGTGGTCGTGCAGCCACTTCGGGTCAGACACTGCGGGTGTGAACACGACGCGGCGTTACCTCTGCGAAGCGCTCTCCTTCCAGTACCGCTATGTGCCTCTTGGTCTCCTCGAGCACATCCCCGGCCGCATCAACGACCGTGCGCCGCTCTTCCGCGGGCGCGACGACCTCGGTGCGTATCCTGCATCCTGCGTGACATGACACCCTGTTGACCGTCGCGCAGAGACGCTGCTGGCGAGCGGTGACAGCCGCGACTGGGTCAAGATCTCTGAGATGTTCTTGGGCGCGGCGCCGGAGGCTTGGTCCTTCACGCCGAAGCATAAAAGCAACGCGTACGGGAACGAGGAGGGGCAGGGGTAAGGATGTATGGTATCGTTCAGTGGTTTATCTACCTGTTGTTGTATGAACAGCCAAAACATGTAGCCAGAGCTCTGATGGGGACACATTGACCCGAGGAATACAGCACTGATATCGTCGTCGTTACACATGGGCCTCCCATTCTAACAATCCGGGGCCTGCCCCTAACGTTGGTTCCCTTGGCACCTTCACCGTAGCGCCGTGCCCTTATCCGTGGGGTTGCGGTGTATGGCTCCGGACAAGAGTGCGTCCCAAGTCATACTCCTTCCACTTATTCGTGTTTAGACTACACGAGGCTAATCGCCCGCGAACCTGTCTTGCGACGCTTCGCAATACCCACTGCCAGGCCGCGTCTGAGAATGAGTTTAGTCCTCGACCATCGTGATTACGCTCGGCGCTTGAGTTCAGTTCCGCTAACGACCCGAAACCTTTACGATCCTGAGGCACGAAGGTTGAGTCCAGTATCTACTCTGCCCCCAGGAGACTAGGAACCTTTGAATCGGGACCGCCGCGGCTAATACACTTCCTTCCCTCCTTCCTTCGGGAGTGATGCACTGGCTGCGGCTGGCAGCCGTGGATGGTTGGTTAGCGTGTCTCTGATCCCCCTGTCATGACGCGGAAGGTTTAAATAAGAGTCGAGCACACGAGACTTCGAGTCTCCTAGCCTTGCTCTTCTCCTCCCAGGTTCGCTTGCTCTCGTTTGAGTAACCCTGCGCCGCGTGCTTACTGACGTCTCCTCGCAGAGTAGCAAAGATCCTCACGGAGTACGTCCCAAGTCATACTTCCCGCAGTCATCTCCACTGGTTCCATCTCTACCTGCATCGCTGTCGCCATGGCCGAGGTCGAGCGCGAATCCCCTCGACCCTCCCCTCCTTCCGAGATGGAGGCCAAACACTACTACGCTGGCTTGCCCTCCGCCCCGATCCTGGTCGCTCGCTCTAGCACCACTCCGTGGGAGGCGCCCACGGGTCCGGAGGCGTACCCCAAGCTTAAGGAGCTCAGGGTCGTCGGCAATCATGCAATTACGGACGTCTGGGAGGACGGCTTGGCTCGCGAGGTCTTCGACGTTCTGCAATCGAACCGGGTCGACTGGACCAGCATCGACCTCGTTCGCATCGGCTACGCCGAAGAGTCCTTCGCCCCTGTCGTCGTCTGGATCGGCGTGACGCCTGGAACTCTCTCCAGTGAGGACGGCGTCGCTGTGGTCCTCAAGTGCCGCGAGCTTCTCGCAGAGCACGGTATCACCGACGTCGACGTCGAGATTCGCGAGTCGGTCGTCGTACGATATTAGCTCCTCGAGCCCACCTTCTCTCATCGAATGGTGGACGCTCGCTATCGTCGTTTCGTTTCTTCTTCCCCGTCCTCCTTTTTCTGCGGGTCTTTCTCCTACACAGACGTCGGGGAAAGGTGTATGACGAGCTCAACCGCCGCTAGGAGGTTTCCAGCGGCAGCTCTGTGCGTTTGGCTCAGGCTGCGTGTGCTAGCGTACCGTCATCTTGAGTTGCTCAATTCAAATTACTTCCTTCATATTTTCGGCACGCTTCATGATGGTATCATCTATTGTGGCTTATCTACTGTACGAACAGCCAAAATATGTAGCACAGGACTGAGAGTGGGGATACATTGATACTAGCAATACAGCACTGATGTCGTCGTCGTTACACGTTCATACGCTCACATCCATCGGGTCGCCGCGCGGACTCGACGGCGGCTCGACACTCGACGAGGGCGTGTCCCACCGGGACTCGTACGATTGGTACGGCGACGTCGGCGGCGACGTGTTCCGCGCCTGATTCGCGGCCTCCAGTGGCAGCTGCGCCAGGAACGCCTGGTTGTTGTGTTTGACTGAATTCTGGCAGTGACGTGAGTGCGCGTACTAGAGGGCAGGCGGCGCCGCGTGGCGTACCTTGACGCCTTCGGGCCATGGAAGAGGTTGTGCGGTGTCTGAGTCGGGAGTGGCGCGGCTGTAGATGAGCATGTATGGGCCGGCGTTGAGGTGCAAGCCGGTGGGGTCATTGAGAACTGTGTCTTCCGGGACCTGTTGAGAGTAGTAAGTTGTTGAGTCGACGTCAAATCGAGGTTAACGGGAAACAAACCTCAGTGACCGTGTAGTCCATCGTCTTCCACCATTTATCCAGGTACTGCACGTAGGAGTAGAGATGGTTCCGGCCGGGTAGTCCATCATGAACCAAGACAACACGTAGGTCGTACTATAGCGCAACACGAATAAGGTAATCGAATAATGAAGCCATACAGATATGAGCATACCTGATGTTGCCGCAGTTCCGATCCCTCAAACAAACCTGCAGATTGGACATTCAATTTGGCAATTTCACTGTCAATCGCTGGACGTCCAATTCAGCTGTAATCGACACAGAAAAGCTGAGCATACACACTCTCGAGTTCGTTCTCTATTCGCGTTAGAATCTTGCGCATCTTCAGAGCCACGAGCCCCACAGAGGCCTTGCGTTCTGGATCATCCTTGTTCGCGACATTCTCGAAATAGTAGACCGAGGACTGAAGATCCTTCAATGTATCTTTGTTCTGGTATGCCTATAAGTCAGGCACAGATAACAACAAAGTGAATCCACTGACGTTGGCATGAGTCAAAGCAGCCTTCCGCAAGGTCAACCGTTGGATTTCGTCCAGTATCTGCTTCTGCTGCGCACGCTTGGATGCTGCAAGCTCCGCATTCTCCCGCATGAACTGATCAAGGTAAATGTACTTCGGATACCGAAAGCGCTGCTTGGGCATGGACTGTCCGCCTGAATATGACGGGAGCGACTCGTGCCGCACGAGGTGGAACGAGACGACGTTGGATGGCTCGAAAATGACATGGTGTCGTGTACTCATGTCGTCGTGCGAGAGCTGCGACGATAAGGCGGAGATCAGGTCGTTGTCTAGGGCTTCATCTCTGACGTCGACTTTGACTACGGACGTGTCATAGCGCTTATCGAGTGGGGAGAGGTTGGGCTCTGCATCGCTTGACCCGTATCGGAAATGGAAAAGCCTGAACAGCTGAATCAGTCTATGAAACGATATCGAGCAGGTAGGGCATTACCTCGACCATTGATGTGCTTGAGTAGCGGCGTCTTTGTAAAGCACCGACTCCGTGATCCAGGCCAGATTGTTCATGAATTCTATTACAGCGGTAAATAAAAGTCTCATAGTTAAACAAGAGGTTCAATTTACGGAAGGTTATGTCGCCAGGGTTTTGAATCGCATGAGCTGGAGGCTCAACACCAAAGGCTTTGAGCGCTGCGTCGACATTGAGTTCAGACAGTGCTGCGAGGTCCATATTCGCAAAGAGTTCGACGAGCGTCCATACCATATGTTCTAATAAGACGACATCGTTAGGCGATCGTTGTAGACAAGACGATACAGTACTTTACCTGGCCCACTTGTCGGTGGTGTGAGATCTTCATTCGAAGACCCAGACGGTGACGGCCTCCAGTTGGCCAAACTCTCTCGGACTTGCGGGACGAAGAAAAGGCCTTGCACAAGCAGACCGGCGAAAGCTAACATCCCCTGAGTGGGGCGTAGGGACACAGGTCTTATGGAGTGAAGGTGAATTTCGTGAAGAATATATACCAAGTAAAGGGACGAGAAGACATACCTTCCGTCCTTCCGGACCCTTTTCTCTAAAGGTAACTCTTCGATTGTTTCGTTCGCATAATCGTTGTATGTATTAAGGCTCTCTTGGATAGCGCGATCCAATCCTGGGATTTCCTGCTCCTGCGATACGGGCGGTATCTCAACCTGTTTTCTCGTAAGTATCCGTGTCAAAGAAAACGAGAGTTCTGAGATACATTCGATGGCACCATGGCCCAGTTGGGATCAGGCGCTCTGTCACTTGGAATGAGCTTCGCGGACTCCGTCTGCATCGACGCTTCAAGAGCCTGCTTAAGGTCCTTATCTTCAACATCATCCATCTCTTGGGTTACGTCTAAATGTCGCTCAGGCTTTGAAGCTAGTCGATATTAGCTGATAATCTGAGGTGATACACAGCTACTCACGGGGAGGAGTTCGAGGCCCAGAAGTTTGTCCTTGCTCTGGCTGGTTCAGACGAAGTACGCCTTGCGTAGAGAGAGCAGACCACAGGCTGTCCTGAAAGCTACCTCCTGTCGGGTCATTCAGAAGCTCTGTTGCAGCCTTCTGCATGTCTCCGTTAACCTTTCGGAGGACTCTTCTGGCAATGTTAGGATCGAGCTCCCCGCCCATCATCATGACCAGTTGGTCAACATTTTCATCTTCTGCGCTCGCCATTGTGTATTTCGAGACCAACCGCTGAACCAGAAAAGGAATTGAGAGCCTAGAGGGGTGGTCAATGTGGTGGATTGGGGAGAAACAGGGAGAAACTCAAAAGCACGCGTAACGGATCCTAAGACGCGCACTTCGACCAAGAGTGATTACGTCACGCGTACTGATATCCCATCAGCGTGTCATCATTTCTTTCCGTCTCCCTCACCGTTCCACGACGACCAGATACTTATCTTTGCTCCGAGGCGTCGCCAACGATATTCTTCAAAGCAGCCTATGATGCAACAAGCTCGATGCTTCAAGCTTCAACGTCGAATCTCGCAGGCATGAACCATTAATGCCGTCCATTGACGTCTCATCATAAATGTTCATCGCAGTCTAGCGACTAGCATGCATCCTTCGTCTGCAGGTTTCTGCGATCTCGGGAGCTCAATAAGGTTAAATAGTCGCTACAATAATTACAGAAACTCTATTGCATACTTTTGACCGTATTATTATAACCCTTCTCGTCTGACATTGTTCACATCTTAGGACTCGCAGGGCGACGCTGTGCCCGGCCTTGCCTATCGCGGTAGAACAAGACATCGCCTGATACACCAGTAAGTTCTTTGAAATGTACTCAATGATAACTTTATCTTACCATCATTCTCCACGAACTGACAATCGTTGTAATTCTGCCATAGCGCTTGGAATGCAGGTTTGTTCGAAAAGGCATAATGTTCGCCGATGAATTTCTTGAGATGTCCCGTCGCTTCAGCCCCATTATCTGAAACAGATATCAGGAACGGGTCGTCAGACAAGGCGACAGACGCATGACATACACCATGGCATCTTCGGGAAGAAGTGGTGGATGACGTGGAAGTGAGCGACGTCATGAAGAAAGAATCGACCCTGCCATCCGAGGAACGGCCTGTCCACTGTCGACGCAGCACCGCGCTGGTAATTCCATTCCTTGTTCCGATAATGGGGGAGGCTGGGATCGGTGTGGTGAAGGTAGGTGATCATGATGAACCAGTGGCTGACGCAGAGCCATGGAATTCCATAGTATTTTAGGACCTGTGCTGCGCCGAAGGTAGCGCATGTGTGCTGGACGCCTAGTATCATGGCGATGATGCCGAGATTCGAGGCTATCACGAGTCGTCTCTGCCCTTTTGTGAAGAGGATAGATTCCGCTGAAGGAGCTTAGATGAGTTCCACCGGCGCAAAAAAGGGGCTGGCTGACATACTATTGAAGTGGTTTGTCCAAGCAGGATATCTCTTCTGCCCAGAGACGTTGAATACTGACGTTCCCTCGATTCAGGAACTCATTCTCGAATGTCATGGGTAAAGATCACTTACATAGGTACGCAGGGAAAGCCAACAATTGTTGCCGAATGAGTATGAACAACGTATAAATTGGAGTGTCGCCAAAGTACTCCTCGTAATCGATCTTGTGGCCATGGTCCTCGGGAATCCCGAGGTCGCCCCGCGTCTTCGGCACGTAGACTTCATCTCGTTCCATTGATGCGTGGTTGCTATGATGTCGGTGATGTGATATCTTCCAGCTGAAATAGGGAGTCCATAGGAACGTGTGAGTGATCTATAATGACAGGTCAGTCGATTGCATTATCAATCCTATTAGTACTCACGAATCCGATTGTGTTGCACAGTTGTTTGTTCTCAGAGAACGCGCCATGTCCACACTGTCAAGCAAGGTTGAGAACTTCCTTTCGTAGGCGCGAGCAACACTGACCTCATGGCCGATCACCCAGATGCCTGTGAAAATCAGGCCCTGGAACCACCAGCTAACCAACGCTCGTTAGTTACGCGCCCCTTGAAATGCACGAAGGATGACGCACTAGACCATCCAGCTTAACCATCGCAAACTTTCCGCGACTGGAGCGCCAAGAAGAGACTTCATCTGACCGGCTTGGAAACACGGATCGATGAAAAGAGCCAGTCTCCACATCGTTATCGCCATGGCCATATCTCGGACGAGATAGCGCATGCTGCGCCTGGTGTCCCGTAGGAACAGACGCGCAGGGATAGCCGCGCGTATCTCGGCTAGCGACCTATAGGCAGTCGGCTTCGGTAAACGAAAGCTCGATCGTACTTCTCTACTCACCACTTCATAGGGCTGAATTCGGGAATGCGTTCTTCGCCAGTGTAATCCGGCGAGCCTTCAACGCTTTGGAGGTTAGATGACGTCGGCTGCGAGTTCATGGCGATAGTGAATATTTCTGGTAATGCAGGTACGTATGATCGGAGGAGGAAAGGGAACTACTGGTAAGTCTTCGTGCACGCCGCATCGCTTTTAAGCAGCCAGGGCTCCAAAACGTGTGTCGTTAATGATGCGTGCGACTTACGCTCAGCCACTCAATGTCACGATATCGATGTTGCCTGCGTTGGCCGTACAGCGTTGTGCATCCAGACTTCAGGCCACCCCAACATACCAGACCACGCGGCAACACACGATTCGCACCGTGGACAGCCGTTTTCACATAACAGACACACGTTGATGACGCGTGCACGCTGAGGCAAGTGCGATATTGTCATGGGTGCCTCGTGTCCTTCCAATTTCCGCCGCTGCGCAAGGCGTACATACCGTCCCTTAGACGAAAGCGCGCCCCGGCTCTAGACCATCACTCACGCCCGCTGCCTGTCAAACTGAGCAGAGAAGCCCGTGTAATGTCAATAGTGATAGATTGCGGCACGACTTGAAGTACCATGCTACTCGCGCGGATTGCCGCTGTCTTAGCATTGTATGTATATTTACAGTTGCGGGAAGCCGAGGGATGTAGCGTTGATCCAAATAGTCAGCATCTCAATTATCATTTCCTCTGCGAAGAGTGAATGTCCGGGTCAAATGCAGTGTGTATGAAATCGATCGCCATGCAAGAAATGGTACCGAGGCTGGCTGAACACTGCAAATGTAGACAAAGTCCAACGGTGACTTTCCAGTGCTTCCAAAACCATTAAAGCGTGGTGTCTGTGCTCAGATATCTCAGACTGAGATTAACGGAAATTTGCCCCAAAGATGGCTTCAACAAATTCCTAGGATGCACATGCCAGTCACATGCTGGACATAGCATCAAGCCTTTATTTTATGACCGTTATCGACAAAGTGCACGCTAGGTCATGATACGAGGTCATTGGGATTTTGCAATAAATCACGTCAATCAATCAGGGTCGACCGTAGCAGAGTACTTACCGCTCGTAGTACACGAGGCGGCATGTCGACAAGGCGCTCCGTTAGATAGACATGACATGGGTATCCCCATGTAGCCCGGTCTTCGACCGAGGCGGAATGCCGCCGCCGTGTGTGACTCCTTTTGATTCACAGACATATCACGCCTGTTGGAATTAAATTTCTGCTAATTTTTGGTGATTTAGAAGACGGCTGCAGAGAAGATAAGATCCGGCTTGTGCAGACCCACGACGTTCCAAGCTTTCGATTTCGATGGATTCCGGAGGTTGAAATTTCATATACAAGAACTTTGGACCACGGTTGTGGTCCATTTCCCACTAGCATTACATGGGCGGTTCGTACGGACATATTTCCTCCTTGTGGCTGTCTTCAACGCTCCTGATACCATGCCCGTGTCAAAAAATCGTGAGCTCGGGCCCACAGACCACCTGTGGAATGCAGCAGCCTACCTCGGTCCCGCGCGAGCATTCGTCACTACCCTTAGGCACTCTGTCGTCATAGTCATCCAGCCCGTCAAAGTACCGATGACACCCACCGTTCTGTGCAAACTGCCAAGGCCTGAATCTCCCCGCGTTCATGTTAATCTGCAAGCGCCAGCACAATCTAACCTTCTTTAAGTCTATCGTCTTGGGGAACTGTTTCAGTTGTATCGCAGCTGGCAAGCCTCGTTCTGTGCACATATTAACAAACATCTATACATCTGAGATACCTTCTGGCGGATCGCATTTCCGCGACATTTGAGCGCTGCCTCTCACCGCAGGTGGGTTTCGTACTGCAATTGCAGAGCTGCGTATTCCAGCCGGAATGAAAACCGAAGCGCACAAGAACGTGTTCAAGGAATCGCAGCTGGTGTGGAAGTGCCACGTACGCGTCCCGCACGCTCGCGTTACCCCACATACGCCCGTGACAGAAAAATGACCTATGGACTCGCACAGAGACGTGTTCCAGAGCCGATGCATGGATCGTCGCTGCTCCAGCCCCAGTACCGGACTACGTATCTCAGATACGAAGCGCGGCGAGTCAATCTGGGCATGGTGGGTGTCCGCGCCCGAGAGGCCGGAGGGCGCGGTCGTGCTCATGTCGTCATACTCGTAAAGCCACGGCTGCTCACATATTGCTGGGGTGGAGGTAGGAGGGAATTTGTGTGGTTTCAAAAGACGAGCTGGTGAGCACGGAGTAGGGCCCAAAGAGCCCTGGTGCTACCGAAGTTCGATGCCTAGGCGAGGCGATTTACGACATAGCTGCGAGGCTGGTTGTTGTGCTGAACGGGCAGCTAACGAGTCCTTCTCCTACGTAGTCGTCAGCGCGTTGGCGTACACGGGAGGCCGCGTCAGGAATATCATTAATTCAGAACGAGGGGACTGACATGTGATGACCCGCCCGCACCGAATATTCCAGACGGCGGAAATTGGAGTTGGCATATATCGTCGGTCGATCCCGCCTGCACGTAGACGTAGCGCTCAGCGGATCTCCAAATGGCATGGACAGGATGAAGACGCCTACGTGATACGACTTGATGGTCATCACGAGACACTGGGGCTCATGGTCACCGCCTGCAGACTAAAGCTTGTGCTTTTGCCCAGGCCTGCGCCAGATTGCTCATACCGCACGAGTGCATGCTTCATATGTATGAGATATTGTACTCCGGCGAGGCCATGTGTCATAAGCAGGATCGGCTGCACGTCATCGGCTGATGATGAGGGACACCGCGTCACAGATAGAGCTAGACGCATGCGCATACCACGAGTCGAGCATCGCCACGGTAACTAGTACCACGACGTTCGCCAGACATCGAATGCGCGCCTTTCGGGAACGGAGACGTGTAAGCGAATTAATCCCCGTTCAGAACTTGAGAACGTGGCGAAGTCTTACCGATCGTATTCTACCTTGTCCACAACGTCAGAATCGGTCAGCTAAGAATGGATTGCCTGGAGATGACACTGTAATATCTGAGATCAGTACGACTATCATTAGAGAGGATCTGCTTATCCAGGTCGCCTTGAAACGCCACGGTTGCTGGCCTCGGATCCAGACAGAAACCAGGCCGGGACCCTCTACACCCCAATGGAGCGCCCCATGTCGCCAGCTCTTGGCCATTCAGGATTCAGATGTGCGGAGTTGAATATAGATACTTCGATAAAGCTCTTCTAGGCGCGAGTCTGTGCAAGCTCGAGCAGACAGCGGCCACCGTAGAGGCAAGACGAATACAAGCCACGTCCCATCGTCTTTGTGGCATATTTTTATCGTCGGGGTCAAAGATGCGACGCACCAAGATAAGGGAAAAATCTACCGACATGAATCTGACATCTCGCCATCGCGAGATACTCGGCACTTCGAGTTTCAGGAAGACATGTTCCTTATGATATGCGCCATGAACAATGCATGGACGAGTCTGCGGTCAAGAAGATCTGGAAAATTGTCCCTATCAATGAGCATCATAGTCTCCGCAGTGATAACAATAAATATGAATGTCTTACGGTTCAGCTGATGGAAAACATACAGTACGATGGCAGTTCGGAGGGAGCATCGATTGTCGTGACGGAGACGAATGCTGACTAATACCATACGGCCACAGGCACGGATCGGAGTCCGGATCCGCAATTTTAAGTTCGGGAGTGGGGATCTCTGTGATCTAGCGGTGGCCGGGGGACCACAAGTGCCATGGTCCTGGCCCCCGGACGACATTTCCCGCAAACGCTGCACGTTTCACTCCGACCTCCGCCAGGCCTCATAGCCCTGCGTACGGAGATGATACGACAGAAATCAATGCCGATATCACGCCTTTCAATTTTGCGAATCCGCGTTTCTGATGCTGTCAGCTTTCACGTTGCAAGGCCGCGGAGGGACATGCGTGTAAATCTGGCATGATATCCGCAAGAGTTCACTTTATATAAAAGCCAGGTTGTAATGGGAGAATGTTCATTATTGCTCCTCGCCGTCGCATCTACTGACTCTCCCACAAATTCGATTCACGATGGTCCTCAAGTTTCTCAAAGACTCCCTAGAGTACCAGCGCCGCAAACAGTCCGATTTTAGTCCACCTTCGGTTTGTGGCTTTTCGTCATTGGTTAATGCATCGGAACTTATGTCTATGTAGGTTACCTTGTCGGAGCTTCGTGGTGCTATACCAAAAGAGCTCTGGCAGAAGTCGACCACTAAAGCAGCGTATTATGTCGCCCGTGATATCCTCTGCTCTGCTTGTTTCTACAAGGCTGCAACCTTCATCGAGCCTTCGATACATGCTTTTACAAATAATGGTACCTTGGGCCACATATCTGCTTTCCTGTTGAAGTATACCCTGTGGTCAACGTATTGGTGGTGGCAAGGCATTGCTCTCGCTGGATGGTGGTGTTTAGGTAGGACAGTTTGATATCTGTGGCATTCATGTATTAAATTCCCGCCCCAGGCCATGAAGCTGGACACGGTACTTTATCAGATCACGGATGGATCAATCATTTCGTCGGTTATTCCCTACACACGGTTGGCACTCCCCCTCACACGCATTCTTAACGTCGCTGAAGGTGTCACGACAGTTTCTACTCGTCCCGTATTACTCCTGGCGTTCTACGCACCAAGCACATCATGTAAATTTTCTCTTGCCATCTACGATGATTCTCTTACTTATCCTCGCTTACACAGAAAGCGACAGGGTCAGTCGAGCGGGACGAAAATTATGTTCCCCGCACCCGCACAGACTATGCCCTTCCCCGTGCAATGGAAGCCCGCGTGACGGACTACCACGATATATTCGAGGAAACACCGATCTATACACTGGGTCGCATGCTCATCATGCAGGCCTTCGGCTGGCACGCATATCTGGCCTACAACGCTCTTGGCTCGCCGAGATACCCGAAGGGCACAAACGTACGTACCACGGAAAGGGTACAGCAACATAAATTGATAGCATAATTATCTAGCACCTGTCGCCAACCTCGGCACTTTTCAAGGAGCGCGAGCGCCTCAAAGTCGTAGCTTCCAATGTCGGGCTCGCCTTCACGCTTTGCATGCTCTCGCTCTACACCCGCCACGCAGGCTTTTCCAGCTTCGTGAAGTTCTACTTCATCCCCTACCTGGTCAGCTCCGCATCGCCTTCAACTTTCGTGCACATATCATTAATGCTGAAACATCCCACCGGTGACAGCTCGCGAACCACTGGATCGTGATGCTGACGTTCTTACACCACTCCGACCCGACAATTCCGCACTACCGCGCCAAGGAGTGGACGTTCCTCCGCGGCGCGGTCGCCACGGTCGATCGCCCGCTCCTCGGCTGGGCCGGCCGGTTCTTCCTGCACAACGTACGTCTTGCATACCCAGTACCACTGTAAGCACGCATGCTCATCGCCACGGGCGATACAGGTGTCGCACGACCATGTCGCGCACCACCTCTTCTCGACTATCCCATTCTGTGCGTCCGGCGATGCCCGCCCCACAGCCTCCGCATCGCGTTCATACGCTGATATGAACGCTTAATTTAATTGCAGATAATCAGCCGCAGGTGACGGCGCACGTAAAACGCGTGCTCGGGGAGCACTATAATTATGATTCGACGGTGCGTTGTGCTAGGCTCCATTTCGCCCTTATGCTATGATGCTGACGGCGATCTGCGGACAGAACACATTCCGCGCGCTGTACCGCTCGTTCACGGAGTGCTGCTTCATCGAGGACGAGGGCGACATCGTGTTCTATAAGAATAAGGACGGTGAGGTGCAGCGCCGTCTGGGCTTGAGCCACGATGTCCAAGAAAAGGGCATCGCGAAAAATGGAGCGATATGAAATTTGGTGATGCCCGTGTACTGTTGTATCTCACACGTGTAAGGTGCCGCGTCGACAAAAATTACATTATTCTTGACTTGCTGCTTTCCTTCCGGACGATGACAGGGTGACCGGAGAACTTATTCCCAGACGATATCGGAATTCAGTGCTTGCGTACACGTCTTGAGTGTCGAGTATACCCCATGGAGCCATCGCATCACCGACATTACCTTGTAAATACAATTTAGCAGATGACGGCCCGTGCGAGCAATGACTCCCTCATCCCGTGGTCCATCGGCGTGGGGATGGCTGTCAAAAACACTGCCGTCGTATCGCGACAATAACGGCACACTTGGCGCTCGGGGGCGGACACAAACATCTCATCAATTTCCAGCTGACAGTGGCAGATGCGCAAGGCGACCCACGATCGTTACCGCTCCGCTCGAGGTCCATTGAATACAGATGGTGACGCGTGCGCCCACAGCGCACTGCATGATGGAGTTGATAAGGCCCTGAGAAGTTCTTTGTGGGGCTGTAGCCCAATCGGAACCGCTCAGAAGCCCTGTCAGCCATAATGAAATCGCTCACGATGGTGCAGGGCATCCCGCGACGTACAGCCATGTTTTGCTGGGTGTTGTATACATAGAACTTCCGTAAGGCGTCAGTGGCAGTCATATTTTGACGTTTTCGATCGAGAAACACTAGAATGTCGGAAGAGACAGAAGCGCTGCGCTGAAATGAAGATTTACCTTAGAGGCGATCTTCTCGCTTTGGCTTCCTGGGAAGCTCCGAGTCCGAGGACAGCAAGGGACCCGCGGAAGCATGTTGGGGAGTTCCAGGACCATAATGAATGCTCAACTCCGGGTCCGAATCTCTCATGCACGGGAGGACGTGCCGAACGGATCAGATACGGAGGCTGAAGCGAGAATAAGGTGGGAGTTGCAAGATTGTGTCGCATCTGCTATGTAGACATGACCGAGGATGCTGCCATGCCGATGCCGTCGGATGGGTGAAAGGAGCATGCAGCATGTCGATCCGGGGCAGGCATGGAAGAGGCACGCATAGACGGCCGCGTATTCCGCGATATCCGCGGCTCGCAAATCGCTGCATGAGCATAAACAAGATGGGTGTCGATGCGAGCAACTTGGATGTATCGTGGATGAACATCGATGCGAGAGGACACGGCTGTCGAAGGGCGATTCACATCCGCAAGGTTGCCTCAGGATGACACCGCTGATCGTGCTTAGATCCATCGGCGATTGGTGGGAAAGCGAGCTGGTTTCAGGTTCAGGAGGGATCTGGGGACAACTTGCGAATCAGTGGTAGTAGACAGCCGGGAGTCGCAGCCCCCGGGACATGGAAATGGAAGCAGATTGATATGAAGTACTATCCTTTGGACGTCAAGAGATGTAAAGTTGAATGCCCACTCCTCGAGCTCCACACCATGATTAAGATATAGACATTGCCGTTCGACATTGAGAGATATGTCTGTGTGATATCCAACTCTGCGACGACTCTGCAACCAAGCTAACATCTTTCTGCTTCCGAGCATACCTCGAAATGAGTACGTCTCTGTAACGCAAATAATTAACAAAGGCTCACTCACAGATATATCACTCTTGTCTATCCAAGAAACCAGTGCCTCCCGCACGAACCTTCGCCAAGAAATTTTCGTACCACTTCGCGATTAGCCCCATCGACACGGTGCTTTCTGGCGTGACCATTCCACTACTCCCACTGCCCGACACAAACCCCGATACGTAATTAAACAAGTTCTTCACGATCTTCTCCGCGAGGAGCGTAGGGTCTGCCTGAGGCGGCGGGGGCTTCGCGAGCGCCGATGGCAAGTTCTGAACCTGGGCCATGATCTGGTCAAGGGGCTCAATAGCGATTCCCAGAACGGCCGTTACGCTGCCCGATGCGGCGGGCGCAGAACTCGAGCTGGAGAATGCTGCGTGCGCAATGGTTGGCTGCTGGGTGAATGTCCCGCGTAACCGGAAGATCGCAGATGGCTTTTCGTTCGAGAGCCTGGCGACCGTCAGAGCTATGAAGGTATAACGGGGTAGAAAAACTAACATTCCAAGCAGCTGGAAGCCCTTTCCTGGCCAGAAGAAGTGGACAGTTGCGCCGTAGCCATCGGGGAAGGGTACTGGCCGTGCAGGTCAGACATGAGCATGTCGGTTAGGACTACATAGACAACTCACTTGTTCCAAGAAGAAACACGCAGATGTGGTTTATCGACTCGGCTTGAGGCAGTTCGAACGCCGCATGGGTCTCGTCGATCTGCTGCAGATTCGTCTGGAGAGGTCGACCGGCAACACAGCATCCAAACATATCGTCAAAATTTTTGAAGGATATCTGTCGTGGTATTCGAGGAAGACGAGATGGAAGAGACGTTGGAAAGTGAATACTTGACAAGATTAGTACCTAGCACGAGCACTGATACATCTTATCCAGAGTCTCTAGAACGTTCATCTGCTGGCTGGTGGGACAGTTTGGAAAGTGGCTGAAGCGCCGCTCCAGTTGCCTCCGATCTACCACCACCACCGTGAGCTCTCGCACTACTCTACAACTTCTCCGGCATTGATTTACCCTTTTGCTCATCAAGGAGTATCTACACGTTCGTGTGAATTGTGTGTAGACAAAATGGCTTCTCAGAGATGTCCGAGGAGCACCGAGGCGTTGATGTCCCTGTGAAAGCGCCCATGAGTCGCCCATGTTACACTCGGGCGCAGCGGTGGTTTCATATTATAACCTTCTTGCGCTCATCCGTCATCGTCAGTCGCCCAGGGTGTCGTCGACTTCGTGGAATTCCGAGCAATTGTGAGTGAAGTGCCATGTCTGCACGGGCGTCTGACGGGGCCACTTTGAGCAGCTCCTGCCCCTGCGAACATGCCGCGTATTGAATCCGAATCATTTATCTTCGACCCTCGTCCCCACTTCCCTCTGCTTGTATCAGTAAAGCGTTACTGGTCCCCAGGATTTGAGTCGACAGATGAGGATGCCATAACACTGGTCTTGATGCACGCCACAGGCTCTCACAACGAATCATGGGAGCCTGTGCTAGAGGAGCTATATTCCATCAACGGTACGGCCAGTTCCATCAGCAAGTACTCATTCAAGATTCGAGAAGCGTGGGCTATCGAATGTCCTAATCATGGCAGCGCGGCGGCCTTGAACGAGGAGGCACTTCGTTCCGGGTATCAGTCCGTTTGTAAGTTGCTTGTGCAGCAGTCTAAAATTGACGATGCGGATCCCTTGCTTATGCCTATGCACGGTAGTCCCGTGGGCCGACTATGCCCGCGCAGTTCATTTAGTCCTCACCGGGTCCGGCAAGGGCATCGATGTCGACTTCCGCTCGAGAAGACTCGTCGCAGTCGGTCATTCGATGGGTGCTGTAGCAGCGTGAGTCTTTTCTTCTTTCATTTAAATACAAATGAATAGCACCGGTTTCTCATCTTCCTCATTAGCATTCTGGCTAGAACGTATCAGCCATCAATTTCTTGGTCGACGGCCATCCTCGTTGAGCCCTTGATTCTTGCCGATGAGGTAAATAAGGAGTGCGAGCTTCCCTTCTTCAATCTTGCCACACAGCGCGGAGACATGTGGCCTAGTCGAGAAGAAGCTGGCAGCCAGCTCCGAGCTAATTTGCTGAAAGATTACGATCCGCGAATAATTGACTTATATTTGGTATGTATGAATCGAAGAGACTAGCTGCGGGGTTTACGGGTTGTTTCCAGAAATATGGTCTCCGAGAAGCACCAGCCACGGGGAAGTCGGCAGGTGTCACCCTCAAGTGTACGAGGTCTCTGGAAGCGGTACGGTTTTTGGTTTATTCAGCTAATTATACACGCTTCATGAGGCGGCGTTAGGCAACGTGGAGGGATACAAACGGACGTCTTGAAGCTCTCGGGCATCTCTCGGCTTTCTGCAATGACGTCCCTACTCATGTTGTTTTCGGATCGATATCCGATTTCCTGTAAGCTGTATTTTCCTGCTGGGTTCTACAGTTCTCAACTCTTGTCTGTGCTTTCAGCCCCGCGACGAATCGCAATCTCCTCGTGCAGCAGGGCGCAGCTGGAAAGTTCAAGACCGTCACGGAGGCAGACGGTTGTGGACATTTTGTACGTCTCCTTTGGGTCTTTCCGACACCTTTAGTCAAGCTGACTTTTTCGCAGGCGGTGCAGATGAACCCGCAGGTCATTGCAGAAAGCATTTGGACTACGTTGATTCATCCTTCGTCATCATACACAAAGGCCAAATTGTAGTTAATGTGTATCTCTACTCGCCGTGATGCCTAGTCTTCGCGCTTTTCCCGTGTCTGTACAGTTATTTAAGTACTCTTCGCAAGTCTAGAGGCCTATGCCGCTAGTATACAGGTTCCCGACCAAGTCCGATGCTACGCTAGAGTGATGGGCGCCTGGCCTATATGTACACTTGAGCACATGACGATGAGCGCGCACCGCTCTCTCTGTTCGTCATGAGTCCCAGCGTCGGATCTCAGTATCTAACCACAGCGTGCAAACCAACGACTCTGCTCGAGATTTGCACCCACATAGGCTGCTGAGCGTCATGGCCACTCGTGTCGTATCGTCAAGATTACTCCTACCTGCTCGACTCGCGGCACCCCAACGCTCTCTACGGACTCCCAGCCGTATCCGGAGGACATACGCGACGCAAGCCTCGAGCAGCAACTTTGTCAATATCGTCGAAGTAGGTCCTCGCGATGGGCTGCAGAACGAGAAGTCTGTCATTCCGCCCGAGACGAAGGTCGAGCTCGTAAACAGGCTCGGTCGCGCCGGGATGAAGATCATCGAAGCAGGGAGCTTCGTCAGTCCGAAATGGGTGCCACAGGTGCGTACGATACCATACTATTATCTCACTGCTTTGACACACATACTATATATGCCAGATGGCGGGGACAGCGGAGGTCGTCACGAAGATGGAGAAGCTCCCAGGCGTTACATACCAATACCTCGTCCCGAACGAGAAGGGCCTCAGCACCTTCCTCAATCTCCTCTCAGAGCAGCCCGACCTCCGCCCCGGCAGCGAAATTGCGATCTTCACCGCAGCGACCGACGCGTTCTCCAAGGCGAACACCAACGTCACCGTCGCGGAGTCGCTCGAGCGCCTCGCGAAGGTGACGCGCGCCGCGCTCGACCACGGCGTGCGCGTGCGCGGGTACGTTAGCGTGGTCATAACGTGTCCGTATAGCGGGAAGGCAGACTACACGCGCGTGCGGGATGTGACGAAGGCGCTGCTGGATATGGGCTGCTACGAGGTCAGCCTGGGTGACACCACGGGCACCGGGACTCCCACCAGTGTCGGCGAGATGATCAACGCCGTGCTCGGTGCGAACCCGGTGCAGAAGCTGGCGGTACGTTGTTCCGCGTCTGCGTCGTTCTCAGCGCTCACTCGTAGACGTGGTGTTGACAGGGACATGTAAGGTGATGCTTTGCTCCTCCGCGGACCGCCCTTGCTGAGGTGTACGGCTGCAGTTCCACGATACGTTCGGGATGGGTGTTGCGAACGCGATGACAGCCGTCGATGCTGGCATTCGTACCCTTGACAGTTCCGTCGGCGGGCTTGGTGGGTGTCCATATTCTCCTGGTGCGACTGGGAATGTCGCAACCGAGGACATTCTCTACGCGCTCCAAGGATCAAAATACGGTGTCGCAGGTGACCTCGATGCGCTGGCCGAGACGGGCTTCTGGATATCAGAGCAGCTTGGCCGCGAGAATGCAAGCAGGGTGGGAAGGGCGATCCGGGCGCGGAAGCTCCGTGAACAACAGGAAACAGCGAAGGCCAAGCTATAGCTGTAACTGCCGGGTCGAGCTCCGCTGGAGGAGAGAGGTTCGTTTCTGTGCTTACTTGCACCGCTGTTGCTCTAATTTACTGATGTCTTTCTGTAGCTTACGTAGTCGTTGTATGTCTTCAATGCTCAACGACCAATATCCATGTATATGCTCTTACATCAGAGTCCATCCTTCCGTATAGCGAACTGATGTTGTATCATTATCGGTTTCCATTCCTCCATTATGAATCGAAAGTTCACCGGGGGCGAGTCGAAGAACAGAAAAAGTGCAGCTAGCTGAACATGATCAAGAATTCTACACATCACTTCGAAATACCACACACCATGAATCTTTGCACCAAACTGTGCGTTGCCTTTCCCTCAAGGCTTTCCCTCTTCGTCAAAAGACCCTCGGTGATGAACTCAAAGCCCAATACATGACATGGGGGATTGTTGTGTGAACTTTGGGGCAGATTAATCTACTTCATCTTGCAGGAACATTGCGACACATGCAAGACAGTTCGCAGGCACTATGTAGCAACCGCGGAGCTCCGACGTTCCATTGACGAGCGTTTTAATGGGTGAGGTCATCCAAGGACGGGATATTCCGTGGATCCTTTGACAACTCCATGCTCTGCGGGCGCACAGTAAAGACGAAGCAGAAGGAGTAACATGAGCGATAGAATTAGCTGGCTCCACAGTTAGACATCTGCGATTCATTGCAGATAGCTATCCTCGAGAGATCTGATGCTCTCCCCGGCACTCTCCTTCTGGCCTTCTTCCGGAGATTGACTGATCCTCATGGATCTCAAGTCAATCACCACATTTCCTGCAGGCCTCCTTGCACCGCTGATTCTCGTGCCTACCCCCATCGGCCGCCTTGCGGCTGCGAATCGATTCGCGACTGCATCCTACTTCCAGTCGCAGAGGTATGTGGACCGTACTAGATGCGGTACCCTTGGTTTGGGTAGAAAGGGGGTTGACAGTGTAACAAGGCTCATGACATGCGTCTCCTGTGAGTTTTCATGGCGGATCCGTATGCTGGTCAGTCAGATAGCCACCGACCGCTACAAACAGTTATGTTGCAGTCCTTGTCCCGAACGCCCCAGCCAGATAGATTGCTGGCTCAGTTTAAACTTACAATAATGAGATTTCGAACCAAATATATCATACAGCCACCATGTCTCTGCTGCAAAGGCTGGAGCGGACAATTCTCAACGGGACGAAGCAGAAATCCTCCTCAGTTGAGAAGCTGGAGGGCGCCTAATCTGAGATCGCGGCAAACGCCGGACACCAGAAATTTGTGAAGTCACTCTCGAGCGACGAGCTACACCCGCCCGGCCACAGAACGACACCTCCCTACGATGCCCGACGCATTTTTCGCCACGAAGACGCGTAAGCGCAAGCGCTCGACTGCGCGCGAGCCGGCGGCGGCGGCGGCCAAAAAGGCGAGGGCGGGCGCGCCTGGGGCGAAGAGCAAGGGGAAGGGGAAGGGCCGCGCGGTGGACGAGGAGCTCGAGTCGGACGCGACGCAGGAGGATGTGATGGATATGGATCTACGCGCGGAGGAGGTCGATCTGAATGAGAGCGGGGAGGAGGACGAGGACGAGACGCCTGCGGAGAAGCGGCTGAGGCTGGCGAAGTTGTATTTGGATTCGGTGAAAGAAGGCTTGGGTGCGTTGTTATCCGCCTATCTTGGGGAAAGGCTCGCTGACTTCGCCCCTCAGCGGAGGGAGAATATGATGCGGCCGAGATTGACAAGGAGCTGGTTTCTGCGCGGCTGAAGCAAGACGTCTTGGAGCATTCCGGCAAGGTCCATTTATTCGTCGCAGACAGTGTGAGCATGCATCTACTTGTGAATGAGCCTAATTTTTGAGGAAAATAAACGTAGTTCAACTTCGACGAGCCTCCACCAACCCTGCGGACCAAAGGCCATCGCTTTACCGTTACCTCTGCCGTCGCATCCGACGACGGCCATCACCTCTTCACGTCAGGAAAAGAAGGGTCCATCATAAAATGGGACCTTCGCACTGGTGCACGATTAGCGACACTTCCTAAGCTAAAGCCAGGAAAAGGGAAGGAGAAGGCGAATGTGCAGGACCTGCCAGGCCACACGGACGAGGTACTCGCGCTCGCGCTCAGTGGTGACGGCAAATACCTGGTTAGTGCCGGGAAGGACCGCAAAGTCGGCGTTTGGGATGTAGAGTCGGGCAAGTGGGTGAAGGGCTTCGGGGGACATCGAGACACTATCTCAGTATGATTTGCCATTCATATGAGCTATAATTTTCGCTCACGCCCACTGATGTACAGGCCCTCGCGTTTCGGAAGGGGACCAACCAACTGTACACGGCGTCTTTCGACAGGACGATCAAGCTCTTCGATCTCTCTGTCATGGGGTATGTTGAGACGTTGTTCGGTCACCAAGACTGCGTACTGGATCTAGACGCACTGCGTGCAGAGACTGCTGTAACCGTCGGTGGGCGAGACAAGACAGTCAGGTTCTGGAAGATTGTAGATGAGAGTCAGCTGGTTTTCAGAGGTGGAGGACGGAGTTCTGTGCGGGAGCTGCTGGAAGGCGGGGCGCTTGAGGGTTTGGATGAAGAAGAAGCTGCAGAGGCGCAGAAGAAGCATCAGAGCGAGCAGAAGAAGTATGTGGAGGGGAGCTTGGAGAGTGTTGTCATGCTCGACGAGTCTACTTTCCTCAGTGGTGGGGACTCAGGGTAAGATTCTATTCGATTCTGGGGTGTTTCAGGGCTAATTTTCCTCCAGCTCGATATCCTTATGGACAACACAGAAAAAGAAGCCAATTTTTACGCAGGCTGTTGCTCACGGCTTCAACGAGACGCATTCTGAGACCGAAGGCCTCCTTCGCACGCCGCGGTGGATCACCTCACTGGGATCTCTGCGGTATTCAGATCTTTTTGCGTCAGGTATGACATTCCCCCTCTGTAGTCCATAATGTCAACTCATCCGTTGTGCCAGGGTCTTGGGATGGAGATGTTCGGCTATGGAAGCTCGACTCAAAACTCAAGTCATTCTCTCTTCTCGGCACAGTGCCTGCCCCTGGGGTCGTTAACTCATTGCGTTTCGTCTCGCCGCCGAAAGGCGCCTTGGACAACGCTAGTTGGGCTCAGCCCGCATCCAGTGGTGTGGCACCCAAAAAGAGTCCTGTATTGCTGGTCGCTGGTGTCGGGCAGGAGACACGGCTGGGGCGGTGGGTAACTGTGAAGGAGGGCGGCGCACGGAATGGAGCACTAGTTTTCGCATTGCACCCACGGACGTTGTCGTGATGATCTACCATACTGTACCCTTTCGACCATTTCTCGCGTCACATGTCACAGCCCTCGGGCCAGCGCGAAATTCGTAGGTTTGTCACTGGTCACAAACGGGTTGCGCGAAATTTTCTTCTGGTTTCAAAATTGTCCGAAATTCCCCAAAATGGTCTGCAATTGCTTTCTGGCCACCGTTTATGTGCATTTGCTGGCCTGGGCAGCACGGAGGCCTCCACCGACCTGCAAGAATGGCTCCAACATGATTTGGCCCTGTGGAAGCCCAAATTTGGCCCATCTGGCCATATTTCTGATTGAATTTGAGCATGGCCCAATGGTGCCAACAAGCTTCGTGCAACTCGAAATAGGTGCGGGGACCCTCGCAGGGTGGTTCTTTGCACCAGTGCGGCGCCAGGCGCATGCCAGCGCGAAATTCTTGTATATGTTCCCGTCACAAGACCCTTGCGCGAAAGCGCGAAGTGGTCACACATCACAGGGCGCTCCCCTCAGCGAGAAATGGTCGAAAGAGCTGCAGTAATCTACATACCATCGTACTTGCACGACATCGTCGCACGGATTGATTATCTATCACGCGGAATCGATATCATGAATGCATCTTCTCTTGTTTCCTCCCCAGAGTTTGCTGTTCTGCTCCATCCGACTTGGTTTTGCCATGAAAAAAATTCTCGTCTGCGGCGTGGATTTCATTTGCAGGACTGTACATATCGAGTCAGTATGCCAACTGGCTGGCGCGCACGGGCGCGTCGGGCAACGGGTGTCCTACGGCAACCGTCACCCACAACATTGCGGAACACGTCTGGGCTCCTAATCGATTAGCACCCCATGATCCATAAGGTCGGCCTGCGCTATCTGCGTACTCCCTCTGCGCGCGCTCTGTTCCGCCCAGCACATCCTAATAGCAAGATCACCATGCGCGGGCTCCAGGTCGACGCTCTCAACCCCTCTATTCTCAAGGTCCAGTATGCCGTGCGCGGCGAGCTCGCTATCAAGGCGGAGGAGTATAGGGAGCGCCTGAGAGAGGCTAATCATGGGCTGCCGTTTGACAAGGTCATCTCGTCGAACATCGGCAACCCTCAGCAGAAAGGGCTTGACCAGGCGCCGATCACGTTCAACAGGCAGGTACGTGGGCCAAACTCGGGAGGGCCGTGAAGGCGAATGCTGATATCACGGCAGGTAGCAGCATTGATGGAATGGCCTGCACTTGCAGAGCTGGCACCGAATGCGTTCCCTAAGGACGTCATTGCGCGGGCAAAGGAGCTACAGAACGAAATTGGGTCGCTTGGGGCATACTCCCATAGTCAGGGAGTGCCCTTCATCCGGAAGAATGTCGCAAAGTTTATTGAAGGTAAGTTCGGTCATTGTTCTGTACAGATTCCAGGACTGATATACTGTAGAACGTGACGGCTACCCGTCAAATCCCAACCATATCTTCTTGACCGGTGGTGCCTCTGCTGGCGTGTCCCTCCTCATCTCCACCCTCATTTCCTCTCCCAAGTCCGGCATCCTCATCCCTATACCCCAGTACCCTCTCTACACCGCCACCCTCGCCTCCTTCTCCGGCGTGCCCATCCCCTACCACCTCGATGAAGTCTCCGAGTGGGCCACCTCCCCGCGCGACATCGACGGCGCCCTCCAGAAGGCCCTCGAAGATGGCGTCGAGCCAAAAGCGCTCGTCATCATCAACCCCGGCAACCCCACCGGCGCCCTCCTCGACGAGGCCACCATGGAGCACGTCGTCCGCCTCTGCGAGCAGCACAACCTCGTCCTCCTCGCCGACGAGGTCTACCAGGCCAACCTCCACCGCCCGACCACCCACCCCTTCACCTCCTTCAAGAAGGTCGTCCGCCAGCTCAACTCACTCGTGCCCCTCGTCTCCTTCCACTCTATCTCGAAGGGCGTCACCGGCGAGTGCGGTCGCCGGGGCGGCTACTTCGAATGCGCCAACATCGGCGAGGACGTCATCGCCCTGCTGTACAAGATGGTCTCCGTCGGGCTCTGCCCGCCGCTCGGCGGCCAGGTCGGCGTCGACTGCATGGTCCGCCCGCCGAAGGAGGGCGAGGAGAGCTACGCGCTCTGGAAGCAGGAGACCGACGCGACGCACGCCGTGCTCGCTGCGCGCACGAAGCTCATGGCCGAGCGCCTCAACCAGCTCCCGGGCGTATCCTGCGTCGACTCGGCCGGCGCGCTCTACCTTTACCCGAAGCTGACCATCCCGGACGAGGCCGCCGCAGCCGCGCTGGCGGCGGGCAAGCAGCCCGATGAGTTCTATGCGCTGCAGCTGCTCGACGAGACCGGCATCTGCGTCGTGCCCGGGAGTGGGTTCGGGCAGAAGGACGGCGAGTCGCACTATCGCTTGACGTGCCTCTGCCCCGGCGTCGAGGAGTACGTCGGTGCTCTGGAGGCGTTTCATCTTGGGTTCATGAAGCGCTACGGCGGGCTCTGAGATTTTGATTGATCGGATTGTTGTGCATTGCCTGTGAACTAATTCATTGTCGTGCGATGTGTACTCCACTTATATACACCTAGTTTTGCATGCTGTAGACAATCACTACTCACCATTCTTTCGCTGCTGAATTTATGGATCTGGGGCTAATGGCGTACCTAATTTAGGCCATATATTGCAGGAATAACATGCATCGTCACCACTCTGATAGTCTGCTAACGACTTGGAATAGTAGTCCGTGAAAGTAAAAATTATATGATCATATGCGCCTGCTGGGATGTGAGTTCGATTCCGGCTATCTAGTAATGTGCACTCACATAGTTATCGTCCTGTTGTGTAAATGTTTCCAGATCATGCCAGGTCGTCGACTTCGTACTGCGGTATTGGCGGACAACCAGCTCGAACTCGTGGTCGAAGCTAGAAAATACCGTCGTCGTCGTCAAACTACTCCGTGTCCAGAGGAAACGGTATAATGCTTACAGCGGCTTAAACCCGTAAGGCGGGCGGACACGCAGATTTCTGGGCACATCGGGCGTGAAGATCCCATCTGCGGTGCCGAGCATGTACGCCCGCAGCGGGTCAAATCGCGTCTTGACAATGTCCAGCAGCTCCCCGTCCGCGACGACATAGCTCTCCCGCAGCGCGGGCGAGCTGACCACAGTGTAGCAAGGCTGCTCGTGGCACTGGTTGCGCCGCCACCGCGTCTTGAGGTGCCAGTTTGTCAGGGGCGCGGGGTCCGGATGCGGGTCGTCGTGCGCCCAGCGCAGGTTGTACGCCGCGTGCGGATCGCATCTGCGCGTCGCTTCGTCTATGTGGGCGCTGACGCCGTCCGTCGTGAGCGGGATCATCCAGGTGAGGCCGTCGTCGGCCCAGCGGGAGGTGCATTCGAATGCGGAATCTTCGGGGTCATCTGGGCCGGGCTTGGGTCCGCCGATGTCGTACCAGTGCGGGGGGAAGTTGTATAGGACCTGCCAGCCCCGCTGGCGGTACTTCTCGATTGCCCGCTGTGTGGCTGGTTTGAGCCTGTTTGCGGGCTTGAAGAGCAATGTCCGGCGGTCCTCGAACGTGGCTTTCGGGTAAAGGGAGTAGGCCTTTTCGTGGGTTATGAAATTGAATACGCAAGCTGTCGCATTCCAGATGCTTGTGAGTCCTGGGATGAAGGTGAACGGGCCTACTCACACGAATGAAATTCCAGGACACAAGCCAGCGGCGTCGTAATCGCCGCAATGATCTGGACCTTCAGCAAGGAAGGAGGCTCCTCCGGGTCGTCCTCAGACTCTGATCCCGAAGAGTCAACTTCCGTCATCTCAGCGACCGCTATATCGTCGTCGTCATCTGTCTCCATTGGAATGGTCGTAGATCGTGTGGTATCCACGGATTTCACGAATGTGAACACCCCCGCGACGCCCGGCATCCCATAGTTCATCCACACGAACGCGTCCTCCAGACTTTCCGACTTTTCATACGTCTCGACCATCCTAAAAAGCGCGACGCGCAGCGCCTGGGCCTGATCATGCCGCGCCTTATACACATACCCTGCTGCGACCAACCAGTCCGCGACGACCATCGCGTCGGTCATCGGCACGTATAGGTCTAGGTCCGAGTTAGGGTAGTGCATCCGGTCGAAGAATTGCAGCGCGTTCGAGCCTGAGACCAACGTGCCCGTGCGCGCCTGGAGGCACCGGAACGCGCGGGGGTCGGGGAAGTACCGCGCGAGGTGCCGGTTGATGTTGAACCCGCGGCGGTAGTAGGAGTGCAGTGCAGCGTAGGCCGCTCTGCACGTCCATGACAGCCGGATGAGCGTTCCCGGCGAGCAGCATGAGAAGATACGATCGTAGACCTCGTCGACGGATAGCATCCGCTGCCCGGGACTGAGGGCAGGCGCGTCTGGGGAAGTAGACCGTGAAGACGTCTCGTCCGATAAACCCGTCAGGGGCGAGCCCATGTCCGTGTCCCTGCGGTGGTCATGAACTGTCCATGAAAAGCCACGCGGCGCTGTGCGGTAAATGAGAAACAGACCTATCTTCCGGAACCACGCTTGAGGATCTCATGTTTTACTTGGAAGAGGATGCAGATGAGAGGAGGTCGTCGCTACTTTGGGCAGGATCACTATACGTACTGCGGGACGGACGATGCCTGTTGGCTCCTATCCGCCACACTCAGACTACGTCGATGCAGATCAAAGCTCGTCGACGTCGGAATCGCGTATTGGTTTGACGAGCGCTAGATCTGAAGGTGCCGCATAAGAGCGTCTCGACGCGAACTTCACGAGCAACATCAGCAGTCTGATGAATTTGAAATACTTATAGCAGCCTTTCCAACTATGCTCTGTATACATGCAACACGAAGATGGACTTTCGTAGCTTTGAAACCACAGTGTAGAGACCTTCTGTATGCGCTAGATGGTGGACATGTCAGCGGAGAGTCGGCGGAACAGCGAGATGAATTGCATGAAACAAGGAAATTGCGAGTCGAACTTCACGACAAATATTGTTCCTTACGGTGCACCAGCCCAATGCTATATCGGTCGCTCGTTATGGATCACAAGCAAGAAATAACGTTCATTACCCCGACCTCGAGCTCTGTGTGACTCGTGAGCCTCCGCGGCGGCGCCCTGAGCCATGGGTGGCAGGTTCGCCGCGGCCCCTCACCGTCCTACCTTGTCCGCGACCGCGCCCTGAGGTCCCTTCGCCCCCACTCTCCCTTGCCGATCCGTTTTCTCTCCGTCCTGCTGTTCCGATCTCGCCTGCCCGCACGAACCCAGGATACCGGGTTGTTCCGCCTCTTCCTCTTCCACGCTGTTGACCACCTCCATTTCCCGTCTCTCTCTCCCCCTGTTGTTGCTGCGACATCCCACCTTGTCCTTGCCCTGAGCTTCGGCCCCGTCGACTTTTCCCACTTCGCTTCGGGGGGTGCTCGGTACTTTTGTCAATTGGGACTTCTGCCGGCACAGGCGTAAAAGGGTGGTCAGACCTAGGAGAAGAGGCTCATTGGTCAGCCAGATGAAGTCCCAGTCTCTCCCACTACGCCACACAGCTTACCAGAAGCCATCAAGGCCACTGTCGTCCATCCGCCATTTCAACGCTACAACATCGTTGGCTAACGATCGGAGAAATACAGAGTTTGCAGATGGCTTTGGAATCTCCACGCCATGTGTGTCCAGGGGAACAATCCAAGTGTGACCGTCATCGGTGCGTCGACGTTCTGGAGCGGAAATATGTGGAGGAAACCACGTAGCATTCGCTTTCTCCCATCTGCGATTCACGATCTTCCATCCACGATGATGATACTTCCGGAGTGCGTTTACAGTCGACGGTGTGAGGCCATCGGATAATCTGCCATGGCACAAGATACTTTTCCGGTCTTCGAACGTGGCGCGTGGGTATAGCGAGTAAGCCTTATTATGCGTGATGAAGTTGAGCACGCATGCTGCACAGAACGGCTTGAACATGGTGCTGTGACTGTGGACTGTGTATTTGACTCACTAGAATGGAACTTGATGACACAATCCCATGGACTGGACATCGCAGAGATAATCTGCACCTTCAATGGAGGCTGATCCGGACTCGTAGCCTTCATGAAGTTGAAAACATCGGCTATACTTCGAGGACTAGGACTGGCATAGTCGTCCTCCCTGAATTCATTTCGACCATCCAGCGTTCGGCGGCGATATGCAGTCAGAAATTCCGGCTTCTGATTTATACGGGGTTCGAACGTGTATCCCGCTTTGATCAACCATAGACCAACCGCAAGCGTCCCTGCCCCGTCGGCATATAAATCAAGGTCTGATTCGGGGTAGAACGACCGGTCAAGAAACTGCAGAGAATGCATTGGACCCCGCAATCAGGGTCCCGGTGCGGGCCTGCAGAGAACGGAAGGCGACAGGGTCGTCGAAGTAGCGAGAAATGTGGCGATTGATGTTGAACCCGCGACGATAGTAGGACTGGAGCCACTCGTAGGTGAACTTGCAGATTTTGGAGAAGCATGTAAGTCCGGCGGGAGAGCAGTGGTCGAGGATGCAATCGCAGATTTCTGGGGTTGTGATGATATTTCGCACTAGCTCCGAAAGATGTGGAATGGGAGGAGATAATGATAGGCTCAAGAACCTAGATCAATGTGAACTGAGAGCTACTTAATGGGACCCTTCAAAGTTGAGTACATACCCGTCTTGAAGTTCATCCATAGCGCAGATGGTGGGAGAAGGGGGAAAGAGGAGTGCATGTGCAGCCCGCTGACGCTGGTTCGACGCTCTAGATCTATAAGCACGACCCACATGATGGGCGTCTGAGACGGCATCAGCTCTTCGATGCATCACCGTATACTCCAAAAAGGATGGATCTTGTAGAATCATGTTCGACAGGCAGCTTCTCGTGAGATCCTGGTGTCCATCATGACCGAGTAAGATGACGTTATAGGCTATTCAGAGGTGCTCTTCGTTCCAAATTGCAAGCCATACCACCTGGCTGTGACTGAGAATGAGCCAGTCGCTCGAGGCTAGCGTAGGCCTCAAGACTTCCGTTTTCGTCTCGACGAGCTGCGGTAGGCGTCAAAGAACCACAGAACCTGCAAGTGCGCGGTCCTCCGTGGTCATCTGGCCGTCGAGGAACTCTATCGTCGACGCCACCGCAATGCACGTCCCGGCGCGCCGATTCGCTGCTTCAGGAAGTCATTCACCTTCCCTGTAACGGCGTTGAGATC
Organism: Hericium coralloides; assembly: GCA_003675405.1. Taxonomy (NCBI): domain Eukaryota; kingdom Fungi; phylum Basidiomycota; class Agaricomycetes; order Russulales; family Hericiaceae; genus Hericium; species Hericium coralloides. The sequence continues at coordinate 88,781 of QUOP01000018.1, read as the reverse complement.
GAGGGTGACCGAGGAACTGAGAAAGTACCCCGTATCTGGGTCTGTGAGTATCGACCTCCTAGTGCAGAGTGATGCAGTACTGACCATGGTAAAAGGTGAACATGGTGCTGCGTATTGGAAGAGGGTATCGACGCACTCGAGCGGCCCACGGCAGCTCCGCGGCCAACATTTGCACCCAATGTTCAAGCAGCCAGTGATTGCGAAGTGCAATCGTGCCAGCCGACAATTGAGACGACATGAAGCACACAATATGAAGCATGAAAAACATGTAATCCCTGCAAGCCACCTCCGACGCACAGCCAGCCAACCCGGACTCGACTAGAGTGCTATCGAAGGCAAACCGACGAAGAACTGAAGGACAAGCGGCTACCAAAATACACAAAGCGACGATGACTCGTACAGAGGCACCACATATGTGATGTCAAAGCAAGAAACAACGCAAACAAATCCTAAAACATAGAAGAGAACGTTGAATCATACGGTGCCCGCTGAGTCCGATCCTGATAGCTCCCTTCGAGACGCGCACCCGCTCCCATAGCTTGCTGAGGGAACGCCGAGTGCGACGTGACGTCCGTCGTAGACTGCGACCAGGTGCCCCGCGCCGAGGAGGGCTCCACATTCATGAGCAGCGAAGTCGTTGACGAGGCCTTCGGCAGAATAGGCCGCTGACGCGGCGGGAAGTGCGCGCTGGGGTTGAGTGAAGGCGGGCCGGACGACGACATAGAGGGCAGACTGCCACGGGAGGAGGTTGATGAAACGCGGCTAAGTGTCGAGGCGGGGGGAGCGGGGCACAGGCTGCGGCTGACGCTTGTGGAGTTCGGTCCGCAACAAGGCGTCCTCTCTCCGGAAACGGCGTATGACGTGAACGTCCCATCACCGCCTGACGTGAAAGGCTGCGACTCGTGGTCGTGGTCCTCGCACTGGCAGCCCTGACAGCACCCGCAACAGTCTGGGGGACATGTACACTGCCCCAGAGAGCACTTGCACCTGCCATTGCAGCAATCCGACGGTGAGGAATGGGAAGCATCGGGGATGGCTCCAGGTTCGACAATCCTCGGGATCCCATTAAAGAAGGCATTTGTCTGGTCGTCAAGTATGTCGGGCTGATAGAAGGCAGGAGTAGGTGGAGTGATGGTCGATATGCTTCGTATCCAGTCGTCGAGGGGTTCGAATTGAGGGGGATCGAAACCTGCGCTGGGCGTAGTAGGGGGCGTAGTCGGACCGAACGCAATAGGCAGTGAGCAGGTGATACATGTCGCGCAAGTCCCAGGACTGATGCAGGTGCCTTCTGGCCAAGATGCTGAATCGCGACGTTGAACACAACCGGCGCAAGAGCAAGAATCGCCACATGTGCAAAAAGCGGACAAATCGATCGATCCTGGACCACCTTCAGGCCACGTGAAGGCGTTCGGGTAAGCCGCGTCTGGGAGCTGCTCAGTAGACTGAGAAGTCTCTAGGGACATGCCAGGTATACCCGCGGTGTCGAAGGTACGATGTTCGATGGACTCTGGAAGATGGAAATGTTCTTCATATGCACGCCCGTACGGGTTGAAATAGCTTGCGCCATGTGATGTGCGGGGAGCAGAAGGATGCATATGAGGATGAGGCGGGAAAGAGGGATCCGTTTCAGGGACTGGGAATGATCGAGGAGGGACAGGACGCAAATCTCCCACACGACCATTGAGAGTGAGACGCGACATGCCCGGGCCATTCATCAAGCCTTCGGCAAGGTTCCCGGCATACGAAGTTGAACCCCTCCTGCTCTCAGGACCAGGCTTCTTGCGACGGGTGCGAGTCGTGAAACAGTGGCATTCATCACCGTTTTTGCAATTGCATGCAGGGTTGGAAGACCCATCTGCGAGATATCAGTTCTATAATGGAGGGTACAATTTTGGGAAAGGTAACTTACCTCCTTGCTCAGAGTCAGAAGATATATCTTCTGAAGATGCGTGCTGTGCAACCGACGATCCCAGAGCTTCCGGTAAGCCTTCGGGAAACGCGGCGCTGGCCAGCACCTTCTTCAAATTGCCTGAAAGGAGGAACAATGTCCTTACGGATTACTTCGCCTGTCGAAAGCTCGATGCGTGATTCAACTCACCTTTCTTGCTGGAACCTGCGGCTGGCGTCTTATCGCCAATTGCGGGTTTGACCTCACACATACATTTGACATGAACTTGCTTGGTCTTGCGCAGCTCGCGACAATGTTCGCACTGCGTTACAGGACGACCTTTCTTCTTGATCTCGTATAGGGGTCGATCGGTGTGTTTACACGACGAAGAACGGTGGCCCTTAATACACGCCTCGCTGGGAAACCGACGTCATGAGCTACCGTGTGGCAGCAAAGCACAGCCGAAACTCACCAAGCATATTTCTTATCGTCAACGAGAACCTGTGCGGAGATATGAGGGGCTGCTCCGGCGAGCACTGCTGAATAACGACGACTTACCATGATTAGATGAAGGTTGTTTGACAAACGCCTGGGACGGAAGACGCACGCACGTCAACTCCGTCCACGACGCTCACGGAGCGTGTGTTATTGGAAGAGAGACAACGACGCGTGCGATATCCTTTGCTTGTTGTGGACAATGATCATGGGCAAAGGCAGAGACGGCGAGAGGTTATAAGGATGGGGCAGACCTCATATACCCACCCAGCCACACCAACGCCAAATACCCCAAAATAGTTTCCCCTAGCGGATCCCGACCCGGTGTCGCCGGTTCGATTCGGCCTCGTGTCGCTTTTTTCCAACATGTCCCCCACCCTGGTCAACGGTCTTGCTTTTCTCCTCATCAGAAGCGGCTCTCTCGAACTCTGTCGGGCACGATCTCCTTCACGACTTGCTGATTATCATCGCCTGACTGTGCCAACTTGAAATGCCCTATTTTCAGGCTTCTCCGTATACTGCCTCGTACTGGGTAAATCGTGCGTAGGTCGTAGATGTCAGAGTGAAACGACGACCAAGGCGCCGCTTGTGCAGGAAGACTTCTTTTGTTCCTTCTCATAGAAACGATCTCTCGGCCTTATGGAATAGAGGCCGTGATTCAACGGGCCATTTTCCCTCAACTCTTGACGCCGCCCACTAAACCCACACCACTGTTACCGAGCAACGTGCTGTGTGCCTGCTGACTCTTGCTCCGCAGATCATTTTGCCATTGGCGGGTGCTGTTTGATGGCAGACTACCCGTCCCGTGCTGGATCCTGCTGGATCTGACTTTATCGGACGTGTGTTGCTCTCATTTTCCATCGGAACTCCATTGGAACTACGGCCAGGTGCTCAACGGCATGCTATCGATGTCTACAGCGCACAACTTACTTCGATGGGCTCAGGTCCGGTGGAGGCACTCAGCACTTCTCCCGAACAATCTCCCAATAGCGCAATTGCCATATGTCGACGTGCGGCGGATGTCGCCAGCGGGTCGCCCTTCCATAGGCGCCGATTCTATGTCCAGGACCATGGCGTGTCGTCATGAAAGGCTGCACCGCCGCCCGCACAGCAGCTGAAAGCAGTCCGTGCCCTCGATGCTGCGTAGGCGGCAGTCTGCAAATAGCTCGCACGGAGGTACACCTGCTGCTGTCGGGATCCGCGATCTTATGCGATGTCCTGCAAGAGCCTTCCGTTATCTAAAGACGCACACTCTAAGCGCTGTCCGGTACAAGTGTCAGAATTGTATACCGCTGTATGGAGCTCCGATCTGGAGGGGCTGTGATAGCTGATACTGATCGCTAGGCTGCGTGTTTCGCCCTTCAGCTGACCATGTGCGCGTGTGCGTCATTGCCTGTCATGTCACGCGCTGGTGAAACCGAAGGTCTTCCCCATGGAACGAGTACGTTGTTTCTCCGACACCGTGATGCAGTGTCCCCACGTTCAACCCACTTGAAGCTACTGCATAGTAATTTAGATATTCCTCACGTTCTCAGTCAAGTCGACCAGGCGCAGCCGTGCAACCATGTTTCTAGGTATCGTGTCACCGGTAGTATTTGGGCTCGGCATCAGTTTTTGTGGTATGCTGATTATTTAGACACAGCGCGTTGGTGTGTAGCTGAAAGCTCAATCCTTGATTTATATTTCAATCGCTAGGAATGGCAAAATCAGAATCGATCGCACGTCACCTTCAGGTCAGTTCAAGTTGATGGTCCATCGTCAATATCTTCCACTTACTCCTTGCCATCTTTTCTTGATAATGCTTTCTGAAAGACAGTGCGTATGGTCTCGTTTATGCGCATCTTCGACCTGAGCTCGTTCACAGATTTTGTCTGCTCGCCTCCGACAGATCCCGCATCCAGATCTGTCCGTCCATCCGCTTCATCCTAACCACGCCCGAAATCCGCCATGCAGTCTCCGAGTTCTGCTTTCCCGCAACCCTTCTCAGACTCGCTTAAACCTGCAGGCGGATGCACATAGCAATGTCGCGGTACCTCAAGCATAGCTCAATATCGACCGCATCCTGTGGCGGTATTTCCCCCATACAGAGGACTTCGCCACCTCCAAGCTGGCACCGGAACGCTCATATCTGGTTCATCTGCGCCACAGTTCTTCGATAGGGCCTTCTATGACGACTTTGATTTGGACATTAATACGTCTGAACCACGTCCTGGGGGTGGGAATTTGGCTTATGCAGAACGGCTATCGCTTTGTACCCGATCAGCGCAGGTAGTCTGGCGAAACTTCTTCCAGAATGTCAGCACGATGCATAGGTCATCGTCTCACAGCATGAAGGAGAATGCATACTACTGCTTCAAGGGCATCTCTTATGTCTATAACTTTGTTAAAAATCTCGCACGACTATCTCGGACTCCCTCAGGAAATTTTCAATGTTCAGATTATGGGCACGCGGACGAATCTTCTGCAAGCGATCCTCAAGTTCCACTCTAGTAAATCTCCACTCAATCATCCGTCCAAGGGCTGTACTTACTTGTCCCTAGCGTGCGTCATGAATTTTATCACGCACGACGTGGCTCATTCTCTGTGTCCCCGCACTACGTTCGAAGATCGTCGGACGTACGTCACTGCTACCACCAAACTGGCGCGCCCGGTGACAGTCGCAACTCCCCATTATTTAATACCACCAACGAGGCCGGATGCACTCGCCGATCCGAGATTCCGACTCTGCACGCGATGTCGTGCTCCAGGATGCCTCTCATTGGAGACGACACCTTAGATTGGACCATTTCGCTTCGCTCCGAACTTGACAATATCCACTGTTCTCGTCAACTCTTATGATCGCATCGATGGCAGCGTGTCTGTGAAGGCCACGGGCGGCTCTTCATCGATGGTGAAGCATGACGCTCATCGATGATTTGGTCTCGTCCATTCTAATTCTGTGAAACTGCTGGACAGTTACATATTTCCCGACGATTCTCTCGTAAACGAACTCCGCGATTCGTGTCAAGGAATGCAATGTGATATCGACCAACCCTCTCGCGGCTTTGGAATGTCACTGCAGTTGTGGGTGGCACACCTGGTCTCCAGGGTCGATGAATGTTGGCTAATGTAATTATTGTGGCAGCGACGAGTTCAGGATCATGACCTTACGCACAGTCCACCGCTATCTAGATGGAGTTTATTGTCTACACTTTTCTCCGCACGCATGCTCGTTACAATCTTCTGTATCGTCCATTTTGTCGTCTCTTGCTCTCTTTCCTTGGTCTGTAAGCAGGTCAAGGTGTCCGCATTTTGTTTAAATTATTGTTTACTCGTTTCCCTAAGGATTTTTGGAGTGGATTTAAAGCTCCCTAAAGTACCAGATGTGTTTCTTGGTCTTCTTCAAAATTGTGCGGAGGAGTCGACTGCAACGCTGCCAGCCTTGCGAAGTATGAGGACCGTCAGTTCGGCGCAGCTACGTGTCGCGTTCTTCCCACGGACGATACCTGGCAAACACCCTCAAGGCCTGATTCATTTACATAAGGTGCAAGTTCCTCTCAAGAAGTCGGAACTATCCAGATGCGTCCGCCATGGCCGACGTAGACATGCGCAGCATTTTCAGCGCCATGGATGTCGACAGCGATGAAGGCCACGCGGCGAGTACCGCCCTGAGCGAGCAAGTCCTGGGGAACCCCGACATCCTCGACATCATATTCGCCTTTGCCTCGCCAGGCACCATCATCCGGTTCTCCTGGACGTGCAGACAGCTCCTGGCATCGAAAGACGCGTACTTTCGCCGCGCATACAACGTCAATCGCCACCTGTCCCGGTTCTTCGCGGACCCCCTCGCGTTTCGCGCGCTGCAGGCCCGGACGTCCACGCTTGTTTCGGGATCGTCATCGGCGCTGCAATTTTTTGACAGGTCTTACTATTCTGGCTCTGACCTGGACACGTACGTTCCCTATGAGCATACCCTAGAGGTCGCGCGTTGGCTACAAAGCGCGGGATATGCATACGAACCGGCAAACGAGGTGCAAGCTGCAGATCTGGAGGCCGCCATTGTCCAGATGCAGACCATCACTGGCGGCACAAGCTCGATATACAACATGCACGGCGTGACCGGCGTCTTCAACTTCCACAAGCGACCAGATAGTGCAACGGACGACTTGAACGCGCGCCTGAAGGTCCAGATTATCGTGGCTTTGCGTTGTCCCATGGAAGTCATATTGAACTTCCATTGCAGTGCGTCCTTCTTCTATCCTGTCACTCAAAGGAAATGTGACGAGTGTCGCTTTCGAAGCTTGCGTGATGAACATCATCAGCCACGATACGGCGTACTCATTATACCCCAGAGCAACATTCGAGTCGCGCCTTGCACTTGTCTCGGCCACAGATGGCAAGCCACTAGCTGGGTCGTTAGAGAAATACGGGGAGAGGGGGTGGTCGCTTGTCCACAACAAGCCCGACCACGATCTTGCCCCGCAAGCTTTCCACGAGCCCTCTTTCGCCGAAGGCTCGCGCTGGATAGACGACATTATGACATGGGTCCTCCGACTATCGACTGAGGGAATCCGTTGCCCTCCAGGACATACTCCGGACCCTGTTGCCTTGACAAACTGGCATTTGGTCTACGAGTCAACTGATCCGCGTAACCCTCGGGCTTCGAGAGACGGCTTGAAAGCAGAAATGGCCTACCAAGTTGTCTGCTCGCCGCTTCTTCGTCATTACTATGTGTTGACAGACCGGATGCTGATCAACACGTTGCACGCCACTCTTAAAGGCGTCGCTGATGGGCTAGCGGACATGCGAAAGGAACAGGTTTCCATGTCTTCCGAACACAATCCAGAGGGTTACAGAAGATCGACAAATCCTGTACCACAACTTCCGTTGTCAGTCATCGGATTCATCCTGCTTCTGTATGCGCTGATGGTTACTTTCACAGGTATGACGGAGTCGTGTCGGCCCAGTGCTCAGCGTACCGCCAACTGACGGAGCTGGGGCTTCTGCCCTAGCTGGTACGGCCAAGAGACTTGCCAGGTCAGGTAAGGTCCTCCTTGCCCATGATGTATAGCGTCAATTACCAAAGCTTCGCATCTGTTCTCACGCTGCAGCTCGTATATCTGTGAGACGAGTCTAGCGCCACATCACAAGTCCATCTCCGCAATTGTCCATATCTAACCAAAAAGTATTTACCTGGAAAAATATTACTCACTACTCTATGTTCTCCTCTACTCCTCTCCCTTCCTTATCCCACCGCATGATCACATCCCGATGCCTCACCCACGACCCCGCTTCCATCTGCACAAGCGTCTTGAGCGCCTTCATCGAAAAGCGCAGCCTCTGATCTGCGTCCAGAGCGTTGACCACATACGAGCTGCCGATCCAAAGTTCAGCATCAGCAATAGCTCGGAATGAAAAACCATACATGACCGTGCTGTCCTTCAGTGGGTTCTCGCGGCTCCGCAAGCTGGCGCAGATGCTGGCAAGGCCGTCGCCCCGGCGCCATAACATGTAGGCACGAAGCTCCTGCGGGCGCGGCGGAGGGCGGAGCAAAGGCTCTTCGGCGTCGTCTGCCAAAGAGCCCAGTTGGGGCATGGTCGAAGTTGAAGCAGTAGGCATGGCCAGTGCCTCAGGGACAGATGACGCCGACCGCGCGGGCGCCAGCGGGGGATTCATCTCCACGTATAAGTCGGAGGTATAGTCGGACGGAGTGACGGTGCGCTTTGCCTCGCGTGCGAGGGCGAGGCAGCGCTTGTATACCGTCAGCGAGCAGTATACATCGTTCGCAGCATCTATCAAACCCGCACTTCAGCACGAAACCCGGTAATGCGGGCGGAGGCAGGCACTGACACTCCATCTGCTCACGAGTCAGCTGCGCCTCCCAGTTGCTCATCCGGACGGGCCCCTTGTCGAGAGAGCGGCGCAGGTAGAAGGCGACGACCTTGGAGAGGCTCACGATGGACCTGTTGTACGCCTTCTGGAAGCGCTCGTCGGCTTGCCGTGCGAGGCCGCCGAGTTCAACGAGGTTCCGTGCGAGGATACCGAAGTCGCGGTAGAGCTTCATGCCGTCATCTACGGGGAAGTTTCTCAAGAGGACACTGCGAGTGAGGGCACTTGTCTGCTTACTGCGGATGTTAGCACCCATTTTGGCGACGTGCGGCGATTCAATTAGCTCCTGGGCGATGGTGAGCATGAAGTAAACGTCCACCCACACTGACTTACCTTGAGTTTCTGTGGAAATCCTACAGAGGGAGGTCAGGATAAGTATCATTCTAAACGACGTCCAGACGCACTCTTCATACCGCTCACTTGCAGAAGAAGGATCATCGAAGAGTCACATAGCTGGACGAGCGCAGTGCGTCGCTCCGTCATCCGCGCGCCTTGACGGAGAAACACGCGCCATTCTAAATCGAACCCTACGGGGCTGTCGCAGGTCTATTGTCAGATCTGACAGCTGTAACGGCACACAAAAGATGCATACCCATTGAGAGCTTGGACCACTTCGTCGGCTTCTTCCTCTGTTTGGATATACATAACTGTGGGATTGGGTATAGTGCTTCTATAAGTGTATAATGGCATTGCCGGTTTGGTAGCAGGTTTAGATGATACGGTGGTTTGCGTTTCATCGGCAGCTTTGTCCATAGAGGTGGCCGCCTGCTCTACCGAGAGCAAGACCTTGGCCGGTGCTGATGCGGGTTTCTTCGTCGTCCGCGGCTTCCTTTGCTTGGGAAGTGAGACAGCAACGTCCTGGTTCTCCTCAATCTGTCCGGCAGCGGAGGGGCCCTCGTCCGGTTTAGTAAAATCGGGTTTAGTTCTGTAGGGTAGAAATGAATAGTTGGCCACGGCGGAACAAAAAGCTGACGCACAGTTTCGGTATGGGTGATATTGACAGCGACCTGCGCTTTTTCGGAGGTGTTGGGGTCGTGAGGTCGATGATATCTTCTGCTGGTTGTCTCTTTGCAGAAGAGGGGCCTGCATCGGCATCTAGAGCAGCAAGGACGCGTGAGGTGGTGAGTGGTCTCCGAGGAACGCCAGATGAATGGACAAGTCGCGGTGGCGAGCTTGCCCCACGGTATCGCGATGCAGAAGATGGCAGTTCCTTGAAAGCCTTCATACTTTCTAGAGCAGAAACCAATAAGCTTGCGGACGGTATACAAGAAGGCGCAGTGGAGTGTAGTGGAGTCGAACGAGAAACGCAGCAGCCAAAGACGCGTTCAACGCGTCGAGGCATGTGACCATATATTTACGTAATCCAATATCGCAGATGGAATTCCCACGGTCAGAAATTTCTGCTTTGCAGCACAGAAACGCTTGGAACACGCCTTAGACACATACCCTCTCTCCTCGCCATGGCTGACGTCGTCCAGCTCCCTGTTTTCGCGCCCCCACTTCCCGCAGGCTGGACTGCCCAGCCACCATCCGGAAACTCCATCTCTCGTGCGCCTGATCTCGATTATATATCAACCTTCATCTGACTTTGTTTTGCTGATTAGCCTTGGTTGAGCGGAAACTACTCCCTGCTGGTCCTGCATACCTGGCCCACGTGCGCCGTGCAGTACACAATTTGTCGTTCGAGGAGCATGACAAGCATGTCGAGGAGGAGCGGAAGCGACTCGAGAGCCTGAACGGCAATGGGCTCAACGGCGAGGACGACCTCGGGGTGGGCGATGAGGAGGAGCCCGATCACCTACTCATGCTCGATCCCAAAGACTGGAAGGTAAGCCACCAAATGCTATAACGTCCCGGTCAAAACTAAGCGGCGATGCAGAACCAGGACCACTACATGGTGCTCGGCCTCTCGCACCTGCGCTACCGCGCCACCGACGACCAGATCAAAATCGCCCACCGTAAAAAGGTGCTCAAGCACCACCCCGACAAAAAGGCCGGCGTCGCCGGCTACGCGAACGACGACGCCTTCTTCAAATGCATCCAGAAGGCGATGGACACCCTCACCAACCCCGAGAAGCGTCGCCAGTTCGACTCGGTCGACCCGTACTACGGCGCGCTCGAGGACGACGTTCCCACCGCGTCCGAGATCAAGAAGGCGAAGGACCCGCACGCTGCGTTCTTCGAGCTCTTCACGCCTGTCTTCGAGCGCGAGGCCCGCTTCAGCCGCAAGCAGCCCGTGCCCCAGCTCGGCGCGTATGCCGACCCCAAGGAGGCCGTCGAGGGCTTCTACGATTTCTGGTACAACTTTGACAGCTGGCGCAGCTTCGAATATCTCGACAAGGAAGTCAACGAGGGCAGCGATAAGTGCGTCTCTTGTGCCGTTCGTCGGGCTATATGTTTATTGACGGGGTCTGTAGCCGCGATGACAAGCGCTACACAGAGAAGAAGAACAAGTCGGAGCGTGCACGGCGCAAGAAGGAGGACACCGCGCGCCTGCGCAGCATCGTCGACCTTGCCCTGAGCGTCGACCCGCGCATCAAGCGCATCAAGGAGGAAGAGAAGGCGGCGCGCGAGGCGAAGCGCAAAACCAAGAGCGGCACCTCGACGCCAAAGGTGAATGCTGAAGAGGAGAAGCGTCTGGCGGAGGAGGCCGCGAAGAAGAAAGAGGAGGAAGAGAAGGTCGGTCGCAGCCTTTTTTTCTTATGTGGGCCCTGGCTGATCCCGGTGCTTGATATTTCCAGGCTGCCAAAGCGGAGGCTAAGAAGGCGAAGGCTGCTGCCGCGAATGCCGCCAAGAAGGCCAGGAGAGCTGCGAGAACTACCGAGGAGGCCCCAGCATCATAACCCTTTTCGCTTCTGTATACTTTGCGGTGTGGATATGTGGGGGAGGTGCTGTTCATTGGTTATCGTGCTGTAGATTGCAAACTTGTTGTTGTCTTGCTGTCGCGGATCTTTGCGGATCTTTGTTGTAGTCTTCAAGAGGATTTCTAGTCAAAATTGCGTTTAGTACGTCGTATCATAGGCTTTACGCGGTATCCTAGAACTAGAAGCTGAATCTGCCGTAACACGTACATCCCCCGTACGCTTTCAATCTCCTACCAACACACATGTTACAGGACTATCTGTACGATCCGAATTTTCCTCTCGCAGGCTATATAACCGCTCGCCGGAGGAAGCGCTCGGTCGAAATGCGGAGGCCTCCCTAGCGAGGATCCAACGAGTGCCTCTCTAAGTCAGCAAGGGAAATTACGGAGGGACGAAGAGCCCAGTGGAGATTCTATCGTCACAGCAGTGATGACTTCTACAGCTAATGTAACATATGACCTATGGATGTCCGCACGTCGAGTATAGAACGTGACTGTTTCCCCCGTGCAAGCCTTTTTTCGATTCACGCCTCAGCTCCAAAAGGACAATCATGATCAGGCTTAGGATGCAATCACGAATTCCAGTGTGGTCGTCTTAGCTCTTCATAGTAGTATCGAACCTCCGCGTTTGGGAAGATTCCCCGGATGAGCTCCAACCTCGCAGCATTCTCCCCTTCTCGTTCGCGCCATTCCGAATGGTCCGCGACACTGTGGCGGACGCAGACGGACAACGGGACGTCTCGCCTTCTAGCGGCAGGCCCACACTGCGGTGGAGGGACCGGATCCGGCCAGGAGCCAATCTCCACGTCTAGGTCCTCGAGCCATCGACACTGACTGGCGAGAGGCAGAAGCCCCGCGGGCGTAATATCGCACTCCCATGGCACACGCGACTGAAGAGTCAGCACACGTAGGCAGGGCCATGTCGTGGCTGCAGCCGCAATAAACGCATCGTCGAGCTCGACGGGCAGGCACTCGAGGCGGAGCTCCTCGATACAGCCGAACTGGAAGAGGGGACATAATTTCACGGATGCGAGACCAAGGGGCCTCCAATCGTCCTCTCGGTCCATCTTGTTAGGTATACCGTCATCCTTGAGAGTAAGCGAGGACAATGCATGTGTCGAGCAGGTAGACGGGAGGGCATTGAGAAAGAGTTTGAGATCGTGAGGAACGATGTCGTAGTCATTACGCTCGAGGGTGAGCGTCTTGAACTCCCGGGCGCAGTCCGGACGTTGGAGACAGCGGAGAAGCATCGCAGCCTCCCTCAAGTCTCCCACCGTCCAGTGCAGGTGCTGAAGGGAGGTAAAATCTAGTAGGGCGGGAGACGATATAAAGTGATCCTTTGAGCTGAGGTGCCCTTTCAGGGTCTGGAGATTGGGCATCCGCGACAGGGGAATTAGGGTATTTCCCGGTGATATGTGTGAGAATTCCATACTGGCGATGTCTGGGAACGCTGAAATTAATAGCTCAAGCTGCCAATCGGCATCCCTCTCCCCGATGCGGCGATCGAAGATGATCATATCTTCCAAGAGTGGGCAGGTCGCTTGGAGGGAGAGGAATGTCTCGTACAGTGATTGTTTACGATCCTCTTGCCAGGTGATGACGCCCAGCTTCAGAGACGTGATGTTCGGCCCCGCAAGCAGGCCTATGTAAGGCAACGACGTGTCTCCATCATTGTCCAAATAGAAATCGGCCCAACAGAGATATCGTAAGTTCGGGAAAAGCGGTTGAGTGTGCGTGGAAGACCGACAAGAGAGGGCATGGCCGAAAATAAAATCGATGTCGCCATACACAACACACAAACCCTTGACTCGAGATGCGTAATAGTGTAATCGGGTCCAATCTGCATTCTCCAAAAATGGAACAAGACCCTGCAAGACAAAATCAATGCTGCCGCATCATTGTGTATTCTGGAGCAGGAGATTCAAATAAATCAATCTTACCATGGTTTTGTGATACGGCCTTCGGTCCTTCTCCTCTGCCTTGGCCCTTTTCGCAGGCGGAACGATGTTGTCCCACAGAGGCCGAGCAGAAAACATGCAACTCCACAAGGCATCGAGACATGGTTCCAACAAGGTCCTTGAAGTCAATGAGAGGGACAGCAGAGTCTTCCTCTTGATCATATCTTCGTGGCCGATGTAAATCAAATGCGAAGATGTAATCAAACTAGTGCAGACAAGATGCGGTGGTTGCGAAAGACATTGAACAATCATACACACGATGTCGTGAATCTGGAGAGCCTGGTGCATGTCGAGTTGCTGCGTCCAGCTTGAGAGACCTATGATGTTCTATGGTTCTATCGGCCGGACGTCAACGCCGACATTCGGAATGGCTAGTTGACCGCCACTAAAGGTCAACAAGTCGGCAGAATGTGGACGTAAGATGGTCACATACGCAGGGTGCCGCCGGGCGTAGAATGCGAATAAAGTGATATCAAGAGTGACAGTTGGCCAAGGGCGCGCGTGCGACTAGGACTAATTACCGTGAGTCAGACAGACGATCCTGAGGAGTACGAACCAGTGTCGAGTCTCGTCTACTCTGCCTCTGAGAGATCAAGGCTACCGTCACACGCCAAAGGCGGTGAAACATGCCCTTGCAACGTGTCTAATGCCTATGTCCTCGCTCTCGTAAAAACGCGGATCGGTTGGGATGGATCCTATGTCTACACGGGATTTGCCGGATCACTGAATTTGTAGGCGCTTGTAGGTGCACGGTTCCGTTCTGCTCGTCCGATATCAAATACACGACAACCTCGTTGACATACTGGAATAACATCGCGTAGTCACGGTACGTGAACAGTCAGCAAATTCTCGCCTTATATCACACGGGGTGTCGTTAACCAGAGTCATCTAGTTTAATAGGTACATGCAAACGAGTAAACATCTATTCGATGTCGTCTTAAAAGGAAAAGGAGCACGTCCCGGTCACCTACAGTCCATTGATATTTGTGTAGAAGTATGTAACCTCAGCATTTGGGAACATTTCCCGTATAAGCTCTAATTTTGCAGTTCTCTCGTCATCCTGCTCTCCCTGCTCCGAATCCTTCATGTCATTGTAGCGCACTTGGATAGACAACGGGACGTCTCGCCTCCCTGCGGCAGAGCCACATGCGGACTGAGGGATCGGGTCTGGCCAGGAACCAACCTCCATGTCTAGGTCCTCGAGCCATCGACATTCCCTCGCAAAGGGCAAAAGTCCTGCGGCTGTGATGCCACAATCCCGTGGTACGCGCGACTGCAGACGCAGCACGCGGAGGCGGGGCCACGCCGTGGCTGCCGCAGCGACAAACGCGTCGTCGAGCGTGACGGGAAGGCACTCGAGGCGGAGCTCCTCGATGCGGCCGAACTGGAAGAGCGGACGAAGATCGGCAGATGCGAGACCAAGGTCTTGAGAGTCGTCCTCGTCCATCAGGTCAGGTGTCCCTCCATCCCCGAGCACAAGCGAGGACAGTGCCTCCTTTGAGCACGTGGACAGAAGGACATCGAGGAAGAGTTTGAGATCGTCTGGATCGAGGTCGCAGTCGTTACGCGCGAGCGCGAGCGTCTTGAGTTCACGAGTACCGCTATGGCCTGGAGGTTGGAGGCGGCGTAGAAGAGTCGTGGCCTCGGTCAAATCGCACACTGTCCAATGTAGTTGCTGAAGGGAGGCGAAAGGCAGTGGGACGGTGGTAGACGATATGAAAGGATCTGTTTCATTGAGCGTTCCTCTCAGGGACCGGAGATGCGCCATCCGTGACAGAAAAATTAGGGAGCCGCCTGCTATTGCGGTTGACAACTTCACACTGGTGACGTTTTCGAACGCAGAAAACAGCAGCACAAGCTGCCAATCAGCTCCGTGCTCGTTACGATTGCAGTCAGTGATGGCTATCTCTCCCAAAAGTGGACAGGTCTCTCGGAGAGACCAGAGCGTCGCATACAGGGATTGTTCAGATTCCTTCCGCCAGGCAGTTAGACCCAGCTTGAGATAGGTGATATTTGGCCCTGCAAGACAATTGATGCTGCGGAAGGAAACATCGCTGTGGTCGGACCAATAGAGATATCGCAGGTTGGGGAGAAGTGATGCGTGAGTGGAAGCACGACTGGAGAGGGCGCGGCTGACAACGATGTTCAAGTCTCCGGGACAAACAATTAAGCCCTTGATTCGAGGTGCATAATAATGGAATCGCGTCCAATCTGCACGTTCCACAAGTCGAAGAGCCTGTGAGATTAAAATGTTACCAAGCTGCTGCGTATTCTCTACGGCGGGGGGTTCAATTCGGGATAAACTTACCATGATTTCGAGTTCATGACGTCGAGGATTGTTCCCCTCTCCAGGCTTGACTCTCTCATCTGGAAGGACGATCGTGCCAAACAAAGGCCGAACTGACATCATGCAAGCCCACAGCGCATCGAGACATGGCTCTAACAGCGACCTCGAGGTCAACGCGAGATACAATAGAGCCTGTTTCTTGACTACTTCTTCACGGTTTGTGCAGCGTGATTCGCATGGTAACGCCCGAAGGTAGACATGATCTGGTGTTCGCGAAAGACACTGGGCAATCATACACACAATCTCGGGAATTTGCAGAGACCGGTGCATGTCGAGCTGCTACGTCTCACAGCTTGGGCTGAATTCCTAAATTTGACTGGCGGCACGCCGACAATTAATTGCTGAAGTAAGTGAGCTCAGCAGGTTGAACATGAGACTAGAACATGGACACAAAGCACTCACATACGTTGAGTCCGTTGGGGCGCGAGGTAGGGCGACTCGAACTAGCGAGGCATCCATATGTACAGCGCGAAGGTTTGCCATAGCGACGTTAGGCTCGGTCTGGGCGCGGGGTCTTGATTTGAGACTAATATCGACGTGCTTCTGCTGCACTGCGTACAAGTTAGGGACGTTCCGCCAATTTAAAGCACAGGGAACGTGACCTTCTGCGGGCGCCGCACATCGAGCCGACTCCAAGGAGTGCGGCTTCTACAAACCCACCGGGCCCTCAGCGGCCCAAGTCGGGAATATCTACTGCTGCGTCCGCGCCGCAAGGCAAGAGCAAAGGTAGAGCGGGTCGGTCATCGGACATCGTCATGGCGGGGGGCGGGAGTTTAATCCTTTTCTATCAGTCGGCATGTGTTTCGGTCCAGACATTGTTTCGGTCATCTCCATTTTTCTCATACCTAACGATCAGCATACTGTCATACGTACTGACACAGTCGTAAGCGCTTTTAACGTGGTGCCTTCGTAAAGCAGGATACTGTACTTGTGTGTCTGGCTACCTCCATATGTTTGTCGTGCCTCTGTGTATATACTTACGCGTGCCCCTGGCTCATCACCCGGCGCTATACAAATCCTTGACTCCCAAAAAAAAAAAAAAACGTTCCGCCAAGCGGTACTTGCCGGATCGTTATGGGCGCCTGTAAGCGCAAGTTTCCATGTCCTTCGTCCCCTTCGTGCGAATAATATCAACGCCGCAAACTCATTCCACTAGGCTAATGCTACATAACCCATGTGAACAATGGGCGGGTGCATATTTGTACGTGGTCACCAAGAACCAAAGTCATCTGGATGAAATACATGTAAAACAATAGATACCGAATCCCTGTTTCCGCGCAGAATGTCTCGAGCGCGTCATAAGTACACCAACAGCGAGAAATACAGTGGCACCTATACCCTATTACATGTCACCACGCTGCGCCTTCTCCCCCGGCTCCTGTAGGTTGACATCGTCTTCCGCGTCACCCAGCTCGGCCTCCCATCCGCACCCACGCGGAGGCGATAGTCGTCGAGCTCGGGATGGGGATACCACTCGCTGACCCGGATCCAGCCCATTTCCGCGCCGCGGTCGCTGAACTTCTCGCCCCATATCCACGTCTGCACGGGGCGCGTGACCGCGCTGTGGGTGCAGACGTGCGCATAGAGCCGGCCGCGCTCGGGCTCTGAGCGGGGAGTAGGAGGGTGGGTGAGGGGATACGGGGCTTTGGAGCGGTGCCAGGACGTGTGGATGGGATGCCCGCGCAGTTTCGTCCACCGTATTTGGGGGTCCAGCGAGGCAGACGGCGGTTCGGGACGTGGGGGCACCATCGATGGTGACGGGGACGGGAAATGAGCGCGAGGCGTCTTCATCTGCGCAGGCTGGGGATTTGGATTCGAGGATGATGCCTCGGAAGTTGACAATAGTTCCGTCGACTGGACCGGAGTGGTGCGTGTTTCGTGATGCTTGGAGCTCGGGAGATCTATGACGGGGACCCAATGTATCTGGACGTCGTCTTCGTCCGATTCACCCTCGCGCTCGACTTCGGACTGCGTGTGAAAGGACCGCGCGGCCGATGCGACGTTCCGGAGGAGACTCCTGACACGTGCGGGGAGTTTGGGGAACAGGTAGTCGACGAGTCCTGTAGCACCTTGCCGCGCCAAGGCGACTAGGTCTGGCAGAAACGCTCCTTCTTCGTCTTTCTCGTATTTGAATGTGATGGTGCACCCCTTGTTTTTTTCGTCCTCTGGATCATACACATCATGTGTTGACAAGCCCTTGGGGACCCTAATGGTGCGGCTTCGCGTCATCTGTAGAACGTGCTGAATTGAGGACAAAGGAAATCGTATGCAAGCTTGACTACGCACCACCCATCTTACGCCGTCACTTCGCGTTCCGTTCGCGTACGGGTGAAAGGGATGGCGTGTCGATGAGGTTTTGCCTGTAGTATCCTTCATGATGGCTGGCCTAGATCAATGAAAGAAGGGAAGAGCTGCTCCTAAAGCAAGAGGATCGGAATGATTTATACATGCCGCAATTTGCCGCACCTCAAGGCCTCACCATCATCGTGATGCGCACAGGCCGCTGCCTCCTTGCAAACATACGAAACGAGGCAGACGGGGGACAAGGGGATCAAGAACCTCAATAAGGCAACTCACCTCCCGACTAAGTATCCTAGCTAGGGCGCCTATAAGCAGACTGCTGTGTGGTCGACGTCGAGGTGGTTGTACTCGGTGCCATCGCGCGGCGGAATTTAAAACGATACAAGACAGCAATACAACAGCGAATAGATAGAGCAGAATTGGTACTTATCAATCGCCTCCGTGCGAACTCGCAACGTCACTGCTTCCATCTTCCTCCATCGCCTCATCGTCGCCACGAGGCTCGGGCGTAGGCGCCTTTGGCGGCGCGGGCTCGGCAGCCTTCTTTGCCTTCCACGCGTGTGCCATTTGCAAGAACTTGAAGGACGTGGCCGTTGCCTCGCGTTCGTCGTCGGCGAAGATGAAATCGTAATCTAACGCAGTGATATCAGCACAACATGAGCGTAAACATGGATGTGGACGCACCTTCGACAAGCTGGCCTGTCTCCTCGTCGACATAGCGCTTCTTGCCCTGGATCGGCATCATGCCCTGCACCTTCGCGACATCGTCTGGCGTGCCGTTCGTCTCCTCGAAGTTCTTCCACACCTGCAGAAGAGCCACGCGCTCGTTCTTCAAGCCCTTGTCCTTCAGGTGGTTGTACCCCCTCTGGAACACCTTCCTGGCAAGCTCCAAATCGCCTTCAACCATCTTCACCTCCGCCTCCTCTTCGTCCTCCTCTTCCTCTTCCTCCCGCTCGTCCCGCGGGAGCGCAATCGGCTGCGCCTCGAACAGCGCATACGCAACCCAGACCTTCCAGTGCCCACTGCTGTCGACGAGCCGCTCGTACAGCGCGCGCGCCTTGTCGCGCTCGCCCTCCTCGACCTCGAAGTCGATGTACGCCTTCCACAGCAGCTCGGGCATCGAGAGCAGCGACTGCGACACGCCGAGCTCGAAGATGCCGCGGGCGCGCGTGAAGTCGGCGAGCTGCGTCTCGAGCTCGGCGTACCTGATCCAGGCTGCGGAGTTCGTGTGATCGAACTGGAAAAAGGTGTGAGGACAGGAAAGTCTTCGAAGGCGAAAGGCGACATACCTCGAGGTACTTCTCGTACAGCGTCCTGACGCGGTCGAATTCACGGAGCTGAAAGCAAGTCAGTCAGGAACGATGAACGGGTCTCAGGAAACGATGACATACATCGAACTCCATCTGAATATAACCCTTGAAGAGTGCCTCTTTTGGACACATTCCGATGGCAGCACCAAGGATTCTGCGTGCAGCGGGAAGATCCAGTCTCCGAACCTCGAATTTCGCATACATGATCCACAGCTTCGCGAAAGTGAACTGCTTGTGTGGGACAAGTTGGACAGCTGTTTGGTATATCTGACGTGCCCGTGGATAATCCTGCATAAGATGTCCTAATAAGCACATTTCCATGATGGAAAGAAAACCCATTGTACATACCTTCGTCTCGATCTCCTCAAACAGAGCATAATCCAGCCATAGGAAGATATATCGTCGCCAGTGTCGCTTCTCGCCGCCTGGTGGTACCTGCGCCACAGCGCGCTCATATACCTCCCTCACACGACCAGCCGACTGCTCCTCTTCTTCGGCCGTCGCGCCTTCCTCCTTTAGTTGCTGATAGGCGCCCTCCTCGAGCCGCGCATAATCGAACCACACGTCGTAGTTTCGCCCGTCGTGCGCAAGCTCTTCCTCGTACTGAATGCGCCGCTTGCCAAGAACAGTTGACTCCAGAGACGTTCGTGTGCCGTGCTGCTTTTCGAATCTGGTGTACGCTGCGTATA
Source organism: Hericium coralloides (assembly GCA_003675405.1). NCBI lineage: Eukaryota > Fungi > Basidiomycota > Agaricomycetes > Russulales > Hericiaceae > Hericium > Hericium coralloides. The sequence continues at coordinate 69,062 of QUOP01000018.1, read as the reverse complement.
GATTCGCGGATTTGGAACGGGGAAGGCGCGACAGAGCAAACTAGGACAAGGAGTTCAGCTTTCCGTATATCAACGACGATCGCCAATGCCCACCTTGTAGATGACCCTAGCACGCTCAAACTCCTTCAACCTCGTCTCCATTTTCGCGAACGCACTGAACACCGCCTGAGCCTTGTCCACCTGCTCCTCCTCGTCCCCAAAGAACTCAAGCGCCGTCTGGAACACCTCGCGCGCCTTGTCGACCTTCCCGCGCTCCTCCTCGAACTTGCCCCACTTCACCCACACGCGCGGCTCCGGGCGCACCGCGACCCACCGCTCGTAGATCGCACTCGCGCGGTCCGGCTCGTCATAGCGCGTCTCCATCTTGATGTACGCCATCCACGCCTTGTCGTCGGGCTCCCAGGCCATCCAGCGCTCGAACACCTGGCGCGAGCCCGCGACATTCTGGAGGAGCTCCTCGAGGTAGACATACTTGTACCAGAGCTGGTCAATGCGCGGAAGGAGCGTCACCGCGCGGTCGAACAGGTTGCGTGCATGCTGGACGTTGCGCGCTTTGAGCTCCGTCTCGGTGTAGCTCAGCCAGAGCTGGACGCTGCGCGGGTCGACGTCGAGGGCGCGCTCGAACACGGAGCGGGCGCGGGCGAATTCATTTTGGGATGCCTACGTATGATCAATGGTGGTGAATATGCAAGAATTGAGGTGCATGAGAGCTCTTACGCACCTCCCAGTTGGCGTACTGAAGCCATTCTTTGCTGAAGGATGACCTATGTTAGACTTGGTGGACCAATGACAGGACAACAGCACTCACATGCTTCCTCGCGTCCGCCTTATCCGCTCCTCGAACTCCTTTCGCTTCCGACCACGGTATTCATGAAGCTCCTCAAAATCTTCGACTCGCTGTTTGGGAGCTGTGAACTGGGCTTCTTGACGCTCTTGGGCCTAACCGAAAGCACGTCAATACATGAGAAATACAGTGCTTGACTAATAACACACCTCTCGAAGGAGTTGCTCAGCAGTGATCTGCAATTCTACTCAGTATACGGCACACTCGATGAACTACGGAGTGAAACGCACTTGGATGGCAGCTGGTGCCCGGTTCTTGATACTGTAACGCGATATTCAACACCATTCCCCACTTATAAGCAAGTTCAACTTACCGAGGAGCCCTTCCGTCTTGCATATTGGGCAGAGCAGGTATGGACTACAGCTGCTGCAAGAGTAGACCGATGAACGAGTTAGAAGAGAGGACAGAAACAATGTTGCTTAGTAAGTGTAGCTGCCGAATGACGAGTTGCCTTTTTGGATTCTTCATTTCTTCGAATCCGACCGGGGCCCATACTCGAGCTCTCCCCACGTCGAACTAATTCTTCACAACGTATGGCGGACGAAGCAAGCCTGCTCCTGACATCTGCTGAGGTATAGTTTTGGCCATGTCTCTTGATCTGTGGTTCCGCTGTGAAGTATGCCGCTTGTACGTGACTTCTCCAGTCGATGTTCGATTGATGGATACAGGTGACAGTCCTTCGTGTAAATGGGGGCAGCTACATTCAAATCATATCCCAAGCTACAAATCAAGGAATACAACATGAAGCTAATGAAAAGAAAGGGATCTAGTATGTGCAAGATGCGACCGGACAAACAGGCCTACGCATTCACGAACGAAGCGACATCAAACGGATCCGAAGCAGACGTCGCAAAGTGCCTCTCCGAAACCAGCGACACCGCGCTGTCCATAGCCACCATCGGCCGCACCGGCGACGGGCTCGCAGACGCAGGCGGCGACGGCAACAGCGCCATGCGCACCTGAGGCGGGACGTGCACGCGCAGCGGTGTCGCGCCGCCCGGCGGTAGCGGCTCGTGCACCATCTTCTGGACGTAGGCGTCCGCCATCGCAAGCCGCGAGCGCAGGTCCGCCATCATGTTGTGAACAGGCCGGAACTCGCGCAGCTTCTCTTCTTCCATGCGGATGCGTTCTTTTCGGATGTGTCGCGCGAGGAGAGACAGCGAGAGGCCGGCGGTGCGCGTTTGCTCTATGTGGTCGGCTTCGAGCTCGGCGCAGCGGGAGGTGGCGTGGTTGAGCGAGAGGTCGGTCATCTCGTAGCGACAAAGCACCTCAGCGTGGCGGGTCTGCAAGTCGTCGTACTTGTCCGTGACGTGCTTGAGCTGCGTGCGAGTCTCGCTGGCCTCGTTGGCCGTTTTGTCGGACATGTCCAGTAACTCGGCATTTCGAGTCTCCAAGCTGTCGTGCTTGTCGGTCATGGTCTTCAACTGGGCCTTGGTCGCGCGAACGTTCTTGTCGAGGTCTTGTGCCCTAGCCTGCAGGGCCTTGTGCTGATCCCGTAGCTTGTCAAGGTCGTCGCCCTGGGACCGATAGCGCCGTTCCAATGCGGCAAGATTATGGTGTGCCTGCTCACGGTCAGCGTGCAAGCTATCATAGCGTGTCTTCAGGGCATTGTGCGTTGTCCTAGCAGTGGCCAGATCACCCTTGACCTGTAGAGTCGCCTGCATCTCGCGTGCGAGCCGGGAGGCCAGATGCCGTTTGAAGTGCCAGAGCACCGCGACGACGAGCAGCAGAGACCCAGTACACCTGACTTTGCTCGCCTCGGACTTCTGGCGGTACGCCATCCACGCTTCAGCAGCCCTTTCCCTGGAGTGGAGAGATCTCTGGTATTGCACGTTCGCTGCCACCAGTCGCTTCGAGAGGGTCGTCTTTTCGAGTTCTGCTTGCTTGAGCTTTGCGCTGAGTTCTTTGGAAGAGACCTTCAGTAGCCCGTTGTCAAGTCGAAGGTTATCGCAAGCAGTAGCGCTGTCCTGAAGCTTCGTGCTGAGATCGGAAACAGCAATCGTGAGACGCTCTGAGCGGTGCGCGAGAAGGCGAGTCCGGCCCCAGAGAACCCAGAAAGCAAGCATTGCGTCCTTGACGAACTGAATACGCGATTTCCGAACGCACGGTTCCGCGAGGAGCAAATTGTGGTCGCTGACCTGATCGACGAGTAGGTTGTACTGCATGGTCGCCTTCCGGCACTTAAGCTGTTCGTGCGTCAAGCGCGTTTCGAGCACTTGAAACTCTTTTCGCTGGGTCTCGAGCAGATCCATGGTCGACCGCGAATCTTCTTGCGACTGTATCAGATCCTTCTGATACATCTTCAGAAGCTGTGGACCACCGTTCTATGAAGCGTTATTAGGCCCGACGAGACGGGTTTATGAGATGGCTGGCTTACGATCCAGGCGATGACTGGCAGCTTGGTATGGAGCTCATGTGCGTATAAAACAAGAAGCGCAAAAGAAGATAGCATAAGGACCCAATAGATCCAGCCTCCCTAGACCTGGTCAGTAAACAAGCAGTATCAATTGGATCAAGGCATACCAGCGGGCCTATAACAAATGCGATCTCGACGAGCAGCGTGAAGCATGCGAACAGCAGCACGAAGGTCCATACATTCGGGGTACGGCCCGTCATGGCTTAAGAAAAGACAAACCTCGAAGTGAAAGTGAAGAAAGGCGAAGAACAGCCTTATGTGGATATCCTGACAGGTTGGTTGAGAACTTCACCTCGAACTGGCGGGAACTATACGGGTGCACAAATAGCAGCAAATCTGCTACGCGAAGAGCACATGACACACATATTTGGTCACGTGAGATCATGCAGAATTAATGCTTTCGCGTTTTGTTTTGCGCGTCTTCCAGTTCTTCCAAGTTCTCACCGATTGATCAAGGCGTACTTGTATCCAGATCACGTCCACAACCTCGAACAGCGTAAGTCTACCAGAAGCTCAAAACAAGGACATTCTGGTGATTGCTAGACGTCGCGCCCATCGCGTCCATCGGTGCTTCCCCCGAGCTCAAAAAGCCAAGTATCCAAAATACCCAAGGATCACCCTGGCTCATCGCATCAAATTCAACTTTGTACATTCCACCCATAGAGGCCATCTGTTTCATGCAACTACCATGTCTTTAGAAAGACCACGATCAACGTTCTCATTCACGCTCACCCCCGCCTCCTCTGAAGCCTTTGGACCCAGGCTTGGACAAATCACCCTCCAACGCCCCGACAACTCTCCCCCTCTCGAAATTGCCACACCCGGTCTTATGGCCTCCACATCCCGCGGCCTCGTCCCGCACCTCTCGCGCGACAGCGTGCTCAAAACGCCCGCCATCCGCTGGGTGCACGTCCCCTTCGAGTCCTTGTAAGCGCTCTCGCCCCTCCCCATATGTCGCCTGATTGGATTGCTAGCGCGATGCACTCCCTGTGTAATTGATAATTTTCCAGCTTGGAACGCAACCCGCCTATACCGACCTTGTACCCCGGCACGCACCCACTACATCAGTTCCTCGGGTTCAAGATGGATAGACATGTGCTGACGATGACCCTACGCGACCCGTTTGATGGGCGGGAGATGCCCGCGAACGGATACGACTTTGTGTCCGCCTACTGCCTGCGTGGCGTCAGAAAGGCAAGTTCGACGGCAGACTTTACTTTTTGCCCAACCTGACTCTTTCTGGCGTGTGCTGCAGGTGACGCCGGCGGATTGGCGAAATTCGGTGCTCGCGTGTAATCCGGACATTGTCGTGGCCCTTACAGACATCCCCTTCACCGCCACATCCAGTTCGCAAAAGCGCACGGAAAAGAGCATTGAGCGCTCCGCGCGGTGGCTCGCCACGCTCTTGCAGCCCCTACCTCCTGCCTCTGATGCCGAAACCCAGTCCGCCCACCTGAATGTCCTCGTGCACATGGTCGGTGGCACGAATGCCGCGGCGCGCCAGGCCTTCTCACATACCCTGCTGGAACCGCTCTACAACAAAGAAGCCGAAGCCATCAAGCCATTTAAAACCCTTGACGAAGGCGTCGCAGGCTACACTTTCGATCTCATTCCCCTCCACAAATCACTAGCTATCGCCTTGACCCCCGCAGCACCCTCCTCCACTCCCAGCGACCTCAAAACAACGATTGGCGAGCTTGACCCGATGCCGAACGTGCCCTCCCTCGACGCGCTCGCACAGCTCCCGCCGCTGCTCCGCGCCTCGTTGGCGCCGCTTCCGCATACGAAGCCGCGTTTCGTGCATTCCGCGGGTTCGCCGCACGAGATGCTCATACTCATCCGGGACGTCGGCATCGACGTCTTCGACGCGCACTGGGCGCAGCGCGCCGCGGACATCGGCATCGCGCTAGACTTCGCGTTTCCCGCCCCCGCGCTCGACTCTGCGCGCGACCTCGGACACAATCTCTACGACACGCATTATGCACACGACTTCTCGCCCTTCGCGGACGCGTTCACCGCGCACTGCCCCTGCATGGCATGCGCGCCCACCCAGCCGCCCGCCGCCGCCATCATCCAGCACGGCGCGCTCGACGGCGCGCTCTCCCCGCGCCCCAGCACGCCCTTCACGCGCGCCTATGCGCACCACCTCCTGCACACGCACGAGATGTCCGCGCACGCGCTGCTCGCGGCGCACAACCTCTGCGTGCTCGACGCGTTCCTCGCGGGCGTGCGGCGCGTGCTCGCGGCCCGGCCCGGGTCCTTCGCGGCGGAGGTCGCGCGGTTCGAGAAGGCGTATGATGGGCGGATGCGCGTGTTTGGGGAGGCGAGGGCGGCGTGGGCAAAGGTGGAGATGGCGCGCGGGAAGGGGCGGTTGTTGCGGGAGAAGGAGAAGCAGGATGAGGATACGCTGGGCACCGCCGTGGAGCTGTAGCTCAGTATCCCTTAATAAAGCACACACGATCCTGTTCCGCGCAATAATAATACTGTAATACACATCTGCGGTATACGAGGCCAGCTCGGCGCGCGATCCTCTGCGTGTACTGTACGATCTACAGCGGCCCGCTGCGCCAGCCCCCGCCGATCGCCGTGATCAGCATGATGAGCCCGAGCACCTGCGTCGTGCGCCAGAAGCTCGAGACGTGCGCCGCCCTGTCCGACTCAGTTTGCTGCCACCCCGTGCGTGGCGGCGTGTCTGCGGGGCGTGAGGACATGTTGGGGGCGCCGCGGGGCGGGCGCGGCTGGTACATGTGCGGGTGGTGCGAGCCGGCGGAGCGACGCCGCGGGTGCTCCCAGGCGTGCGTGGCGCCGGGGCGGCGGCGGGTTTCGTAGCTCCAGTAGCCGGGTTGGGAGGTGGAGGGGTGGTCTACACCGGCGGAGGAGGGCACGGCGAGTGTGCGGTCGTATGCGCGTCTGCGAGAAGGGTTAGGGGAGCGGATGGATAGATCTAGAAGGAGGGGCTTGCCTCTGTCGATCGTCTACGAGGACAGAATATGCCTCGCTGAGTGCGGAGAATCTATCCTTTGCTCCTGGCTCCTTGTTCACGTCGGGGTGGTATTTCTTGCTGAGCTAGATCTGAAGATGTCAGACGCGTCGAGCGTAAGCACTTGTAGTCTGTCGCTGACCTTGTAGAAGCTCGACTGAAGTGAAACGAGGTGAGGAGCTGCACGATAAGTACGAACGGAAACATGCCTTGATCTGGCTCTTGGTTGCATTGTTTGGAATGGAAAGGGTGTCATAATGGGTTGCGTATCTTGCTGCACTGGATGAGAAGGAACGAAAGGCGAATGCACTGCAAATGTGTGGTGGAGAAGTATGTGCTTGAAGTGAGGCAAGGGGTGCTGCTGAGCAGCGGTGGACGACCATGCTCAGCGTGCGGAGAGGAGGAACGTCAGGTCGGAAGTACGGTGGTGTAGACCGTCATCTTATCTGATAAGGACGCGTGGGGATACAAGTGCTGACAAAGAGGCTGTCCTGCTTGTGCGCAGGTCGTGGGCTGCCATCGACCCTTCCCCTCGTCCGTATCCACTACATCAATTATGGTGAGCATGCTGCTGGATGCTCGCGATATGCCTGAGCTTACTCGCCTAATTCCATCTGTAGTCTACCAATTGTAGGCGACGTCTCATTCGCGACTTCAAGCGGCTCTCCAGCGACCCGCCTGGTGGCATCTCTGGCAGCCCATGTCCTGACAACATCATGCTCTGGAATGCCGTCATTTTCGGCCCAGGTACGTCTCATCCAATGCCCTACCCATCTAGTATGCCAAACTAACCTCCCTTAGCTGAGACACCGTTCGAGGATGGCACGTTCAAGTTGCTGCTCACCTTCGACGAATCCTACCCAAACAAGCCGCCGACCGTCAAGTTCCTCTCGCGCATGTTCCACCCAAACGTGTACGCGAACGGCGAGCTCTGTCTCGACATCCTGCAAAACCGCTGGTCGCCCACGTACGATGTCGCCGCCATCCTCACGAGCATCCAGAGCCTGCTCCACGACCCTAACCCCAACAGCCCCGCAAATGCGGAGGCCGCGCAGCTCTACCGCGAGAACATGAAGGAGTACGTGCGCCGCGTGCGCGCGACCGTCGAGGAGAGTTGGCTTGAGGAGGAGGAGAAGGCGGCGGTGGAGAAGGAGGATGCCGCCGCTTCTCCTTCGTCTTAGTGGATGTTCCCATCTAGAGTGCTTGTGCTTTAGATGATCTGTTTTTGATCGGTCCGACGAGGTCATTTCTTGGGGTCTGTGTCGCAGCCGGGCACGGTGTCAGTTCATGAGCCTTTTTTTATCCCCCAGGTTCGCCCCAGCCCGCTGTGTGAACCATCTGAAGTATGTCATTCATCGATTTTGTCATGTCGTTCCTCCATCTGATCTATTTGGCTCTAGCTATTTGTCGTCTCTTTCTCTTCCATTTTACTGGACTATCTCGTTGCTTTTCGGCCATGATTCGACATTGTGTTCCTTACCATCCCACTTTGTAGGCGTACGGTTCTGTACATAACCCTAATGCTGTATTATCCACCACATACTTTCCTTTCGGTTTCCCTCGGCCTCGGTCCTCTGGGTGCCTTCTGATTCATATGGGCCATGCAGGGCACGTACCATGGCCGCCATTGTCGACGACGGACGAGCACCCGCCTGTAGCTAGAGATCATGTGATGGAAACACGTTAGACACATCGCGTCGGGCGCCAAATGAGGAGCGCCCGGCAAGCCACACGACGTCCTTGTGCCTTCCTCGTCGCCCTCTCTGCTCTGCTGGTCGTTCACCTTAGCCATCGTGCTCCTGAGGGTGTCCAGTTGGCGCTACAACATGGTGGCCACAAATCCTATAAACCTGGCCCACATAAACGACGAGAGACGCAAAAAGGCCACCATGGAAAAGGCAAAGGCGGCACATGTGGGTCCACATTTGTGTTCACCCATTGTCATACTTACAGGCAAATATCATATACCCTTATGTCCCCAAACGACGATATCCTCCTTATTTCTTGACTGCCCATTACCCAGCTGTCAAAACAACTGCAGCTGCGCCTGCAATACGCCCGTCTCAAAGTCGACTACGGCTGGGTAAGTCCCACTCCCACCGACCCCTTCCGACCCCTCTCACACCACCCCCAGCAACGCCAAAACCTCAACGAGGTCGAAAACCTCTACTTCCACCACTCCGCGCAGAAAGGCCGCCCCAAGCCGCCGCTCCCGCGCGCGCACGCCCGGCCCCCGCCGATCTCGTACCCCTCGCCCGTGCACGGCACCCCGCGCCTCGTCGACGTGAACATGTTCCCGCCGCAGAAGGAGGAGGCGCGCGCGCCAACGCCGCTGCTCCCCGCCGCGCCGACGCCGGCGCCCGGCTCCTCATTCACGTCGCAGGCAAGCACCGCCGAGACGCACGCCGCCCCCGCGAGCCAGGCGTCGGCGTCGGGTTCAGGCTCGGGTGTGGGTGTGGGAGCAGGGACGCTGCCGTCCCCGCAAACGACAGACGGCACGATGGGCCCGCCGCCGCCCGCCGAGCCCAGCGCCCCCGCTCCCGCCGCCGACCAGGTGATGCTGTCGCCCTTCGCGCCCCCGCCGCACCCGCCCCCCGCGGCGCTCTCGCCCTCGCCCTTCGCGCCCCCGCAGCCCTCGCTCCTCGTCCCGCAGCTCTACACGCAACCCAACCCCGGACCGCCGCCGCCCAATCCCGGACCGGCGCCAGGTCCCAGCCAGCCCGCGTACGGCACGCAACCCCCCGCGGCACACGGCCAGGCGCTTCCGGCGGCGTACAAGACGTTCGACGTCGCGACGGCCGGTGCGGGCGGGGCGGGCGGCGGCGGGGCGGGCGCGCCGCTCACGTACGACTCGTTCTGGAGCTCGCATAGTTCGGTCGGGGGCTGGCGGCGGCATATGGGGCGCGGCGGCGCGGCGGCGACTGGGTAGCTGTGTTATAGGTGGGGAGGGTGAGGGGTACGTAGGACGATGTATGGGGAGGGAAGAGTGTATCTGCTTCATTATAATGCGATATCTAGCTTTCGTTCTCGTTCTTTCAGTCGCACATGTTCATACCGCGATGGTTTACTGGATGTAAGATGTATGCTTCACTCAGGCTCTGGACAGCGGAAGATCAACCATGCACAATGCTAGTACGAATTTACACCGCGGTGCCCGCTCTACAACAGTACAACAGCCTCACAACCTACACCGTCACGGCATGAAACAGCGGCATGGGAATTGAAACTAGCTATAGGTACGTATATATTCGTAACTTTCGTGCGTGCATAATCCAAATGGGCAGCGTGCAGAGGTAATGATAGGTCCACCACTGACGTGCGAAGTGAAGAAAGAAAAGTGCGTGTGGTGTAAGTACGGGAGGGGATGGGGAAGCAGGGATCTTGGCATAAATAAGAAAATCCGCAGTGGTATATAAGTACGCAGGCGGGAGTGAATAGGAATCGTAGGCAGGGGCGTAAGGTAGGGTTGATCTAGTAGATATCGTCAGGGTGGAAATCAAGGTGCGTGAAGCGGGGCCGGAGTTGATCGAGGGGATCTATGTCACCTCGTGTGCGAGTCGGAGGAAGGCGAAGTTGGAGGGAAGATGCGGAGCCGCGGAATTTTAGGACGAGAACCAGGAGAGGATCTTGAGGAAACCCCAGATGGCGCCGCCAGAGATGATCGGCAGTGTCAGGTTATCGTCTAGCGAGCCCAGATCTGCGATCGAAAGGCAGCATTAGCTTCGACCAAAAACCGCGCAAAGAAATACGCACCCAATGCCTCCGCAATCGCAGTCACCACCCCAGCCACGGCGCCTATAGCCGCCAAACCTTTCCACCCCGCGGTGCTAACGCCTTCCCAGCCCGTCTCGCGCAGTGTCCTGCGCACTGCCGAGCCCAGCTCGCTATTGTCTAGACCGGCTCTGATGACGCCTTCCTGCCAGTCCCAGCTCGAACGCACGTCGCCGTGGCCGAAGGCGGCCCAGAACGCAATCGCGATGGCAGCGCCCGTGAGCGAGGCGGCAACGAAGCCGGCGAGGGACTTGCGCGGCGCGAGAGGCAGACCTAGCAGGCGCACGGGGAGAGGGGGCGTGTAGCGTCCCCAGAGACGACCAAAGGTCGACGCGGCGGTATCAGCCCAGGACAGGCTGCGTGATGTTCAGTGTAGATCGGCTACAAGGGGTTAGGGAGGTCCTACATCATGATCGACATCACAGCGATGTCGAGGGGGTAGAGCGTGAGCACGAAGAGGACACCAAGGATGTACCATATCACGCCGTTGGACGATTTCTGCGCGGGTTGAGCACGAGAGTGAGGGAAGGAGAGAGTTGCAGACCTTTTCACTCTCGCGCATAAGGAAGCCGAGGCATCGCTCGTAGATGCGTTCAAAGGCAGGCGCGTTGAGGCGCAACACGTCTGCGGGCACGACAATGCAGAGAATGCCCGTGAGGACAACGACAACGTGCTGTGGCGAGCCATCCGCCGTGTAGAGCCACAGTGTCAGGAAACCTGCGTCCTACGTCAATAAACCCGCAACACAAGACAAAGAGTTGGGGGGACGGGTCGTTGGGGCAGTGTCACGCGACATACCGATGGACGAATGCAGGACCTTGCGGGGGATCTCCCAGTCTATCTTCTTGTCCTTCTTGTCCTCCACATTCGCCTTCCCGTTTGGCCGCCTGCGCTCGACCTCGAGCGCATCGTCTGCCTCGCTGATCTCCTGAAGCGTCTCCTCCTTCACGGACTCCCTGCCCACGCCCTCGACGCCGCCCTTGGAAACACGGCGGCGGGTGCCCGGGCGGCGCTTTGCCTCAGCCGCGGGGGCTGCGAAGGCGATTTTGGGGCTGGGTGAACGGGTGAGCGAGCGAGAACGGGAGGATCGACGTGATGGCGAGTCTGAGTGCGACAGCGCAAGAGTGAAGGCGTCGTTTGCAGGCAGAGACATGCTCTGTTCGTTATGTGAGTCAGTGGGTAGGTGGGTGAGGGTATGTCTAAACCCCGAGGGAGGGGAGGGAGGGGGAGAAGGGGGAGGAGGAGGAGGAGGAGGAGGAGGAGGGGGCGGTGAGGGTCGCGGCGGAGGACAAGTCGACTAAACAAACACGCGCGTTGTCCCTGCCTTATTCGGCACCCGCCGCCGTCCGGCCGCGCACCCTCTCATTTTCACTCTGGCGTGTTCCGTACGCTGTCATTGCTACACTGGCTCAAATGATACACATGATAGTCGCGGCATATGCATGTATTTTCTACCCTAAGGGTCATCCGCCCAGCTCTCCCTACGGCGAGCCCTCAAATGGCGGGATGCATGGTGGTGGCTATAAGACATCTAGTACACGTAGCCCAGAATCTTGCCTCCGACGTTTTTGCGACGCGCCTCCTCGTGGTCGAGGATGCCCGACGACGTGGTCTATACATCGCACTGTCAGGCGCTGGTAACATGACAGGAAGCATGGTACGTACCAGGATGATGTAACCGAACGAACGCGACGGAAGGAGCAAGTTGACCCACGACTCGATCTGGGTGACTTGCACGTTGAAGCGCGGCGAGATGACACCCGTCTTGTTCAAACGGCCGTTCAGCTGCACAACGATCTTGCCGGAGCGGTGGTCGTCGACAATCTCGAACTCGCCGATGTAGCCTGCAAGTCAAAACCAGGTCAGCTTCTGTACACACTGAACCAGGGAAAAGCGAAACGAAAAAGTAAGGTAAGATGTAGTCTCCGTAGTGAACCCAGATCCGTGGAAGAAGGAAATGTGTTGTATGGTTAGATAGAGACAGTCAATTTTTCGGAGCGTTAAAACGAGGGGCGGGTGGAGGCGAAACCTCGTCGATCGTAGTTATCACTCCGAGTCACACGGATGAGGGATGAGGTATCGTATCGTAGAGACAGAAAGACACCACAAGCACGGAGGGAGACATACCATGGCGCTGCATGACCTGGAGGAACTTCATGACGACCTTCGACGAGGGGCGGATGAGCACCTGGCGCTTACCACGGCGCTCAGCGTTGACAATGTTGTTCAGGCAGTCGTTCTGTATACCGGGCCATCAGACGCGACACGCCAATGCACAGATATTAGCACGCACCAGGACAGAGACGCGGACCATCTTGACGGATAATGGGAGTCGAGGCGAAGGCGAAGAGTCTACATACGATAAAATAAAATGTAAGCACATACATCGCTCGTCTGAGTGTCGCGCTACGGAAAGCGCGAGTCAAGACGAGCCTGCACGGCGTCCTCCTCGATCAAGAGTCGACCATGGTGCGCCGTCGCTCGCGCCGCCGCCGACGTCGAAAGGAATATTCACCTTGAGGGGGCGCCGGGGGACGGGGACTGTACAGAGGTGAACTGGGCGGGCGGGAATTTGCTGGCGGGGTGGGGTGCCGCATTCGGAAGGTGTGGCGGAGAACTGTACAGCTGCGCTCAGCCACCCGGGTGTTGCCGGTGTCTTTGGAGTGGGAGGGGTAAGACGGACGCCACCACCGACGACGCACGACGCCTGCTGAACTTACGCCCCGCCTCACCGTTTCTTTTCTAGCTTTCCTCCAATATGGTGCGCTTGCAGATGCTGGGTGTGAAGAGGGGTGGATGCTGACCGGCGGTTTACTTGGGTTGTGTAGGGCCGCGTTCGCACCAAGACCACCAAGAGGGCTTCTCGCGTTCTCATTGAGAAGTAGTGAGTGCTGATTTCTCTGCCAATCCCGTCCAGGGAAGAGGAGGGACCGCTATGAGCGCAACCCCCGGTCAAATTCTGAGCAAAAAATGCTAATCGCACGCCCCTACAGCTACCCCCGCCTCACCCTTGACTTCCACACAAACAAGCGCATCATCGACGAGGTCGCCGTCGTGCCCTCAAAACGCCTGCGCAACAAGATCAGCGGCTTCACGACGCACCTGATGAGGCGCATCCAGCGCGGCCCCGTCCGCGGCATCTCGTTCAAGCTCCAGGAGGAGGAGCGCGAGCGGAAGGACAACTACGTCCCCGAGGTCTCTGCCCTCGACACGTCCGTCTCCGGCCTCACCGTCGACCCGCAGACCAAGGTTCATCCCGCCCTTCCGCTTTGTGGCTTCGCCTGTACTCACCCCGCTTGTGTAGTCGCTGCTTGCGCACCTCAACTTCGACTCGCTGCCGGTGACGGTCGAGAACCCCGTCATCGTGGTGCCCGAGCGCGCGGGCAGGGGCCCGCGGCGGAACGTCCCTGGCGCTGCCCGCACCTAAGTGCGCGGGCTTGCGAGCGCCTAGGCGGTCTCGAGTCAGGAGGATGTGGTGTTGTGATTGGGGGCGGGGAGTATGCGCCATGCTATGTATCGATGTCTTCAGTACTGCCAAAAATGTCTATGGTGCCGCGATGTCGGGGCAATTTTTCTTCTCCGCGCAGGGCGTATGGCATGCACGAGGGAAACTCGGATATCGTCCGCAGCTGGGCATACCCGTAACATCTGTTTCATGACATATCCTTTGCATATTTTCCTAGGAAAGATTTTGGAAGCATTGCCGACGGGTGAGTGCCGTCGATCATGTGGTCCCTGATCTCTTTGTCCTCGCTGCCTCGTTTTCATATTTACCTGCAGGCATGAAGATGAAGGGGAGTGGCGCCAGATCGCGGCATATATAAGTAAAGCATGCATGCCCGCTCTGAGAGCCACTCTTCTTCACCCTCTTTCATTTACATACAGTATCCGCGACTATGAAGGACACTACGGGCAAGCCTTCATTACGCCCGGCTCGTATCCTCTACCACCCTTATGAAGATGAGGGACAGTGGAAGGTACGGACCAATAATCACTAATGTTGGCCTTTGTCCTTAACCAGAGGCTCATTTCTCCAGTTTTGTCGGGTCTTAGAGAAGATAGTGCCCGAGGGGATGACTGGATTCGACGTGATGCTTCCTGGAGAGGAACGTGAGTTTGATGCTGTAAAATGGGAATACGAAGAGCACATGAGCTGGGCACGCCGTCACGAGTAGGACATCTTTCATCATCCTTCTTCTGGATTCGAGGGTTTACCGCTAGCTTTGTTAGCTTGACGTCGTTGTCGCCGGACTTCATGGGTATGGCACGACGCGGCGTCGCAGGAGTCAAAGGCTATCTGTGCTCCAACCCTCGAAATCGTCCGAATCACTTCAGAGCACCGAGACCTCGTGTTGCATCCAACATCCAGTCCCAGCCCCGCCCCGAACCTTCCCGTCGCATCCCTTCAGGTTCTCATCAGGATCCGGAATCACGTCCGCAAGATCGACCAATGCGCAGTAATACACAGGAAGCTACAGCTGCTTCTCATGCAGCTGCACCGATCGCAGAACGCGGAGGAGGTCCTGCCGCCCGCTCCGACCTCCCATCCTCAGGCCAGCCATCCTCCAGCCAACACCCACAGCCCGCGCCTGCGTCCAACGGACCATCTAACCCCCAAGTACCAGCCGTCCCAGCCTCCGCCGTCCCATCTACCGCACCGGCACACCCCCAACCGCCCCCCGCCTCCCTCCGCCCCGAATCCGGGAGCCTCAAAGTCCGCGGCCACCCCCTCATCACGACCTGGCACCGCTCGCGCGCCTCCCACCCCCTCACGCACCCGCCCGCCGTCCCCGAGTCCGTCCGCGGCGACCTCTACGTGCACACCTGCATGGCCACCGTGCAGCTGTGGGTGTTCCGCGGGGACGACGGCTGGGTGGAAGCCTGCGAGGGGCATAGGCACCCCGAGCTGTGGGCCCACCGGCTGCATGTGCGCGCGGACGGGGTGCCGACGTGGGTGACGAGGAAGACGGTGGCGGCGTACAAGGGGCGGGGGAGGAAGAGGCTGCTTGGTGGGGCGTGAGGCCGAGGTGCAGTTGCTTGCTATTTTCTCCAGGTAGTAACGAAGGGATGTTACACGCTGTCGGGGCGATTCTAAGTTTCGTTTACATGTAAAGTTGTACCAATTTTGTTTAATGATGATGACCATGCACTCGATTCTGAGGCGGGGGCAAGCTCGCCTGTATATTCTCATTCAGAGCATCCGGCCAGAAGCCGGGGGATAAGACCAATAACATAAAACACACAGCAAGACCGTAGGAGAAATAATGTCCGACGTAACAAAGCGTCCAATGCAGAAAGCGAATTCGAAAACACAACAACATCAGAGACTTAGGCTGCGTTCGGCAACCCGGTTGAGATACGGTATCTCAGATACACCGCCAACCATATGATCATGTGGAACCACCGATATCTGGGATCAGCGATAACCGAAGATTAGATTAGTGGCTCACTGGGATCTATATCGTGTGTAACCACGAGTCCCTCCGATCGCGTGAACCCATAGATCGAGATTTGCATCAACCATGATTTGCGCCGTATTCAGAGAAACCACAGATCATTGTACGTGGAATTCAGGAATACACTTTCACACAGTAATGATAGCTGCCCTGGTGCTCATCTTCAGTGCCCGCTCCACCACTCCAGCACACAAGTTCCGCATCACAACATGCACGCTTGACCGAACGTCGTACTCACGCTCCACAGTAACAAGCAAGTATGGTAAGCGGTCACAGCTCATGCATTACACAGAACCATGCTCGACATGCTCTTTGCGGCCTCCTCAGATGCCGGTGTTGACAAGCTCTGTACCTAACGCGAGAGCGGGGGCGCACGCATCGCCAAGTGGGACGCAACAGGCCCGGTCCTTCTCCGCAGAATGCGTGAACGGGACCGCGATCTCCCCTAGCGCTGTATCGCTGCTGCGTCGATGGGAAGGTGCAGGGCAGGGCGCTTGCTGGGTGACGGTCCTGTCGATCCCAACTGTGACGTCACATGAGCGACGGCGTGAGTGAATTGCTCAATGCATGGCGGCGCAAAGGCCGCTCGCGGTGCAAGCACCTGGCCCCGCTGTCGCTCAGTGCGAGTCCACAGGGCGCCTGTAACGGCGTAGGCTGAAAACGTTGCCAACGACGACGACGTCCTCCTGCGCACGGCCCGCGCACGAACGAGATACGGCGCACGCGCTGGGCGAGCTGCAGGCCAACGCGGACACGGCGCAGGCGAGCGCGGCAAGTAGTGCGGGAGCGCGCAGTTCGGGTACGGCGGGATGCTGCGTCTTTGTGCTCGGTGGGCGTGGCCGACTAGCGGCATGCAGTTCAATTCTTGCAGATGACGAGCATTTTTTGCATTTATTTCTGTAGCTAATGGCATAGGTACTATCGGGCTGTGGAAGCGGATGCCCGATATCAAGGTCGTGAAAACCATGAATCCAACTTATGGTCCTATGCGATCAGAGGGACTCATGGTTGCCACAAATCCGGATCTCGGGCAACCGGAGATCCCGAAATATCGTGGGTAGCACCCGATCAAATGGTTGGCAGTGTACTCTATCTTTTTTGGCGTGGGAAGGTACTGGTATTAGATTGCAGTTCAGTGGCTATGTTGTTTACAGTGATGCCGTTGGCATGCCGGTCATGCCGGGCCCATGCCGATCGTGGCGCATGGCTGCACCCTATGCTCTTCACGTTGACTGTCCTTGCTACACCTCTTGTATTACCTCGAAAATTTACAGTATAGCTTCAATAATGAAAGAACTATGGTATTCCTGATTTGTGGGGCTGTAAAACGTCCATCGGGTGCTCTGTAGTGACTTCATAGTTGTAGAGGCCGAAACCTGCCGTGCGGCAGTCGCCGATCATTCGTTCTCCGAACTGCCACTCAGTTCGGATTTTCTAGGTTTTGGTGCAGCCGAACAGGTCAGTATCAAATTTGATTGCGAGAGCAATTCCAGAAAAAAATCATCTATATATGGGAATTTTCGCAATCTGGTTGCGCTCAACCGGGTTGCCGAACGCAGCCTTATCGACAGCAACACAGCAATCCCCCACCCAGCGCGCCGATCTGCCGCTCACGCGAGCTCAGCGAATCCGACTCGTGATACCACGGCCCTACGGGCATATCCTGGTCCCATGTGTACGAACCAAACCTGTAGGACTTGAAAGGACATACAGAAAGCAGTCTAAATTTGGGGTAGAAAGAATGTGATACTGCAAAACATATACAGGAGCTATATCAAGCCAATGCCTCGAGACATGATAGGATTCAGTCATGTATATCCCTAGCAGAGGGCAAGCGAGAGTCTACAGCGAGCTAATAATTACCAGAAGTGAACACTCAACACTGCTTATACCTTGACACGTTTCTTACTACCGTGATCGCAACGCGCAAATATCTACGAGAAAAGGGAATATTGAGTAGTCCTGAGGAAGCTGCAGGCCATACCGTTCTAACACCGGGCATCGAGCATTGCTCGCAGCGCACGGGGGTGCGGCTCACGCAGCAAGTCGGCATATATACATATGTCAACCACGGTTGGACCACGGCGATCTGATATGGATACCGTAGAGGGCGCGCGCGCACTCGCATGTGCGGAACGTAGGGAAGTTCTGTCGCCTGCATGAGTCGAGCAGCAACGAGCGCTTGGCTCAGGCTGCGGCAGCGTACAAACAAGACCAAGCTCCATTTCACGTGACACGTTTTTCCTAATGGGGCAGTAATTCCTGAGAGAGACCTGCTCCCTTACGGGACCAGGAACAGGCCAACATCGAATACAGTGTACACGTTCTGCAAAAACACATCGCCGACGATCCAGAACTCTGCATTGGAACGTCAACCTTCGGGACCTCGAGAACGCCGCAAAGAAATCAGACGCACCACTCGTGACGTCCGGGTCGGACGCGACTCCGCCGACGCACTGGTTGGACCCGGGTTCCAAGGGCCCAATGTTCATGCTCTTCGCGCTGACGGGGAAGTCTTTCCCTCCAAACGTAAGCGACAAGTCTGCAGTGAGGTCGCATGGAACTGGAACGGCCGGCAGAATCGGTTTTCGCTTCAAGGTGATGCAAGTGGACAAGGCATACCAGTATAGATACCACTGCCGTCGTCCACTTCCTGTGAGCCGTCGATCTGCTTGTAAATGGCAGAGACGGTGTCGGGGTCGCCGATGATCTGCGTCGTGCCGGTGTCGATGATCGAGGATGTGTAGCCAGAGACGGGCTGGCCGTTCATGGCGGCACCGTCGAGGTCGACTTGCCAGTATCCCTGGACCATCACGGCGACTCGTTCGCATCGTATTCGCGTGCATAGCGAAAATGAAGACTCACTTCTTGTGTCACGTCCACATACGTGAACCCGCCTTTGTACAGAGCCGTATTTGTTCCGCCCAGGAGCAGCTCAGAGCCGCTCTCGGCGAACTTGAAGCTGAAGACGGGCGACGACGTCTTGCGCTGTGCAATGAGGGTCTGGAATAGCGGGTCGGCGTTGTAATCAGATATGGACTTGAAGCCCATGCCCAGCAGACCATCAGGCGGGAACTGGTCGCTGCTGAAGCCGTCGGAATACACGGATGCTGCGCCGAGCGTTTGCTTCGTGGCCTAACTCAGAAGTAATTAGTATGCTCACGAAGAGAAGATGCGACGCACTTTGAGACCGGCAATGGACACCGTATCCGTAAACTGCTCACCGCTGACGGACGAGCCGTCGCCGTACCGAAGCTCGAACTTCTTGTGGAGATCATGCGAGCTGGAGCTCGACTTGGGGTCATACAGCGTGTGGCCCTGACAGTTCTGCTTGCACGAAGGGGATGGCAAGAATAGATCGCTACTACCGGTGTCAAAGTCCACTAAGACGTGATGCAGTCAGTCGATGCCTAGATGGGTGTGCGGCGCGGAACACACACCCGTGTAGTCCTTTGGGGGTGTCCCGACGGATATCTTCCCGTACCAGAGCTGTGCTTCGTCGTCCGTGAGTGGGTCGCTGCCGGTCGCACGCTTCACGAACTTGCTGCCCGAAGATAGCGAGTGGGGTTTGCCAGTGTTGCGTTCATACGCCGCAAACCCTCTCTGCAATTTCCTACACGATTTAATTAGTTCGCAAGGGCACGCGGTCTCCACATCCAAGACAGACACCTACGCCATCGAGCGCTCGATATTGGCCCTAAGCCTCGTCACGTTCACCGAGCCATCTGCATGCAGGATGCTCGAGCGCTTGTTTAATGGGATGGCGTCGCCGCTTTGCGGTAACGGGTTGGCAGTCGCCAGGAGGGGCAGCGCCACAAAGGCAAGCACTTTGGCAGCGTACATACCGGGAGCAGGATGTGCGTGGGGCTGGGTGACAGGAGCGAGTCTGCTAGCCCTTATATATGTTGCCTTGCGCAGAAGATGCATCCAATTTCCCAACGCGAGGTTGCCGCATGATGATGGAAGAAGGCGGCGGACAGATATCCTAGTCCGACAGTGATTTAAAGTATCAAAATACATAGAAGGAAAAGGAAATCACTCACTTCGTCTACATCGCTGCTGTGATACGCAAAGCGCTACATAGCGATGTGGACCATGCATCAATCTGTCCATCGACTGCGAGTCCGCCGGGGAATGCTGCCCAAATGAGAATCGAAGGTCGAGACGATCGCTCACCTGGTGTGCATCGCTCGCCATGGCAATGCTTGGAACGCGTGGTAGAGGCGTTATCTCCGTGATATGTACATACATGTCGCATGACTTCCCTGCAGGATGCGGGTGGTAAACTTCTCAAACTTTTGGCATACCTCTCGCAGCGAACTGGTTTGGACAGTCAGTGACGCCACGAGCTGTAGTCTGGGGGTTGAATGCCTTCGACTTGGTATGAATATCGTGAATTTTGGAATTGATAGCAAGTGTGCTTCGACTTCGTTCCAGTCACGGAAGCAACTTGACCGCAAGTTGAATGAGTGGAACCTTGCTAAGCGCCCACAAACAGCAATTCGGCAAATCCCGACAACTTGAGCGCCGTACACGTCCGTACACGTCCGTCTGACCTACGTCTGACCTTCAACTTGTCAAGTCGACATCTAAACTTACGCGGGACACGTATATTAGACACGCTTAACTTTAGTCGAAAAATGGACCCGTCGACGAAGACATCCGTTTGGTGCTGTCCACAGTCTGGGCTTTACGTCTCCAGCATATGTGAGTACCTTTACATCTGCATCAATCTACTTACCAGTATCGACTTGCTGATCATCTGTCAATACACCGGTCAGATCTCAAGTGTCGGTATCTGGCAGTGGCCAATACGGGACCATAATTGCCCTGCACGCATCAAATCGACATGCATCGCACTTTACAAATTCCCGAGATCGTAGGCATGATTGCCAAATCCCTTTCCCAACTACCGGACTCGGTGTATACTGGTGCACACCACGAAGACGAGCCAAGCAACGAATCGGACGATGGATCAGAAGACTACTCGTACCTCTCTGAAGATCTTGAAGATGCAACCAGAAGGCGCTCTCTGTTGTCTTTCTCGTTATCTGCGAGATTCTTGTTAGACCCATGTCTCGATGCACTATGGAGCTGCATGCCCTCCGCTCGACCTCTGTTCAACAGTGATTTGTTGACCTCGACAGAAGATGGAGCCATGGTAAGCTCAACCACAATACACACTCGTCAGACACACCATGATATGAAACCCCTTTCATCGTGCAGAACCTTGATCGATTCAATTACTATGCGCCTCGCGTCAAGAGTTTGAAGGTGAAGCGCGGCGACATAGGGATTCGCTTCATGCGCGCACGGGCCATACAATTCTCCACACGCGCAAAGTACCTCCTCCCCAACTTGCGACACCTCGATTGGACCGACTACGACGACACGCCATTATCCCACATACCTCTTCTTGCTGGCCCGAAGGTCACGTCTCTCAGGATGCCTATCACCGCTTGGCCGAAGCATTGTGAACAGTCCCTGAACTTTTTGTATCTGTCCATCCGAGAAGCCTACCCACTCCTGGAGGATGTGGACGTCCGGCTCCAGCGCGCCCGGGGAGATGCCGATTGGCAGCTTGCGCAGCTGTTTTCAGTCTTCTCAAACATCATCAGTGTGAAGTTCTCGTCAAAGCTATCACCGAACACCCTCACGTGTCTGTCGAAGATGCCAAAGCTCCGTTCCGTGGAGGGGAGGAATTCCAAGGCACGTCGTGATACCGCTTCCCCACTAGATTTCCCCTCCCTGCAGCACCTGCATTGGATGGTGCATAGCTTCAACGACGCTGCGACCTTCCTTCGCCGCCTCCACTCTACCGGCCAGCCGCGCAAGTTCAAGACCCTTATGTTTGAGTACGACAACTGCGACCTCACCCCCGCCGAGCTGAAACCGTTCCTCGAAACGCTCCTCACCACCTGCTCCACGCAAACCCTATCCTCGCTCACCCTCCAGGCAGATGGGATGGCCACGTTGGAAAAGCTAGGAAAGCGCACGTCCGTCTGCGGTCCCGCGTCTGTGCACCTGCGCCCGCTCTTGCAGCTCGGCCACATCGAGGTGCTCCGCATCGAGAGCCTGCCCCTCGAGGTCGACGACGCGTTTATTGCGGCTGCGGCTGCGGTGTGGCCCCGTCTGCGCGTGCTGCACCTGCATTCACGCGTGCCGTTCGAATGCGTACTCACGCCGATGGGCCTGTTGCCTCTTGCCAGACAGAGCCGGCTGCTTGAGGAGCTAGAGGTGGACATTGGCTCGTGGCCGGATCCCGTTCCGACGCTGCCGCATGGATCTGCGGACACCGGGAGGCGGGGCGTCCCGTTGTCCGTCTTCATTCGTCATAGTGTCTTTGGAGACACTGGAATAGATGAGGATAAAGGGCAGAGAGCTGCGCGGATGCGACTCATGCAGGAGATATTCCCCGACGCTAATGTGGAGTATGAGTTTGAGAAGTTAATCCGGTGGTAGTAAGTACGTCATGTCTTACCGTTAGCGCCGACATATTGAGAAAGCCCAGATAATCGTCATCGCATCGTGTGAAGCCTACCAGCTACAGTCAGGACTTGGAAAAGCAATCGGTCGAATAATTACCAGGTTCTATTGACACAAGGAGATTTTTAGTACGGGTTCAGATCTTCGGACGATAAGTAAAGAATAAAGAGAGATCATTGCCAGAGCAGAAACGAAAGCGTATGCAGGTCCTAGGGAATATATGCAGGTAAGATATACAAAGCGAGTAAGATCGACGATTCAACAACCCCCCAATCCGCATGCTAGCAAACAGTCAGGCAGCGATCGGCACAGATGGATACCACTGCCGCGCATCCGACTCATCTGCCTCCACTTCCGGCGTGCACAGCTGCGCGAGCCCCAGGTCATGCAAGCGTGTCATGCGGAGCAGCATGCCGAGCCCGTGGTCGGAGTGCGCGCCAACGTTCGCACCCACGCTATTGAGCTGCGCCCATGTCGCGTCGTCGAGCTCCTCCGCCATGCGGCCCCACGCTGCGCGGATCGCGCCGGGGCAGCTGAACGCCGCGAGGATAAAGCAGAGCGGAGAGCCTGGCACATGTTCGCGTGAGCAGATAAATATTGGCAGAGACAGTGGACGCACAGAGCCCGCTGATGTGCTGCTCGCGGTACAAGAGCGGAGATGATGGCTTCCGCGCGTCGGGGTCACCATGCGCGTCGTGCACTGTGTCCGGGAGCGTGTCGCCGAGATTGTAAAGCCGCCTACACGACGGGCACACGCGGCCGATGCGGCGGCTCTTGTTGTACCACAGAAACTGGATACATCGTTGAATATCTTTCTAGAAATAGCGGAGATGCACGCACCAGAGCCGTCTCCTCCGGCAGCACCGTGAGGAGCATCTGCAGCACTTCGGGCTGCGCGAACTCCGCACAGAGCGGCTCGGTGCTGCACGCTTGCTGTGAGAAGGGCGAGGAGAGGAACGCGCGCGCGTCTTGCACGCGTGGGCCGTTGCCCGGGTCGTAGATGATGGGCTGTTGGAGCAGCGCGAAGGTGGCGTCGTAGGTCTCCAGGGCAAGATTGTCGCTCTCTTCGCTCTCGTCGGTATCTTCATGTCGAGCGTCTGGAGGTGGCAGTGGTTCTTGTGAGTAAAGTGATGCAGGAGAAGGTGAAAGGACGTGGAGGTGGCTGAAGTCGGGGAGAGCGTCGACGGAGGTGCGGGGGTGGCGGTCGGCTTCAAAGCTCGTGTCGTTGGACGCAGGCTCGCCTGTTGAATTACGCGGCTTTGCATGCTTGTCCTTCTTGTTCTGAGCCTTCTTCTTTTTGCGCGTGTTGCTGGGGCCAGGCATTGTCGTCGAGGGTGGTGATGCAGGCGGCGTTGAACGAAGCAAAGAGGCGCCCGTGCTCGACGCGTCGAGCGCGTGGGATCACGATTCACGCGTGCTTCAAGACCACGACGACGAGGACAGCCCTGGCCGAGGCTTAAAGCATTTCCCTCTGTAACAAGCTCATCTCACAGTTTTTCTGTCTAGTTATCACGATGGTTCTCAGCGTCCATCTTGTGCTTTTTATCGCCATTGAGTCAAGCTAACATTAAAATTCGGCTCGAATCGGTCCCTCGCCCCGTCGCTCCCCGAGTACAGAACGTCACTCATCTGTACTATCAGGTCGTAATGGAAACTTGTCTCGACTGGTCCCACACACCATCGTTCCCCATTTCTGTTCTCTATTCTTGGCCATCAAGCCTCATGGCCATGGGGCATGGTCCAACCCCGTCTTGACGGACGCAGGGAAGGCCTCAGCATTTCTAGATGTGCCGAGGGCTGTCAACTTCCTCCTCACACCCTATTCATGATCCGGAACTATGTAAGTACTCCATTTGGTGTGCGCAATCTGCCAATAGAGACCACAAGAAATGGCGTAAGACGCGGAGCCTCCGTTTGGGGTATGTACTCGACAGCTTAACTTATTCGTGAGTGAAGGGTTGACATTTATGCTACATAGGAGCGCAGGAAGCAGCGGGCGTAGAGAGTGATTCCGGAAGCTTGGGACTGACGCAGGGATCTTATTCCCACCGACGACGGATTTCGGTGTCTGTTCCCAATTAGCCTCGCCCTTGTGGCATCCTTTTGGGTGCCATCCGCCTTCCCAAAGTATCGGGGAAGAAACTGAAGTTTGGGATGTGTACTGGAAATATCGTGCTGAAATATCGTGCTGTGCTCAAGTACTTGACTCATGGGCTTGATTATTTCGCTGTCCGGGCTGTCGGTCTGGGTCTACGATGCGTCGCTGTAGTTGGATATTGCCCTGATTATACCCGCGCATATCTGATGATGATTGGTTGAAGGTACGGAATTGTATTCCGCCTTCTCGTGGAGTGTCGTCACTAATTTGAGTCCTCGCAGAACTTTTCGTGCCGGGCGACGTGTGATGCCGCCTGCCTATGGCCGCGGACAATATGCTCGAAAGAGAACGCCGTGTACCGGTAAGACAGCTTCTGCTTGCCATCAAATGGAACTTCAAAGTTCGTCTACTCTGCGCATGCATATTTTCAGCACGGCGCGCACGGATATAAAGCGACTAGAACGTGCGCAGGACGTCTCCATCCCCACCCGCAACATCAATTCACATCCAAAAGTCTAGTCTCTCCTTTTCCCTCATATTTCATCTTTACCTACCACCATGTGCCTCGGCAACCGCGCCCAGTCTTCTATCGTCTACGTTAATGGCCAACTCAACGCGCTCTATACCAATGCGAAGAAATGTGTCGGACAGCACCTGCGCAAACCATACCTCAAGCCGGATTCGACCGCGCTCTCCTACGGTATCGTCCTCAACATGGGCTTCGAAGGCGTCCACAAGGAGTCGAACCCTTCTACGGACGATTTGGCATTCTATGCCTCATTTGGCCAGCCCGAAATCGAATTTCCTTGCAACCACGAGGTCATATTGCGCCTCAAGCTTGACTCGGGTCATTATTATATGGACCCTGCTAACGTTGCGACCCGCACGGATATGTGAGTAATTAGTTATTGTCGGACGCTCTTGCTCATGTGAAATATGCTATAGCGCAAATAAACGGTCCATTGGAAAGTGGGAAGTCGAAGTACACATTCCCTTCTCCGAATCCTCTTCTCTAATCGAAAACGATGCTATCGGCAACGTCAAATTGTACGACTTGAGCTACATCATCCTGAGCATGGATAGTGCGTGTCCGTCTTCGTCTTGATAAACCATCGTCTCATCTTCATTACTCAGAGGCTGTCTTTGGCGACTTCCGAGCGCAATCTAGCCATAAATCCGTGAAGCTCTCATCCGATAACACTGCGGCGTTGCAAACGTATCTGTCTCGGTATCTTATGTTCCTTAAGCATGCGGGTTACCATGTCTTCTATACCCTTCCTGACTTCGACGATGTCGAGGGTACCGACCCCATCAATTATTCGCTGGCTACCCATGCCGAAGGCGTGACAATCCTCAATATCACTGTCGAGAATATGACCAAGTATCTCACGTCTCGATGGACGGAAGCCACGTATCGCTCCGACAAATATGCCAAGTTCCGCTACTTGTCCGAGGTCCAAAACACCGTAGAAGATGTCAAGTTCTCTGTCTCCTTCCGCGAGCCCGTTGTCAAAGCTCTTTGCGAGCACGAAGTGGCCCTCATCTTCGACATCAAAGAAGTCCAGTTTGTGAAAGCCAAGTGTGCTCTTCCGCGTTCTATCATGGGATGGTGAACTGATGTCGTTGCAGCGTGAAGGCGCCATTTAACGACTGGAAGATTGCCTTCCTCGTCGGGACAGATCTTGAACAATCGAGGACGGGCCAGACGCTGAAAATCAATGTTTCTAGTATGTCTCTCCTTTCTCTCGCATAAGCATTCAAGTTGTATTCATGAGATTGAAGCTGCAAAGTACTACTCATATCTTTCCGCTTCGCACACAACTTTGACAACTGAGGGGAAGGCGCTGCAGGAGCTCCTTATCACGTACCTCCGAGGGACTTATCTGAAGCAGTTTGAGATCATCCACGGCGCCTTGATTTATGACTCGGGCTTCACCCTGCAGGCCCCGCCGCACAGGCCCAGGCCCAGGCCCCCGCCGGAAGGCACTGAAGTCGGCTGCTGGACGCCCTCAGGTTGTCCCCACTCCGGCAGCAAGGGCCACGTCTGTTGGGGCCGCGCTATTGGCGAGATGATTGACTACAAAGGCCCATTGCCGTACGATTTCACCACCTCCGTCACGCAGGGCTCGCTCAACGCGCAATTCGCATGGTTCTGGAAAAGGGCGAAGGGCGAGGTCGATCTGCTGAAGCACGGTAGCCATCTGAGCTCGGAACACGCGCTGGCGCAGTTCAGATATCCTAACAGCGACGAATTTCACTTCGAGGCGTCCTTCAAGGCACCACAAATCCAGCTGGTTTGCTCGAAGGGCTCGCGAACGGCCATCGTGCATCTGTTCGTGGAGAGTGGAAGGCTCAAGCCGCTGCTGGAGGGAAAGACGGAGCCTGATATAAGGTGCGACGAAAGGTCCTCGGTCTGCATTTGTAGCTAATGCGTAATTGTGTGATGTGCAGTGCAGAGGATTATTCCTTTGGTTCATGGAGAGTGGCGTTCAGGGTGCCTCTCGAGTTGCGCACGTGCACCGAGGTTTCTCGTCTCCCGGGTTTCGTCCGCACGCATTTCGGGCGCAGTGATTTCCGCAATTTCAAGCAGCTCGTCTTGAATTTTGCAGGTGCGTTGTTCTATACGCGTTTTGGTACGAACTTATGACGCTGGCGTGTTAGGTGCCAGCTTCTTCAACATGTACTCCCTGGCTGCGGACGACAGCGACGACGACTTCGAAGGCTTGCTCAGTGGCGAGAAGCACCGCGCACTGCTGGCTTACCTCAAGATGTACTACTTCCCCAGTCTCGTGAACAACGGGCATGACATTCTGCACACTATTCCCGTCGGCTATCCTCTTGATACGCTCTCTCTCACGGGCCTCGACTGGCAGATCTCCTCCATTCCCTTCGGAGCGAGTGATCAGTTCGTCGACGGGATCGGGGGCCGCTACGAGCGCAACGCCATTCTGTTCCTCGGCGTGACCGGTCACCACCCCATGCCCAAGCTCACGCAGTATCCGTTCTGGATCACAGCAGGGTTCGGGAGTGAAATCCCGTCCGCGACGGCGGTGCTATCGCGCGAGCTCGGCGTGGACGGCCTGCTAGTGCCGTTGCTGTCGGCAATCAACAGGGACACGACATTGGTGTTGGGTTCGCCGCGCTTTGAGAACGGGTTGTGGATCCCGGACATCACTACTTGGAGCTATCAGGCCGCGCAGCGGCAGAACGAGGATTGCAAGTTCAAGCTGGTGGACGGTGGTGCTGAGGCGCTCAATTTCGAATGGTCGAACGTGGAGAGCTGGAAGTACGAGCGTGGTCCTGCGAACGGGGCGCATAATTCGTGGAGCATTTACTGTGAGTTTTGCTCGGGAATGATTCCGTGCAGGATGGCCGGTTTGCTTAATCAGCTACGGTAGGCTCGACGCTGAACAAGCTGTCGATTCCGACGGGTACCGTGAATGGTGCCTGTGTGATTTCTCTCGAAGGACACACCACGCTCAAGCTCGAGTCAGACTTCAAGGCTGATTCTAGCCATGGTTCTTGGTCGTACGTGTTGACGTTGCTTTACAGCGTTTTTATAGCTGACCACGTAGACCAGGAGCGAAGTCCAGGGCGATTGGTCCACGACGATCACACTTGAGATGGGCGTGAGCGGCATCAAGATTGTCACCCCGTCCAACGGCGAGATTCCCGTCAAGTCCAACAGAGGGTCCGGGAATCCTGCTAGCAGCGGCAATCCAAACGCGCTTGACGCGGCGCAGCTGTTGCAGGAGCGACTCCCGAAGGTGCACGTCGGGCACCTTGTCGCGGGCTTGCAGGGAGCCTTCGACGGCGTATGGGGATATTTCTTCGCGAGCGCGTCCGAGTCGCATGCCGAGGGGGTGCAGGCGGGTGCGCTTTGCGCACGGAGCCCCGTCTTCACGAAGGGCGGACATCTCATTTTGGAGCTGCGCCAGTACGAAGTTGCACAGGCTCAGTGGACGCAGATTCCTCTACCAAACATACCGCTTGGGGAGATGTCTAGCAATGGGTCGGCACACGGGAGGAACGGTAGCATTGCATCTATAGGGACACAGATTCTGGATTCATCGCTGCCGACCAGCCCAACGCGCAGTCAGTTCATCCCCTTCTTATGGGAAAAATGATTTAGCTAATGTATATCGTCAATACAGCTGTTTCGAAGTATGGCGGCACTGGGACACGTACTCCTGTGTTGGCTGCATCGAACTCCAACCCGACGCTGAGGGGATTATTCCGTGCTGCCTGAAGTTGGCCATCGGCCGTCGTGATTACCTCCTACAATGCGAAAGTTTACTGGGCGGCTCGTCGGCGACAGGGCCAGTGGCTCTTGGTACAGCAACTCGCAAATACTTATGCATGGCCTTGGACATCGAACATGAGGAGGTTTTTAGTGTACTTCTAGGTCCGATTTCTCCACCGTATGCAGTTTTAGTGCATGTAACTGGTTTTGAGTTTCGTGTATCGCAATAGTCTTGCATTCGTCAAGAAAATGTGACGTGGCCCTCGTCACAGTAGTGACCCGTATTGCTGTTTCTTTCAATGCCACGCGTACTCCGACTAAGATCTTGATCCATGCAGCCAGCCTTCAGTTTAGCAGTAAATATCTGTCTGATCTACGTAACGCTTCAGACTCATGCCTGGTATCCCCGCTACCTTGTAGGGCACGAGTGCACGCTCTTTTGACTGCAATTCGCAGAGCCGTGCACCGGATCAGGTGTTTCAGTGTTCGACAGCAAGTACTCCAATCATTACATTCTCCGATGTGGGCCGTTCCTAGCAGACTCTCCGCTAACCACAACTATTGCATTTTATCCCTTGGGCGTACTTAAATGTCGCAAAAATATACGGGAGATACAGACACGAAGATACAGTAACTTTTTCTGATCTTAACGCGGTACATAGGGTTCAGGCCGTTCAGGCGCCCGAGCTGGGCCCCGCGGGGCGCACCTGGCCAGCATGTGCAGAATAAGGACACAAATATTGTATTACTCCGAACCTCCCCCTAGGTAGCGGGTCCTGCCGTGAATGCGCGGCCTTACCAGACTCATTCTATGCTCAGTCTGAGTGACTGTGTGCAGCGCCGATGAGCCTCGAGGACACAGATCAGACATGCATATATGCAACATAAGTATATGGTATGCATACGCCCAGCTAGTATTATAATTCGGTTTCGGCAGATACCGAGGCTGGTGAGTTGGATCAGGCGACCGCCGACATGTCATCCTTTCTCTCCCTCAAATTCGTCCTGCCCATTGCTGCAGTACTCGGCAGTAGGCATAGATTTTATAATTTACCCTTCATCGTCATGCAGTCAGTACTTCCATGTCCAACATGCGGATTCCGTCGTATCTTGGCTTGACGTTTCGCTCTTGGACCATCTTCCGGATCCCTCGTGAATTGAACAGCCGCAAGTCAATGAGCTGTCGGTAACAGTCATCGAGTATGCAGACTACTTCTCAAACGAATAATTGTTCAGTTGAGCATATTGTCACTCATCTCGTATTTCCCCGCAGTCATGAGGTTTACATGCGTATGCCGCATGCGTGACAGACGATTCATTGTCATCCTCGAGTCTATAGACAGCATGATCGAAGCTGCGCACATGTCCTAGGCCGAAAATTTCCTTTTGGTCAGAATTTCCAATTTTCACCTTTTGTGGACAGTGGTTAACCTTTAGCATCTGTAGGAATGCAGATAATGCCGGGCGTGATGCATTGATGAGTCGATATAACGTTTCCGGAAGACGGGACCTGATGTGCAGCTTCTTAAGACCGCGTTCTTTTCACTCGTCTGCTGCCTCATTGAATATCAGCTTCTGTGCACTCAGCCTCGAGCCAGTCGTGTTGTCCCTGAATGGGGAAGTTGACGACTTCAGCGACTCATCGTTGTATCTGCATTGGATCTCTTTCTGAGTCCCATTTCAGAACTCAGCGACCCGAAACCGCAGCTGAAAGGTGTGAAAGGTCTGTTATGGTGTGTCCCGGTATTATCTGTAATATGTTTTTGTTCCGCGAACCTACAGCTTATTCGGATTCGTTGCAGATGCGGAACAAAGTTCCGCTGCCTCGTGTATTACCCTTCACCACTGGCTTCCCTTTTTGTCCGGGCGACGTTGCATTGCGTCCAACGATTACGGAACCATTGTAGCATCTTGCTGCCCCGTGCCGGGATATGGCCTGTTTATGGCCGGTCGAGGCCATCAAGAATGAACGCCACCTTTGAACCAACCTTCCTTCGCTGTCCATGATGAAATGGAAGCCCTGCGACTACGTGCGTTTACAATGTGCGTGCACGGCATGCGGTGTGTGCGGTGTGGCGTGTATTGGTGGATAAAAGGACTACTTTGCGGTAGGTTCTGAACAGTATCCTCACGGTCTCTCTTCTCGCATTTCCACATCGACTCGCGATTCTACTTGCTAACGACGTCATGCTCGGAAACCGCGCGAAACCGTCTATCACCTACGTGAATGGCCAGCTCAGTGCGCTCTACAAGAACGCGGCCGAATGCGCCAGTACACATCAACGCGCACCCGACATCAAGCCGGAGGCTCGCGAGCTGACTTATGGCATCGCTCTTAGCCGCTTCTACTATGGCGAGCATCAACTGTCGAACCCGACCACGGACGACCTGTCGTTCTATGCGTCGTTCGGTCGACCCGAGGTTGAGTTCCTTTGCAACCATGAGGTCATCTTGCACCTGAAGCTCAACGGAGGGCATTATTATCTTCATCCTGAGATCGTGACCCCCCGTACCGACTAGTGAGTAGTTCTTCCATGCTCTTGCTGGCTGCCATCGTACTGATTCAAACGACGTCTCAGCGGATCGAAGCGAACTCTGGCCGGCCAGGAGGTCGCGTTCCGCATCCCTTTCTCGGAGAAGTCTTCTCAGATCGAGAACGAAGCAATTGGCCAAGTCGGGTTGTATGATCTGAACTACATCATCCTCGAGACCGAGAGTATGTGCCGATTTTTGCTCGTCCGGCTGCCAACTCATCCCGTCTCTGCACGTTAGAGGCGACCTTCTGCGATGAGCTGTTCAAACAGCCTGATAATCTCGCCGTACAAGCCTCTGCCGAAGACATCGCAGCATTGAAGGCGTACCTTGCGAGATACCTAGAGCTGCTCAAGAGGGCTGGTTACCATGTGTTCTACACCCTTCCCGACTTCGACGATGTCACTGGCAGCGACCCCATCAACTACTCGCTGGCGACGCAGCCGAACGGCGTCGACATCCTCAGCATCACGGTCGAGCAAATGACGACGTACCTCAAGGCGCGCTGGATGGAGGCTGCTTACCTGTCTGACAAGACGCCGAAGATCCATTATTTGGCGGAAGATACTGGCGCTGTAGATGACACGCGGGTATACGTCTCCTTCCGTGCGCCCATCGTGAAGGCGCTGTGCAAGCACGAGGTCGCTCTAATTCTTGACATCCGGGAGGTCAACTTCGTCAAGGCGGCTAGGTGGGTCTTTCCTTGCTTCACCCTTATGAATTATGATCCTCATATTCTTGTAGCGATGAGCACAAGTATACGAACTGGAAGATTGCGTTTGTTATCTCGACGGACCTCGAGCACTCGACGGCAAGCCAAGAGCTGCGAATTAGAGTCTCTAGTGCGTCTTGCCCTTAGCGCGGTCCGATGTCGTACTGATGAAAGACCCAAGCTGCCCGCTTCTACGGCTACCTGTCTACCACGTCAAGTGTCTTCACAGTGCAGGAGCAGCACTTCCACGATCTTCTGATCACCTACCTGCGAGACGCCTACCTGGAGCGATTCGAATCTATTCACCACGCCCTCATCTACGACTCGGCATTCGTTCTGCCTTCTCTTCCTCTCGTCAAGCCGAAGCCCGAGGACACCGAGGGGGGATGCTGGGCCATTACCGGCTGCCCTCACGCGGGCTCGAATGGGCACGTCTGTTGGGGGCCTGTCATTAATAGCATGGTCAACTATGGCGGCCGCCTGCCATACGACTTTGTCACATCCATCACGCAGGGCGCGCTCAACTGGCACTGGTCGATCTTCTGGGGCATCGCTGCGCGCGAGGTCACTGCGCTCGGCAAGGAGCTCGGTCGCCTGCACGCGGGCCATTCGCTGGCGCGGTTCATGTTCAGACAGGGCGAGCGCGTCTTGTTCGATGCGTCATTCAAGACACCGCAGATCCAGCTTGTGTGTGCGCCCGGATCGCGTGCTGCTATCATTTACATCCATCTAGAGAGGGGGATGCTGAGGACGCTGGGGGAGAGAGGCGAGTATGACGTGAGGTGCGATCAATACGGTCTTCCTGCTTGGTGCCCCGTCTGACATTGGCCTCTATGTAATGCAGTGCACCTGACTATCAGTTTGGCGAGTGGAGGGTGTCCTTCAGGGTTCCGCTCGAAATGCGCCAGTGTAGTGCCGACTCCGAGCTCCCCGAGTTCGTGCGCACGCACTTCGGACGCGCCGACTACCGTAACTTCAAGCAGCTGGTCTTGAATTTCCAGAGTCAGTTCTCTGCCCTCGCATGTCAGCCTTTGATCTTTACCTTTTCTCCCCACCAGATGCGAAATTCATTGAAATTGAGTCCCTGGAGCAGGCTGGCAACGAGGATGACGTGCTTGGCCTGTCTGGCGGCGAGCGACGCCGCGCGCTGCTGTACTACATCAAGACGCACTACTTCCAGGCGCTCAGCTACAACGGGCATCACGTCCTGCATACCATCCCCGTCGGCGTCTCCACGGACGCGCTCGCCATCACGTCTCTCGACTTCCAGATCCAGCCAATCCCGATCCTGCTCACGGATAAGTACCGCGATGGGCTCAATGGACGCTACGACCGCAACGCGATCTTGTTCCTCGGCATGACGGAGCACCGCCCGCTGCCCCCGCCGACACCTTACCCGTTCTGGATCACCGCGGGCTTCAGCGAGGTTATCCCGTCCGCTACGGCGGTGCTATCGCGCGAGATTGCAGTGGACAAGGTGATTGTGCCGCTGCTGTCGACGATCAACAGGGACATGACGGTCGTGCTCGGGTCGCCGCGCTTTGAGCGCGGGACGTGGGTCCCGGACGTAGCTGCGTGGGGCCACCCGGAGCTGCAGAGGCAGGATGAGTGCAAGTTCAAGCTCGTCGCCCTGAAGGACGGCGTGTGCTCTGACTCGCTCGACTATGAATGGTCGAATGTGGAAAATTGGAGGTACCAGCGGGGCGCGGTTGGCACGCCGCAGAGCTCATGGGGCATCGACTGTGAGTTTTTGTCAGTGCGCATTGGGCGATGCTAATCCATGAGATGCGACAGGTTCAACGCAGACCAAGCTGTCAATTCCTACCGGGACGGTGAGCGGCGCCTGCGTGTTGCGGCTCGACGGACGCGTCACGCTCAAGCTCGAGGCGGATGTCAAAGACGTCGTCAATGGTCGCTGGTTGTACGTGATGGCTCCTCACACATGACGGTTCTTGTGAATACTGACTTGACATGCAGGAGCGAAGCAGAAGGCCAGTGGTCTACAACAATCACGCTCGCGTCAGAGAAAGACGGCATCAGGGTCCTCGCCCCGCTCGAGAACAAGGTCACCGTTAACTACCGCGAGAAGGCCAGCATTGCCAGCAGCGGCAACCCGAACTCGTTCGACGCGACCCAAGTGCTGCAGGAGCAGCTCCGGACGCCGAATATCACGCACATCGTCGCGGGCCTGCAGAACGTGTTCGATGGCGTGTGGGGCTATCTGTTCGCGAGCGCATCCGAACCGCATGTCATCGACATGCAGGCTGGCGCCCTGTCCGCGCGCAACCCGGTCTTCACGAAGGGTGGGCATCTTGTTCTGGAGCTGCGTCAGTACGAAGTCGCGCGGAGCCAGTGGCGGCAGCGTATCCCTGCCTCTATGGGTGTTGCAGGCGGTCTAGCTGCGCAGGCACAGGCTGATCTCCAGAGCGCGACATCCACATCGACTGTTCAGGTCATGAACGGCAATGCTGCCCATGCAAGGAGCAATAGCTTCGAGATTGCGGGTCCTTATCCGTCGAATCCTAGCCGGGATTGGCCTCCAAATATCCCTATGCCGCAGAGCCCGCCATCGCAGAGTAAGTCCGCTCATCTGTGATGGATAAGTTTCCGCTGACAGCTTCACTAGAGCCCACGACCACGTCAACATCGTCGACTCCCAACGCTTCCGTCGTTAACCTCGGGAATGCCAGGTCGTCGTCGCCCGCGCCCGGTCTCTCCGATCGTCTGAGCTTCCTCGCTGGTCGGAGAACCGCCGGCCGTCCCTTTTGATTCACCTATGATTCTTCGCCGCGCTATGGTCGGATTAAGGGGGGTCATGGCGTTGGCTCACCCTTCATCCTCTGATCGAGCTGAAATAATGGAAAATCATGAGATCACGGACTTGTTTACTGCTGTAGGGTTATGCGGACATCATCATCACATTGGACCTGTAGATCGTATGCAACTATGAATGTTTTTCTGTACCATGTTCTTTTTCAATTTCATCCCTCCCGCCTCCAAATGCAGCGCGAGAGACGCGGGGTTAGGGTCCTGATGCGGGTCATGTGACAATATTGAATCACGCTGGCAGTCCGCCTTTCGTTTTACGCGTCTTCATTTCCAGGCCGCGCACACATTCTACCCCGCATTGTTTTGTTCCTTGTTTCCTGTGGAGACTAGTCAGACAGGTCGTGATTTAGAGCACCTGGATATTGACAACATCTTCGTAATACCGCCAGGGCCATGACTGGCTTCAGCGCCCTGCCGCTTTCCGACGATCCAGAGGGCGCAGGTGCGGCCGATGACGGGACCGGAGCTGCTGGTGACGACGCACAATTCAAGGGCGTTGCGAGGATTTTGGGTCCACGATGGGCACAGCTACCTGCGCTTACTATTGGACTCATCGGCGTCCAGGTGATGTGGTCTATTGAAATGTCCTATGGTGCGTCCCATTAACTTCTGTAGCCGTATCTCACCACCTGACATGCCATTCATTTAGCATCGCCATACCTTATATCACTTGGTTTGTCCAAATCGCTTATGGCGGTAGTCTTTCTTGCTGGACCTATATCTGGGCTTGTTGTTCAGCCCCTCATTGGTACGTACTTCTCCAGTCATGAAATTCGCTCCTATTCAATTTACTATGCGTTCGATGTTGCAGGTGTACTTGCGGATAATTCCACGTCTACATTTGGTCGACGACGCCCATATATCCTCTCCGGAGTTGTTCTTTGCACTCTTGCCATCCTTCTCCTGGGTTTCACGCGTCCTGTAGCTAGCATCGTGACCTCTTGGGGGTCTTCTGCTGTGAGTCTCATTTCACTATACACATTGCTTACGAGCGGAAAGCTCAAAGTAGACTGGCTGTATGCGCAGAATAATGCACTCACCATAGCACTAGCAATATTTGCCATTTACTGCATTGACTTCGGTATCAACGCCGGTGCGTTCGCTTTGATTTCTTCAATGATAATTCCTGACATTATCTCAATTGCTTGCGTAAATTTCAACTGTCATGTTTTGCATACAACCACAACAGTACAAGCGGTCGATCGTGCCCTCCTTGTGGACACCCTTCCACCTTCGAATCAAGCCAGCGGCAATGCCTGGGCGGCACGCATGCTGGGCATAGGCAGTGTTGCAGGTTTCTTTATGTGCGTGTTCTCCATTGCACATCTTGGTTGTCCTTGCACTGCATTTGCGGATGTCTGCCCGTTTTGTTTCGTGAACGCTACACCCCCGCGAGCCACGTATGGCATGCCCAGGCCATTGGCTATCTATATGCGTCTCAAATCATTTATTCATTTATATTCTGCACTTTACGACGTGACGAAATTCTAATGACCAACTTTGATAGTGGCAATATCGACCTCCCGTCCATTATGCGCTCAGATGGCTCTGAGCTCGAGATTCTTTCGGTTGTCTCAGGGCTCTTGATGGTCGGTACACATCTGTGGACGGCCGGCATGGTTAAGGAGAGGATTTACCTTGGTGCGAAAAGGTCAGCCCGGGGATTTTGCTCCCTTGATATTTGGCATCACTGTCGAACTCATGCGACTACCGCTCGGTATTACTTTTACTAGCCAGGATAAGAAAAGCTTCAAGCAGGAGATGCGTGACCTTTGGGATAATGCGCGCACTCTGCCGTATGTGATCCGACAGATTGTACGCCATATTTCAGCCCACCCATGTTGAATGTATACTGACGCCGTGTAATCCAGTGCATCATCCAGTTTTTGTATGCTCTCCCTGCATGGTAAAAGCTAGTCAGTACGCTGATCACATCCCGTATAACAGTGCCTGGCTCGCCTGGTTCCCAATCCTCTTCTACACAACCCTGTACATCGGGGACCTCTATCGCCGCTCGCTGGCGCCCTCCGACTCTGATCTCACAACTCGGGCACCCCATGAAACGACCGCCGTCGACGCCGAAGCAACCCGTCTCGGCGCTCGCGCACAATTGTACTCCGCCTTGGTCGCCCTCGCCACGAACTTCCTCGCTCCATTTGTCGTCGCCGAGACGCGCGGCAATGGCCGTGGTCACCCGTCATGGGAGGACGCGGACGAAGGCCGCGGGTGGGACGAGGTCGACGGCCGGTGGTGGCGCCGGTGGTGGCAGCGCATTGGGAAAATACACCTTGCGACGCTATGGGCGGTGTCACACGCGATTTTCGCGGTGTGCATGTTTTGCACGTTGTGAGTCTTTTATGGCAGGACCTGCGGCTCCGATGATGAACGATTGGGTTTTGTCGGCAGGTTCACGGACAGTGTGGGCGGGGCGACGGTGCTTATGACCATCACCGGGCTGTCGTGGGGTATCACGCAGTGGGCGCCGTTCTCGCTGGTACGTCCCCGATGAATTGGCCCGCTAGTTGTGTGTGAATGATGCGATGTGCTCTGTAGCTCGCAGAAGCAATCCTCACGACGCCGGAGCCCGACGACGGAGACGTTGACGACGCACAGTCGATCTTGCTGGAAGACACGCGAACGCCGCAAAGAGAGGAGGAGCAGTACCTCGTCGGTCCGGACGAGGACGAAGATGAAGATGACATCGAGGATGAGCCGGTGAAGAGGAGAAGCGGTAGTGTGAGCTTAGAAAGAGATGGGAGTGGTGACAGTGTTCTCGGGAACGGGGGCGACATCGGCGCTGGGGTTTGGGATGACGTGTACCCTCCGGGCGGGAGCGACGATGGGGAGGCAGGGCACGAACCAGTCCGTGGGACGGCGAGGGGCGCTATCATGGGAAATGCAGATGCGCAGAGGAGCTGGGTAGACATCGCTGCGGGCGAGGATGGCGGGCTTTCACCTGGTGGGAGCGCAACCAGAAGAAAGCGGAGGGGGAAGAAGGGACTGGCTGCGAAAGCGGGCATCATCATTGTTAGTCGCGCTCTCACGTTTTTCCTTCCATCTCTCCCCTGACGGTTCCTCGCGCATCCAGGGCATCCACAACGTCTTCGTTGTAATCCCCCAATTCCTCGTCACTGGCATCTCGTCGGTCATCTTCGCCATCTTCGAGCCCGACAAATCCGTCCTGCACGGTCATCATCCCGGAAAGACACTGCCGCCCGTCACCAACGGTACCGAGTCTCTAGTTGACGGTAATTCGACGCTGTCATCCGCTATAGCGAACGCGACGATCGCATTGCTGCAGCGCCAGGAGGACAACACGGGCGGCGACGATCTGGATATCCCCGAGGGCCCGAACGCAGTGGCGATTATCTTCCGGTACGTGGCACCTTTGCTGATCTGGATCGTTGCTGACGATGCGACGCTGCGTGTGATGACGGCAACTACACAGGCTCGGGGGCCTCTCGGCAGCGGTGGCTTTCGTGATCTGCTGGCGTCTGGCACGGGAAATGAGGAAGCGATATTAATTCCGGCATTGCCAGTTGGACATTGCCCGTACGGACTGGTCGCAGTTGGCTGGAGAAGGTTTCGATCTATGCGATGCGACTCGGATGGCTTGTGGAGGCGATGGACAACGATAACCACGCGGCCTAGCGAGCGGAAGCAAGTGGTCGTGTGCGTGGTGCCACCGGGGGTGCCAGTCGCCCGGAAACGGGGAAAGTCATGGAGGGTCGCTCGTTTCCGGAGGTTCATCGCACCGCGCTGCGGCGTGGCTGCTATACGGTATATACAAGGATCATGGGTGAGGGGGACGACGGGCGGGAGAAGGAGGGTACAGGTGGGACATCTCTTACACTATCTGATCTGCATGAGTGGCCACACATCTAGGAGTGCATGCGTAACTTATTTTAATTTTTTCTACTCGCTCTCGGCTTAGTTCTCCCGCCGACCTCGTCTTTGAGCGCGTGACACCCGTCGCAAACCTACTACCTCGGTTGCACCTGCCGAGCTGCTCCTTGCGGGAATCTAGACCATTGCCAGCCGTTTAAGACGTGGACGCCCTCGATCACCAGGCGCCTACAGTGCATTACTACGCATTGTTGTGCCCCACGTCTGCACTGCGCAAGGCAAGGCGACTCACCTCAAATTTGCACGCCCAATGTGCCAACCAAACAGCTATTTGTTCGGACCGCACGCTTCGAAGATTCATGTGCGAACGGAGAGAAGGCTAATTTCGCAAGCACCCCACAGAGGTGCTGGTAAGTGGCCCTGGGTCTCACAATAGATTCGTTCGATATGGGGTATGTTTCATGCTTCTGGCTTCTGTCCGTGCGAAGGCAAGGCGAGCGCTTTCGCCCACTATGGCGATTTTGATACCATCTAGCGGATCGAAACACTAGGAATTTGAAACTGATGGAGTCTCTTGACCGCTAATGAAGAGCCCTTCGTCGCGAAGATGACGAGATGAAAACTCATGGTGAGAAATTTTGAATGGTATAGCCCCTGACATCGTACCACCGACCTAGCGTACACAACCATCCACAACTCGTTGCCTAAACCCTCACGCCTGTTGCCGTTCTACATTTGATCTACGTCGACGTGGATCATGCTTATGGGTTCCCGTCAGCTAGAACACCGTCCCGTCGCTCTGTATGTCGATTGGTGGACCGCCACTTTCTGGGCGGAGTTCTTTGGCGATCTGTCGGCCGCTCTTCCACGTTGCGCTCTCGAGCACCTGTGCCAGAGTCAGCTGTTCAGCTGAGAGGCCTAGTTTCTGGCGAATCTGTTCTGCGACACGGTCCCTGTTTCGGGTTATGGCGTGAGCCGACGGCACATGTTAGCGGAAATACTCCTTACAGTTCAATGACCGTCATTGCCCGCCATTCGATAATCGCTGGGTGCGAAGGGGGCAGACGAGGAATGCTGGATGATCCGCCCGAGTAGAAAGAGCTAGGAATAGCAGACTCTTTCAGGGTCAGCACGCCGAGGTCGACAAGAAGGCCGCCTAGAAAGTATGACAGAAGCACGACGTGGTCAATGTGACATCAAAGTTTAGGCCCAGTCAGACGCATAGGACACACCGTTACGATACTCCGGAAGACCTGTGAGGTCTTCCATCCCCTGGAATTTCCAGCCCATGATTTTTTCAATGGGCTCAACCAGGCTATACGTCGTCCAGCCGGTCAACTTGTGAAACGGCACGAGCTCATCGCCTTCGTCTTTGGCGTACGGCTTCAGAGCCTCACAAGGCCAAACATCACCTAAAGGCACGCCTCCAAGCGTGGTACGGTCCGTAGGCCAAATGGGCGCCAGCCCGGTTATGAGAGCGTGCCAAAGGGCTGCGAGGGGCACGCGGCGGCTCGAACCCTCAGGAATAGACTCAGATTCCAGAAAGTCTAATGCCAAGCGAGTGAGCAGCCGACCCGGCAGATTTATCGGCTTTCTTACGGACCCAGCATGTTTCCTGGACGCCCTTCATTTCCGAAGAACTTCGGGTTCTGCTTCAACGCACGGGCCAGGTTACGCAGTAGGGAGGTGCGACCCTCTAGGCCAACCATTGGGTTCGGATCGCTCACTTGCATGGCCTCAGCGGTTTGCTTCTCTGTAATCTGTGCTAATCCGGCCGCTGAGAAAGAACCGGTCAATCAAGCTATCATCAGCCAATGCCAATGCTTGCTTTTGATCATGAGCTGCAGGATCCGGCGGGTGACTCACCGTCGACTCTGTACGGCTGCTCTTTGTCTCCCGAGAAAAATCCTTCCGCAAACATGTTGATGCTTGCCACAGCGAGGCCCTCCGACCGAGTGAACGACATTCCGGATGTGGAATCGTCATATTTCCAAGCATTACCTGCACCGGCATCGAGCAAGACAGAGACCAGGAAGAGGTCGACCAAGCGTTTGGCCTTCTCCTTCTGCTCGGGGGGTGAGGCAGCGGCATCCCACTTCTCGATCAAGGGCATGACACGAGGCACGCCTGCGTCCAGATGCCTCCAGCGACTGTGGGGAGGTATCTGTGATGTTTTCCAGACGATTCTCAATCACTCGTGGTCAAGAAATCCGCCGTAGCTTACCGAACTGAAGTTGTCCCCAAAGTCACGCTGGAGGTGTCCCGTCATAAAATGTCTGCGCAACACCATTTCCGATAAGACAACGTACCTTCATGACATTAATACAGTAATCGACCACTGCTGCTTCTTTCTCGGGATGATAATCGAAGTATTGCAGCTTTCCCTGTTTCGCGAGATCGTGGACGCGACCGCATCGTTCACGGATTGCAGGAAGCGTGCGTAGATACTCGACCTTCTCTGTAACGGTCAAGCCAGCGTTTCCGAGGTTCATGATGATTGCTAAGGTGTGAAATGCCGATGTACGAGTGGTAAGTTTGAAGAGTTGAGCGGCGTGCACCTGGGAGCTGTGAGATGCTGATAAGATCGTGGAATCTCCGCTTCCGGTCACGGTCGAACTAGCTTTCGAAGTTGCTGAAGCACGCTCGGGTGCCTGGCCATGATTCCACGTTGAAGTCACCAAAGGCTGAAAGACAAGCTCGGACGAAGCTCGGGCACGAGATATTATGCAGATCATAGATAGATGATTTCGCATGTTGTTACATAGTACGGCCGTCGAGTGTGACTGCGTCGACCAAACACCCAAATCAAATATTTACAAAACACGAGGCAAGCATGGCGTTATATGTCTACAATGAAGATCTCAACCAGCGCGGTGCACGACCAGGTAGCTCTGCGCCAAGTGACATCATCAACGATATTGAGAACGAGTTTAGCGCCTGGCGCACACGGTACATTTCTCGTCAGTCGTTCCCTGACGAGTCTTGGTCGCGGGATCCATCCTACCACACTGTGTGTCAGAAGCAATAGTCAATAAGGTAACGAAGTACTTACCAGTTCATGCAGGTCTCGTTGCATTGAGGGCAAGGTGTCGGATGGTTAGCGCTGCTTCTACAGTTTGACCTGCCGCAGTCCACCTGAAATATCTAGCGTCAGAAAAATGATCACACGATCAAAATGCATAGCGGAATTCACCTTGACCTCGTTAAGGTATTCTTCATGG
Source organism: Hericium coralloides (assembly GCA_003675405.1). Taxonomy (NCBI): domain Eukaryota; kingdom Fungi; phylum Basidiomycota; class Agaricomycetes; order Russulales; family Hericiaceae; genus Hericium; species Hericium coralloides. Next base: position 27,628 of record QUOP01000018.1, on the reverse strand, counting down.
CCACAAGAGCAGAGGATGAGATTGACAGCTCTGTGGCACATCTTCGCAGCGATGATTGAGAAAGAGGGCGTATGAAGTAGGTTGGTGGTTGGGTGATTTGTGCTGGCAAACCGGGGGTCACCACTGCTTTGCCAACGACGAAAGGTCGGCCTTTTAAATGCGTTTGAAGATGGCTTCTCTCCTGGCTCTTGGATGGCAGGAGACCAGCAAGAAAAGCCAGTCACAGATTCGGCGAGCTCCTTTCCTCGGGGTCACCGGCAGGCAGACAACACGAATGCGGATCATGTTGGAGAAGTTGAGTTTGCGAGGTGCAGACCCCCATCGATCCCAAGATCGGTTGCGTGGTGGCGAAGAGCCAAGGTACTGGCCCTCGCAGCAGACGAGCACCCAGGTAAGCGACCGCGCAGTCGCGGCATTTCCGGAGACGGGCGCATAGCATGTGGTGGGCTCGGGAGCGGAGGCGGCACAAATGAAGGCACGCGCGAGAAGGGGATGAGCAGGTACAATGCGGGGTAAACGCGCTTCCTCCCAAAGATGAACATGGCTGATGGCATCGGACATACAAACTCACTGCGTTCTGGAGGTCCGCCGGGATGTGGCAAGTCACCAGAGCTCATGGGAGGTTCGTCAGGCGGCCACTAGGAAGGTGCTGGAACGGCATGCGGTTCTGGATGATCGTTGATAGCCGATAAGATCAGGCGGAAGAGACGACGATATGTGAAGGAGGGTTTCAAAATGCATACCTCTACACTGATTTGGAAGATCCAACCGCCGATACCTCCACCCAGGAGTGCAACGTTGAACACATAGCTATTAGCCTTCAACGTTTCCCGCGGGCGCTAGGTACACATGCCTGCCTGCTGGACGTTGTGTGTATGGCCAGCCATGTGCGAGGGGATCCTACGTGGCCCGGTCGTACACGGATATGATGCAAGTCGTCGTCTTCAAATTGGTCCGCTACACGCAGGGTGTTTAAATCTGCTGGCCGTTTGGCAAATGATATATAGTTGGGCTAGAGGATAGGATGATGGATAGGACGGGCAGACAAAGGTCGAGGGTGTAGACCGCCCGTAGAACACCGCTAACCCACGCCGAAGCACGTAATGGGAAAACACGCCTCAGACAGGTAAGCCCCGCTCCGGCCAGGCAACTAAGCTGTACGCCATGTTCAACGACTCATTTCCAGTAGATTTCCAATTCTGTTTAGTCGTCCGGACCATCTGGCCATGGAGAGCTGGTTCCAAAGACCATGAGGGATTGGGCACGAAAGAGGAGCTCCAATACTTGCCGGAATAGACCGTGGAAGATGAAAGATCGCTGATTTGGTCAGTCCAACACAACGCAAAACAGTGCTGAAGATAGCAACCGTCAGATATGCTACGTTGGGTAGCTCAGCTCCCATAGCAATAGCACGGCACACTCGGTTACCCCTCACCGCTTCTCGAAGCCGAGAAGTTAAGCCCGATGTGCTACACCATCGAAGCGCTGAATGCCACGATGGCGAGCTTGCTCAATCCCACTATCGGCATCGGTAGATGGAACCACCGTGTAAAGGGAGAATCGGGGTAGCGGAAAGGTCTCCCGAAATTACTGTTCATCGTGATTCATGTATTGGTTCGACATCAGCGTCAATCTACGCAATCAAATTTGAATGGTCAGTCACCAGCACACGTAACTCATAAAGCTTGCTAAATGCCGTTGAGCCTAGAGGCCGCCGACTTGCCTTAACCATGGTAGAGATCGTTGAAAGAAGGAAAAACGATAGATGAACCGTCTGACATTTCAGGATTTAGGAACTGAGACGTGGGCGCCTCCCATAGGCGCCCGTTAGGTGGCCCACGGAGGGCTTGACGACCTCCTTACCAGGGGACCGAGACTAGATCTGCAAACGTCAGGGCGCGGAGATAGCGTAAAGCTGTCATTTAACGTTAGCATGCATCCCAAAGTAAAGGGCCAAATGAGCGAACATTCGGATCGAACTGCGATTAAGTGATTCCACGCGTCAGTGTGATACGGCACACGAGCTCCTGTAAACCGGAATCCATGCGCTATCGTCCCCACATAAGGTTCGTAATACCGACTGACATGCGCGGTGCTTGAAACATAGTCCCTCCACCTCACGGCGGAATGACGAAAGTAGACAGAAGGCAAGTAGGCCCTCGGGCATTCTAGCAAAACGATATTCAACCTGCAGACTTCTAGAAAGAACGCTTGACATACCTCAAGCCTATACCAGTATGCCAGTCACTCGGAAAGATGAAATCAGGAGGGCCAAGTTTTGAGCCTCGTGTCCACTTTGTAACCCATTATTGCGCTGGTCCAATGCGTCCAAGGGACCACGACGTGGTATGATGAGCGATCCTGGGACAAAGTCCATTAGGTGGTGCCTATGAACCGATGCGGGTGTGCACATGCACAGGCACCTATACCATCTCCGAATAATGAAGTCGCAATGTCATACAACCCTGTACAAAGCGACCGAATGTCAGCATATTGTGGAGAAAGTTCCTGACTTTCAAAGACTCACAGACACAACGTCCGCTTATCAGGATGGAACTTGAACCATCTTCATGAAGGCGAAATCCGGACATGACATCATTGAGAATTATCTGATATTTTTCTTGTTTGCTAGGCCGTCCCTTGATGAATAGATGCCATTTTAGAGGTGCTGTGGACAGACATCTCAAGTTCAGATTCTTCATACGTTATGCCTCGTGCCGCATTGGTCTTGTCCATGCGATATGCTTGCTGTAGGACGAATCGGTGTTGAGAAGCAATATGATTAACTGCTTCAAAGGGAAGTGGATGGCGAAATACGCACCACTCGGAGGAAACTAGGACACATATAAACCAATACGCCAGCACGCCATGTCAGCTGTTATAGGTCGTTCCTGTGCTATATTACGCATTCGTGAGGGGGAATCAAGCAAAAAGGGTATATAGTATTGCGCTATCGGAGTGATGTCATTGAGTAGATCGCTGTCCGAGTCGCCCAACGTATCGGAGTCGTCCCTGCGATCCAACAGCCAAGGCCAGCATAAATGTCGGACAGGCCTTGCTTCGACACCATGGCCGCCGTAGCCGACGCAATCGATAAGGAATTGGAACGACGCTGTAAGACGACTGCCGAATAGACTTTACAATATAATGTAGGACGATCTGGTCCGCCCTATACAAAAGATATATCAACAACGACAAGATGAAGGACGAAATCAAGAACGCACCGGCAGCTCAGCAGGAAAATAGCACAATTTCGTTAATCCATGGTCTCATAGAATAATGACGAAACACTGCGCGACAGGGTCTCACACTATCTTGATCTATGACCCATCCTTATCGTCCCAGAACGCGTGCTCCCACCAGCTACCTTCCACCTTCACAGGTGCCGTACGCCTTCCTCCGGCATTGGGCATCTCAGACTTCCTCAGCACCCACAGATCCCGGACGCCGACCTGCAGAAGGTACGCGCGCATCCGCCCGTAGTTCAGACCAACAGCATGCGGACCGTGACTATCATCAGATAATGCAAAGCGGCCGCCGTGTTGCAGAATGAGCTGTGATTGAATCGAGGTCGTGCGTCAATTCAGCAGATTCCTTGGCGGAAGCAGGTCGACGCACCCCGACTACCTCGCGCCCCGGGTAGGCCGCATCCCACCCTTTCCGAAATGCGGCGGCGTTCACTTCAAATAGCGCGCCGTAAGCCACGGCGAATTCGACGTTGCGCGTGAGTTTCGACCACGCTGCTGCGTAGGCGTGCAGGTCTAGAGTCGGGGTGTACAGACGGCACAGGTCGATGTGGCCGACGATCTCAGGCTTGAAGCGCTGCATCACTTCGTACTGCGCGTCGAAATACATTTCCAGAAAGATGCCAGTGCGGGCTTCATGCGACATGCCAGCTGAATCTGGTATGCTTGCCAAGCACTGCTGGAAGGTCTGGCGATCAAAGTCGATAGGAACGCCATGGACGTGGTGGACTGAGCCGACGAGATAGTCTATGCTGTCTTTGTGGCGTTCAAGGATGTCGGAAAGACCGTCTAGGTCGCGTTCAGAGATGTATTCAGTCTCGAGGCCCACAAGTATCCGTATCTGTGACGTGTAGGAAGCTTGTACGCGTCGCGCTTCCGCAACGAAGGCGTCGAACTGCCGCGTCAACTCGTCGAGAGTTAGGTCTCTCTTGGCCACCCGTGTCAGAATTCGATATCTTTGACCATTGAGTGAAACACACCTCTTCAGGATACAAGTCTTCCGTCCTGTATCTTGGGACGTGCTCGGTCAATCCATATACCTCGAAGTCTTGACGAATCGCCTCCTGCACGACCGCCTCGAGCGTCCCAGTCGCATGCTTGCAGAACTGACCCGAGTGAGAGTGGTGGCTATAAGGCATGCGGTCGACACACTCTTGATGAAGAAAAGTTAGGATGACAACTTGATGGTGACTTCCACTTGCCGTCGGATCTAATCTAATCTGATCAGAAAGACCACAACAACATTCTCAGGATCATCGTCCAACTTCAAGTTGTCGTGAGATATGAGACTATGAGTATCATCAATACCCATGGGTGCGGGACGGTCTGGCCCAGGTTGACAGCATATGGACTCAACGGTGAGCATACCGACAGTGAGTAGAATGAGGTGCACAGCCGGCGTTTGCCGGATATAGCAGCAAAGTATTGAGCACTCCAAAAACTCGAAGCTCGAATGTGTGGGGATTTCAAACTCGCTTCAGGCAAGACAGAATGTAATCCTGGATCGAGTTCAATCCCAAGGACGCTAGCCAGGATCTTTGCAAGTATTCCAGCGTCATAGAGAAAATGCTACAAACGGTCTAGGCGCGATCAATAATGCACATCAAGCGCGGCACCACTGACCTTTTTATCTACATAAATTGTCCATAAGATAAATACCTCTCGCATCCGCCTCTGGCCATTAAAGCTTACACCCTCTGTTTCCCTCCCTTCGCGCGCACAAACATCGTCCGCGAGACGAACATGAACACAGATCCGGCCAGCACGCACACCTGTACGCCATAAGCTATGCTTTTCAATCCAGAACAGACATAAACTTACCGCACTGAACACGATCGGCCTCCACCATGTAAAGCGCTTCCCCAGCAGCGCGCCGTCAATCGGCGTCCCCACGAGCATCGCGATACCAACGACCGAGAACGCAAAACCCATGCGCAGCCCAAGCTCCGCGACGTTCCGCGCGAGCGCAGCGAGCAACGCCGGGATCAACGACGTATCTGTACACGCCCCATCAGCCGAGCTCGCGGGTGAGAAATGGACGCGCATGACGTACAGGCCCCAGAGCTAAACCCAAACAGCACCGAGATGACGATGACGGCCGCGGAGCTCTTCGCTGCGAATACTGCCCAGAGCAGTACGGAGGATGCGAATATGGCGGGGACGATCATGTTGTAGACGCCCAGGTGGTCTGCAAGGAATGTGGGCAGCAGACGGCCCGCGACGCTACCCGCGTTCAGAATCGCGACCTGTTCAATGTTAGGAGGCGAGTTCAAGTCTGGAACGCGAAGATCGTGTCTCCAAGCACGCACCGTGTAGAACGCGAGCTGGGTGTTGATGCCGTGCTCAATCGACCACAGCTGCATGTAGAAGGCTGGGTTATTTCTCGTACAGTGGCATCACGCGGCATCAAGTAGCGCACTCACGGGGAAAGAACAGTCCCAGCGTCGTGCAAAATGCCCTAGAACATTGAATTATCAACCATCACAGCACACTCACAGAAATCCAGCCCACTCACCCCGCCAACGACGCCAAATACGGCGCATCGACCACCGCGCCGACAAACTCCCGCCGGCTGCAGCCCCGCGCGGCCTTCGGCGGCAGCCGCGTGCGCATGAGCACGTTCGCGAGCACGAGCAGCGCGCCGACGATGGCCCCACTCGCGCGCACGCCATTCGCGAAGCCGACGCGCCCCGCGAAGAGGCGATTGAGCAGGATCGGGAAGATGATGCCGCCCGCGGATGCGCCTGTGCCCGCGATGCCGGTCGCGAGCGCGCGGCGGCGCTTGAAGTGGTGCGGAATGATCGCGAGGGACGGGAGGAAGAGGATGCCCTGCGCGAGACCCATCCCGACGGCTTGCGAGAGGAAGACCTGAAAAATGGTTATGAAGGCGGGGTTGTGAAGGCGGGATGGGGCGGACCTGGTAGTAGTGGCCGCGTTGGGCGAGGGATAACATCATGATAGAGAAGATGTAGAGCACGGTGCCGGCGATAGAGGTATAATGACTGAAAACGCGTCAGAACGGAGCTCATCCTGTGAAAGAAATGCCTACAAATATCCGGCATCAAATGCACGACCGACAAACACGGCAGGAAAATACTGCATGGCTAACTGGAAGCTGCCTATCCAACTAGTGCAATGTTAGAGCGCGCAAGGGCAAGCCTTCATGACTGACCTTATATCGGACGCGGTATGATTAGACAGAAACTCCCGCGTGTAGAAATCTACGGAGGCAGATCAGTCGTGGAATCTAGTCTGTTATTCTTCAGCGAGAGTCCCACCTTGGTAAACTCCAAACGCAGAGATATATCTGATACCGGGAAGATGTGAGACGCAAGTTCACTAAATGGAAAGGCTTAAGACTGACCCATATGTGCAGAACTGCACGAGCCAACTTGAGTGTACAGGCATTAGAGGCGTCATGACGCGGTATGAAGATGCACTCACGCGCCTACGAGCGTCATCCATGCCTCGCGTCCACCATCTGGTGGCTCGCTGAGCGGCTGCTGCCGCTCTGCCACCCCGTCCTCTCCTACTTTCTCTGGTGTAGTCGTACCAGAAGTTGAAGGAAGACGAAGTGTTGTCGGCAGCATAGCAGCTCAGAGGCGTCAAGAACGTCGTGCACAAGGGAAGGGCAAACAAGGAAAGCGGCCAACAGAGCAGCTGTGCTCCTCTTCTTTATAGAGCCCCAGCCTCCATAGTATGAAACCTAATAACCATAAAATGAGGCCTTGAGGCGCATAGCTCAGCAGTGAGCACATGCCCGCAATCGCATCAAAACGGCTGCCGACGCACCAAAACCGGCGCGGATCGTTCCACGAAGAGCGAGCACGGTAGAATCCGGCAGATCCCTCGCTGGCGGTGATTAATAGAAGCGCACCGCACACAGACAATGAACCTCTCTCCGCGGCCTTCTGGACGCGCTGCGGCTGTCGAGATGCACAGTCCGCGCATTTGTGCGCCTGATTGGCCAGGGGGATTGTAATTTTGGACGCGGGCGACACGGTCCCAGGATACCGCGCCATAGCCGGTCGAGGCCGCGGCTGCTCGCCGAACGTCATAGGCACCGATGCACTGAGGGGCCGGCGGTGTTCGTCGCGATTGTGTGCGTTGTATGGAGACGGATCTGCAAGGCGTAGCTATAAGTCGTCCGAGCGTCACACGCGGATCACGACCACATGGATCCTCCTCGACCCGGCCGGAGCGCGCGAAGATGATAGTCGGAAAGTCTCTGTGGAGAAAAGCCGTTCCAAAAGTATTCAGTCCATAACCAAGAACAAACGAGATCAACTCACATACGTCTACGGACGACAGCACATACACCAGTAAAATTACGGTCAGTCGTGGCAGCAATGACAGTGGCTCGTGGCAGACACGCAATTTTTATTTGCAGACAAATAATTGACCTTCGCACAACGACCCGACCGGTCAACCAGCCGGCGTTTCAGAGTTAGACATGACAGCGCACCGCCACACTTCTAGCTTCATCGGCATCCCAACGACCTCGCTGACGTCGTGCCGACACCGTCCAGCGCAATAGAGACAGTCGCTTGCTTTCGCTGGATCAGCGCTTTTCCGTGAGGCATATTGTGAGAATATTTTCATTTGTCGGTGGTAATGCGCACCTCCGAGTCCATCTGTCACCGCATCCATCAAGTGGCATTAAACCCCCGCACCGTGAGGGAGGGCATGCGTGCCAGTGTGCGCTGGCATGACAGAACATTACCCATGACGCCTGTAACTTACCTCGAGTCGCAGGAGCGCACTTCGTAGACAGCCCGATGGCAAGAGGGCATTTGTATCCGCGTTTATGGTATTATAATCCGCCGCCCAAGTACTTTTCACATGCGCTGCGTGCATCGGTGATTGTATATATGATGCATTGTCCATGATCCGCTCGTGTCCATTATGTCAACGCTGCAGACACACAATCAGTTCCAAACGTGACAGACAGAACACATGCACTCACTGTACTTCGGCCCTCCCCCGCCCTCCGGCACCGTCCACTGGATATCCTCCGTCGGCACCTTCACATCGCAAAGCTTGCAATGTATGCAGTTCTACGACACATATCAGCGCCTCCCTTCCATAAACCATACAAGCAACGCACCTGCGCATTAATCACAAGCTTCTTCCCACCCCACCCCGCCCTCCCCGCGCTGCCGTCCTCGTCCTCCACATACTCATACACAGCCGCCGGACACGCGCGTCCCAACAGTCCCGCATACTCCTCCACGTTCACGCGCACGTGCTCCCCGCGCCCCTCCGCGCTCTCCGCCCCGTCCTCCCTGCGCACACGCAGGTGCGCGGGCTGGTCTTCCGCGTGGTTCGTGCCCGTGAGCTGCAGCGCCGTGAGCAGGTCCGTCGACAGCGGCGGCTGCGGCGGCGGGTACGCGATCGGCTCAAACTCGGCCGCGCGCCGCGTGTGCGCCGCGTCCGTCGTGCGCGGATTGCGCAGTGTCCACGGCGTGCGCCCGCGCAGCAGCAGCGAGTCCACGCCCGAGTAGGCGATCCCGCCGGGCACGCCGAGCGCCGTGTTGAACGACGGGCGCAGGTTGCGCACCTCGTGCAGGTCCGCGTGCACCCAGCTGTCCTTGTACGCGGCCTCGTACGCGCTCATGTCTGCGGGCGCGTCACTGCCGTCCGCCTGCGCGACGGCGTCGAAAGCGGCCTCCGCGGCGAGCATGCCCGTCTTCATCGCGTTGTGCGTGCCCTTGATCTTCGCGACGTTCACGAAGCCCGCGGAGCACCCGATGAGCGCGCCGCCGGGGAAGTTCAGCTTCGGCACGGACTGCAGCCCGCCCTCGTTAAGCACACGCGCGCCGTAGCCCACGCGCTCGGAGTCGCCCGACAGCAGCTCCGCGAAGTAGGGGTGGTGCTTCATGCGCTGCAGCTCACGGAACGGGCTCAGGTACGGGTTCGCGTAGTCCAGCCCGATGACGAGCCCGAGGCTGACGAGCCCGTCCGCCATGTGGTATACCCACCCGCCGCCGTACGTGCGCATGTCCAGCGGCCACCCCATCGTGTGCACGACCTTTCCCGGACGGTACTGCCTCGGATCCACGCGCCACACCTCCTTCACGCCGATCCCATACGTCTGCGGGTCCGCGTCCTTCGCAAGGTCGAACCGCCGTACAGCGGTCTTGGTGAGCGACCCGCGTGCGCCCTCCGCGAGTAGCGTGACGCGCGCGCGGAACTCCATGCCCGGCTCGAAGCTGTCCTTCGGGCGCCCCGCGCGGTCGAGCCCAACGTCGTTCGTGCGCACGCCCGCGACGCCGCGCCCGTCAGGCGTGTACACGAGCCCCGCGCCCGCGAAACCCGGGTAAATCTCGACGCCGAGCTCCTCCGCGATGCCGCCGAGCCATGCTGTGAACTGCGAGAGCGAGAGGATGTAGTTGCCGTCGTTCGCCATCTGCGGCGGGTGCGGGATCGGGAAGGAGTTGCGCTCGGTGAGAAAGCGCATTGTGGAGGAGGTCGCGGGCTGCACGAGTGGGTGGCCTTCGAGGGAGCGCCATTTGGGGAGGAGCTCGTTGAGCGCGCGGGGCTCGATGACGGCGCCAGAGAGGATGTGTGATCCTGCATGTCGGCGTTAGTTTTAGGTGTCTGGGCGCAGTGTGTCGGGGTATGCATGCATGGCATGAAATGCGGCGACGTACCGACTTCGCCGCCCTTCTCTAAGACGACTACGCGTATCTCCAGGCCCTTCTCCTGTTCAAGCTGCTTTAATCTAATGGCAGCACTCAAGCCAGCAGGCCCACCGCCGACTATACAGACGTCGACGTCATCCGACGTGCGCTCGACGGTGTTTGGATCGAAAGCCCCATTGAACCGTCGCAGTGATGTGTGGAATGTGCGCGCTGGCCGTCGAAGAGCGACCCTGGTCAGACGCGCCGAACGCAGCATGGAGAGAGTCAAGACGAAAGTCGGTCGCTGTGCTCCAAATGCGGGGCAACAAATGGGAGGCTAGCAATATGTCGGAATCACGTGGAAAGCGTCGCCGACTCGATTCCCGGCAAAATATCACGGAGCATGCGGCATAATATAACATAGCACATGTTTGTTTTTATATTGAGCTCCGGGGTCGCTTTCGAAACGACGACAGCCTGAGCTCGAGTACTGGTCCTCGTGAAGAGGTGGTCAGGAAATCGGCTTCGGGGTCTTCGAGTTGTCCCAATAGTCAGACCCCGAACACTTTGTTTCAGGATATTGGCGCCTCGTGCTCCTCGCCCGGCGCGTCAGCTTCAGGCGCGCATCCCGCCAGCTTTGTTCTCTACCGAGGTCCTCCTCGAACCATATCTCCACCATGTCGTCCCCAATGTGCCAGCCGGTGAGCAGGCATATCATATTATATGTCCAGGATGTAACACATAATGTCAGACGCATGACTGGTTCACAGACTTCTTGACCACAGGTCTCATTCTCGGCCTCTTCATCTCCTATGCGCCCCAGGTTAGTCTCCGACTTTCTGCCTCGCTCCAGACGTGAATATATACCACCTTCAGCACTACCGAATTATTAGCAAGGGCTCGTCGGAGGGATTTAGTCCCTGGTTCTTGCTGCTCGGGAGCACCTCTGGCGCGTCGGGGATGCTCAACATGTAAGGCCACCGTCGCGTCTCTCATCCAAATGATGTGAACCACAACACAGGATAATTATGCAGTGGGACGTGCTCAGCTGCTGTCGAATATTTGTGCGTCACACTTTGTTCCCGAGTCCTGACAGCACTCCTCACCCACTGCAGAGCGCAGGCGACTGTCTCGAGACCATAGCCGGCGTGTTACAGCTCGTCGCACAATGGTTCCTCTTCTCAGCCATGCAAGTAGTGTATCTCATTTCATCGGCGCCCATCTCACGCTCTCAGCAGTTTCGTCCTTTACATGATCTACTACCCGCCCCACCTCAAATACCACACCCTCACCCTCGACCTACACGATGATCGCCCTCCTCAGCTCCTCAAGGGCAACACCAGGACACGGTACTGGCGCCTCTCCATCGCCCTCGCCTGGCTTACTTTCCTTCATCTGTGCGTCCTTCCGCTGCTTCCAAGGTTCCGCATACTAACGCCCCACTAGCATCGTCTGCACCTTTGTCACGATCCTGCTCCTTACATGGTACCCTGCGGACGCCGCGCCCGTCCGGAGCTATGCGACCTTCCTCGGCGTCGCCTCGGGCTTGCTCGCCGCTGCGCAATACGCGCCTCAGCTCGCGCACACATACCACACGCGCCTCGTCGGCGCGCTCAGCATCCCCATGATGCTCATCCAGACGCCCGGTGGCTTCGTCATGGTCCTTAGCATCGCGCTCCGGTGCGACTTCTCCCTTCTTCCTGCCCCACCTTTCTAGACACTCACTCCCTTTCTGTTATCTTCCACTTACAGCCCCGGGACAAATTGGACCAGTACGGCCTTCCAACCCCTTCATCCCACATACAGAAACTAACAACGGACCCACAGCCTGGATCCAATTCCTCGTCGCCGCGCTCATGCAGGCCGTCCTCCTCGCCATGTGCCTCGCGTGGAAAGTCCGGCAGGCGCGCCTCCACATCGACGACTTCGGGCACCCGCTCCCCGGCGCTCACCCGGACGCAGCGGTGGTCGCAGAAGCCATCGACGTCGACGAGGATATTGCCTCGGTGGACGAGCACGCGCCGCTGCTCGCGAAGCCGCACGACGGGCCGCGGGGATGGCGGGGGTGGTTTGTGCGGAGGTGAGCGTGGATGTGTGAGGCTGGGTTCTTGTACTTTTTGGTTTGGAGTAGACGTAGACGGGTTGCTATCATTGCTATGGAGTCGACTATTTTTTACCGCATGTGCTTGGTCCATAGACTTCTTTCGTAGACTCCCTGACGAATCGCGGCTGCGCAAGACTCATGCCATGTTGTCAATACGTTGTAGCCTCACAAGCATGAGCAGAGCGCAAAATGTCAGGCAGGAAGACAACATGGAATTCAAACGAATGCAATGGACAAGTTAGGTGAAGCACATGATATACTGTACCGGTCCGCGAGTGCAAGAAAGAACACTATCAGTCCATGATCAAACCTCGGAGAACAGGAAACCTGGGCCTCTCTACAAGACAGTCCGAACAACAGTCAATAAACGCACGCAGCTCGGCACTTAATATATCCTTCCCGCACCCCTGCGGCCCCCACGATACGCATCCTTCCTGCTGGTAGCAACGATGCCCTCGCTCTTGACCTTCGCACTTTCCGCATACGAGAGCGGGGTCGCGAACGCCGAGCCAATTGACAGAGTGTCCGACGCTGACGCCGGCGCCCAGGTGTCGATCGACAGGCGGTGCCCGTTGGTCGTCGTCTGGACCGTCACGACGCCGTTCGCCGTGCCGTTCCCGTTCGCCAGCGACAGCGGCGGGATCGTATAGTCGGCCACGGGTGCGGTGACCGTCACGACTTCGTGCGCCTTCCACAGGCCCTGCGCGAGTGCGTACGGGCGCAGCTCGAGCAGCAGGTCGCCGCCGCGCGTGAATGTCGGCAGCCGCGCGGACAGCGCGCCCGTCTGCAGCGCGTCGGTCTGCCACTCGGACGCGCTCGCGAAGAGGTGCGTCCATACACCCTCGAGCGCGGTGCGTAGCTCCGCGACGACGGGGGCGATGTTCACGGCTGGGAGGTGCTCCTTCAGCTGCGCGACGGCGTCGACGTAGTACGCTGACGACTGCGCATGGCGGAACTTTTCGGCGGTGTGGTCTGTGAACTTAGGGATGATGTCGTCTGAGGCGGCGGTGACAGTGATGCCGGTGCTGGTGGTCGCGAGCGTGATCGTCGTGGACCACTGCGCGATGGCTTCGCTCCTGTGGACATGAGGCACATTAATGTTTGAGACCCGATACAGAGGATATGGAAGACGTACTGCCAGTGGCTCGCAGACTCTCCGTGCACAGTAGAGTCGAACTTGAGGACGACAGATCCGTGAAGCTTCACGACACAAGTATCGCTCAGCGTGCCCGTCGGCACAGACAACGTGTTCGTCGTGAGACCTGCAACCCTACGTCAGCCTGAAAACAATCGGACCAACTTCGCACAACGCACAATCGATGTTCCACGACCCGCCCGCGCGATTCGGCGACCCGCGTTCATACTTCCAGTTCTCGCGATTGATCCACTCAAAGTCAAGCGCATTGTGCACGCCCGCGCGTGTCACCTCCTCGAAGTGGCAGTCCTCGTTCTGCCGCAGCGGGTGCACGTTCCACTGCGCGAGGTCCGTGATCCACTTGCCGTGCTCAACGCTCGGCGAAGACGGCACGATCGTCGTCTGGCGGTTGATTGCGGACAGCAGCGGCACGAGTTTGCTGTCGAGGAAGATGCGGCGCGAGAGGACCGCCGTCGCCGATGGGATCTCGCGGCTGAAGCCCGCGGTGAGCCAGAACCCGAGCGCGGGGAGCGGCCGCGGGAGCGGGCGGTGCTGGGTCATGCCGAGGAAGAGGACCGCGTTGCGCTGGTACCGCCCGTTGAGGCCGTCGCGGAACTTGTCACTCAACGCGAAGGGGATGGGGCTGACCCGGAAGTCGAGCGCGGTAAGCGAAAGCGAGTCCGTGATGCCTTGGGCGACGGTGACAGGAATGGTGTGCAAGACGTGGTGCCCGGAGGCCGTGAGGGCAGGGAGATAGCGCTCCTTGAGGAAGTGCAGGAGAGCCTCGCGCTTCTCGCGGGTGTATTGGAGGGTATATGCTTCTTCAGCGCTAAGAGTTTGCGTCGGGACGATCTTCACGAACTTGGCAGCTGTGATCTATGTAAGCATATTGGCAATGGTCACAGAAGGGCAAGACGCACCTGAGAAGTTCAACACAAGCTGCTTGTAGTTGCGGTAGTCCCTGTGTCCGAATTGCTTCACCAGAAATTCAGGAAGATCCGCATTCGTCGGGCAGTCGCTTAGCTCCAGCGGGACTTCGAAAGCGACCTTCCACTGCCCAACCTTATACTCCAGGGCACTGCATGATGTATAGGCAGGTCAAAAATGGGAATGCATGACACAATATCACCGATATTGACCTTGCATCATACGCGCCGCTGGCCGTCAGCGTCTTGAACAAACCTGCCGTGAGGTGCAAGTGTACGATGGCCCTTTGTGGACCGGAATCGCAGACCAGCTGGACTTCAGGAGCATTGAACGAGGCCGCGAAGTGCGTGCTCCCGTTGTAGCTGAATACATATCGCGCCAACGCGTATGCCTCACTCAACCGGTGTTCAACGCCGCCAATCTTGCGCGTCGCGATTTCCCACTGCGCAGCGAGGTGGCGGTTGATCGCGCCCTGCGTCACAGACGTCACGAAGTCGTACGGCAAGTGGCCATGGTATCCCAGCATCTGCTCGATAGCGGTCATCCAGCACACGTGGCCGTTAATGCCGGATAACTTGCATCCGCCGGCGATCCAACAGCCCTCGTCCGTGATCGGCTCGACCTCCGCTGCGGGCAGGACGAAGTGGAAGGTGGAGTCATAGATAAGTGCGTTGTGCACGTCTTCGAAGAGCTTGAGATACGCGGTGGTAAGGTACTCGACGATGACATCGTGTAGGCGGGCGAACAAGGCCTGGTCAACCAGCGTGTGCGGTGTGCTGGACAGAGCGTCATTGTATTGCGCAGCTATGGGATGGATGAGCGAGAAGAAATTGTCCAGGGGACGATGACACGCACTGGCGACGTTGACTCGAAGACGTTTCCGCCTTTCAGAGTGATCGAGATCGGTGTGAATGAGGAAGGTGATCTTCCAATTCTTGAAGCCGTACGGCGTGTTACTGAGGCAGATATTATGAAATGCGACCGTGAAACAAAAATAAGAAGAGTCCTCACTGTGAAACGTAGCAGGAAGAAATTCCTACTGACGCGATATCGAACGTCAGAGCGACCTCATGCCTACACAAGGGTAGGACCTCGGGAGCCCTCAGAGCCAATTCCAACTGGAAGTCCCCGGTTTTTATAGTGGCGCGATGCTCGACCAGGTATGTAATGCGGCCATGATTAGCCTCAGTCGCAGCCTGCAGCCAGATGTCCTTCAGATACTTGTTCATCTGAGCGACGGTGATTTCGAGGACATCGACGCCGTTCGGGTTGCTAGCCAGCGAGTAGTCAATCAGCTCGTTGCCCTTGATGTCGTCGAAGAAGGGAATGGTATAGAAGACATGACGGCCAGCACGCTTGAGAAGGTCAAGATAATGCGTGCGGAGATAGTACGTGAGGGCAGGAGTGTCTTGAGCGGTGACCTTGTGGGAACGGCCGGAGACAAGAGAGGGCGCGTGGTAGAGCTCCTCACAGAAAGTTGCCTCTGCTCGTCGTAGGTTAAATGAGAGTCTACCAGTATGCGTAGCCGTGACGCACCCTTTGTGTCAAGGACTACGAAGTCGAGGTTGTACTCTTTGGCGTTGCCAATCTCATCGCAGTGTACATGGCCAACTCCATGGGGCGAGAACGGGATACGGAAAGAAATCTTCTGCCTTTCGATGTGGCGCCTCTGCGATCTGAAATTGATGTCTAAGTAAATCGATAAATTGAACAATTTTATATAAACGTACACATCGACACGAGCGGCCGTGTTATTGGTATCAACATAGTAGTGGCCGCCCAAGAGCTCAAGAGTGAGGATGACCTCGTGATTACATACAAAGTCAATCGAAGGGCAGCCGAAGGACGCGTAGAACGCGAGGCTGTCCGTCGTCGAGCGAGTGTCGGACAGGGAACCGTAGTAGAACTTGCTCAACGCGAAGCCATACTCAAGCTCGCGCCGAGCAGGCCTCTGGTTAGCGACGGCGTGCTTCTTGACGCAGGACTCAGCATTCTCCCAAAGGGCACGTAGCTGGCCGTTGACGTAGTTGGCAGAGACGTCGGCGTGGTTGCCGATGCACATGGTGATAAAAGGAACGACGAGAGTGTGGTAGTATGAGGAATGTTGTGCGGTGAGGGATGCCCTGTTCCCGTGTGGTCGAACCTTTTATATTCTGGGATGGAGCTAGAAATAACCAAGAAGCCCAGGGCCTTCCATTTGACCCGTCAACGGCTGCGTTCTCAGCATCTATGGCTCGGCCGTTCTGAGGCCCTGTCGAATACTATGCGGAGAAATTTCCATGGCACATCATGCTGCTTCATCCGGCATAGAAATCATTGCGGATAGCCAGATCTGTTGAGAAGAACGGCGTAAGGCAGTACGGAACGTGATTCCGTGTCCATATCGGACGTCCGCGAGGCCAAAGCATATATCACACATAACACCGTGACTCACCCCGGACGGGGGCTACCAGTGTTTGGGGCCGACGACTTGGTACTGATTTCAGCTAGCACGTTAAACAAGAAACACTAGTCGGCTTGCGCAACTGTCTTGCTGATATGAGACCTGCGGATGACAGAGGTGGATATTCTTCACCGCCGTCCGGTGGACAGTCATCCACTTGCCCTGCTATTGGCCCGAGGCTAATTGCCGTAGAAGTCGAACAGAGAAGAAGTCGGTCTTCTCTCAGGACCTGAGCGCTTGATCTCCGGTGCTTCCTGCGCTCCTATGCAACTCAATGGTAAACTCCTGCCCACGCTATATAAAAGATTCTCACCCCAATTTAAAGGCTTGACCAAAGGGGATGATTCTCTAAGCTCTCCGTCAACTTCCATGCCCTTGCCGCTCCTGGCCATGCGCAACGCGTCGGCGTCGTCCAGATCCGAGCCCGTATACTTAGCAAATGAGACAGACCAGGGAAAATGATTCGTTAGACAACTTTCCGGATCAAACCTTACCTGATCTAACAGTCAAGCACAGCGATTCGTCGCGTACCGGCCACACCGACTGATATGCTCCAGAAAAGACGAACACCCGGCGGGGTTGTTTGTAATTCCGACTGGGTAATAAGGTTAGTAGAAGACGACTCTGGATCTGTCGAGGTGCTCAACGTATATTCACCGTCGGAAGGGCAGATAATTATGAATGATGTCGATAACATTTGGGCACATTCTTCGTAGGAATTGCAACCTTGCCGCCGTCTGCACGTCCTCGAGTAATCCCAAACCCTCCATGACCGCGTGGACGACGTAGATATCCAGTCCTGTAACGACATATTCACGCAGCGACGGAAGAATATGACGTGACGTCCATGAGCAATTCCTTGAGCTGTCGACACTGTATGGCAAGAGGCAAGAGCCCTGGCGGCGGGGTCGCACACATTCAGGACATGCATTTGTGCAGGTTTAGCACGCGCGGGCGGGGCCACGTCATAGCCATGGCAGCAATAAACGCGTCGTCGAGTTTAAAGGGCAGGCCCCCGAGCTGGAAAGCATGTGACCGTACTGGAAGAACGGGTGGAGGTTCGCGGAGTGAAGACAGGCATGGAGATTGCTTCCGATTCCTCCGAGTCGTAATCCGGCATGACTCTAGCTAGGGTCCGCATCGAGCAGGTGTCAAGGAGGGTGTCAAGGAAGACTTTCAACTCGGTGGTATTGATGTAACCGTCGTACTGGAATCGATCAGTCTTGAACTCCCGCGTCCAGCCAGAGGATCTGAGGCGGAGGAGGATAGTCCCACGCTCGGTCGCTGTATATCGTCCAGTGAATGTGCTGGAGGGAGGGGAAATCTAAGTGTCATCATCCATTATAAAGGGATCTCTGGAAGAAGCTCCCCTTCCAAGATCCGGAGTTTGAGTATCTTTGACAGGCATCTCAAGGCATCACCTGGTGGATAGGTTGTGAACTCCACACTGGTGCTATTCAAGAGCGCGGAAGACGTCAGTGCCAGCTGCCAATCGAGACATCCGAGGAGCCTCACCATAATCGACGATGCCCACGTCTTCTAGGAGTGGGCATACCTCTCGGAGGGGTAGGAATACCTTGCACAAGGACTCGTGACAGCCTTCCTGAAAGTTGATCAAACTCATACTGAGTGACATGACATCCGGCCCTGCAGGCGGACTTAAGCAAGACAATGAAGTTGTCCTATAGTCGACCCGATGCAGATATTGCACGGTCAGAAAAAGGACGATCGCGCGCGCAGAATGCCACCGGCCGGAGAGTGCATTTATGAAGATCATATCTAAGTCAACAAAATTGACGCACAAACCCTTGATTCGAGATGCGTGATACTGGAGTCGGGTTCAATCCGCATTTTCCGGAAATTGTGTACGCGGGGTCCTGCAGGGGAGGGCGTTGTCGCGTCACCGTGTGTTCAGTAGAAGAAGATTGAGATTGGACTAACCATAACTTCATCGTATAACTGACGGCTCCGTTCAGCTCTTTTCTCTGGAGGAACGATATCGTTGAACGATGACCGAGCACCAAGCATGCACCGCCATAAGACATCGAGACATAGTTCCAAGAAGACCTTTGAGATCGATGAGAGGCAACAGGACCCGCCCCTTGGTCTCATCATCGTAGTTTGAGTGGAAGCAGCTTGATTTGTAGTACACATTGACGTAGATACGATCCGGTGGCCGCAACAGGCATTGAACGACCATACAGAGGATTTCAGATATTTGCAAAGCATAGTGCGTATCATATTGATGGGCTCAGATGGCACCGTTCAAAGCTAGTGGCCATGCGCTATAAGTGCATTGCGACGATCCACAGGCTGCACATGTAGGGTAAGTACTCACTTATGCTGGAGGTGCAGAATTGAGCGACAGTCGCAAAGAGTCTGATGACGATGACGCTCGCGCGGTCGTTTTTCTCGACGGTAGTCCACCGTGTGCTTTCGAGTTGGCGTGACGAGTTGATGCAAGCCAGGACGTCCGAGAACTTCACTGATGGCATTTGAACGTGGTGCTAGTGACCCTAACCCTAGCTGTACAACCCACCTCTCTCGACGAGGGCGGCTGTTATTCATTTATTTCAAGTCGTTCAACTGTACGAACATCACTTTCATGTACACCCGTCTAGTTTGTTACGGACCAAATGGGGTAGGAAAAAAATCAACGAAAATAAAAACCTCAATGTGCGTAAAATGTGCGATTACTGGATGACTTTCCGCGGTCTTAAATCTATAGTATGATATTCCAGAGGCCATTTGAAACGCCTCGCTAAGTTCTAACGTTCAAAATGAACCCCTCATCCAATCAGGTCGCGCAAATCAGCGGACTTTGAATCTAAATGACCTCGAAAACATATCATGGCATAGAAATAAGGCCATGGAAAGTCATCCACTTATATAGATAGGGATGATATCTACAATCTGCACGATCGCAAGCACCCCGACAGTCCTGGTACGTCACACAATACGGCGACTTTCGCCGCAACCTACGGGCCAGACAAAAGTGACCTAAGGCCGCAAGTTACGGGCTGGTCAAACGAGCTCAAATGACACCTTTTTGGTCCGTAAGCTACGGGCGAGCTCAGTTTCCGCATAGACCGCAAGTTACGGGCCAGCTTATATAGATATGTACCGTAGCTTACAGCTGAGCTCCGCCCCCTATATCTCATGCCTCGTAAATTACGGTCGAGCTCGTCTCGGTTTGCCCCCATCCGGATTAACGGACCCGGACCCGGACTACACCATCCGGACTCATCGCCAAATCCGGATCCGGATCCGGTTTTCGGTTCAGCCGGATTAACCAGGTCTCGGATTAATTGTTCCAGCACTTGCGGACTGCTACGTTCTCGGACTAACGTGTACTTCACTGACTCTCTCGGACTCGGACTCGTCAAGTCAGATCCGGGTATTCTGCCCGAGAGCCACACCGACTCTCATTGCTACACGGATTCGGACTGCTTTATTTAAACATGGACCGCGGTCAACTGATATCAGATTTGTGAGCTACAACAAACTATGGACTCCCCCTACTGCTATCTGATGAATGTCCGGCTTCAGAGTCTGTTGAAATCGCATCAGCAGGAAAAGGCATGCGGGTATTGATCCATGTCAACTGGTCTGTGACTGTGTCAAGCTGCTGCTCAATGCCTGTCGACAGGTCATTGTGATCCTCCCGAAGTCTAGAAAGACCATCACATAATCCGCGGACCTCGAGGCCCAACTCCGCCACCTGTCCAGAGACACGGTCGAGCTTCGAATCTAATGCCGCCATGCTGCCTTTCAGCTCCTGCGCCGTAGTTGTCATGCTCTGCTCCAGAGCACCAATCCGACGGATCGCAGCATCATACCGTTCGGACAACTTGCGGAATTTAGCATCAGTCCACTCGATAGATACATCTGGAAACAATCAGTGCATGGAACACAAATAATTAACAAACCCACTATGTTCCTGAGCTGTCGTCGTGTTTCCATGTTCATCGTGCGCAGGGCTTAGGCTTCGAGTCCGGAGATAGTGACTTGGCACACCTGGCCCGCGGGCTGCCAGACCCATCATGTTACTGGGGGTGGTGGTTGCAGGACTTCCGGTTCACTATTCCGCCGCTTTGTTGGGATGACCGGCATTGTCGGTGTGGATATCCGTGCACACGACATGAGCTGTGGGCTTTCTAGACAATAGTTAGCAAACTGGACTAAATGTTACAAGGCCATAACGCACCTTTGACCCCTGTTTCCACTTCTTTACTCCCTCGCTTATGAACCACTGTCACCGGGTCCTCCTCATCGCGCACAATCTCATCCGGACCTGCACCGCACACAATCAGATATTACTATAACACAAGGAATGCCGATGACCCCATACCTCTGTCCCGTCTCGGTTTCGGTCTGTTTCCTCCTGGTGGCGTCCAGGACCCTTCCACCGCCTGCAGCAGTGCCTCTACGAAGCTTGCATCTGGCACCCGCACTGGTCGACCATCAATCCGATAATGAGAATTATACCATTCCGCAACCTGGATAAGCAACGGCGGGAAACTCCGCAAGGTGCATTTGCGGCCTGAGCGATGATTGCCTGGAGTGCGGGCTTCAAGGTGCATTGCTTCCACAATCACCTTTTGGGCCACTACCTGAAATGTGCGTCAAGAAATACATAGCCATGAAATGGTACAACTACTCACTGCATCACGGCAAATACGAGCAAGCCGCCATGGCCTGTCTACACTCCCCGCGGCTGCCACGTCCTCCAGATGGCTTCTAATTCGAGATTCTGTAACATAAACCGTCGCCTTGATGGTTTCCCAATGGAAGAAAACAGTTGCTGAAGAGCGAGAGGAGGTCATTTGGTAAGGAATTCAGCAAGGAAATGTGTTGCAGAGGGCTTTCGTGATGCTGACAGCGCATGACCGTGCATCGCAGCATCCCACAAGTAGTTCCAAGTCCGACCGGGCGTTGCCGGAAGCCGCGGAATGCCTGCGCTTAGATTCAGGTTTGGGCTAAGTCAAGACTCGAGTCAGGTTAAGGTTAGCTGATATAAGCTGATGTGAATGCTCAGCACTCACCAAAACCCCGGACCAGGACTGGAATCAGAGTCCAGATGCCCGGGGATATGGCCGGAATCCTCAGAAGCATCCCACATCCAAGTATTACATCAGCAAGAGCCATCATTTATGTGACGATGGAACACGTGACTAGTGACGAAAGCTGCCACTTAAGCAGAGTCATAGTCCGCCCCCGGTCTTCTTCCCTCCCCCCCACATCTCCCCTCTAGTCCGTCGCCCTTTCCATCGCTTATCGGCCGTTTTTTGCGTGCTATGTCGTTCTCCATCGCCCAAACCATGCAAGACCTCAATGTCTCTTATATCCGGGCCGTTACCGAGGTCGGTCTCGCTCTGGTCGCTGCTGGGAGGACGCCGTTGACCGTTCCGGCGGCCGTACGTGCTGAGTGGGTTGTCGAGTTGAATCGGGCATTGGTGCGTCGCATTCGGATGCCGATTCCGCGCTGTGCTAACCATCCTACAGACTTCTGCACGCCTTTCGCGCGAGTTAGCATGCACGTTTCATGATGAATACGAGGTATTTCCGCTGCCGCCATTTATCATTGAGGCGTCGCGCCATCTCGCTGGCATCACGCCGGAATTCGTCAATCTCCACGCCCTGTCGCTGCTCGCATATTCCGATGGATATGATGCAGCGTTTTGGAACGCGGTCTCTGCAAACTACGACGGGCATCGCTGGTGGGAAATAGGTATGTTCTATTCTTTTTCAATGCAGTATGTCATTATAACGTTTGCTAGGGAGCCGCTGGGCAGTGTGCCAACTGATTCCGCAGCCCAACCGGCAACCGCAGGTGCGATCGTCTCATTTCTACACGTCCTTCCATCTCCGGACTTCAATTCCGCAGGGCCGAGTCGCGTCCACATCAACTCCGCGCCATTCCCAGACACCCCGTCGCCATTCGACGGTGCTTTCCACATGATCTGGCAGTCTGCACCAGATGTGAGTACCGTGGACGCGCAGCCCATGCGTGGCGTGCGCCATCCAGCCGTCGGTATGTGCTCACTCTTTCCTGATCACCGAGCATTCGTACTAACACGCTAACTTACAGACGAGGCGCAGGACGGCGATGTCCATCCGCCGGCTTCGGACTCCATGTCCAGACGTGCGCGACGTGCCGGTGACCCTCTACAGCGCAGGAGGGTCGCCATGATGAGCACCGGCCGGCGCGCACCTCAATCTTTGCGCGTCATCCCTGTGTCTCCTGCGTCTTCTGCTGTCTCTGACGGCAAACGCGGACGTCCCGGATGTGCCATTGACCGTCCACAGCGGAGGCGGGTGGCAATGATCAGCACTGGTCGGTGCCCACCTCGGCCTTTGCCTGTGGTCCCTGCGCCTTCCGCTGTCCTTGACGGCGAACATGACAGGATGCTGATCGACCGCCGGTCTATCCGTGAGGGCCTTCGACCTCGCGCGATTCTGCGGCGACCGGCGCCACCGCCGTTCTTTGGTCTGCCAACTCGCAAGGCGCGGAAATCCAGGATACCGCCGCGGTCAGTCTGCTCGAACTGCGGTATGCCGTCTCGTCCGACGGTCTCTGCTCGCATTCATGGCAGGCATTTCTTGCCCGTCCCTGGTAAGGGCTCTCATCTTTGCACTGTATAACTTCTCACATTCGTCATAGATCCTCCTGAGCAGCAAGCGGTCACAGAGACTACCAGCGAGGCTCCGGCGCCGGATTCAGGGATGGTGCAAAGGATGGCAGCAAGGGAGGAGGAGCGGGAGCAGGAGCGCGGTGAAGGCTGTCACAGGAAGGGAAAATCTCGCCGCAGATAGATTAGCATGTACAAATCTTGTCTTACCTTAGTGTGTTCAATGTATCTTGGATTTACAGCATGATCGTGCTGCTTCATGGTATTCTGTGAGTGAGACCGAGTGCCCACGGACTGTGCTAACAATGGATACAATGTTCCACATCTTTTGTAGGTACGAGCACCGGAAACGTCACATATCATAGGCTTCATAGCATCATTCGATAAACATAAGACCAATGTTCCTCTACTGGAGATACCCGACGGACATACTAGGATCACCTACACTGGACACATATTGACAAATCGAAATCTCCACCAAATACCGGGATGCGGATCACACCAGGGCCCTGCATCAATCGAGACATTGGTCACATGACTGGAAGTGACCGACGCGGCGACTTCAAACAAGTCCGCAACCGGTCTCCTTCTCTCCATCTCATCCCTTCGCTTCCTTTCTCTTTCGATCGAACTATCGTCACTCTCATCCCTGATCGCTTGCTACATAATGCTCACTGTCGACGACCTCAATTTCTGGTACTCCAGTGCATGTAAAGAGGTCGGTCTCGCTCTCGTCGCTGTTGGAAGGGCTCCGCGATCAATGAATGCTGCTCTTCGTGTCGCGTGGGTGTCCGAGTTCATTCGTGTGCTTGTGAGTAATGTTCGGATGCCATGTCCGCATGGCACTAATGGTCCGACAGAAAGCTGCAGATGTATGTAGGGGGCTAGCCAGCGGTCTTGGACTCACGGACGCACTGATTCCCGTTCCTTCCTTCATGCACAACACCGCCCTGTCTCTCTCGTGTACTCGGCCTGAATCGGCTGATCTGCAAGCCCTTTCTGAATACGCTTACACCGACGGGCTTGATCCGGATTTCTGGAGAAAAATATCCGAGCAGTACCATGGTTGTCGCTGGTGGGAAAATGGTGCGTTTGCTGATTCTTCTTCACGAATGTTCCTGCTGACCTCTCATAGTTCAAGTTTCTGATGCAGTTCGTGCCATGTCGTCACCGGGCTCTGGATGGCTGGATCCTGTCTTCACCTTGCCACAGGACTTGTTTCTCCCAGTGTATGATCCTGCCCCATCCGCATACACCATGCCGCTCCCGGACTTCACTCTTGCGTGGCCTAGCAACATGGTAGACTGCTACAGGTCATTGGCTGGCTCCCTGGACTCTCCTCACACCCTGTCAAAGGAGAATCAGGACTCTCCGATGCAGCAGGTAGCATCGAATACCGTCAGTTCTTCCATGCAGCCTGTGCATACTGTCCATTGCCGTCCTAGTTGTATGGACTGCTTCATCTCTTCCGTCTTTGACTTCATACTGACCATGCATGCCTCAGACCAGGGACATCCCACCGATACACATGACAGACATGCAGGCAGTACCACGCACCGTCATTCGCATGCATCGGCACCACGGAGGCGAGCGACAATCAGCACTGGTCGACAGGCTCCTCAGCGGGTGCCTGCTGTGCTTGCATCCAGCATCATCCCGGACAGTGTGAATGAGAGCATGACTGTAGATCGTGCCCTGGTCCGGGATGGCCTTCGACCTCAACGGCTGTTGCGGAGGCCATCGCCGCCACCCACATTTGGTGTGCCAATCCGCAAGCCTCACAAACCACAACATAAATCCAGGAAGCCCGTGTCGTCAGCCGGTGGTATGTCATCTCGTGCAGCGGCCCCTGCATGTGGCTAAGATTTGTGGATCTTTCCCATCTCTGGCAAGTTACAATTTCTCGGCTGTATATCATCACCTGACATCAGATATAGATACTTCGTGGCAAGGGACACAAAACCATCCAATCTTGAATGAGACATCTATGGGACAAAGAGGTGCTCCGGAAATGTTAGAAACATAATAGATATGAGCAGATGATTTAGACTTTGCCGCACGCATAATGATATCTTGCATGTATGCTTCGAGGCTATGTATGATTTGGATACCACATACCTGCTGCAGTTCTCATTATATCATGTCTGTTCATACTATGGTTCATCTTGTCTACACTCCGACCGGGCCAGTCCTTGACAGCCTCTATGGAATAACCAAAAGTCCACCTTCACGCATATTAATAAGACTCGCATCACTATTGGTGCATGACATGGTTGGAACTGCGTGATTACATAGCGAGCAGTCTACAACACGTCGGACTAACATCGTCTAAGCTGGACCAACGCAGACTACTGAGTCCGGAAGCTCATCGGTGAGCAGCGGCAACCTTCTTCCTTTTCTCTATGGTCTCCTGTCTCTTTCTGTGGGCAGCGGCATTTTTCTCCCGCAGTGCCAACTGCTCTGGAATAATCCTGCAGTCATGGTCAGGGTTACGTTTGCTGCTCGTCAATGACATTGAATACATACATTGCCATCTTCTGGGTAGGCAGCCGGGTGCGGCCACTTCTCTTGCTGGGGGAACCGAGTAGAGCTTCGGGCAGTGCAGCTGCAGGAAGCATAGGCAGTGGCGCTGGCGGTGGCTGGTGCTTTCCCTTTCTCCTTGTCGGTGTAGCTGGTCCATCTGGGACGAGTTGCCGCTGACGCCTTTTTTCGGTATCAGCTGGAACAGCTGCAGAAGTCCCAGGAATTCTGTTGCTCGGACAGCACGCAGCAGCGATGAACACTCAAAAGATACCTTCTTTCCACTAGTCCCGGTGCGTGTTGTCCGAGTATTTTCTAGATCCTCCTTCATGGTAATGCACTGCGGTTCAAAGTACTTTCCGAGATAACGGAATGGAATCACAGAGTCCTGGAACATAGTCCGGAACTCCGGAAGCAACCTGACCTTCATCATCGGAGTCCAAAGTCCCCATCTGTGCCGTTTCGAGATCCCGGATCAACTGCCCATAGGCCAATGCCAACTCCATCAGCCCCGATTTGCTCAGCAGGTCCTCATCGTGATTTCGCCAAGGCATCTCCGGGTACAAGAGCCATTGTAGCTCCGCCTTGGAATCCGGATTGGCATGCCACGATCCGCGGCAGCCACGGCCTTCGGTATTGGAATGTAGCCCATTCTGGACGACTTCCATCTGTGCTGCTGTGACCCCCTGCTGAATGTACAATGAAAAACTGACAGCAAGACACGTATTGCAATATGACTGCATACCTTGCACAAAGAAATCTCTGTACAAGGTCCTGATAGAACTTCAGTTTAGAAAGACCTCGGAGGAAAGCGAACTTGTCCGTCTGATTCTTAGATGAGTCTTTTGGTGTTCTGAGGGAGTTCCGATGTGACGAGACAACGATGTCGCTGCTGTCCGAGTCAAGCCCATCTTCTGGACGAATGGGAGCCTTGCCTTTGCCTTTCGACTTCTTGCTGGAAGAAAACGTCTTGACACGTTGTTCCGAAGCTGTTGCAGAGCTTTGGCTTTCGTGGACTGTTCGCCCTGTTTCCGGTTCGCCGCTGGTGTCAGTTCCTCTGCATACTGGCGGCATCTGCATCCTGCTCTTCCGATTCAAAAGAGGGCAGTTCAAGTATTCTCCGCCATCATCGTAAATGGTGGAATGCTTTGTCCAGCATTCTGGCCAGGCGACTTGACCGCAGGTCTGCCATGACAATGTCATGTTCCATTTCCAAGTCTGACACGTCCTGTGGGCCAGGCACATCCTGTCCTGCAAACCGGGCCTGAATCTCTTTCCGTTGACGATACGGATGGTCTTGCCTCGACAGTATTGCGGTCATCGTCGGAGACTACATCTGTGACAGCATCCACTGGCCTTCACGACCACTGCCTTGAACTCTAAGACAGTGAGACCCTCGGACTCGCGCGACATCCAGAATTTGATGACGGGTTTGAGCTCCTGCCGATTCATACGGGATGGGTCATCCAAATGTATCCTGTCGGAAGGTACACGGGTCGATGTAGTTTCTCGACGCCGTCTGCTTTTATCTTTGCCCAGGGAATTGCAGATGCCTTTGGGTTGACTCGTGCTGATAAATATGTGCATTAGCACATGAGCATGGCTAAGCATACTGACCAGGAATCACGCACCATAATGAAAGGTCAGGAACTCCCGTATCACGATATCAAAAGAACCTGAGTGTATTCCTCAAAGTCGGGTGGATTGTCACACCTCCATCCGGATTGTAGATCAAACGGACGGCCGGTTTCCCAGACTTCTTCACAGAATGGCCCGGTTCATTAGAGTCATCCCGTCGCCACCAACATCAGCAGGGAGACAGAAGCGACAAGACTTGCATACCATATATAGCGTCTGCATATGAAGTCCAGGCGGACATCATTGGCTGGTCCCTCCAGTCCTTCACTGCTTCTGCGAGAGTTGGACGTCCGAGATCACCATTGTAGTCGAACGCTGCTTCGGTCAGCATTGCTCCAGAATGGACAGGATAAGACGTACT